>CM024754.1:40676465-40756591 GCA_014218235.1 Colocasia esculenta
CTACTCTGAGGTACCACAACACAACACCCGAACAAGGGTACAAGTAGGTGATAAACACCATACTGAACCACAATTATATTATACCTTTATTTAGGCACAATATTACAAGTAAAACCTCAACCGGCAAGTTACACAAACCCAACTCAGTCACAACTGTGCCAACACCAGGGCAAACCTCGAACGGTCAACCTCGACCACGAGTCACAAACTCACGAACTACGACAAGTAGCAAGCACGAGTCCCAGGGAACGACGTCACCACAACCACAACTGGAGCTATCATAGCACGAGTCAGAAAGAACGAGCCACCACACGGGAATGGACTACTAGCTGATCAGGCCAGTATCCAACCCGGACAACCACAACACAAGAACAACCTCTCAGCCTCGCAGTCACGGACGAAAGGTCCCACTGCCGCTCCACAAGAAAGAAGTCAACACTGTGGAGACCAACCAACCACACCTGCAGACCACAGCTACAGGCCCATGCCTGGCACCTCTAGAGTCTCTGGCCGGAGCACTCTAAAGTGAGGCACTGGAAAACAGGACTAGCTGGGGACCAGTGTCGACTACTGGTGTCCGTACCCCCAACTACGAGCGCGCTACAAGCGACTACACACACCCACACACAAGCCGCTGCCCTACTGTCGTCTTTCCCTCAGCCGGACGTACAACTCAAGCACAGGAGTGAGGGTGCCCAGGAAGACGACACAAACCTGACAGTACAACACAAGTACCGGGACAAACCCCCGAGCACAGCAAACACACGTGCCTGGCTCACAAAGAACCTGGGTACCCGCTAGAGAGGCATTCCGGAATAGGCGCCGGACCACCACACTCGGCTAGCACAAACCCACGATACTTACACTATAGCCTTTACTTATAATTCACAATATACATATGTTAGGATTAGCTTAACATTGGTCACCATGTGACCCCAAAGCTATCCCACACCAACACATACCTGAATCACAAACTTGCCTATCATTGGTCATCTCATGACCTCCGTGCAATAAACACCACTTAATACATAAATCAATATAATATTATTCGAAAGACAACAACAAACCAGGGCTAGGTCATGTGGACCTTCACTGCCCAAACACCACAAGTCATGGCTAGGCTCACACAGAACCTCACTGCCCAGTTACTATGACAAATCATAAGTACTACATTACGACAAAGTGTATAATATACACACTCAAACCACATAAACAACACGTGTATATTACACCTGGATGGTGTACCACACGTCTTCCACGTAAACCACATGTCCAACACATGGACAACAAACACACATAATTAAACCACTACGTACATCATATCTTATTCACATAAAACATGCCCATTACATGAGCAATATGCTCCAAGAGCATAACAAGTGCACTGGCTCACACTGGTCATCGCCATGCACACACAATCACACAATATTCATAACCAGAAAAGCTACGTAAACGACATTGCATGGATACATGCACAGGTTGGCGGCAACATCGACTGCCGCTTGAAGGAAGTAACGGCAAGCGATCTAGTCGTTTATATCCCGGCTGATGAGCTTGGCGACAAGAGATCTTGACGCCAGTTCTCCGCCTAGAACCCTGCAGAAACCCTAATCGATCCCACATGCATTCCTGATCCCGAAAATCATAAGAAAACAGGAGGAAACAGTTCTCTAACTCCCATGCATTATAATTAAACTAAAACAGCATGCTTTACTACATAAAATCATCAAACCACCCATTAACCCCACATGGTGCAACTTAATCCGAAATACAATAAAAATGCTGGTTCAAGTGATTAAAAAAGTGTTTTATGTTTCTAACAAGCTAACAGGGTTCGACCCCTACCTCAGAAACGCAATTAAACTCCCGAAGAACCTCGAATCACGCCAAACCCGAGAAACGCCCCACGAACACCGCGCTCCAATCCGCCATTCCCGCCCGATCTGCCGCTACCACGCGCACCACGGCCTTCCCACGAGCTCCCCCGACCGTCAGAACTCGCGAAGAAGCTCAAGGGCAAAGGTGGGGGAAGAGGAAGGGAAAGGAGGAGAAAGAACAGAGCTCGGGTCTGCCATAAAAACACAGGCATGTCAGGTTAACGTCAACCCTTGGGCCGTTTAACCAGACCGCCACAACTAGACGTCCACAAAGCTTGACGCCAAGTTCAACATCAACGTCCTCATCGATGGACGCCAACACACTGCTGGTGTCCAGCAAGCTGAACACCAACACGGACCCAAACCAAACCCGGTAAGGATCTAATAAGGAACACAAACACTAATGGGCCTCACATTGGCCACCAACCCACTAAACACTGGATCCACGGGATCCGAAAATGCGCGACGTTACAGCTTCTACCTTGGAAGGGTCGACAACGATACCGTCCTTGGAAATAACATGACCTAGGAATGATACCTCCTCGAGCCAGAATTCCACCTTGCTCAATTTGGCGTAGAGTTGATTGTCCCGCAAGATTTGCAGAGCGATCCTCAGATGCTCCTCGTGCTCTTTTTTGGTCTTGGAGTATATGAGAATATCATCAATGAATACCACGACGAACTTGTCGAGGTAGGGCCGGTAGATGTTGTTCATTAATTGCATAAAAGCTGTAGGAGCATTGGTTAGTCCAAAAGGCATGACTACAAATTCGTAATGACCCGTACCTGCTCCTGAAAGCTGTCTTGTAGATATCTGCATCTTTAATCCTCATTTGATGATATCCCGATCTAAGGTCAATCTTAGAAAAATACTCTGCTCCTGATATCTGATCAAATAATTCATCGACACGTGGCAGAGGGTACTTGTTCTTGATAGTGAGATTGTTCAACTGCCTGTAATCGATGCATAATCTCATGGATCCGTCCTTCTTCTTGATGAACAACACTGGTGCTCCCCAAGGAGAAGTACTTGGCCTAATGAACCCTTTTCTAGAAGTTCCATCAGTTGCTCTTTCAACTCTTTCAATTCAGCAGGGGACATCCTGTATGGTTGTCGTGAAATCGGTGCAGCTCCAGGTACGAGATCAATTAAGAATTCACATCTCTCTAGTGGTGCCTGGAAGCTCATCGGGAAACACGTCTGGATATTCTTGCACTATATGAATGTCTGATATTTTTATTGCTTTCGTTTCCACTACGATAGCGGCAAGAACGCCATACTCCCCTTTCCTTATCATGTTCTGTTCCTTTATAGCAGAGACGAGGACAAGTGTCTCTTGTGCCTACGTCCTGTGAAGGTCAGCTTAGGGAATTCACTAAAAGAAAATTTCCCTCTTCTACAATCCACGATAGCCCCATACGTGGATAGCCAATCGGCTCCCAGAATGACATCGTAGCCCTCCATGGGCATATAGATCAAGTCAGCTCTTAGATTGAGTTCACCAATCTTAACATCATCCAATGGGTAATATTTATTCAATTGGCCTTTTCTCCCAATGGTGTAGTAACAGGTAATTCAAATCCCATAAATGCAGTTGTTCAGTTAATGTATCAGCAAATGCTTGTGATATAAATGAATGTGTTGCACCAGTATCAAACAAAACATGCTATTGAGAAATACTGGTAAGGTACCTTCGACGCCCCCACCTTCCTCGGTGGTCTCCACTTCTTGTAAAGCCTGCAGTCTGCCTGGCTTCCTTTGTCCCGCAGGACGCTTCTCATTCTCTTTCAATAGAGGGCATTCTTGAATGCGGTGATCACGACTACCACAACGAAGGCATGCACCTGCCTTCCTCTAGCACTCTTCCGTCGTGTGACCTAGCTTGTCACAATGCTTGCATCTTGGCTTGTTGTTTTGGAGCAGTAGTGGTGGGGACTTTGGCCTTCCGCTCCTGGCTTGGCCCGTCAGTGATACTTAATGGCCTTTTCTACCATTAGTAGGCTTGCTCAATGCTCCGGAAGTTTGCTCTTTCCTGAACATTCTACCCTTGATGCGCTCAGTGAGTTCAGTCACATCCTCCAGGGATTGTGCTCTCCTGACCATCTCTGAATAGGTCTGAATATCAAATGGCGCAATTTGAGTGATGTAAGCGGGCCTGAGCCCATTAAGGAATCTCTTTGCCTTCATTCGTTCTGTACTGACCAGATGATTGGCGTATCGAGCCATCGGGAGAACTGTGCTTCGTATTCAGCAACTGTGAGGTTCCTCTGCTTAAGTGCAGCAAACTCAGAGGCCTTCCTCTCTTGGACTCTTTCTGAGAAGTACTTGGAGTTGAAGTGCTCCTTGAACTCCTCCCGGTAAATTGCGCGTCTGTCCGTGTGGCCTCAATGGACTCCCACCACGCACGGGCGTCCCTTTCTAACTGAAATGTTGCTAACAATAGTTTATCGCCATCCGCGCCTTGCATAACGAAAGATAACGCTCGGTCTCTTTGAGCCAGTTTTCCTGCCTCATCGGGGTCGGTGGTACCACTAAATCGAGGCGGATTCAGGTTGCGGAAATTTCTGTGTAATTCACCAACTCCTCGGTTGTTGTTATTGTTGTTGTTGGCTCCAGCAGCCTGAAGTAAAGCTTGAGTAAGCTGTTGGATAGTCTGCTGCATATCACGGAGTTGTGCACGCTCCGCTGCCATTGTTGAGGTTTAAGTTCCTTCAAAAGAGAATGTTTATGTAAGTTACTGAATTTGCACTAAGTTGTGCGTGTGAGTTCATTTTATCTTATTACTCAAGGTTCTACCCATCTCACATAGGTATGGAATTAGACTTTAAGTCAAGGCAGGTCAACCTAGATCATCCTATACTTAAGAATAACCTAGGCTCTGTACCACAAAACTGTAACGCCCCGACGCGGAATATCGGAGCGGGATTACAGTTATTAAATTGTACAGAGCGAGAAATAAATGCAAACCATTGCACAATGGAATGATACCAATAAACTCCAATTTCATTAATAATTCACCAGTCATCATTACATCAATGTATCAGAGCCAAACTAGGGCCCAGAGTACTTTATTCAAAAATCAAACTATTACGTTATGACTAACTGACTCACTAACTCATAACTATCTAACTACTCTAGATAGCACTGGTGGCTGAAATGGTCACTCCTGAGCATCTCCCTCAGTCCCGTCCTCGTATGTGTGGTCGTCTCCATCCGACTCACCTGAACACATTAAATAAATACACAGGATGAGCGAATAACGCCCAGTAGGACTTAATATCTCATGAACACAAGCATGCTTTAAATAGGTAATATTTTAATGGCAGGCTAACTAGAGAGTAAGTCATGTAGAGTATTCATGATACGAGAGAACAATTGCAACTGGCACATGGAAAATAGTACAACGAGAACGATAATAGAATGGCCATGTAACGATATAACATGTAAATTGCACAACTGTGCACTAGTAACGATCACACTTGCACTTGTAGAGATAGCACTTTGATTGTCATAGATTAATCTAGATAGTAAACTGGCGCTGGATGCATGCCGTAACACATCCTTAATCATTTAACTCCCATGGGCACTGGCACTTTTCGTGCGCTCCTCCCAGACCTGATCGGCCCTATTGCGCTGGCATTAGTCATTTCTTTTATCTTAGACAATCACACGAATGACCAATAGAGTACCAAGAGAGATAAGAGTACTGACGAGATAGATGAGCGTAGAGAGAACGTGAACAGATGAGAGTAAAGGACTGTAGATAAGAGGGGTACAATCGTAAAACGACGATAAACACGATAGTAAATTGCACGCACCAGGTCGGGTACCGGCAGTCTGGTGAAATCACAACCGCCCCTTAGCCGTGCTGTGTACACGGGTCAGGTGGTCTGGTGTGAACCTAAGAGAAGAAGAATACACTAAGGTTGATTGTACTGATCCCTAAGAGTGTAACGGGTTTTGGGGTACAACCAGCTCGTTGACTAAGGACGTGCGCCAAGCCAAGAAGACTTACGGAGGTCTTGACAAGGAGTCCCTGTCCAGTCGAGAGTATTCCCGGTGGAGAGGTGTCCAAGTCAAGGAAAAGTGTTTAAAAAAAACGGGTCGTCGTGCCTCGAGTGCTCGAAGGCCGAGGGAAAACGGTAACGGTAGATGAAACACGCGAGTAAACGGAAACAATTGTATTTAACAAAATAGGGTAATTTAGTCATTTATTTCGATAATTTACCGAATACATATTGCATAATTTATCGGGGTCAAATGGCATTTAATAAGTGTGTGTGTGTAAGTGTAAAGAAATCTTGAGGATATGACAAGTCGTGCAAATGTCATTTTAATAATTAGATTTATATCATTAATGCCATTTATTAATTTACCAAGTCAAATTAACTATAACATGAGTTAATCATGGCTAATAAGGGTATATAGCTTAAACAATAGGGCATATGCACAATTTTACATTCTGGTCGAATTCATTAAAACGCGGCGGACTTACCCGTCGCGATTCAAGTCGCGACGGGGCGGTCGGGCGCGACACGGGCCTGGCCGGTCTGGCCCGTCCGGAGGAATCACGGCGGCTCGTGCCGCCGCGTTCTTGACGCGACGTCAATGGCCGGCGCGACCCCACTGTTATCGCGGCGTCGCGCCGTCGCGATAACAGGTGGGTTTGCTCTTTTTCCCTTTTTCCTAGGGCGAGCCCTCTGTGATACATGAACGTTCTAAATTACATAGAAAATAGCACGGTGATCCAAAAAGCACGAAACTAGTTTTAAACAAAAGTAGACATGTATATCTATCAACATGCACGATTAATTTGAAAATAGACAAGGTTCAGATATGCATTGATTAGGTTACTTTTCGGTGACCAAAACAAGCGCAGTCAGGGTTCAACGAATTAATTAGAGGTGTATACATGATGAAAAATTACGAAACTAGAGGCATTCAAAAGCTAACAGCATGTAGTATTTATGATAATTTTCTCATGATCTGAAGTCAGAATAAATGGGGTTCATAAGCAATCATGAAGGGTCGGGTGCATGTATTTGACAGAGATTCAAAGAATTAATTCTCCCTCATGGGAGATCGAAATAGAACAAAACCAAGGGCGTTTTAAATCTATTGCACTGTAGTATCATTGAGCATTTTCTCATAGCATGGGAACAAGTACGTGCAGGGGATTAGAGAAAACATGAGATTTCAGGTTCATGGTGACAGCAGGGCTTCATGAATTAAATTCACCCAAATGGATGAACAGAATACCACGAAACCATAGGGCTTTTGAAGAGGTACATGAACTCTACCTAGGGTAATTATTTCACGATTTTAGCTTGAGAGATTGCCTACCTTTTTCGTGGAGTAAGAAAACCCTAGTTTGGTGACGAAAATGGAAAAACTCCTCCTTGTTCTAGCCTCCTCCTCCTTGCTCCTTTGTCTCCAGCCCTTCTCCTCGTTCTCCAGAGTTCCAGCCATGAAAATGGGTTGCTAGGGATGAGTTTTTGGTGTATATGGCTAACTATAGGAGTCCTAGCCATTATAAGAGTCCTCCCTTCCATTAAACTCCGAATTTCCTTCTTTATCTCCCACTTTCTCTTATTTATCCACCTACTAGAGTTGGGAAGGGATCCAATTTCGTGGCCAATGAGGTTAGGATGGGTTAGAGACTCTTATTTGAGATAAACATGACTTATTTAGCGTTTATCTTAGTCTTTTACTATTTATTAATTAATTAGATACGAAATTCACTTAATTACCTCTCCTCCCAAGATGGGCTATCACTAATTGGGCCCAAACTATTAGGTTTGGGTTATTAGAGTAACCCATTAATAATTTAACTTAATGGGTATTGTTTTAATTCCATTTTATTCTAATTAAATCAATTTATCTCATTTATTAAATAATAAAATTTTATTTTTTCTTGATTTTAAAAATCAAGGGTGCTACAGTACCACCGTCGCGATTAAGACTTGCACAGAAAACTTCGTGACACCCATTTTATGCAAAGGGATCTTGTTAGAACGAAAGAAAAAATGCGACGGCTTAACAATCGCGTTTATAATGTGACAACCAACGGGTCGCTACGACTCAGAATCGCGATGCCTTGATGCGTCACATTCTTGAGAGTTTTCAAAATTTGAATATAAAAACATGCATGGAATCCATGGGCAAAATTAAGTCTAATCGCGACGGTACGACCGGTCGTGTCCTCACGGTTCACAAATGGCCGAAAACTGAAATACCATGCAAAACACAACATATATGGGTTAGGGTAAACCTATAAGTCATGATTGGTGAACTGGAAATCATCAAAAATATGTCAAATTCGCGACGGACACAGTTGTCGCGATTTGACCTAGGGATGCGTGAAGCATGAGCTTGAGATTAACAAGAAACTCCCTAAAACTATGTGACGATGGCAAAACACTTAATACTCTTAACATATGCAATGAAAATTGGGCAAAATAGGAGCAAATGAAAGTAGACTTGAAGATCATTCCGATGGTATATGCCATGTTAAGTTTGATCCTGAGATCACCTACCTTGGGTTGTTCTAAGACAGGTCGCCTCCCAGGTCGCAGCAACACGAGGGTTGGAGAAGATCTCCGTTTGTGGTCAATCCTCTCCTCTTCTGGTGCCCTAGACCGACCTCCCGACCCCACACTGTTGGTATCCCTTCCCCAAGAGTTTCTTGATGATTATTTATATATTTAGGGTTTATTCAAGTCTAATGTGCTTAGGAAAGGGGGTTGCGGTTTTAACTTGGGTACCTTCCATGATTTGAGGATTCTCCTCCCAATAAGAGTAGTAATGCCATTAGGAAATGTTCTAACATAGTTGGGCACGAATGTAGGTTGACATGGAAGTCTAATTGCCTTGGATTTTGCCCTAATTGCCCTTTCCAATTTATGTCCATTTATACCTACGAATTTTGAGGTTTTAATGCCAATGGGTTTTATTCTTGGTCCACTAAGAGTGGTTTGGCCCAATAATATTAATAGTTAATTCAAATTCTTGGGAGTCTAACTATGATTTATTTTTTATTTTTGGACTTCATTAAGTACATGTGATAATGATTTTTCGACTTATTACCTAATTATGATAATCAGTCACAAAATACCTTCAACTTGGCTAATCGGGTTTTATTTTTCACAATTTCTTCATGGGCCATTAGGGAGTATTATTTAGGGTTAAACTATGATTTTTATGAATTTTTTTGATATGTTCTCATACAAACGATAATGGCATGTACGTTTGTACTATTTCAATAATATTGAATTTATCATTTTCAATTTATTCAATTTTTAAATGACTGAGTTTCCAGGGTGTTATAGTAAAGGTGGAGCTAGGGAGATAGAGAGAAGAGGAATAGGTTGAGGTGGAGGAGGAGGAGTAGTTCAGTAACTGGTGGAGGTGTAGGATCAAATGCAGGAGAAAGAGTTTGATCAGTAGGAGGAGAAGTAATAGTCAAGAGTTGAGATGGAAAACTGGTTGACTAGATTTCATAAGATTCCCCTAACCATTCTCTTAAAGGTCTTGCCTGAGGGTCTACATCATTTAGATTCTTGCTACTCTCTCCCTGAGACCTAGGTTGGGTCTCAACATGTGGTGATGATGGAGTGGAGGATCCGCTTTTCTGCTGTGAACTCGAGAAGCAAGAGGAAGACGACAGGAGAATCAGAGAGATTCAAAGGGTGATTTGGAATAGGAGACGAAAGGGTTTAATAAAGAAAGGGAATGTGTAAGTGATTAAATGAATTACAATTAATTACCCTTAAATAAACAAATACACCGACTTTCCAAACTCTGACTTCGAAGGAGTCAAAGTTTTGTACTCCGACTTTTCAAAAGTCATAGTACAGGCAACTCCGACTTCGAAGCAGTCGAAGTACCTATAACTCCGACTTCGCAAGAGTCGAAGTCTTAGGACTGGGAAGAATTTTACAATGAAAGAAGCATATAGTGCAGTACAATTTTAATCAGGATTGCACATACCTATTTCTCTTCTTATAGATGTAAATCTATCTTCAGGAAGAGGTTTAGTGAATATATCTGCTAATTGATTATCTATAGGGACGAATCAAGTGAAATATCTCGATTACTTACATGGTCCCTGATGAAATGATATCTGACCTCAATGTGCTTGTTTCTTGAATGTTCGATTGGATTCTTGGTTAGGTTGATTGCGCTTGTGTTGTCACACAGCATTGGAATTTCCTGAAGTGTATGACCATAGTCTTCAAGTTGATGCTTAATCCACAACAGTTGAGTGCAGCAGCTTCCAGCTGCAATATATTCTGCTTCTGTTGTGGACAAGGCTACTGAATTTTGCTTTCTGGAAGACCAGGAAATTAAGCATCCTGCAAGAACTTGACAAGTACCACTGGTACTTTTTCTATCTAATTTGCATCCAGCATAATCAGCATCACAATATCCAAGCAAATTAAATTCAAACATCTGAGATACCATAACCCAATTAACTTGTATTTATAAGATATCTAATAATTATTTTAACAACATTGACATGCGATTCTTTCGGATCAGCTTGAAATCTAGTGCACAAACATACATTGTACATTATGTTGGGTCTACTAGCAGTAAGATAGAGTAATGATCCAATCATGCCTCTATAGATCTTCTGATATGCTTTCTTGCCAATTGGCTCACTATCTAACTTAATTCTAGAGCTCATGGGTGTTCCTAAGGGCTTACACTTGTCAAAACCATATTTAGATAGTAAATCTGAAATATATTTAATTTGACAGATGTGAGTACCCTCCTTGGTCTGCTTGATTTGCAAGTCAAGAAAGTAATTAAGCTCACCCATCATGCTCATCTCAAACTCACTTTGCATAAGATTTTCAAAGAATTTACAACGTGATTCATTAGTAGACCAAAATAATATCATTAACATATATTTGTACAATCAAGATTTCTTTTGAAAATTTCTTAATAAATAGGGTTCTATCTACTTTACCTCTTACAAAATCATGTGTATAAGATAAGCACTTAGTCTTTCATACCAATCTCTTAGAGCTTGTTTCAGACCATACAATGCTTTCTTTAACCGGAAAACATGATTTGGATACTTAGTATCTTCAAACCCTGGTGGTTGCTCAACATAACTTCTTTTATAAAACCATTAGAAAAGTATCTTGACATCCATATGAATAAGTTGATATTAAGAGAGCATGCATAAGCTAACAATATTCAATATCCTCTAATCTAGCAACTGTAGCATAGGTTTCATCCAAATCAATGCCTTCCTCTTGGGAATATCCTTGTGCTACAAGTCTGGCTTTGTTCCTTGTGATTACTCCTGATTCATCCATTTTGTTTCTAAAGACCAATATGGTCCCAATAACTGGATGATCAGAAGGTCTAGGGACAAGAGTCCAGACCTGACTGTGTTGGAACTAATTAAGTTCCTCTTGCATAGCTAGAATCCAAGATTCATCTGCCAGTGCATCATTGATTGTCTTAGGCTCTATTTGAGAGACGAATGCAGTGAAATCACTGGGGGTTGTCATACCTCTTGTTCTTACCTTGTCTTGAGGATCACCTATAATATTTTCTTTTGGATGATCTTTGTGATACCTCAATCTTCTAGTAATCCTTCCTGTGTTTCTTCTGGTTGTTGTAATTCTTCTAGTAGTAGATCTTTGTCTTCTTCTTTTTATTCAAGAGAAGCTTGTTCCAGATCCCTGCACAATTCTTCAACAACATATTCTTCTTCTATTTTCTTAATAGAAGGGTTAGTTTCATCAAATAAAATGTGAACAGATTGTTCTATAGTTAAAGTTCTCCTATTAAACACTTTGTAACCTCTAGGTTTTGAAATGTATCCTAACAGAAAACCTTCATCGCTTTTAGCATTTAATTTACCTAGATTATCTTTGCCATTATTTCCATAGGTAACTTGACCAACTTCATCTCTAAAGCTTGTAAATAATTTTCTCTCACCTGTCATATGTCTTGAGCACCCACTATCCAATACTATTTGGATGCTCTTAGGCGACCCTGCAAACAGAACTAAGTTTTAATTTTTGGTACCAAAATTTTCTTGGGTCCTTGATGGTTAGTCTTTGGAATCCAATGCTAGTGTCTAGTTGTGCAAGTGCTGATTGTGTGTCATAATTGATTACAATGACTACAACACAGATCATATGCATTCTTTGTATGTGTAGTTTTATTGGATTTCTATTTTTGTCTATAGACATGTTAATTAACTTTTATGGGATTTTTTATTTCCTTTTCTTTTACGAACTTAGGAGTTGGATATTTTGAGGATAGATGATATTTTCCTCATTTGTTGGAGGTATATATCCTACTCCATATTTCTTTTTACCAGTTCGAGTACCTTTTACTTTTACAAATAGAGATGTTTTACATTTAGCAATTTTATCTAAGGTAGCTCTTAGATAGTCATTTTCTTCTTTTAATTCTTTTAGATTTGCTTCAAGTTCCATGATTTTATTTTTTTTAGCTTTTATATCTTCATACAGTAGTTCATTAGACCTTTTTGTTTCAGTTAAGTTTTGTCCTATCTTTTCTATTTCACCTTTTAGAAAAGTGTTTGATTTTTCTTGATTCAGTAGGTTAATCTTAACAATTTTCATTTGTTTAACCACTGTTTTATATTTTTCATACAGTTCATTAAATGCATCCTCTAAGCTATTAGAATCAGATTCTGAACATGAAGTAAATGATGTTTCAGAGTTTACCTGTTCTAGTCCAGCCATGAGGGCTAGATTGACTTGTTCTTCTTCTGATTCTGAACTTGAAGAGTCTAAAGTTGTAGCTTCTTCATTGTCTCATGCTGCTGCCATTGCCTTTTTCTTGTACTTTCTGAATTCCTTTCTTTGCCTTTCTTCTTTTCAGACTTTTCAGCTCGATCCTTCTTCTTGAGCTTAGGACATTCAGACTTGTAATGTCCAGGATGATTGCATTCATAACAGGTTGGCTCTTTCTTCTTTTCTCTTTTGAAATACCTTTTTGAACCGAAATTCTTTTTGTTTGCAAGAATTCGTTGGAGCTTTCTTGATAGCAGGGCTTCATCATCACTGTCATCTGTTTTCTCCTTTGAATCTTCAGAGGAAGAGGAATCTGCAGCTTTCAAAGCATTTGGCATTTTCTTATTCGATGTACATTCAGAAAATCTTTCCATATTTATTTCATGGGCCATAAGAGAGCCAATTAATTTATCATGGAAAGTTTTTTTATATCATGAGCTTCTTCAATAGCAGTGACCTTAGGGGTCCATGAATGAGTTAAAGATCTAAGTATTTTTCTGACAGTTTCTTCATCAGAAAGAGTTTTACCAAGTGAGCTTAAACCAACTACTATGCTTGAAAATCTATTATACATTTGAGTAACATTTTCATTTGGAAGCATTTTAAATTGTTCATATTGTGAGACAAGAATATCTATTCTAGTTTATTTACTTTATCAGTTTCTTCATATGTTACTTGCAATTTATCTCACATTTCTTTAGCAGATTTGCATGCTGATAATCTATTAAATTTCTTTTTTGATAAAGCACAACATAGATAGTTTTTTTGCTTTAAAATTTAGAGATTGTTTAACTTTATCATCTGTAGTAATTGTAGTAGTACCTTCAGCAGGAGTAATAATAAAATCACCATTTTCTATTACCTGCCACAGATCAAAGTCTGTGCCCCTAATGAAGCATTCCATTCGCATCTTCAATATTGGTAGTACTCCCATCGAAGAATGGTGGTCGTGAGACTGACTGACCTTCGTAGTTGTGAGATTCAGATGCCATCTCTTCTCAAATCTTTCGATTCTTTTGAGAAGACCCCACTCTGATACCACTTGTTGGATCGAGATGGCACTATAGCTGTTCTAAAGGGGGGGGGGGGGGGAATAGGACTTCTTGCACTTTAAAAATTTATCTGAAAACTAGATAACATTTAATAGAGTTGTTAGTAATCAGTGTGATGTGTGTGAAACAAGTAGAAACTTGGCGGAATCAATCACAAGAATGCACAAGGATTTTATCCTGGTTTGGCCCTTCCCACATGGAAGTCCTACGTCCAGTCCCCAAGAAACCACTTGGGATTTCACTAACTGCCAAGCGCACTTGGTCTTCTCTCAACTGAGAGGTAATACAACCACTTGCAGACCAGCAAGTCTTCCCTTAACCAAGGGGTACAAAGACTATCTACACCTGTAGATCTTCCTTTCTCAAAAGGGGCACTGCAGGGTACAAACCCCCTGCGGGTTATCTTACACAGAAGTTTGAAAGCTTATGTGTCTGCTCAACAACAAGAGCAAACACAGAAATTCAGAAAGAGAAACAAATGAAAATGGATCTCAAACTCTTTCTGAAACAAAGAGGTGGACTCAGAAGATCTGCAATGCAATAAACCACCAAGAAGAAGACTTCTCAACGCCATGGAGAGCATGCATGTAACGTTCCGACCGTTCGGATCGTCCTTGTGTGGTTGTGGAGGCCAGTGTATGGCCAATGACATGTGTGGGGCAGGTGATTTCCGTAGGTTTTGAGGTTTTGCCCAGGCATTCTCTTTTCTCGGTTCCTATCGCGACAGTAAGGAGTGTCGCGATGTGATCGCGACAGTGAGAGTGTCGCGACAGGATCGCGACAGTGCGTAGTGCCGCGTTCATGAAACCGCCATTTTAAGTGATCGGGTGTCGTCAGCGGATTAAGGCGACAGTCTTGAGCGTCGCGATCGATCGCGGTCGTGTAGAGTGTCGCGTTCTTACCTGCGTTATGTTTTTAAGTAACCCTGTAGAACAAGCAGATGAAAGCTCTATTCGGCCAGGGGGTTTGTTGTGGGATTTTGGGATTTGGCTTGCTAGAGCTCGGTTCGACGAGTTTCCACCGCGAGGACGTTGCGTGGAGCGGAGGGAACCTCGTACGGCTTTGTTCTTCGCGTTCTTCGTGAAGGTAGGGAGATTTCCTGAGTTTTGATCCGTGGATTTCCCGTGTGAAGTGGATAATGTGTTTCCTGCTTTCTAAAACATAGATAGCATGTGTAGGAACACATTAAAGCATGAAAATGGACTGAAACTATTGTTATAAAGAGTTTGGGGGATCAGATTGAAGGGTTCTGAGCAAGTTTGCACCTGCTATCGCGGTCGCCCTGAGAGCCGCGATCAGGTCGCGACACCGCGAGCTGTCGCGTTCTGAAGGCGGTCTATCATGCCGCCGCGACAACAGCGAATGTTGTCTTTCGAGCATAAATGTTTGTGTAGGAGTATTTGTTCAGCCGGTTTATGTTATATGGTGATAGAAAGAGATGCATTGGCACTCTCTACGCTCGGGGAGCGTGTGGTGTGTGGTTTACTTGATGTTCACTTGGTTTACGTGAAGGTTTCACGTGACTTGTACGTTGTGCACGTGGTTTCTGTGTACGTGGTGTGTAGTTTGACGCCTTCCGTGGATACCTCTTCAGTGGGAGCCCTAGGTTTTGTGTGAGCCAGGCACGTGAGTGCTCGGGGTTTGTCCCGTACTGGTACCGACGAGGTCTTGTCGTCTTCCTTGACACCCTCACTCTTGTGTTGAGTAGTACGTCCGGTTGAGGGAAAGACGACAGTGGGACAGCGACTAGAGAGTTGTTGTGTTGTCGCTTGTAGCACGCTCGTAGTTGGGGGGACGGACACCAGTAGACGTACTGGACCCCAGCTAGTCCTGTTTTCCAGTGCCTCACTTTAGGGAGCTCAGGCCAGAGTCCCTAAGGGTGTTAGGCATGGGCCTGCGTGGTGTGTGACCTGCAGGTTGTGGTGGTTTAGTTGGACTCCACAGTTCTTGTACTTTTTAGTGGAGCAGCAGCTGGACCTTTCGTCCGTGGCTGCTAAACTGAGAGGTGGTCCTGTGTTGTTTGTCCGGGTCAGTAACTGGTGTCGCGAACCAGTTGACGTGGCTCGAGTGTGGCGTTTCTCTACAGTAGCTCGTACACCTGTTTGGTGTTACCGTTTATTTAATTACGTTGATTCCTGTTAAGCGGCGAATGGTAAGTTGTACTTACAGTTTTATATCCTGCTTGATAAATATTATAATGTTAGTGTAGCATTTCCTGCTTTGCTACTTGTGTTGGTTTGCTCGGTTTCTAGGGAGTTTCCCTACTGAGCCAGTGACACGTGAGGCTCACCCCTACCTCCTACCAGGTGAGGGAGATCCGGAGATTTCCACGCCCGTCGTCCAGTGGAGGGTCTGCACCACCAGCATGTAATTCTACTTTTCTGTTGTGCACCTCGGGTATGCCCCAGGTTCTGTTGTAGTTAGGCTACAGTTGTGCTATGGCTATGTATATTTCATGTAAATATTTGTGGGATCGACAGATTTTATGAATGTTTGAGTTAATTCCTCTATATTTCTACGGACTCGTGGTTTGATATCCCTTGCGAGGCTTCGGCCCGTTCGCGGGAGGCGGACTCGAATCAGGCTTGCTATCAGGTTAGCGGGTCTGATTGGCGAGAATCGTCACAGTTGGTATCAGAGAAAGTTCCGTAAGAATATAAAGGAATGGAAAACATAGCTATACCTTTACTGTAACCTACTGCTGGTAGTGACCCTGGTTTTGTATTGATTTCTTGTGTATTGTGTTGTTGGAATAATGTTTGTGCAGGAGTAGTAATGGCCGAAGGAGTGGTGTGGGAGGTGATGGAGAAGGGTCAGGAGGGGATCCTACCCAGAGGAAGATGGAGAGAATTTGGGAGAGTTTGACAGAGATTCGAGTAAGATTGGATCAGCAATCACCAGTACAACCAGTGGTAGCAGTACCACCATTACCAGAGGAGACAGTACCAGTAGCTCCAGTTCCATTTCCACCGGAGTAGAGGTACCTCCTATAGTACCTGTACACCGGCAGTTCAGTGAGACCAGTTACTAGAGAGGAGACCACGGTGCTTGTGGAGCAGTTTTTGAGATTGCACCCCCTATATACTCAGGAGGCCCCAACCCGGATACAGCGGAACATTGGATACATGAGATTGAGGGGTTTTTGCAATAATGAGGTGTCCCAAGAAGATAGAGTGTTACTTGCGGCATACCAGTTACGAGGGTTTGCGCAGGAATGGTGGCGGTTGAAGATGCAGACGGTTTTTACAGGCAGGCGGAAGACACTATTTTATGGTCGGAATTCTTGTCAGTCTTTAATGACTCCTTCTTCCCAATGCAAATCCAGCAAATGAAGAGAGAGCAATTTAGCATTCCAGCAGGGAATCTCTCAGTGCTTGAATATCAGATGAGATTTATAGCCTTGAGTAGGTATGCTCCATATGTAATGACGGATAACTCAATGATGGTGAATATTTTATTCGAGGATTGCGACCGAACTACAAGATGCAGTGATTCCATTGATGTGTAGAACAGTGAAGAGGCAGCTCAGCGAGCAGCAATACTTGAGAGGTCTGTTCGGGCCAGGCAAGGGCAGTCTCAGGTAGGTGGTCTAGGTTCAGGTAGCTTTCGGTATCCGCAATCGTCAGGAGGAGGTAGTAAGGGAAAAGCATTTTCCGGAGCTTCTTCATCATCTGGAATAGGAAAATGGGGCAAGCAAATTAAGAAATTCTTCCAAGGAGGTCGTGGTAGAGGCAGGCAACAGGGTTTTCCGCAGGGAGGTTTTCAGCAGGGTCGTGGTTATAGGCCGCCTGTTCCAGAAGAGTCTCAGCAAAGTACGGCAGGACAGCCATCGTACCTCCATCTTTCAAATGTTATATTGTGGACAGCCAGGACATTAGCAAGGAATTGCCCATATCCTCGAGAGCAGACTTATGGAGAGGTATTCACCGCAGCAGCAGCAACCTTTTCAGCGGTCAGCAGAGCAGGGTAGAGGTTCACCATACCAAAGAGGAGGACGAGGTCGAGTAATGGCTATTACTAGAGCTCAAGCGGAAGCATCCAATCTTGTTGAAGGTATTCTACCTCCTTTGATTTTACTGCTAAAGTATTAATTGATCCGGGTGCTTCCCATTCATTTATTTCCGAGGATTTTCTGGATAGCATGGTACATCCTTTAGAAGAGAAATTTTGTGAGTTGGTAGTGGAAATTCCCTCAGGAGGGTATTTGTTGACTTCTTGCTTTTTAAAGATGTTCCGATAGTGATTCATGGAAATCAAATGCCTGCAAGATTATATGCTTTAACATTGAAAGAATATGATGTGATTCTGGGAATGGATTGGTTAGAGGCCTACGGGGCATTGGTTGATTGTAGAAAGAAGAGAGTCAGATTTTGCAGCCCTGGTGGCCAGGTGTTTGAATTTCAAGGTATGCCTTTCACTCCCAAGTTTATTATTTCTGCACTTAGAGCTAGAAAGTTAATTAATGCGAGATGTGTAGCGTACCTTGCCTCTGTTAGTCTAGTTGAATCTGATAAGTCTGTAGATTCAGTGCCAGTGGTTAGAGAATTTGCAGATGTGTTCCCAGATGAGTTGCCAGGTTTAGCTCCGCGTAGAGAAGTGGATTTTACAGTGGAATTGCAACCAGGCAGTTTACCTATTTCTAAAGCACCATATAGAATGGCTCCAGCAGAATTGAAGGAATTGAAAAAGCAATTGCAAGAATTATTAGAAAAAGGTTTTATCAGGCCTAGTCAATCACCTTGGGGAGAGCCAGTGTTATTTGTTAGAAAGAAAGATGGTAGTTTAAGAATGTGTATAGATTACAGGCAGCTGAATAAAGTTACAATTAAGAATAAGTATCCACTTCCTAGGATTGATGATTGTTTGATCAACTGCAATCAGCTAAAGTGTTTTCCCAGATAGATTTGAGATCAGGATATCATCAATTGCGGATCAGAGAAGAGGATATTGAGAAATCAGCTTTTCGGACCAGGTATGGGCATTATGAGTTGTTGTGATGCCTTTTGGGTTGACAAATGCACCTGCAACATTTATGAATTTGATGAACAGAATATTTCATCAGTATTGGATCAGTTTATAGTGGTTTTTATTGATGATATATTGGTTTATTCAGCATCCGAAGAAGAGCATGCAAATCATTTGCGGATTTCGTTGCAGATATTGAGAGATCATCAGTTATTTGCTAAGTTTAGTAAATGTGAATTCTGGTTGAAGGAGATTCAGTTTTTGGGTCATGTGATATCAGGTGAAGGTATTGCAGTAGATCCAGCCAAAGTTGAAGCAGTAATGAAGTGGGAAGAGCCGAGGACAGTGTTTGAGATTAGGAGTTTTCTGGGTTTGTCAGGTTATTACAGAAGATTTATCCAAGACTTCTCCAAGATAGCAGCACCGATGACAAGGTTGACAAGAAAGGGTGTTCCTTTTGTATGGTCTTCGGAGTGTAGGCGCAGTTTTGCAGAGTTGAAGAAGAGATTGACTTCAGCACCAATTTTAGAGATTCCATCGGGTAGTGGTGGATTTGTTTTATATACAGATGCATCCAAGAGAGGTTTGGGCGCAGTTTTGATGCAGCATAGTAAAGTAATTGCTTATGCCTCTAGGCAATTGAAGAAGCATGAGGAGAACTACCCAACTCATGATCTAGAGCTAGCAGCGGTTGTCTTTGCATTGAAAATTTGGCCGCATTATTTGTATGGTGAAAGATTTGAGATTTTCAATGATCACAAGAGTTTAAAATATATTTTCTCTCAGAAAGATTTGAATCTAAGGCAGCGCAGGTGGATGGAATATCTAAAGGATTATGATTTTAATTTGGCATATCATCCAGGCAGAGCAAATGTGGTGGCAGATGCATTGAGCAGAAAGGTGGTTATGAATCAACTTATGATCAGAGAATGGAAACTCTATGAGAATGTGGCGGAGAATTCTTTATATGTGCCAAGCAGTCAGCGCAGAGCAATATTAGCAACTAGTGCAGTGGAGCCTTCTCTTTACTGGCAGATAGTAGAGGCACAAAGAGCAGATGCTAATTTAGCAGACATTCTTAGAATGGATGAAGTGAATTTGGGGCGTGATAATGTGGCTAGATTGAAAGGAAGATTGTATGTCCCTGAAGATGTAGAAATTAGACGAAAGTTTTGGAGGAAGCTCATAGATCAAGGTACACTATCCATCCAGGTAGCACTAAAATGTATCAAGATATGAAGAAGCATTTTTGGTGGCCGAATATGAAGAAAGAAATTGCAGAGTTTATATCCAGATGTGCAGTATGTCAGCAATAAAGGCAGAGCATCAGAAGCCAGGAGGATTTTTGCAGCATTATCTATTCCGCAGTGGAAGTGGGATGATATAGCAATGGATTTCATAGTTGGTTTGCCCAGTTCATCGGGTCATAATGCAATATGGGTTTTTGTGGATAGATTGACCAAGGTTTGCAGATTACTACCAGTTAGTATGACTTGTCAGTTGATAGATTAGCTAAGTTGTATTTGGAAAGGATTGTACCTTTGCATGGAATACCAGTCACTATAGTTTCAGATCGAGACCCTCGATTAATTCAGGTTTTTGGAGGAGTTTACAAAGAGTTATCGGCACAGAGCTAAGGTATAGTTCAGCATATCATCCACAAACAGATGGGCAGACGGAAAGAACAATTCAGACTATTGAAGATATGTTGAGAGCTTGCTGTCTTGTGTGGGGAGGCATTTGGGAACGTCATTTGGGTCTAGTTGAGTTTGCATATAATAACAGTTACCATTCGAGTATTGAAATGGCAACCTATGAAGCATTGTATGGTAGACCGTGCAGATCACCGTTAAATTGGCATGAAGTAGGTGAAAGGCAAGTTTTGGGCCCAGAATTAATTCGCCAATGTGCAAAAACAGTGAGATTCATCCAAGAGAAATTGAAAACAGCTCAGAGTCGCCAAAAGAGTTATGCAGATGTTAGACGCAGACCATTACAATTTGAAGTAGGTGATTATGTGTTTTTAAAGGTATCTCCTACTAAAGGTGTATTAAGGTTCAGTAAGAAAGGTAAGTTGAGCCCGAGATATGTTGGACCGTTTCAAATCAAGGAAAGATTGGGTGAAACAGCTTATAGATTAGATTTGCCAGCAGATTTCACAGATGCGCATGATGTTTTTCATGTCTCATGTTAAGGAAATATATCAAAGACCCATCCCAAGTTGTCAGCTATCAAAGAGATGATTTGAAGCCGGATATGACAATGCCGAATATCCATGCAAATTTCAGGCCACAGAACTCAAGCTCAGGAATAAGGAAATTGAGTTAGTAAAGGTCAGATGGAGAATAGACAAGGTGGTGAAGATACCTGGGAGTTAGCGGAAGAAATGAGAAGAGCGTATCCATACTTGTTTGAGTAAGTTTTACTCTTTTTAGGTGATAGTATCATGTTAGTTAAATTGAAATTTTGATAGTTGATTTCTATTTTAAATTTCGAGGACGAAATTTCTTTTTAGATGAGAGTAATGTAACGTTCCGACCGTTCGGATCGGATCGTCCTTGTGTGTTGTGGAGGCCAGTGTATGGCCAATGACATGTGGTGGCAGGTGATTTTCGTAGGTTTTGAGGTTTTGCCCAAGGCATTCTCTGTTTCTCGGTTCCTATTGCGACAGTAAGGAGTGTCGCGATGTGATCGCGACAGTGAGGAGTGTCGCGACAGGATCGCGACAGGGCGTAGTGCCGCGTTCATGAAACCGCCATTTTAAGTGATCGGGTGTCGTCAGCGGATTAAGGCGACAGTCTTGAGCGTCGTGATTCGATCGCGGTCGTGTAGAGTGTCGCGTTCTTACCTGCGTTATGTTTTTAAGTAACCCTAGCAGATGAAAGCTCTGTTCGCCAGGGGTTTTGTTGTGGGATTTTGGGTGATTTGGCTTGCTAGAGCTCGGTTCGATGAGTTTCCACCGCGAGGACGTTGCGTGGAGCGGAGGGAACCTTGTACGGGCTTTATTCTTCGCGTTCTTCGCGAAGGTAGGGAGATTTCCTGAGTTTTGATCCGTGGATTTTCCGTGTGAAGTGGATAATGTGTTTCCTGCTTTCTAAAACATAGATAGCATGTGTAGGAACACATTAAAGCATGAAAATGGACTGAAACTATTGGTTATAAAGAGTTTGGGGTGATCAGATTGAAGGGTTCTGAGCAGGTTTTTTCACCTGCTTCGCGCGGTCGCCTGAGAGCCGCGATCAGGTCGCGACACCGTGAGCTGTCGCGTTCTGAAGGCGGTCTATCGTGTCGCCGCGACAACAGCCGAATGTTGTCTTTCAAGCACAAATGTTGTGTAGGAGTATTTGTTCAGCCCGGTTTATGTTATATGGTGATAGAAAGAGATGCATTGGCACTCTCTACGCTCGGGGAGCGTGTGGTGTGTGGTTTACTTGATGTTCACTTGGTTTACGTGAAGGTTTCACGTGACTTGTACGTTGTGCACGTGGTTTCTGTGTACGTGGTGTGTAGTTTGACGCCTTCCGTGGATACCTCTTCAGTTGGGAGCCCCAGGTTTTGTGTGAGCCAGGCACGTGAGTGCTCGGGGTTTGTCCCGGTACTGGGTACCGACGAGGTCTTGTCGTCTCCTGGACACCCTCACTCTTGTGTTGAGTAGTACGTCCGCTGAGGGAAGACGGCAGTGGGACAGCGACTAGAAAGTTGGTTGTGTTGTCGCTTGTAGCGCGCTCGTAGTTGGGGGAGACGGACACCAGTAGACGTACTGGACCCCAGCTAGTCCTGTTTTCCAGTGCCTCACTTTAGGGAGCTCAAGCCAGAGTCCCTAAGGGTGTTAGGCATGGGCTGCGTGGTGTGTGACCTGCAGGTTGTGGTGGTTTAGTTGGACTCCACAGTTCTTGTACTTGTTTAGTGGAGCAGCAGCTGGACCTTTCGTCCGTGGCTGCGAGACTGAGAGGTGGTCCTGTGTTGTTTGTCCGGGTCAGTAACTAGTGTCGCGAACCAGTTGACGTGGCTCGAGTGTGGCGTTTCTCTACAGTAGCTCGTACACCTGTTTGGTGTTACCGTTTATTTAATTACATTGATTCCTGTTAAGCGGCGAATGGTAAGTTGTACTTACAGTTTTATATCCTGCTTGATAAATATTATAAATTGTTAGTGTAGCATTTCCTGCTTTGCTACTTGTGTTGGTTTGCTCGGTTTCTAGGGAGTTTCCCTACTGAGTCAGTGACACGTGAGGCTCACCCCTACCTCCTACCAAGTGAGGGAGATCCGGAGATTTCGCGCCCGTCGTCCAATGGAGGGTCTGCACCACCAGCAGTGTAATTCTACTTTTCTGTTGTGCACCTCGGGTATGCCCCAGGTTCTGTTGTAGTTAGGCTACAGTTGTGCTATGGCTATGTATATTTCATGTAATATTTGTGGGATCGACAGATCTTATGATGTTTGAGTAATTCCTCTATATTTCTACGGACTCGTGGTTTGATATCCCTTGCGAGGCTTCGGCCCGTTCGCGGGAGGCGGACTCGAATCAGGCTTGTTATCAGGTTAGCGGGTCTGATTGGCGAGAATCGTCACAATGCATGTCGAGGATTGAAGTGTGGCTCTCTTTCTCTTTTCAGTGGCTCTTCTAGCTTTCTTTTTGGAGTGGAATGTAAGCTTCTATCTTCTTCTATGTGTATTTGGTTGTGCCTATTTGTTGTATGTCTCTAGCTTCTTCTATGTGTCTAGCCTTGTGTTTGTTCAAACTCCAGCTTCTATATATGAGCTTCAGAAATCTGTCCTTTTGAATTTGGTCGTTGGAAGGTAGTCATTTGAAGGAGATAGCCATTGAACTTTTGACATCTTGAGACTGCTTGAGATGACCTTCAGTCTTCAGTTCAGAGAGTCTCAAAATCTTCAAGATAGATATCTTTATTAAAGTTCTGCAAGCTCCATACCCACGACTGAAAGCTTAAGCAAGCACTTCAGTGGTAGCTTCTCATCTAAAAACATTATAAAAAGACATAGATACCTCCATACGTTGGAGGTTGGTGAATAAAAGAATATAAAGTAAGAGAAGTTCAGAACTTTAAGAATGAATCAGACAGTTGCACATGATCTCTTTTGAAAGTCATGGGGTTTCTGACAGTGGTAGGTGATGATCAATCCATCTCCATATAATTTTATTTATTATATGCAATTTTTGGTGATTAATAAAATCTAAATAAATATTTCCTAACAATTTTTTTAAGTTTATCCACAGGAAATAATTCAACAAAATCTGTAAGTTACTCTCACACATTGTCATTCAAAGTTCAGAGCATGCATTTCTTCTAAGTACACATCGACTTCCTTTATGAAACAATGATTTCATAAGTAAAACAACGATTTCCATCGCTACAACGATTTCATAAGTGAAACAATGATTTCCATCGCTACAACGATTTCATAAGTAAAACAACGATATCCATCGCTACAACAATTTCATAAGTGAAACAACGATTTCCATCGCTATAACGATTTCATAAGTGAAACAACAATATCTATCGCAACAACGATTTCATAAGTGAAACAACAATTTCCATCACTACAATGATTTCATAACTAAAACAATGATTTCATAAGTAAAACAACGATTTCCATCGCTACAACGATTCACTTTAACTTAAACAATGATTTGCTCGAAATAACGATTTGATCGCAAATAACGATTCGCTTTCACTCAAACAACGATTTGCTTGAAAACAACGATTTGATCGCAAATAACGATTCGCTTTCACTCAAACAACAATTTGATCGAAATAACGATTCACTTTAACTCAAACAACGATTTGGTCTCTGTAACAATTCGCTTTCACTCAAACAACGATTCGATCGAAACAACGATTTGGTCGCTGTAACGATTCACTTAAACAACGATTTGGTCCGCAAACAACGATTTGCTCGCACAACAATTTGCTGTATAGCAATAACAATTTGCTTTCACTTAAAACGATTTGGTCGCTACAACAATTCAATCTCAAACATCGATTTCACAAGACACTCAAGCAAACGACTTGATCATCATAACGATTGTATACGACAACGATTTACAGGAATTATGATCACATCGACTCCATTTCATACAGAATTCATTAAATGTTTATATCATCGATTTGTATCAATATCATTTCTCTCTATAGAATGTCTGTTGAACATCAACTCTCTCCTTATTATTAAAAGTTTAAAACAGCTATTGAACAGTCTTGCTTTATCTTTATATTAAAGAATCATTCCATATGATATTCAAATACATAAGTTCAAATCTCTTGGATTTCAAAAAGCTTTCCCGCACATTATATATATCATGTGACCAGAAATTTATTGTGATGGTACAATACTTCCTCACAATATTTCCTTGCCTTATATGATGACAGAACAAGCTTTCCTTTCTTGTGTATTTTCATAATGCATGACTACTAACGTTGACTGACAGTTTAGACAAAGAAAAGTTGTCTACATGTCAGCATTTATTGTATGCAGGACTTCCAATGAGAACGCACGTCTAATAGATTGACCTGTCAAACCTGACAAGAAGGTAGAAGATTCAGACAATCTTACCTTGAGGTTGTGCGTCTCTCAGAGCATTAATGGCTGCAAGCTCACCTTCGTTGCAGTCGCTCTAACGAGCATGAAGTTGTGAGATAACGGATACTTCAACGGATATTTCAAACGGTCAAAAGTTTCGAAGAAGATAAAAGAAGACTAGTGACTTCAAGTAAAAACAAGATTTTACTAAACCTTCTTCAACCTTGAGAAGCTTGAACATCCTGATCACCTGAAGAACACCAGAGCCAGCTCATTCATTCCAATCTTCTGTATCTCTTAGCTCTCTGTGCGAATAGTGTACTATTTTTTAGAGCTTGCGTAAGATCTGAGAGAGAGTTCAATTGTGATCATACTGTGTCTCTCAAACTTCACCTCAGATCAAGCAAGTTTATGAGCTTGGTCTTGGGGCCTTTCTCTTTCAACTCCTTTCGTGTAGCTGTTCCTCTTCTGATTGAGAAGAGAAGACCTGTTGGTACAGGTGGTGTTGTTCCTCTTCTGGTTGAGAAGAGAAGGTCAGCTGCGGCTGAATGTGTAAGTGTCCTTAAGGGAGACTGTACCCTTGTATAGTGAAATCCCAAGAGGTTGCTTGGGAACTGGACGTAGACTCCTTGGGATAGGAGATCTGAACCAGGATAAATTTCCTTTGTTTTATGTGATTGCTTACTTGTCTTTATTCCGCACTAACTGTCCAACTTAGCATTTTCTATCAAGCGTTTTTACTTACACGTATTAGTCAAAAAGAAATTTTAGCAATCCATTCACCCCCCCTTTGGGCTTGCTATTTGGGCAACAAGTGGTATCAGAGCATAGTCTCTTCAAGAAGAAGATCTCATGATCTTAAGAGTAAAGATAAATGGCAGCTCAAGGATATGCAGAAGGTAAGTCCGTAAACAGACCTCCTCTATTCGACGGTGAAGATTACAACTACTGGAAGACTCGATGGAGTTTCTTCCTTCATGGTCTCAATTTTCAACTACAGTCAATCATTGAAGAAGGAGACTCTTGTAACCAACGAAAGAGACAAATATAGATGAAGACAAGAAGAAGATATCCCTAAACAGCAAAGCAAAGAGCATATTGCGTTGTGCTCTTAGTAAGAAAGTGTTCAACAGAATTTCCGCCTGCAAATCAGCCATGGAATGTGGGAAAGCTAAGGCTCACATACGATGGAACTGATAAGGTAAAAGAAAAGAATAGACATTGGTAGCTCAATACGAGAGATTTCAAATGCATCTAGAGAGTCAATTACTCAAATGTAAGAGCAGATTCACAGACATCACCAACGGTCTGGCTGGGCTTGGAATAATCTATGACATCGGAGACATGGTGAGAAAGATACTGAGATCCTACTAGCTTCATGGACTCCAAAGGTGACAGCCATAGAAGAAGCCAATGATCTTAGGAGAATGTCACTCGAGAAACTCATTGGGTCTTTAATGGCTCATGAATAATATGGAAATGCTGGGAGAATCCTCCAGCAAGAAGAAGCACAACAATGCTCTCAAAGCCACAGAAGACACATCTGATGGCGAATCAGCAATGATAAAAGCAATGGGAAGTAGTAAAGATGAGGAAGCATTTCTTTCCAGAAGACTGCAGTGCATTCTAGCCAAGAAGAAATACCAGTCAGGAAGAAGATACTTCAAGAAAGGAAAGACTTCAAAAGATCAGAAGGAAAAGAAGTAAAGAAATCTGAGCCTATATGCTACGAGTGCAATAAGCCTGGACCACATCAAGCTGATTGTCCAAAATTAAAGAAACCTGAGTTCAAGAAGAAGGACAACTCAAAGAAGTTTAAAAGATACAAAAAGAAAGCCATGGATGAAGTGACTCAGACAGTGAGTCAAGCTCCAGCGAAGAAGAAGAAGAGAAGGCCAACCTAGCCTTCATGGCAAATTGATGAAAAGGTAACTTCTGACTCATTCTTTACTTCTTGTAATGAATCAGATTCAGATAGTTTAGAAGATGCTTTTAACGAACTATACAGTAAATATAAAGATGTTTGTAAGCTATTAAAAACTACCAAGAAAAATTATGCATGCCAGATCACCAACTCAGATTTAAATCTGAAATCGAGCAACTAGAAAACAAACTTCTGAATTAAAAAAAGAAATGAACTGTTGTGTGAAGATCTAAAATTAAAAATGAACAGATAACAAACCTAGAAAACAAGAAACTAAAAGTAAACTTAAAAAGGAATTGACACACTAACAAAAGACAATGAATATCTAACTACTACAATTGAAAAATTACAAATGGAAAATCATCTCTAATATTAAAAGGAGTAAGAAGATCAGGTAAGAAAAAATATGGTTAGGATACACTCCACCAGACAACGAAGAAACTATAATCCATCCTAAAATTTATCCAACTCTAAAATTCGTAGCTGAACAAAATCCTAATTATAAAATAAATAAAAATAAACATCATAAGCCAAATAGAATAATAAACACTATTCCTTGATGCACACACTGTAACAAACTAGGACACACTAAAATAACATGCACCACTAAACACCTAAAATGGATCCCAAAGGAAAACGTGAAGAAACTAACCAACCAGGACCCAAAGAACTTGGGTACCTAAATCTTATTGATTTATTGCGGGAAACCTGAGAGCATCAAAGTGGTACCTTGATAGCGGGTGCTCAAGGCATATGACAGGTAACAAGAAATTATTCTCTCACATCAAAGATGAAGAAGGCACTGTTACCTATGGCGATAATGGAAAAGGGTCAGTAATTGGATGTGGATCTATTAGAAGTCAAGATAGACCTCATAGAAGATGTTCTATATGTCAAAGGACTCAAGCACTGAAGGGTTGCGGAATTCCCTATATGGTAATCTAGAAGGGGGTGAATAGATTACTGCCGATTAAAAATGTTTATCACCTTCTTTTCTTTAAAACACAGATTATCAAAACATATTAAACTCTAAGCTATGTGTGGATGTGTGTGACTTGATGACAGATAGATAGCAAACTACAATACGTGTGTATAGACGCCGTGCCTACCAAACATCTAGGTAAGAGCGTTCAAACACGAGACACGTAGATTTACGTGGTTCGGAGTACACAACTCGTGTATCCTACATCCACGGGCCACACACACACGCATAACAATCTGCTTATGAGCTAGTTCACAAATACAACTCACACACACGTGTTATCTGATGTGCAACCACGATCAGATCAACACCCCACACGTGTATCAAGCACAAGGACTGATTGAAACACAACAACACACACAGATATGAAAAAGTAGAAACAGAGAAGAGTTTGAGAGTTGAAGAACAAATCCAAATTTGTAAACTCTTCTGGTAAACGTTGCTGGACTTCAAGCTTCGTCTTGATGATCACAAGTTGATGGAGACACTTGAATCCACGACGTTCAGGCTTCACCTTCCGCTGGAGAGACTTCTCTTCTTGGTTCTGGGCGGTAGGTTGAAGCAGAGCAGCAGAGCAGGTCTTCTCTTGAGAGATTCTTAGGGTTCTTTATTGGAGCTGCTTGTGTACGTGATTAACTCAGAAAGTTGCTCATATAGTGGTGTTTACATATGGAGAGACGTGGTAGTAGGAAACACCAAGTTAGTAACTTTGAAACTTTCCGTTTCTGAAGATTTTGTACGTCTGTCGACAGGTCATACACCTGCTGTCGACAGGGATCAACAGTGTGCCAAGTTCCAGAAGTCTGGAAGTTTTGTTGAAGCTCTCACTGTGTGCATCTGTCGACAGGTGCCTTGGTGCTGTCGACAGGCACATGTTTTCCAGAACTGTGATTTTCTGACTGTATGCTTCTGTCGACAGGAGGCTTTGTTGCTGTCGACAGGGCTTGTTTTCCAGAACATGTATGTTGCTGACCGTTGGTATTTGTCGACAGGGTCTTGATGGCTGTCGACATGTACACTGTCTTTTGACTTTTCTTGATCTTTCATACTTGTTGTTGGCAATGTCTTGCATAGTATATCTCCTACATTAGTAAACATAGTTAGTGAGATATTATGAACATATATAATCAAGCATTGTACCAAGTTATTGTGACAAGTCATGTGTATGAAGATCTCATGCATTAAACTCAATTCACATTGTTCACATTTGTTTACATTGTTCATCATTGTTCATTATCAAAAACATGTTGTATTATTATTTAGAATATGAACCCAACATTCTCCCCCTTTTTGATGATGACAAAATTAATCAATTAAGTAAGTGCACAATTGAGTTTTCTTCTCCCCCTTTTGACAACATCCAAAAGCACACACCAGAGACACATGTATTATGCACCTTTGAGTATAACTCACCGCTGCTGGACAATCGGAGGTTGTTGTAGAATTCGGTCACGGCGGTTGGGGAGTACCGCTTGTGATCGTAGCAAAAGGGAGCCCAACCCTGGACATCAAAGTGAGGCTGGAGTTCGGGAAACATATCCTCCAACGAGACGAAGTCAATGTAGCGGGGCTGCACGAGCTTCGTGAAGGTTCCATGGACATCGAGAAGCCTAAGAGTAGGCGGGATGATGAGCTCCGACAAACGATCTTCCCGGTGCTTCGTCCGACGCTCGGCGTGTGCCCTGGGCCCTGACCGGCTTCGGGACCGAGGACGACGACGGGATGCCATCTTCTTGGCCGATGGAGCAATCAGAGTTTGTAGCTCGATGTGGATGGTGATGGAGAGAGGAAGGAGATAGAGAGAGGAAGGAGGGCAGAAGATGTAGGGATCTCTTCTGGTGCCCTGGAGAAGGGTGTTTTTGGAGAGAGGGAGGGAAGGAGGGTTTTGGAAGTGTGAAAGGTGGAAGGGGCGTGGAACCTTTTATAGAAAGGGTGTGAGAGTTTGAAAGGTCGGGTCCCACCAAAATCCACCTAGGATTGCACCCGTTGGACTTCCAAAAGATGCATGCCGCCGGCTGTCGACAGGGCCCCTGATGCCTGTCGACAGGGACACAGTAAATGGCCAGTTGCTGTTTTGGTGGTTTGTGAATTGAACTTTGGAGCAGGGTTCCTAAGTGTTTATTTAAGGTGTATAAGAGGTGAACACATATTTTAACCAACCATATAAAAGATATAAAAATCAATTCTTTCCTTAATGGTTTTAACATAATACCCAAGGAATTTTAAGTTAGAGCATTAAGAAAACACTACTAAAATGAAGAACAATGCACTCTCACCCTTCGTTGTATAAATGCAGTGTAAGACAACACAATCCCCATTTTGTTGATAGGCAAATGATGCATGAAATGAATATCTATATGTCAGACAATCATAAAACCAATGACCCTGGGATTTATGACTCAGTGAAGGCTTCACACTATTTATTTTTCTTTATTTGCAATTCAGAAAGGCAATGGGAAAAAGTGGTACTTAAGAGGACTTCACACCTTTTGACGTGAGGATAGACATTACAAGTGCCCATACCCCCAGTTACTCAGTGGAAGTGTCTAGCATACCGTTGTACAGAGTAGATGAGTGAGCCTTTTGACGCGAGGGCGGACATTTGTGATGCCCATCACCCCGGTTACTCAGCAAAACACAGCATTGCTCTATATTTATCCCAATTTGAAGTTGATTTTTATTTTTCTTATGTGAATGCTATTTTTCAAAATAGGTAGCTGTCTCCAAGTATTGCTTTAAAAGATCAAGATCAAGTAGTTTTATGATTAGCTATCAATATTAGACATACAGTTCCATGACCAAAAGACTGATCAAGTAAATTGAGAACTATGTTTGCCTACAAAGAAATTATTTAGAGGAGTGAGGTGTATATCCTTGAGAGTTGTGAAATGTTTCCAAAATGATAGAACCTAAACCCAAACATGAGTAGTATGTGAAAATCATAGTGGTATAAAGAATAGCTTAATATCATTTGTACATGGTGTGGTCAAACATGCATTAACACCTTATAGACACCTTATTTGTTAAACATGAAGCTGCTCACTGAATGTGTGAAGAAATGGGCTTGAAGTTCCAACTTTCAGTGTGTCTGTCGATAGGGAGAAATGGCCTGTCGACAGGATACACAGACAGAAAAGATTAAGGGTTCTGGGAGGCAGAGACTGTACATATCTGTCGACAGAGGAAAGTGGACCTGTCGACAGATGTACACAGTGTACAGAAAGAGTGTTCTGTCTGGCCTGATCTATCGACAGGGTGCTTGTAGGCTGTCGACAGATGCCTGTTCAGAGGCGTTTAAGAATAGAATGAAAGACAGAATTGATCAAGGTTGTGAGGGAATTGAGATAGACAAAATTTGAGTGATTTCCTTCACATTAGCATTCATCTAACCTTAACTTGCTCCCCCATAATGTGTGCTATTTTGTACAAAGATACTCAAGTTCATGAAGACAAATTTGCACATATAGACCAATCAAATAAGCACACCAAGCATGTAGTAAGACAGACCATCAAGTGTTTTCAGATTTTCAAAGAGAATTTTGAATGGGCATAATTGTAAAGAAACTAATTCCATATGTAGAGTACATGCCCCTTTCATGCCACATGACTATGGATACTTGGCGGAGAATATTTTCTCACGCATAATGAGAGTTTCCAAACAAGCATAACTTGTTCTTCCACACATCACCATTTGATATACCTCATAGTTAGGGCACACAAGGGACATATGCTTAACATTTGTGTTAAGTTTCATTGCAATTTGCACAAACCCAATTCTCTTCTCAATGTGGTGAATCTATCTTCTGCCAGAGGTTTGGTAAAGATGTCAGCCAATTGTTCTTCAGTGGGTATGAAGCTAATTTCCAAGGTTTTATTGGCTACCTCATCTCTCAAGAAATGATGACGAATCTCTATGTGTTTTGTCCTAGAGTGTTGAATGGGATTCTTTGATAGATTGATTGCACTAGTGTTGTCACATAGAATAGGTGTGCATCTAATATCGATGTTATTCACACAGTTGACTCTTTATCCACAACACTTGTGTCGCACAACTCCCTGCAGCAACATATTCTGCCTCTGCAGTGGAGAGTGCAACTGAGTGTTGCTTCTTGGATGCCCACGAAACCATGCAACCACCAAGCATTTGGCAATAGCCACTAGTGCTTTTCCTGTCAATTTTACATCCAGCGTAGTCTGCATCAGAATAAGAAATCAACTCAAAACTACTACCTGCTGGATACCAAAGGCCCAAGTCATACGTACCTGAGAGATATCTGAAAATTCTCTTGACTGCAATTAAAGGCTTTCCTTTGGACTAGATTGGTATCTAGCACAAAGACAAACACTGAATTGTATGTCCGGTCTACTTGCAGTAAGATAAAGGAGTGAGCCAATCATACCTCGGAATTGTTTGGCATCTACCGATTTACCTTTCTCATCACTTTCTAGCTTAATGCTTGTGCTCATTGGTGTTGAGGCAGGCTTGGCTTGTTCGAACTGAATCTTTTGAGCAGTTCTTTTACATATTTCTCTTGGTTGATGAAGAATCCGTCTTCTAACTGCTTAACCTGCAAACCAAGAAAAAATTGAAGCTCCCCCATTAAGCTCATCTCAAATTCACTGTGCATGTGTTGTAAGAATTCTTCACACAGTGAAGGGTTAGTGGAACCAAATATAATGTCATCCACATAAACTTGAACAACTATGATGATTGCGGACTTTCTTTGTAAAGAGTGTTTGGTCCACCTTACCTCTTGAGTAGTTTTTGCTTACCAGAAATGTGCTTAGCCTGTCGTACCAAGCTCGAGGTGCCTGTTTTAAACCATAAAGAGCTTTGTGCAATTTAAATACATGGTTTGGTTTATGATGATCCTCAAAGCCAGGTGGTTGAGAGACATAGACTTCCTCTTTTATGTAGCCATTCAAGAAGGCAGTTTTGACATCCATTTGAAACAATTTAAACTTGTTTGAGCATGCATATGCTAACAAGATTCTAACTGCTTCTAGCCTAGCTACAGGTGCAAAAATTCTTCAAAGTCCACACCAAACTCCTGATTATATCCTTTGCAACCAATCTAGCCTTGTTTCTCACCACTTTACCCTCTTCATTGAGTTTGTTCCTAAAAACCCATCTTGTCCCAATTACAGAAATTTCAGGGGTTCTAGGAACTAAACTCCAGACATTATTTCGTTGAAATTGCCCAAGCTCCTCATGCATAGCATCAATCCATGAGTTTTCTTTAATGCTTCTTCAACATTTTTAGGTTCCACTTGAGATACAAAAGCTAAATGATCCTGTTCAACTATTTGATTAACTTGAGACCTAGTTTGAACTGAGTCATTTATGTCACCTATGACATTCTCAAGTGGATGAGCTTTAGAATACCTCACATTAGTGAATGTTGAAGGTCCGGGTTGATCTTGCATTTGAGGAGGTTGTTTGGAGGAGGGGTGGCTGGAGGACTTTCAGCTTGAGGTTGATCTTGTTGTTGTGGATCTTGTGCAGGTACTTCTTCTTCATTTCTGAACAGATGTCCATCATCTTCATCATCGTTCCTGCGAAGATATCCACTTTTAGTTTTGAGAGTTGTTTTAGAGATTGCATTGGTTTTCTTTGTAGTTCTCCAAGTGTTGTATCTTCAGTTTCATCTGCAAACCTGTAAAGATTAGAACTGTTAGGCTTGGTTTGAGATTCATCAAATACAACATGTGGAGTTTCTTCCACTTTTCTAGTTTTAGATTAAACACCCTATAGGCTCTAGAGTGTTCTGAGTATCCAAGAAAAATACCTTGATCGCTTTGGCTTCAAACTTGTCCAAATCATTTTATCATTGTTATGTATGAACACTTTGAACCAAAAACTTTGAAATACCCAATGGTGGGTTTCTTACCTTTCAGAAGTTCGTAGGGAGTTTTCTTGAATACCGGTCTTACCATGGCTCTGTTAAGAATGTAGCATGACGTGTTTACCGCTTCTGCCCAAAAGGTTCTTGCAAGTTGATTCTCGACCAGAAGCGTGCGAGCCATCTCCACCAAGGTTCTATTCTTCCTCTCCACAACCCCATTTTGTTCTGGAGTTCTTGGGGAGGAAAACAAGTGTTCTATACCTTGGTTCCTGCAAAAATCAGTGAAGGAGTTGTTGTCAAATTCTCCCCCGTGATCAGTGCGGATGGAGCATATTTTGTTTGACATTTTCATGCTCAATTTATTGAAAAATTCTTCAAAAACATTCAGTGCTTCATTCTTGTGAGCCAGAAATTTCACCCAAGTGAACCTAGAGAAATCATCTACAATGACAAAACCATAACGCTTGCCATTGAGACTTAGTGTTCTCGTAGGTCCAAATAGGTCCATGTGCAACAGTTCATAAGCTTTAGAAGTACTCACCGGTGCTTTTGATTTGAAGGATTTCGGGTTTGTTTTCCTGTGCACATGCATCACAAAAATTTTCATTTTTATTGAATGGAATTTCAGGAAGTCCACTTACCAGTTTGAGCCTCATGATCTTGTGCAACACATTATAACTAGCATGACCAAGCCTACGATGCCACAATGTAAGCTCGTCCTGTTTGTTTGCTACAAGACACAAATCATATTTTCTGGATCATCTAAGTCAACCATGTAGATGTTGTTTATTCTTTTTCCAGAAAATTTCAGACTTCCTGTTTCCTTATCAAGAATTTGACATGAATTGGATTCAAAGACAATTTTATGACCCTTATCACACAATTGACTTATGCTAAGCAAGTTGTGATGAAGGCCATCAACAAGTAAAACATTGTCTATGGAGTTAGAGGCAAACTTACCAACCTTACCTGAGCCGATGATCTGGCCTTTGTTGTTACCTCCAAAAATCACTTGACCTCCGTCTTTTTCCACGAGCAAACAGAATTTTCCTTTGTCGCCCGTCATATGCCTCGAGCAGCCACTGTCCAAGTACCATTTGTTTTGATTGTGGGCTGCTAGGCATTCCTGCACATGTGGATCAGACAAGAGGTTTTGGTACCCAAATTACTTTGGGTCCCGTTGTATCATTCATGCCAAATAACAAGTGCTTAGGAATCCAAACTTGTTTGATTTTCATTTGGTTTGGGCTATTCCAGCATTGTTTTTCATTGTGCCCAACCTTTTTACATATTTTGCATGATGATGATTTTTGAACAACAGTGGGCTTTACCTTTTTAGGAGCATGCATAGGCATTTTACCCTTTTGTTGCCTTGTTAGTTTAGCTTTAGGAGGTTGCTGTTTGTCCTGTCTTGGGCTTGTTGCAAATTCCTTAGATTGACTAGGAACAAACTTGATCATTTTAGGTTCTTGTTTCTTACCCTTTGAAGGATTTTTCTTATTCTTTGAAGGGGTTTGTTTACTTGAACTGGGCTAGAATCAATGAAATCTGTTAACAGAATTTTGCCAATTTCCTTTGGCCTTGCATTTTGAAACCCAATCCCATGTCTTGCAACAAAAACATTTGAACCTAAAATTGCATCCAGATTCTGTTTACTTTTGACAAAACTAGATAAATCTTTAGACTTACCTTTTATGTCTTTTTCAGCTTTTTCCAATTTCTCCTTTAGCTTTTCATGCTCACTTTGAAGATTTTCAAGAGAGTTCATTAGATCATCTCTTCCTTTTGAACTTCTTGAAGTTTAAGTTTCATGCTATCCATTTCTTCACTGTGTGTTTGTCATCAAGCTTCATCATTTCAATCACCTTATTCAAGGATTCAATTTCTTCATTATTGCTAGTTTCATGAACAAGGGAAGTGATTTTTCTTGAGTGCTTTGTTTTCAGACTTAATTCACAGAACTTTTCAAATAAGACAGTATAAGCTTCTTCCCATTCATCAATGAATAGCTTTCAAAGGAAGAATTTACCTCATTTGAGTCATCACTCTTGCCATGAGACAGTGGACTTCGTCATCTCCGGAGGTAGCTTGACCGTTCTCGTCTTCATCTTCATCACTCCAAGTGGCCACCATTGCCTTGGCCTTCTTGAAAGTGAATTTGTCCTTCTTCAGCTTCTTTTTGAGCTCGGGGCACTCTCCTCTCATGTGCCCTTGCTTCTTGCACTCATAACAGACAATCTCAGACTTTTTGTTAGTATCAAATTTATTAGCAAAGTCTTTCTTTTGGAAAGGTTTAGAGTTACCTGTACCTCTCCTCTTGTATTTCAGGAATTTTTTGAATTGTCTAGTGAGCATAGCCATTTCGTCATTTTCACTCTCACTAGACGATTCAGTCACATCACTTTCCTGAATTATCTCCTTTTGGAAGCTGAAGAACTCTTCCTGGAAGCCTTCAAAGCAAGTGACTTCCTAGGATTTTCTTCAGTTTCCTTTCTTTTGACATTCAGTTCATAAGTCATCAGAGAACCAATCAATTCATCTACTTTCATTTTTGAGAGGTCTTTGGAATCCTCAATGACAGTGGCTTTGGTGTTCCATGAGGATGGAAGAGACCGAAGTATCTTCCTCACCAAGTCACTCTCTGAGTATTCCTTTTTAAGACCTTTCAATCCATTTATAATTATCATGAATCTAGCAAACATGTCAGAGATGGTTTCATCATTATTCATTTTGAACATTTCATATTCTGAAACCAACATGCTTACCTTTGATTCTCTTACCTCAGACGTACCTTCATAGATCAGCTCAAGCTTGTCCCACATCTCCTTTGCTGAGGTGCATGTGGAGACTCTTGAGTACTCCTTTGGGTGGACTGCGCACTGCATCATGTTGAGGGTGCTCCAGTTGAGTGTCCCCTTGGCGATCTGGTCCTTAGTCCAGGTATCCTCGTCCTGAGGCAATTCGTATGCTCCTTTTCTGACTATTTTCCATAGTTCGAAAATTTGCGCTCGTAGAAACACCTGCATCCGATTTTTCCAATACGGATAGTCAGTGCCATCAAAGAAGGGTGGCCTGGTCACTGAGTGTCCCTCGGCCATATACCCCTTGTTAGACTCCATTAGACCGTGAATCTCCTGATCGTAAGATCAAATAAGTAAAGCAGTAAATCGGAGAAACTGGCTCTGATACCAATTGTAGGGTTGCGGAATTCCCTATATGGTAATCTAGAAGGGGGGTTGAATAGATTACTGCCGATTAAAAATGTTTATCACCTTCTTTTCTTTAAAACACAGATTATCAAAACAATATTAAACTCTCAGCTATGTGTGGATGTGTGTGACTTGATGACAGATAGATAGCAAACTACAATACGTGTGTTAGACGCCGTGCCTACCAAACATCTAGCGTAAAGCGTTCAAACCACGAGACACGCAGATTTACGTGGTTCGGAGTACACAACTCGTGTATCCTACATCCACGGGCCACACACACACGCAGAACAATCTGCTTATGAGCTAGTTCACAAACTACAACTCACACACCACGTGTCATCTGATGTGCAACCACGATCAGATCAACCCCACACACGTGTATCAAGCACAAGGACTGCTTGAAACACACACACACAGACTAATGAAAACGTAGAAACAGAGAAGAGTTTGAGAGTTGAAGAACAAATCCAAATTTGTAAACTCTTCTGGTAAACGTCTGGCTGGACTTCAAGCTTCGTCTTGATGATCACAAGTTGATGGAGACACTTGAATCCACGACGTTCAGGCTTCACCTTCTGCTGGAGAGACTTCTCTTCTTGGTTCTGGGCGGTAGGTTGAAGCAGAGCAGCAGAGTAGGTCTTCTCTTGAGAGATTCTTAGGGTTCTTGATTGGAGGCTGCTTTGTACGTGATTAACTTCAGAAAGTGCTTATATAGTGGTGTTTACATATGGAGAGACGTGGTAGTAGGAAACACCAAGTTTAGTAACTTTGAAACTTTCCGTTTCTGAAGATTTTGTACGTCTGTCGACAGGTCATACACCTGCTGTCGACAGGGATCAACAGTGTGCCAAGTTCCAGAAGTCTGGAAGTTCTGTTGAAGCTCTCACTGTGTGCATCTGTCGACAGGTGCCTTGGTGCTGTCGACAGGCACATGTTTTCCAGAACTGTGATTTTCTGACTGTATGCTTCTGTCGACAGGAGGCTTTGTTGCTGTCGACAGGGCTTGTTTTCCAGAACATGTATGTTGCTGACTGTTGGTATCTGTCGACAGGGTCTTGATGGCTGTCGACAGGTACACTGTCTTTGACTTTTCTTGATCTTTGATACTTGTTGTTGGCACATGTCTTACATAGTATATCTCCTACATTAGTAACATAGTTAGTGAGATATTATGAACATATATAATCAAGCATTGTACCAAGTTATTGTGACAAGTCATGTGTATGAAGATCTCATGCATTAAACTCAATTCACATTGTTCACATTTGTTTACATTGGTCATCATTGTTCATATCAAAAAAATGTTATATTTTTTATTTAGAATGTGAACCCAACAAGCACAATTTAATAAGCATTAGTCAACTATGTGACAGGGTCATCAAATCAAGTTTCAAGAATCCAAGTGTCTGATTATCAAAGGTAACGAAATTGTCTTCGAAGCCAGCAGAGAAAAGAATTTATATGTACTGCATCTAGAGGAACTCAAGGATCAAGATGTGTGTCTAGCAGCAAGCAAAGATCAGAATGCAGAATTATGGCATAGAAGGTTAGGTCACTGCAATTTAGATGAAATAAGAAAGCTTATCAAACATGATCTAGTAGAGGTCTACCAAAGATAAACACAAGATTGGATAGTATTTGTAAACCATGTGCAAAAGGAAAGCATGCAAAATCCCCCTTCAAATCAAAGACAATGGTCACCACTTCCAAACCACTAGAACTACTACATATGGACTTATTTGGACCATTGAGAACCACAAGCCTGAGAGGAAAGAATTTTGGATTTGTAATAGTTGATGATTTTTCAAGATTCACATGGGCATAATTTTTGGAATATAAAGATGACACATTTGAAAGTTTTGTGAAGTTCAGTAAGGTAGTCCAAAAGGATAAGAAGTTCAGCATCATTAGCATTCGTTCAGATCATGGAGGAGAATTCCAAAATGACAGATTTGCAGAATTCTATAATGATCAAGGTATAGAACACAATTTCTCAGCACCTAGAACACCACAGCAAAATGGAGTAGCTGAGAGGAAAAATAGAACCTTGTTGGATATGGCTAGGACCATGCTATCTGAGTACAACCTACCAAGATATTTCTGGGCAGAAGCTATAAACACAACATGTTACATCATAAATAGAGTTATGATCAGACCAATTCTGAAGAAGACGGCATATGAGCTCTACAAGCAAAGAAAGCCCAAGATTAACCACTTCAGAACATTTGGATGTTCATGTTTTATTCACAACAATGGTAAGCAAGACTTAGGTAAGCTGGATTCCAAATCTGATGAAGGAATCTTCATGGGTTACCCTTCTAAACCCAAAGGCTATCGAGTTTTTAATAAAAGCACTTTATTAATTAAACAAACTGTTCATGTATCTTTGATGAAACTAACCCTTCCTTGAGAAAGGAAGTAGACAGTGATGATGAAAATGCAGAAAATCTATCCAAGAAACTGAAAGATACATCTATCAAGGATAATGAAGATCAAACCTTGGAAGAACTGCAACAAAAGGAAATTATACATGATGATCTTCCAAAGGAATGGAGATACAGGAAGGATCATCCAAAGACAACATCATTGGAGATCCATCAGTTGGGGTAAGAACAAGAGGTAATGTCATTCCTTGTGATTACTTAGCATTTGTATCTCAAATAGAGCCTAAGATAGTCAATGAAGCACTGTCTGATGAATCCTGGATTCTAGCCATGCAAGATGAACTTAATCAGTTCAGAAGAAATCAAGTTTGGTCTCTTGTTCCGAGACCATCAGATCATCCTGTGATTGGCACCAATTGGTGTTCAGGAACAATTGGATGAAGCTGGTGTTATCACTAGAAACAAGGATAGACTGGTTGCTCAAGGCTATTCCCAGGAGGAAGGCATAGATTTCGATGAAACCTATGCACCAGTGGCTAGACTAGAGGCTATTAGAATTTTACTTGCTTATGCATGTGCACTGGATTTAAAACTTTTTCAAATGGATATTAAGTCTATTTTTTTAATGGTTATATAAAGGAGGAAGTTTAAGTGGAACAGCCTCCTGGTTTTGATGATTTAGATTTTCCAAATCATGTTTTTAAATTACATAAAGCTTTATATGTTTAAAACAGCACCTAGAGCATGGTATGAAAGACTTAGTGCATTCCTATTAAATCATGGATTTATTAGAGGACAGGTAGATAGCACACTTTTTATTAATCAAAAGTCAAGAATATATTACTTGTGCAAATTTATGTAAATGATATTATATTGGATCTACTGATGAATCTTTGTGCAAGTATTTTGAGAAGCTCATACAGGGAGAATTGAAATGAGCATGATGGGAGAGCTCAACTATTTTTCTTGGATTACAATTAAGCAGGGCAAAGAAGACACACACATTTGTCAACAAAATATACCAAAGAATTGTTGAAGAAATTTGGGTTCAACAATGCTAAACCACTGTCCACTCCAATGAGCACATCCACAAGGTTAGACAGTGATAAGGAAGGTAAGAAAGTTGATCAAAAACTTTATAGAGGCATGATAGGATCTCTACTGTATTTAATAGCCAGTAGACCTGATATTCTATTTAGTGTATGCATGTGTGCAAGATACCAGTCCGATCCTAAAGAATCCCATCTAATATCTGTTAAAAGAATTTTTAGATATTTAGCTAAATCTCATGACCTAGGTTTATGGTATCCAAAATCATCTGAAACTAGTTTAGTTGGATATTCTGATGCTGACTATGCTGGATGCAAAGTAGATAGAAAGAGCACCAGTGGTGGTTGTCAATTTCTTGCAAGATGTTTGATTTCATGGTCCTTAAAGAAGCAGAATTCAGTAGCACTATCAATAGCTGAAGCTGAATACGTAGCTGCTGGGAGCTGTTGCACTCAACTCTATGGATAAAACAACAACTTGAGGACTATGGTCTGCACATCAAGACTATCTCATTACTGTGCGACAACACTAGTGAGATAAATCTCACGAAAAATCTAGTTCAGCACTCCAGAACGAAACATATAGAGGTCAGATATCATTTCATTAGAGATCATGTAGCTAATGGTAATATAAATATTTCTTTTATAGATACTCTGAATCAGTTAGCAGATATCTTTACAAAGACCTTACCTGAAGAGATTTACATCTCTTAGAAGGGAATTAGACATGTGTAATTTGTAATAGATATATCTACATGTAATTGAAATAATAAATTTCAGAATAACACTTGCTCTTCCCGCTAAAATTTAAGCAAAACTTTAATTACGTGCGTCATAAATTGCCATGGCGTTTCAGATATAATTCTTTATCACTTGCGTAACCCTCTCCTCTTTTGTCGTTATCCGCATTTAATGCTTTGGTGTTTCAAAAAAGCAACTTATGACCTGCCGTTAAATCCGTAATCCATGCCGCATCGATTTCCTCTCTCTTTTCTCTTATCTCTTTCTATTTACCTGTGCGAAAAACCCTCATCGTCTCCAGAATATCCTCTGAGCAGTTTCAAAGGAATCCTCTGTTCCCGCTCAAATTTCTTAAGGGCTTCTGTTCCTCTCTTTTCCACGATCCTCTAGAAACCTTCCTTGCTCAAATCCATGGCCGCTTCTGGGAGTTCCACGAGTGTAGGAGGTTACAACGTTGCCTTCCTCACGACGGAACAGCAAGAACGATTCACATTGTCAAGATCAAGTTGTGTGGTAACAAGGCAGTGGATATTGCAGATTTAGAGAAGAATGGGATGCACAGTATTGTAGAATCCATAGAAAGGATGAAGTGAACGAAAATGGTCACGGTTTCTGAAGCGAGCTACCCAGATCTAGTCAAGGCGTTCTACACCTGCCTGAAGACAGAAGAAGATGGGTCCCTTTCTTCCATAGTTAAAGGTACTCGCATTCATATCACCCTATGATCTTTTAGCGAGGCTATTTGGTGTATCTACAGTCGGTCGCAGTGGGTAGACTCTATTGATATTCATCATGCTAAGGGATTAGGAATCATCGGAACAGAGTACAAGTTGAAAGATGGAAAATAGATATCAACCATCTAAATGCGTTCAATAGAATTCTTCATTTTATAGTCTGCCAGATTTACTGCCAAGGAGCGCCACATTCTCAACTTGTCCAAAGCAGACTCAGACATGATGTTTATCCAGAATCAGGATATCAATATGGCTCAAGTTATAATTGAGAGGATGAAATTTTCTGCAGAGATGATATGGGATAAAAAGAACAAATTGAATGTATCTCTACCATATGCCCATTTGCTGACCAGGATTTTCAATCATTATGGCATTGATCTGAAGGGAGAAGTAATGGAGAAGATGAGCCAATCTATTCGATCTAGAAATCTGAAGAAAAGTTGTTTCTCTGTTGTTGGAAACCTTTAGACTAAGACTTCAGTGGCAGGAGGAGAAGAAATAATTGGTGAAGTTCCAGAAATTCAACAAGTTCAAGAGGAAGAAGCAGAAGAAGGTTGAAGAACCTTATGCAGTTGCAAGAAGGATAGAGGAAATAGCTCCTGAGCTTATTGAGCCCGTTGGGCAGTCATCTGAAAGTTGAGACCCCTCAACAGTCATTGCATCTGTTATTGAAGAATCTTGGTGACTATTGCTCATATTAAGGGGGAGCAGAAGAGACTCATGAAGATATCATCCCAAATATTCCTGCTAAAGATGTTAATATGGAAGAAAGTCAAGAAACATTATTCCAGAAGTTGTGGCTTCAGGCCACAGTGAGACTTGCAAATGAAAGATGCTCCATTTCAAGGGGAGCCTGAAACTCAAAAGGAAGTAGAAATTCAAGGGGAGCCCACTGCAAGTGTTGCTTCTGATAAATTTAAGAGGGTTAGTGGAGGGCACCTCAAGTGATGATGTTGATATTGAGCCAGCTGTCAGCTCAGAAAGAAAGGGAAAGGTGTTGCAACTAAAATTCCATTGCTTACCAGGAAGGCACACCGAAGATCCAAGAAGAAGAAGATTCGTGTGCACCTAAAGCCTGTTATTGAAAGATTAAATGCACATGGAGAGATCTGTGCTCTGTGCAATCTGAGTTTATTCTATCTTCATTAGTCAGAGCACTGGAGTTAAGGAGTTTGGGGCAGTGAAAGCTGAGCTCCAAGGGATGAATGGTGAGTTGGGGACTGAAGAAGCTTGTGATAGAACTTTTAGATTTTTTGAGGGTGCATTGTCCTCTCTCTGCCCCTCCTGCTCCCACTCATTCAGTTCAAGCAGAACCTGCAGTTGTTGAGAAATCAGGGCCATCAGGCCATTTTCTGAAGAGTAATTAGGGCCACCAGGGCCAACAGTTAAGGAGTCAGGGCCTCCAGGGCCATCTATGGTAGAGTCTGGGCTGACAGGGCCATTAGCTGGAGAGTCAGGGCCATCAGGACGACTAGAGTATGAGGCAGAGCAAGTCACAATTTAAGAACCTGTAGAAGAAGCTGTTGTGCCCCCAGAGCCACATGTCCCTTCCAGTCTTCAGACTCCAGCTCCTTCTTCTCCTCCTCCATCCTTCTCTGCCCCACCAGCACCTGAACCTTCCAAAAAGCTAGTTCCAAAGCACATCTCCTCACCTATACCTTTTCCTACTACCTCCTCTTCCTCACCTATTTCTTCTCCTATTATTCCTCCTCCTCCCACTTTTAAGAAACCTCCAGCATCATCTTCAGCTGGACCCTCATCTGCTGGTCCATCATCTGCTGGACCATCTGCACCACCTCCTCTACTTCTTTCTATTCTCTTCATCCACCCACTCCTCCATCATTCATAACTATCATTCCGAAGGGTGCTCGTATTTAGGGCGAGGTCATTCAGGACATTAAAGATGAGTTTGAAGAAGCAATTCTTCGCTCAGTCCTATCTGTTTCCTCTCATGTTCACAGGACATGCTCTTCTAGTCCTGCCCTAAAAAGAGGAAAGTCTCAAAGGACCTTCTCTCTCTCCTCTGAACCTCACTTTTCCCCCCTCTTTGGTTCTCTCTTTCTGTTGAAAAGAAGGAGATCCCTATACCGTGAATTCTTAGAAAAATGTACATTTGCTACTACCATTTTTGGCCTCCCTCATCTAACCTCACTGAACACCTAACCATGTTCTTCTTCCCCTCTCTCATATATCAAAATCAGATCAGTCTAAATTTTTTTACATTGCTGAGTCCAACACTGAAAACCTGTGGGCTTGGGGCCATCAATCTCTCTATAGACCAATTTGTGTTTGCAAAATCTGATAGGTTTCCTCCCAGTGATCACCCTCTCACTCTATCGAAATGGTTTGTTATCCACCACCGAATATCTGGGGTCCCTTTATCCAAAGGGAAATCAAGTTGATCAGGCACTTCCAGATGTTCCAAGACTATCGATTTCTCAATAAATTGCCAGAAATTCAGCTTGGTCAGTTCAGGGGAGCCATTGCACTGCTCAGGACTAAGAACCCTGTCAACACCTCCCTTCAGGTAGATTTTGCTACCCTCAAGCTACCAGAGTTGTCTTCCTTCCCAAGCTTCATTCCTTGCTCATGGACTCTGCTATGGGAACCTTATCTTTTGAAAGATTTACTAGAGTAATAGCCAGAATCATAGTCTGTCAGGGTGCTCATCTTGCCTTCCACAGATTGATATTCCGTGAATATCACAGAGGTAATATCAAGTCTGAAGTTCTAGCTCCTCTTCTATCTAAATGTGAAAGGCTCTCACCATCTGATTGGGAGAACCACTATAATCAAGCTGCACAGTAGTTGCTCAATCTCAACCTCTCCTTGCTAGATCAAACAAACCCACTCTGTTTGCTGATGATTCCTAGATCTCAACTCCATAATTTGGCTCAGGATTCGTTTGCCATATGGGTTGAGAGGTACAAAGTTTATATACCCTTGAAGAAGGATCTGAAGTAGCAGCAGATTTTCTACCCAATATCCATTGACAAGTTCCTGCAGCATGCCAGTTTTGGAACCATCAGTCACTATCGAACATCTCTTGGAAAGAGGATGTGCCAATTTCATTGAAGCTCAGATGCAACCCCACATCCATAGAATGCTTCCTGATATAGGGCCTTTCTACTCTATGGCTTGTGGTGCTTTTAAAACTATTTTGAAGAACAGACTCCAGGCTTGGCCCATAATTACTCGCCATGCCTCTCTTTTGTCTCCTATCTTCTACATTTTTGATCCCCATTAAGTAATGAAATTTATTCTCCTTGGCTCCATTTATCTTAGTATCTCTTTCCTTGATCCTTATCTTTCTTTTTGCTTAATGACAAAAGGGGGAGAATTATTCTGAAAGACATACCCTAAAATTAAATTGAAGTTAATTAATTTTAGTACTTTCAATGCATGCCATGTTCTACGTTTTGTCATCACCAAAAGGGAGAGATTGATGACCATTCCATGTCCATATAATTTATTTATTATATGCATATTTTGGAGATTAACAAAATCTAAATAATATTTCCTAACAATTTTTTTAAAGTTTATCCACAGGAAATAATTCAAGCAAAATCTGTAAGTTACTCTCACACACTGTCATTCAAAGTTCAGAGCATGTATTTCTTCAATGTACACATCGACTTCCTTTATGAAACAACAATTTCATAAGTAAACAATGATTTCCATCGCTACAACGATTTCATAAGTGAAACAACGATTTCCATCGCTACAAGATTTCATAAGTAAAACAATGATTTCATAAATAAAACAACGATTTCCATCGCTACAAACAATTTCATAAGTGAAACAACGATTTCCATTGCTACAACGATTTCATAAGTGAAACAACGATTTCCATCGCTACAACGATTTCATAAGTGAAACAACGATTTCATCGCCAAACGATTTCATAAGTGAAACAACGATTTCCATCGCTACAACAATTTCATAAGTAAAACAACAATTTCCATTGCTACAACGATTTCATAAGTAAAAGAAACAATTTCATAAGTAAAACCACGATTTCCATCGCTACACGATTCACTTTAACTAAACACGATTGCTCGAAAACAACGATTTGATCGCAAATAACGATTCGCTTTCACTCAAACAACGATTTGCTCGAAACAACGATTTGCTCGAAAACAACGACTTGATCGCAAATAACGATTCGCTTTCACTCAACACGATTTGATCGAAACAACGATTTGGTCGCTGTAACGATTCACCTTCACTTAAACACGATTTGCTCGCAACAACAATTTACTGTATAGCAAAACTATTGCTTTCACTTAAAGAACGATTGGGTCGCTACAACAATTCAATCTCAAACATCGATTTCACAAGACACTCAAGTAACGACTTGATCATCATAACGATGTATATAGAACAACGATTTACAGGAATTATGATCACATCGACTCCATTTCAATACAGAATTCATTTAAATGTTTATATCATCGATTTGATATCAATATCATTCTCTCTATAGAATGTCTGTTGAACATCAACTCTCTCCTTGTTATTAAAAGGTTAAACAGCTATTGAACAGCCTTGCTTTATCTTTATATTAAAGAATCATTCATATTATTCAAATACATAAGTTCAAATCTATGTGGATTTCAAAAAGCTTTCCCGCACATTATATTATATCATGTGACCAAGAACATTTATTGTGATGGTACAATACTTCCTCACAATATTTCCTTGCCTTATATGATGACAGAACAAGCTTTCCTTTCTTGTGTATTTCAACTGCACGACTACTAACGTTGACTGACAGTTTAGACAAAGAGAAGTTGTTTACATGTCAGCATTTATTGTATGCAGGACTTCCATGAGAACGCATGCCTAAGAGATTGACCTGTTAAACCTGACAAGAAGGTAGAAGATTCAGACAATCTTACCTGAGGTTGTGCGTCTCTCAGAGCATTATGGCTGCAAGCTCACCTTCGTGGCAGTCGCTCTAATGAGCATGAAGTTGTGAGATAACGGATACTTCAACGATATTTCCAAACGGTCAAAAGTTTCGAAGAAGATAAAAGAAGACAGGTGACTTCAAGCAAAAATAGGATTTACTTAACCTTCTTTCAACCTTGAGAAGCTTGAACATCCTGATCACCTGAAGAACACCAGAGCCAGCTCATTCATTTCAATCTTCTGTAGCTCTTAGCTCTCTGTGCGAATAGTGTACTATTTTTGAAAGCTTGCGTAGATCTGAGAGAGAGTTCAATTGTGATCATACTATGTCTCTCAGACTTCGCCTCAGATCAAGCAAGTTTATGAGCTTGGTCTTGGGGCCTTTCTCTTTCAACTCCTTTCGTGTAGCTATTCCTCTTCTGATTGAGAAGAGAAGACCTGTTGGTACATGTAGCGACCCAGAATCCACATTACCAGTAACCAACCAGTACCCGAATTCTGACCCGCTAACCCACGAGACAAGCTCGGAAGGGTAAAAAGTGAATGTCCGAGGAGACTATATATAGAAGATACACACCATGTAAAGCTGTAAAATTCACTATACATGAACATAATATGTACAACTCAGAGTCCGAGCTAAGTACAGAGTACAGAAGTACAACAAAAAGTACTACTCACTGCAGCTAGGGCGCACCCAACACCGGAGTGGCTAGACTCGCCTGGAACGGGAGTCGACGACGACCCACCTGAAAGGAGGGATGAGTCTCAAGAAAGAGACCCAGTAGGGAAAAGTAACCCCCAGCCGGCACAGTACTAAAGTGCGGAAAGTAAAACAGAAAGTAAATACACGTCGCATCACAACCCAAACTAGTAACAACCACGCGTCTCCTTGACAGGAGTGCGTTCAAAACTGTAAACCTCACGGTTCAGTAACACACACTCACACACAGTAAGTAGGACTCAGCTAGGGTCTGTGGCTCGGCGTCTCATCACCACAGAGTCTCTCAACCCCAGCCACATGTGCACACTACAGACGCTCTCTCTCGCGTCTGGTCCACGACCGGTTTTCCCCCTACGCCTGACCCTAGCGGTAGAGAAAGGGATCCACGGAGACAGGCTCGAAACCACCACAAGGAGTACGCACAGGACAGAGACGCTCTCAATGTCCTGGCTCACCGACGGAGGACCCCCACACGCCGGTCATCTAGACAGAGCGTCGCTCTATGTCCCAGGTGACAAACAGAAACAGAAGCACGGTAACTCAACGCGAGTACAGACCGGTAACACTCTTAACGTCTGAAACACCGTACAATAGACGGTCACCTCGTGTCACATCTTGACATAGTTAATCACGCATATGCACAGGCATAGCCACACTCTAGCCTGGCATAATGTGTTAACAGGCGCATCGCACGTCAACACCTTGAAACACAAAACAGGACCAAGGCCTGCTGGAACACAAGATATTAACGGCAACATCGAATGTCGCCAATCAAGATGTAGACGGCACTCACATTGCCGCCAACACTTGGTTAACGGCAATAGATCTTGTCGTTAACATCAACATTGAAGATCTCAACGTCAACACATGTGGACGTAATATCCTCAGCCCCTGAACCCAGAACAGCGCCAGGTCACCCAATGGGCAAATCCGCCCAACAACCATAAAATTGATGGAGGGAAACATCTCCTCAATCTTCTAACACTACCAGAACTTCGGAAATCCACGATCCAACACTTGGATCGCCCAAAATACCCAAAATTCCGGCATGGCATAACCCAACCCTAAATCCGATTAACATACTAATCTACACAAATAGCATGATGATCCGTTAAGGAGGGTTTAAGGGTTAAGTCCCTACCTTAGAACGCCCCAAAAACTCCTAAACAGCCACTAATCGCACCGGAACCCCTCGAAGTCTCCGCGCGAATTACACCAAATCTTCGCGTTTCCCACTCGATCTAACACCGCCACACGTACCAGGGTCTTCCCACGAGCTCCAACAACCATCGGAAGTGGTGGAAATGAGCAAAGGTAAAGTGGAGGGAAAGAGAGAAAAGGAAAAGGAAAGGTTGCTGCCTCAGTCTACCCTATTTCTACAGAAGCCACAAATAGACATCCACATACCTCGCCGCCTATTTGAACCGCCATGGGTCACGTCCGGACCGCTTGCCGTCAAGTTCAACGATAAACGTCCACATCGCTGGACGCTAAAACCAAGTCAACGGCTAGCCCTGGCCGTTAACCACATCCGAACTCTCTACAAGATCCAATAAGGATCGCTAAGACCCGAGACCTTACAGCCCTCCCCCCTTAAGGAATTTGCCCCCAAATTCAAACAACATAAAGAAAGAAGACTCACCAAAGAGGTATGGAAACTGCTCGCGCATTTCGTCCTCTCGCTCCCATGTCGACTCACCACCTGAATGCCGCTGCCACGCAACAAACTAAAGGGATTGCCTTGTTCCTTAACCTCTGACTTCGGCGATCCTCAATATGCAACGAAACTTTGGTACTGTCAACACTGGAGTCACCTCAGACCACTCTATCTCGGGAGAACGTGAGACTCGTCAGAAAGGTACCTCCGAAGCATTGACACGTGGAACACATCGTGGACTGCTGCAAACTCTGACAGAAGCTCAAGTCTATACGCTAAACCTCCGACATGCTCAGTCATAATGGTGAAAGGTCCAATAAAGCGGGGACTCAACTTCCATCCTAACAAACCTCACCACTCCCTTCATAGGAGACACACGAACAAACACCTGGTCCCCTTCCTGAAACTCGAGCGGTCGTCTGCGCTGATCTGCATAACTCTTCTGCCGACTCTGAGCTGATTGAAGCCTCTGACTCACAGCTGAACTACCTCACTGCCTGTTGAACTAACTCTGGCCCGTGACAATCCGTTCGCCAACCTCGAACCAGTCTAAGGGAGTGCGACACGGTCGTCCCGTCACCAAGCCTATGGTGCCATACCGATACTGGAGTGATAGCTATTATTATATGCGAACTCGGACCAACGGCAAGTGAACTGTCCACGATCCGGCCACTCCAGACAAACAAGCTCTAAAAGCTGTCCTCTAAAGTCTGGATAGTCCGCTCTGACTGACCACTGACTGAGGGTGGTAGGCGGAACTAAAAGCCAACTCTGTCCCCAAAGCCCTCTGGAAACTGCGCCAGAACCCAGAAGTGAAGCGAGGATCCCTATCTGACACAATAGAGATCGCACTCCGTGCAAAGGAACAATCCGCTCTACGTACAACGCGGCCAACCTACTCACACCCCAACTAGTCCTAACAGGCAAGAATCTAGCAGTCTTCGTCAATCTGCCCACAAGAACCCAAATGCTGTCAAAACCTCCAGCTGTCCTCGGCAAACCACAAACAAAGTCGATCGTCACATGGTCCCACTTCCACATCGGAATCTCTAACGGCTGCACAAGTCCTCCTGGACGCTGATGTTCGGCCTTCACCTGTTGACAGACCAAAAACCTAGCAACAAAAGCCGCTATGTCTCTCTTCATCCCAGGCCACCAAAACTGACGTTTCAACCTTGATACATCTTGGTTGACCCTGGATGAATCGAGTACCTGGAACCATGTGCCTCCTGCAACACAATTCTCCTGACAGACTCCTCAACAGGAACATAGAGTCTATCTCGGAACCTAACAGTCCTGTCCTCGCAAAGCTCAACCTCTGGGAGAAGTAACACACTGTGTAACTCAGAATCTGCCTACTGAGCCTCAACAACCTGCCTCACAACGGCGGGAGCCGCCAACAAACTGCCCAACACACACAGTCGACGACTGGACGAAACTCTGAAAGACCCTTCTGCTGCAGACTGCCACAACTTCCACTCCTTAGCATCAGATGACTCATCTGTGCTTTCCTACTCAAGGCATCTGCAACTACATTCGCTTTTCCAGCTTATACTCAATGCTAAAATCATAGTCTTTCAGATATTCCATCCATCGACGCTGCCTCATATTCAGATCTCTCTGAGAAAACACATACCTCAAGCTCTGGTGGTCGGTACGGACTACAAAACTCACTCCGTACAGGTAAAGACGCCAAATCCTCAAAGCAAATACCACAGTTGCAAGCTCTAGGTCATGGGTCGGGTAACTCTCCTCGTAGGGCTTAAGCTGGCGAGACGCATAAGCCACCACCCGGCCTTGCTGCATCAAAACCGCACCAAGACCAACACCTGAAGCATCTGTGCAAACCTCAAAACCCTCCTCACCTGAAGGTAACGCAAGGACTGGCGCTGACGTAAGTAGTCGCTTCAACTCTATGAAGCTCTACTCACACTGCTCCGACCACAAAAACGGAACCCCCTTTCTCATCAGCCGAGTCAAGGGTACAGCAACCTGAGAAAAGTCCCGAACAAACCTGCGGTAGTAACCTGCCAAGCCTAAAAAGCTACGAATCTAAGACACAGACCTGGACTCTCCCACTGCAAAACTGCCTCGACCTTCGCTGGATCCATAGAACTCCCTCACCTGAGATCACGTGCCCCAAAAAGTGAACTTGTTGTAGCCAAAACTCACACTTACTAAGTTTGGCATACAATTGGTGCTCTCGCAAGGTCTGCAACACGATCCTCAGGTGCTCGCGTGCTACTCCTCCGAAGCGGAGTACACCAGAATGTCGTCAACAAACACTACGACAAACCGGTCCAAGAACTGGTGGAACACCCGGTGCATCAGATCCATGAAGGCCGCTGGTGCATTGGTGAGCCCAAACGGCATCACCAAAAACTCAAAATGTCCATACCTGGTCCGAAAAGTAGTCCTCTCAATGTCAGAGCCTCTAATCCGCAACTGATAGTAGCCCGACCTCAGGTCGATCTTCGAAAAGACATGAGCAGACTGAAGCTGATCAAAGAGATCGTCAATCCTAGGCAATGGATACCTATTCTTGATGGTCACTTGGTTCAGCTTTCTATAATCAATACACAATCTCAGGCTACCATCCTTCTTCCGGACAAACAAAACAGGCGATCCCCAAGGAGAAAAGCTAGGACGAATATAGCCCTTCTCCAACAACTCCTCAAGCTGCCTCTTCAGCTCCCTCAACTCTGTTGGTGCCATACGGTACGGTGCCTGTGCAAATGGTACAGTGCCAGGAACCTGTTGGGTTGAATGCCTAATTCATATCATTTCCCTCCTATTTTGATGATGACAAGAAGTGTTCTTAAAGCAATTTAATTGAAACATGTCAAAAGCATCATACCTGAAAGTCATGCTCAAAAAGTATTTTTCAAACCACATTTATCATTTATGGTAATGATAAATCATTTAACTAATGATATATGTGTTTATTTTTTCAGGTACAAACTTTTTATGCAAAAGATGTGTCGACACACCCATCAATGGTGTCGACACATCAACACAGATTCAAAGGGAAATTGTGTAAAAATGTCAAGAGTGTGTCGACACGAGTGGCAGTTTTCCAGAGATCAAGGGTACCCAGGTCGACACACTCCCAGAGCAGGTCGACACTAGACCCAGTTCCCAGAACAGCCAGTTTGAGGAATTGGGACAGCAGGTCGACACACTCAAGAGCAGGTCGACACGGGACCTTCCTCCCAGAACAGGTTTTTCCATCTTTGGGACAGTGTGTCGACACAACCACCAGGGCAGGTCGACACACTACGGAAACTTTTCATCCTAAAGTTGATGGATGCCACGTGTCCTTCTAGGGCGATCAGAATCTTCCTTGAGAAGCGTGCCCTTGTAACCCAAAAGGGTATCCTTGGAATCCTAAGGGTATAAAAGGTTCTTTTCGGCCTGTTTTCAAGGAAGAGAAGAAACCAACTCTCTCAGAGCCTCCAAGAAGCTCCTGGCGGCCAGAAGAGCTCGTGTCTCCTCCTCTGCTCTCCAATTGCTTCCAGAAGACTAATTCCCACCAATTCAAGGTGTGGGAATTGGAATTTGATTCCTGTAGATTCCTTCGAAGCATTCCAAGGAAGCAGATCCTGTAGAAGACTTCTTTGGTGAAGAACTCGAGGAAGATCCAACTTCTCAGATTGCAGAGCATCGACTTGGACTTCAAGCTTAACATTCTTCTTCCCAATTCAAGTCTCTACAAGGGAGTACACTGAAGAACGAAGACTTTCAATTCAATTTTACATTTCTTCTGTTCTTCTGAGATATCTCTTGAGATTATGCAAGTGCTTCTGCATAACTCTCTTTAGAGTTCTCAAACTTCGACTAGATCTGTTGCTAGAGGATCTAAGTCTTAAGTTGGTGTCTAGCAAGTTTAATTGTGAGCATTGTGCTCAATTTGTGTGAGCATTGTGCTCAGGTTGTTGTGAGCCGTCGAGCTCAGTTTGAGTTGTCAAACTCAAGGTTAGTTTGAGTAGTCTTGCTCAGTGTGTCTCTAGAGTAGTCTTGCTCTAGAAGTGGTGTGAGTTGTAAGCTCTCCAGTGTTGGAGTTGTCAGGCTCCCTTGGGTGTGTAACCCAGTTGTGTTAGTGAAGCCTCACAGGTTGTGAGGGTGGATGTAGGAATCACATGGGTGATTTCCGAACCACCTAAAAAACCTTGTGCACTTGTCTTCTGTGGTTTGATTGATTCATCCGATAGATGTTTGCATAGGATTCATTTTTAATTCACTTAATCAACTTGTTATTCATCTAAGTTTTTCAACTCACTCAATTCTAATCAGATCTGTAGTTCTTTCACTGATTATATTACCTCTGATTCTAGATAATTTTCAAATTACTTAAGCTTCCGCAAAAGTGGCTAAGATCTATTCATCCCCCCCCTTCTAGATCTTTTCCATTCATTAATATCGATCCTTCAGAACCAACTCAACAGTAAACTCAATCTCTCTCTCTGGCGGTAGACCAGGTAACTCTTCCGGAAAAACATCCGGAAACTCACTCACTACGGGAATGTCCCCCACTCCCGAGGTAACTTGGTCAAGGGTCATTGCAGAAACTAGAAAACCCTGACAACCAGAGGCAAGCAACCTCCCCGCCCTCAAAGTAGAAACTAAAAAGCGATAAGTAAGAGGTACGATACCCTGGAAGTAGAACGCCGCTTCCCCAGGTATCCGCAAGTGCACCCTCTTCTTCTGGCAATCCATCACTGCACCATACCGCTCTAACCAGTCCATACCCAAAATCACATCATAATCCTGCAACTGCAATGCAAACAAGCGAGCTGACAACCACTGATCCTGCAACTGCACAGGTACCTCCTCGAGACAGTAGGACGTAAGAACAAAGTCCCCTGTCGGCAACTCTAATGCTAGCTCAATAGACTCTCCCGTACTCAACTCTCCAAGGAGACTCTCCAAAAAACTCCTCAGACACAAAAGAGTGAGAGGCACCGGAATCAAACAAAACTCTAGCTGTATAACCAAAAACTGTAACAGTACCTTCCACTAGCTGAGCTGCCTCCGCGTCTGCACGGGTCAAGTGAGTAACACGACCTCTACCTCTCGACCCACCAGAACCCCGCCTGCTGACGCTGCTGCACGGGTGCCTACTGCTGCTGCTGCTGCTGCACTCGGGGCTATGACTGGGTCTGCTGCTGCGGCACACGAGGTAACAAAGGGCAATCTCGCGCCATGTGACCTATCTGGTCACACCGGTAACACTGACCAGCAAAAGAACGTTGTACCTGCTGCGAAGGCTGCCCTACCGCTGCTGAACACTCCCAACAGACTGCTGTCTCTGCTCTGCCTGCCCCTGTCACGTCGAAACTTCCTCCGAGATCCTGACTTCGCCGTCGTCCCAGCAGAAGTGGACGCGTAGGAAGTTGTGGCCTTCGGAGTCGCCTGCACACTACTCTGCTGCTGCCGTGGCTGAGTAGGAACTACATGTGTCTGAACCTCTGCGCTCCGAGCATGGGTCTGCAAAGTGTCAGCCTCCAATGCTGCCGCTGTCTGATAGGCCGCGTCCAAGTCTGTGACACGCGCAACTATCAGCGCCTGCATGAGCTCTAGCCTCAGGCCCCTCACAAACTGCTGAGTCCTCAGACTCTCATCTGCCATAATCTGCGGAGCATAACGCCCTAGCTCTACAAATCTGCCTTGTACTGCACTACAGTAGAGTCCCTCTGCTGCAAGTCCAGAAACTGGTACAACCTCTCCGTCCGGACGTAAGTAGGACAGAAGGCTCTCTCAAAAGAAACGACAAACTCCTGCCACGGAATCTGTCTAAGTGGGCGAGACTGAAAAGTAGTCTCCCACTCAGAGGACCACCAAGTCAACGCCTGCGCCTACAACTGGTAGCTAGCTAACACACTCGCTCCTCGGGAACACACTCCATGGAATGGAAAGTCCGCTCCACTGCATCCAACCACGCCCGCGCGATATCTGGATCAGGCTGGCCCAAAAACTAGGGAGGCTGAAACTGTAGAAACTCCCTCAACACCTTCCCAGTACCACCCTGGGGTACCGGCGCATCACGGTGCTGAGCTACAAACTGAGCCATCCCCTCAAGAAACTGGGTCAAGTCTAATCCCTGAGCTACCTGAGGAGGAGGTGGCGGCGGTGGCGGAACATTGCCACTGTGTGCGTCCTGTGGCAAAGGCTGCGTCTGCTGAGGTGGCGGGGCGTCTCCAGCCTCCTGACGAGTCGCCTGCTCAGCCACTCCCTCTCTAGGACGTCGCCTAGGTGCCATAGTACTATACACGGAGCAAAAACACACACATGAATACACTAATTAACTCCGGGCTAGTTAGCTGCTACTGTAATCTTTGTATTCTGAGTTAACATGATGGGTATTTCCTTATATATATCTCATCAGACCAGGCTCTGATACCAAACTGTAGCGACCCAGAATCCGCATTACCAGTAACCAACCAGTAACCCGAATTCTGACCCGCTAACCCACGAGACAAGCTCGGAAGGGTAAAAAGTGAATGTCCGAGGAGACTATATATAAGAAGATACACACCATGTAAAGCTGTAAAATTTCACTATACATGAAACATAATATGTACAACTCAGAGTCCGAGCTAAGTACAGAGTACAGAAGTACAACAAAAAGTACTACTCACTGCAGCTAGGGCGCACCAACACCGGAGTGGCTAGACTCGCCTGGAACGGGAGTCGACGACGACCCACCTGAAAGGGAGGGGAGTGAGTCTCAAGAAAAGAGACCCAGTAGGGAAAAGTAACTCCCACCGGCAACAGTACTAAAGTGCGGAAAGTAAAAACAGAAAGTAAATACACGTCGCATCACAACCCAAAACTAGTAACAACACGCGTCTCCTTGACAGGAGTGCGTACTCACATTGCCGCCAACACTTGGTTAACGGCAATAGATCTTGTCGTTACATCAACATTGAAGATCTCAACGTCAACACATGTGGACGTTAATATCCTCAGCCCCTGAACCCAGAACAGCGCCAGGTCAACCCAATGGGCAAATCCACCCAACAACCATAAAATTTATGGAGAGAAACATCTCCTCACATCTTCTAACACTACCAAAACTTCGGAATCCACGATCCAACACTTGGATCGCCCAAATACCCAAAATTCCGGCATGGCATAACCCAACCCTAAAATGCGATTAACATACTAATCTACACAAATAAGCATGCTGATCCGTTAAGGAGGGTTTAAGGGGTTAAGTCCCTACCTTAGAACGCCCCAAAAACTCCTAAACAGCCACCAATCGCGCCGGAACCCCTCGAAGTCTCCGCGTGAATCACACCAAATCTTCGCGTTTCCCGCCCGATCTAACACCGCCACACATACCAGGGTCTTCCCACGAGCTCCCAACAACCATCGGAAGTGGTGGAAATGAGCAAAGGTAGAAGTGGAGGGAAAGAGAGAAAAGGAAAAGGAAAGGTTGCTGCTCTCGGGCTACCCTATTTCTACAGAAGCCACAAATAGACGTCCACATACCTCGCCGCCTATTTGAACCGCCAATGGGTCGACGTCCGGACCGCTTGCCGTCAAGTTCAACGACAAACGTCCACATCGCTGGACGCTAAAACCAAGTCAACGGCTAGCCCCTGGCCGTTAACCACATCCGAACCTCTACAAGATCCAATAAGGATCCGCTAAGACCCGAGACCTTACAGTACATGTGGTGTTGTTCCTCTTCTGGTTGAGAAGAGAAGGCCAACTGCGGCTGGATGTGTAAGTGTCCTTAAGGGGGACTGTACCCTTGTATAGTGAAATCCCAAGAGGTTGCTTGGGGACTGGACGTAGGACTCCTTGAGATAGGAGATCCGAACCAGGATAAAATTTTCTGTGTTTTTGTGTGATAACTTACTTGTCTTTATTCCGCACTAACTGTCCAACTTAGCATTTTCTGTCAAGCGTTTTTACTTTCAGGTATTAGTCAAAAAGAAATTTTAGCAATCCATTCACCCCCACCCCCCCCCCCCTCTAGGCTTGCTATCTGGGCAACAGTAGGTAGGTTCTGAAAGATAGTCCATATAGCTTATATCTGTCAAGCTTTTAATTTCTTGACCATCTGTCGAACAACTTATCATCCTGTCAGTGGAAGGGATAACAAAATATATCTAAATCTTTTACAGATCTCAAAAAGGATATTTCACAGATGACTAATTTTGAATAAATTTTCCCGCCAAAAAGATAATTGAATTTTATATAAACTGAAGGAAGCATGATTTATAGGACTTAAGGAAACTATCTTTATGTAAAAGATATTTCAATGTAAAAACTCATGTAATGATTAAGTTGAGTTGTGCTCACTGATAGAAACATAAAAGATCATCTAAGTACAAGTATACAGAGGTTGATATGAGAAACTTTGACTTTCAGATGCAATCAATGTTTCATATAGGTAATCGATGTTTGAGTGTAATCTATGTTTGAATGTAATCTATGTATGAATGTAATCGATGTTGAAATGAAGTCGATGTGAACATAGTCTATGTATAAGTGTAATCGATGTTGAGGCATAATCGATGTTGGAGTGAAATTGATGTTCTGGATGAAATCATTGTTTAAGTGAAATCGATGTTTGAATGAAATCGATGTTCAAGATGAAATCGTTGTTGAACCTAAATTGATGTTTGAATAAAGTCGATGTTCTAATGAAATCGATGTTTGAATGAAATGGATGTTGCAAGTGAATCGATGTTCTAATGAAATCGATGTTGAATGGAGTCGATATTTGAGTGAATCGATGTTCTAATGAAATCGATGTTGAATGGAGTCAATGTTTGAGTGAAATCGATGTTCTAATGAAATCGATGTTTGAATGAAATCGATGTTGTGAGTGAATCGATGTTCTAATGAAATCGATGTTTAGCATAATCGATGATGATGTTCAAACAGTAATCATTGTGAGGTTACAACAGTAGTCGATGTGGACTTAGAAAAAATCTAAGGAAACCAACTGCTGTCGACATGCAGGTTTCATATGTTGACAGCCCAACCCTTGAATAAAAAATATAGTTCTGGAAGACACATATGCTGCAGTACCTGTCGACAGCCGATGATCATCTGTCGACAGCCGCCGTTCAAACATAGTGTGATATACAGTGTACGCTGTGGACTTAGATAAATTTCATTGTGTTGATACTTCGGTTTGTGTGTAAGCATGAACTTTGGTAAAATATGTTTGTATACATAAGAGCCTTTTGAATTATTATTTTTCATAAATGGTAAAGGCGAAAAAGGTTTTGTCATAGCAAAAATATCATAATTAACTGTTTAGAAAAATAGATAGGAATAGTTGCTTAACAACGTCTACATGGGATCCGAGGTGAGTCAACAAGGAGTCAAACAAGTCTTAACGGGCCATGGACCTACGCGGGGATGGGCCAAATCTCGCATCTACAAATGCCCCTCCGAGACGTCCAATCTTGCAAGGGAGTGGAGCAAACTGATAGGTTGGTGTCTCGATAAACAAAGGACACAGAGATTGGATAAAAGGCCATCCCCGAGGATAGGAATTCAGCAAGCCATACGAATGAGTTAGGCTAGAAGCAAACAATGAGTCAACTGAGAGACAAGTGTATGGAAAGGGGGTGATCTACCCATGTAATTATAACTGCAACCCAATGGTAGGGTTCCATGCATTGCCAAGTAGGACTTTGACTGGTTTCTGGTGTTGTCCAAGCCAAAGGAGTCATAATATGACGGTTGAATTAGAGGAATCTCACAACCGAAGTCCGTTGGGACCTGCTGACATAATCAGGACGTTTGTCTAATCAAGGGGCTGTGAAGACAAAAGGGATTGATTGTACTCTCAAAGGACCATCGAAGATTCTAACTGGAATCATTGTTTGGAGGCTAGAAATCCAGAATTAAGCTTCATGACTGGTGAAAGGTTCACGCAAACTCAATAAGACTGGTTGACTGAAATGATAACTCAGTGATATAATCAGTGGGAGTGTTTGGGTAACAGAGGTCCGACATCATGAAGGCAAAGTGCCGATTTGGTTGGCCACTTGAGCTGGGTGCCACAGTGATGATCGAGGAAAATCTCTTTTTTTTTTTTTGAGTTAGTAAGAGAATGTTAGCAGTGAAATCTTGAATGCATGTTTGTGTGGGTTCCATATCTTAAATGTAAGTTAGAACCAGAGGAAATTTCTAAGGTCAAACAAATAACAGAGAGATCGCAAACCCATCACAGTTTTTGGTAAAGGGGAACTCTGGGTTCACGGTCGCCAAGTTATTTGCCTATGGTGACTAAACCTATGTTAGACATACCTGTACAACACTCAAGGTCACATGAGCATTTCTGAATCTGAAGCATCATCTGTGCTTAAATATCCTTCAAAATAAGTTGAAACACAAGATGAGAGGTAATGACAATATAATGAGGAAGCTTTGAAAATTCGTCAAAGTTGATGTCAAGCCCGATTGCCGTTGACGTACAGTTGACGTCCACATTGTGTGCCATCTACCTGAGTAAACGTTCACATACCTTGACGTCAAGCATGCACCAACGTCAAACGATGTTGACATTAACCTGCCAGTGGATAAAGCTGAGAAAATTGCAATTAGGAGCCCCTTAGGACTCTTCCTCTTCAACCTCCATTCTCTCTTGCTCATATCCGAACCAGAGACCTCTTGAATGAATTCCATCAACTTTCCATGGCTTCTTCGTCCATCGGAACATCAACGAGCATGAACCCAGGTGTATTAAGTGAAGTTTTGAGGCATCTGAGCACCTGATTGGCCAACGGAGAGGTAAGTAACATTTTTTCTTGCTCCTTCTCTTTCTGAAAATGCCCCAAACCTCTCTCTCATGGTGCCTTCATGGATGTGCCCACCTTCCCGAGTCAGGGCCAAGTACAAGCATTCTCTTAGCTAATTACCTTGTGAACGTGCTAACAATTGACATGAGGAGCTACATCGGGGCATGGAATCTAAACTTCATGGTTGTCCTTTCCAAGAACATGAAGGAAATGTGGTGGGGGTTTTATGCTCTGAGAGCACTGCTAGACCGATGGCACCCGTACACGCACATGTTCGTGTTCTAGGGATTCGAAGCTACAATGCTGCTGGAGGAGATGGAGCTGTTCCTAGGCTGGAAACGCTGCTTGGGATATGATGCGATGACCCCTCTTCTCCCATGGGAAGAGATTCTAGCAGACATTGTGCAAAACAAGAAGGAGGCACTGCGGATGACCAACAAGGATGGGATCTTCCTGGATCGGCTGGCTTGGTGGTTGATCCAGCATGTGAAGGAGATAGGCTGTAAGAGGGAGACTCGAGGACTGACACTCTGTCTCATGGGTGTGTTCTTGTTCCCTACCAGTGGTGATTTTCTTCTGTATGAGCACATGGGAATCCTTTCTGTGATGTGGCATGTGCAGTCACTTGCCCTTGCAGTGCTAGCACATCTCTACAGCTCCCTCACCACAATGAGCCTAGGCGGACGCACATGTGGGGGCTTGTTTCTACTTCAGGTATGGATGGAAGCTCATCTGAAATTTGATTATGCTGAGAACTACCTACCCCTTCCAGAATTTTCCTTCGGAGTTCAGTGTATTGCAGCAGGGCATGGTATGAGCCAGAAGACGAGATCAAGTGTGTGACAGCACACCTGAAGAGCATAGATGCCTGGCGTGACTACCTTGGCTACTTCCCAGTGGAAGATTTCATAGTGAGACCACTATTTATGAGGACTATATGAGTTCAGGGTTCGCACCAGAGAGGACAGAGACTTGTGGTTGACTGGTTCTATTCAGATGGTGGTGTACAGCCACACCAGTGCCAGCATCAGCTAGGAGTACTGCGTAGGATCCCCGCTTCAGCTCACTGTGCTACCATGATCATCCCAGAAAATAATGAGAAGCTGATGAGAGAAGGCTAGGATGGCATGGGAGAAGTACACTATCAGCCAGAAGGTGGGACAGGAAGTGCAGGAAAACTGGAAGGATATCTTGGCCTATGAGGAGTATGTGGACACCATTCCTCCAATCTTATGTGACTTCTTCATGGCTCGTAGAGCAAAATGATGTATTCTTATATTTCCAATAAGTGTAACACATAAGCCTTAGTGAATAAAGAGTTGTGTTTTAGACCCAATGTCTCTTTCTCTTTGAATTGAACTCTTTCTGTGTTCTGTGAGGCTACTGCGAGTGATCAGTTGACGCCCACATCGATGGACGTCAAGCCAGGTAGACTCCACAACATTGTCGTTAAGCACCAGACTGAATCCAAGACGTCCACATCGATGGACGTTAACATATAAGTAGACGTCCACAAGTATGCCATCTACCGTGGTACGGTAGCCTGACAAGGTGCCTCGAACCAAGATCTAGACATCCAGCCCCTTGACGTTAACACCAACTTAACGACCACATGCTTGACGTCAACTTCAAAACACAGCCTTTTCACCTGAGGCCTTCTCCGGTGGCCTCTTCACCACACTCTACACTCACTAGAGTGACCTTTGACCTTCCTCATCTCTCTCACTCTCCTTTCTCTTGCTCCCATTCTTTCAAACTTACAGGAACTCCCGATTGCCCCTTTTCATTTTCTCCACGTGGACTTGGACGATTGCAAGGGAGAAGAACCCCGAGGAGGAGGAGGAGGACCCCGCGGCGATGATGGAGGGAAGTGGACCGAATGAGGAAGGCTTGGCCGAAGACGACGGAGGGGAGGAGGAAGAGACGTAGGGGGAGGTGCCTAGGAGGGCCTCGCGCCGGCCAAAGGTAAGAGATGGACCCCTCCCCACTTCTCTAAGTGTGTGAATGGAGTAGATGTAAAGGTGGAAAGTGGAAGAAACAGAGGAGAAGCCGTCGGGTTCATCAGGAACTTGACATCAACGAAGTTGACGTTGAGTTTCTGTAAACGGACAAGTAGTTTCCATCAATAGGAACTTAACGGCAACCATCTACACGTTTACGGATGAACTTAACGGCAACACCTTGGACGTCTACCCTCAGTAAATGGCACACCTATTGCCGTCTAGTTTTTTCTAAACGGCAATCGATGTTGACGTTAACTCTGTGTGTTTCTGTAATAACCAGTATGTTCGGATCGTAGTTTACCGGGTTTGGAGGCCAGTGTATGGCCCATTGGTTGTATGAGTATGTTCATATGTTGTTACAGGTTGGTATGGCTTGGTGGGAGGCTAGAGGGTTGGAGATCCCAGCCAAAACAGACCTCTGCCGGGTTCATCAAGAACACACCAACACAGACGTCACGTTTCTTGTATGAACGCGACCACCAAGTCCATTTCAATTTAGGACCACCTTCAGCACGCGCGTCTACATGCGCGCCGTGTGTCGCATGCAGGGGCACTGGAAGTTTAATCGTGACGGCGGGTACGACGCGTTTTGAAACGCGACGACCCGATATGTTGTGATTTAGCCTCTGTGTATTTTGGGCCTCTGCCCTTGGCCGAATAGTGCAGTTGCACTGTTCAGCTAAGGGAGAGGGCTATGGAGGTTTGCTTCAGGTTTTGGAGGAGATTTCGGGGTATTTGCTGTCCGTTCGACGTGATTCCGGCGAGAGGAGGTGCTTCAGAGCGCGAGGAACATCGAGGCGGCGTTGGTTTTGCGTTTTACCTGTTGGTAGGGGAACTTTGTCCTATTTTCTCTTCCATGGATTGTATGGATTAGGGTTTATGGATTTTGACGTGAGAATCATGTATGGATAATAGAGATCATGCTTAGGTTTCATTTACATGCTTATTACCTACTTTACTTGCGTGTATAGCAATTTATGGTGATTTCCGGAATGAGGGTTTAGAGCTAGTTTTCTGCTGTCTGAAAGGCGACGGAACTAGTCGTCACATTTTGAGAATGCAATGACATTGCCCATCATAATTCATACTGTAAGGGGATAGGTTGGTTCATCACGATTCAAGTTGATTGGCGTCCACTGTGTTGGACGCATTTTAGAATGTGGCCACCCGAGCTCTGGGGTTCTGTGGCTAGTCTATCCAATTTCTGTCCTACATTGCTTGGGCAGTGTTGGCCATGCAATGTAGGGACTGTATGGATCGAGTTGGCTTATATCGTGGATGATAACGAAAGGTTTTGCATGGAAATGTGTGCATAACAATTCAGGTTATAACGCTTCTGTGGTTTCCTCTGCAGTCGGTTACCTAGGCACCGGGTGCTCGGGTTTGTCCCGGTACAGTGAGTACCATCAAGGTTTGAGTCGTCTTCCTGGACACTCTCACTCTTGAGTTTGAGTTGTATGTCCGGCTGAGGGAAAGACGACATGGGGCAGCGGCTTGCGGTTGGGGGACGGACACCAGTAGACATACTGGTCCCCAGCTAGTCCTATTTTCAGTGCCTCACTTTAGGGTTCTCGGCCGGAGTCCCTAAAGGTGTCAAGCTGGACCTACAACAGTGTGGTCTGCAGGTGTGGTGTTAGTTGTCTCCACAGTTCTTGGCTTGTTGAGGTGGAGCGGCAGCTAGACCTTTCATCTGTGGCTGTGAGACTAAGAGGTGAACTTGTGTTGCTTGTCTGAGTCTATGGCTAGTGTCACGAACTAGTTCTCATGACTCGTGTGCGGCATGCCCTTCTGTAGCTTGTACATGTGTTTGTGGTTTATCGTTTACTTAATTTACAGTTGTATCATCTTGCATAGGTGTTATTATTTTAGATGCTTTACAACTTTACTTGTCCTATCTGTTGTACATTGTGTTTATCGACTTTGGGGGAGTTACCCTACTGAGCCAGTAACTTGTGAGGCTCACCCCTTCTTCTTCCAGGTGAAGGAGAGCATGAGGGTCTCGTCCCTCTTCTAGTTCCGGTCATCATCATAGTGGAGTCGGGCCTTCGTCACCAGCGGAGTAATACTTCTTCTTGTGAAGCCTCGGTGGTTGTCCCAGGCTATTGCACTTTGTTTAATGACTATGTTATGGAACTAAATATGTACATTTCATGTGAATATATGTGATAAATATAATCTTATATGTGTTCAGCGTGTTTCTTATATTTTCACGGACATGTGTGGTTGATATCCCTTGCGAGGCTTCGGCCCGATTGCAGGAGGCGAAGTCGTGCCGGGCACGTTATCGGGTTAACGGGCCTGAACGACGAGGACTGTTACAGTTGGTATCAGAGCAAGGTCCGTGTAAATATGAAGAAACCGGAAATATACATAGTATGTCTTTACTATAGTCTACTACTGGTAGTTGACCTACTTTGTAATGATATGCTTGTGTGTTGCGGGATTGGGATGTTGTGTGTGCAGGTTTATAAAGGCTGATAGGAGAGATTGGGGAGGTGGAGGTGAGATCAGAAGAGACTACACAGATGAGAGAGAGATTATGGGATAGTATCACCCAGATTCGGACACGGCTAGACCAGCAGCCACCGGTTCAGCCAGGGGAGTACCACCAATACAGGAGGAGGTAGTGTCAGCACCTCTAGCACCACCGTTTGGAGCAGAGGTACCAAGTGTAGTACCTATGCCTCCAGTTGCACCAGTGAGGTCAGCGAGTGTGGAGGAATCCACGGTGTTAGTGGAGAGGTCCTGCGATTGCAGCCACCTACATACTCAGGAGGTCCGAATCCAGATACAGCTGAGCATTGGTGCATGAGATAGAAAGGGTCTTTGCTACAATGAGATGTCCACAGGCGGATAGGGTCATCTTGGCTACTTACCAGTTGAGTGGATTTGCACAAAAGTGGTGGAGACTCAAGATGCAAACCGTGTTCACGGAAGAGCAGAAGATACAATCACATGGCCCGAGTTTCTGGAAGTATTCAACAACACCTTCTTTCCAGTGAAAATTCAGCAAGCCAAAGGGAGCAATTCAGAACACTTGAGCAAGGGAATTTGTCGGTATTGGAATATCAAATGTGGTTCATGGCCTTGAGAAGGTATGCACCTTATGTGGTGACTAATAATGGAATGATGGTGAGTATTTTATTCAGGGGTTGAGGCCGGAGTGAAAGATGCAGTGATTCCCTTGATGTGCGGGACAGTGGAAGAGGCAGCCCAAAGAGCATCAATATTAGAAAGAACAGTGCAAGCAAGGTAGTCTAGTGGATCGAGATCAAGTGGAAGTAGCTTCCGACTTCCACATCAATCACCGGGTGTTAGCAAAGGCAAGGCACCTTCGGGAGGAGCTTCTACATCGGGTTTTGGAAAGTGGGGAAATAAGCTGAAGAAGATATTTAGAAGCCGAGGAGGCGACAGGCAGCAAGGATTGAGCAAGGCCGAGGCTATAAGCCGGAGGTGGAGGAATTGCAACAAAGTACGGCAAGGCAGCCCGCAGAATTCAAATGTTGTAATTGTGATCAGTTGGGGAATTTGGCGAGGAATTGTCCATATGCAAGAACAGGTAGCTATGGTAGATGGGTACCATAGCAGCGCAGCTACAGCAGTAGTGTCACGTCCCGACATTTAATATATCTATAAATGCCAAAACGTGAACGAATAAGAAATCAAGAGTAAATTTTGAACTTTTCGAACAAAAATTGCTCGGGGGCTTCACTAAATAAAAATTAATTAATTGTCATTCTACAGGTACATGATTCTCAATTTACAACAAAGGTAGACGCCTGCAAAGGTTCATCTCTCAGCACACAAATCTCGATGTCCCACCTTCTAGAACTGTAGATTATCTGAGAAAAAGTAGGTATGATCACTCTTGCCCAGTAGGATTTATCCTCCAAAATCAAAGAATATAAAATTTTACATGAGGTCAAGGATAATTGAGGTACAAAAAGGTAATAAGTACTGAGTACAAGTAATAGAAAATGATACAAATCAGATCATAGATGAAGTGAACATGATTACAAACAGAAACAAGCATGAAATAATATGCCAATGAACTGACATAATGTGACCATCAATGAAAATAGAAAAGCACGAGTGTGTATGATCAATAATTCTGAAGGAAATGTAGAAAGTGTATGTGTAGAGATGTCATGTCCACTCCATTAAGCAAGCAATAAACAATCATGTTTCAACATAGTTCATGGAAATGTCGACCAATATAGCATGTAGTGGTGTCATACCAAACACCCTAGAGATCCATACCGCTCTGCGCAGATTAAACGTATTCGAGTGCTCCTCCCGGGACTGGATCTGCCCCATTTGCACTGGCATTAAATCAAGAGAGAGTCCGAAGACCCAAAAGTACGTCATCCCATTTCCATTTTCGATATACATACATGGTACTTGGGTATCATCAAGAGTTGAGCATTTTTACAGGAAGTAGGGTTCTAGAAGTTAATGCTCAAAGATATCCAGAAGGTATAAGAATCAAAATAGTTTAGGATGTCCAAGAATAATCCAAAGATGGATAAAAATGATGATTAAATGATTCAACTCAGTGGTTATAATAGTTTAGAATCCAAGAATATGATAAAGGTAACTTGTTGGTTAATACCAAAGTGTGTCACCTTGGATTGGAAGAAGAAGGTTCTTGGTTCAAATCATAGACTAGTGTATGTTGACAGCCATAAGGTGGTTGTCGACAGCTACTGGTCATCTAGAACTAGATTCTGGGATCTGGACCCCTAGCTGTCGACAGGCATAGATGGTTGTCATCTGTCGACAGATGAGTTCTATCTGTTGACATCTACTGGTGGTTCTGAATTTTTGGGTTCTGGAAGCATGATACCTGTCGACAACTGGGCTTCTGCCTGTCGACAGCTGCAGGTTGATCTTCCAGAAATGGTTTAACATTAACTTAGAAGATCCTTCTAAGAGTTCCTACTATTCTATGAAGGGTCTAACATTAGTTTGTAAATCTAAATACATTCCCTACACATCCTACATGAAGAAGAAGATAGAACAATGGGAAAAAGTCTTTACAACATGGGTGGCATGAAAACTTATGAAAGGAAGGTCATTGTATATATAACTCTTCTAAGCTTCTTCCTTGCAACTAGTGGAAAGTCATGTCAAAAGCACATGACTTCGACTATAAACATGGACATAACTAAAAGAAACATGATAATATAAAAGAAAGCTATTCCTATTGCTTTTGCTGAACACAAGTCAAGATAGGAACATGGTAAGACACTTAGATACAAGGTTCTTAACGAAAGAAAGAGAAAAGAAGGAAAGAAATCCTATAGAATATGGAACAAAGAAAATATGGGTTATACAAATGAAGAGCATAAGTATGAAAATAAGAAATGGAAGAAGAGTCGTAGGGAGGAATTACTTAGCCAAAGAGGAAGCAAATCCCCCTATACTCCAGGTAAAATAATGCAAGGATAGCAGTGGCAGCTCAGCAGGAGCTACGGTAGCAGTAGCAACAGCAAGAACGACAGCAACAACAGCTACAGCAGGAGCAGTGGCAGCACTACAGCAGGAGCATTAGCAGGAGCATGACAATAGCAATGAAAGTTGAGCAAGTGGGTAAAAGCCCATACGGATGGTTAGAGAGTGGTTATATAAACACGGGTTTGCATGCATGTATGGCACGTAGCCATACATGTGTAGCCGTAAAAACCATTTTCCATCACAAAGCCACGTTTACCATGGGTTTTACCCCACTCACACGTATCAAGTACGTGTAACCCACATACTCCAAGTGAGATGGTCTTACATAGCTAAAGCTACGTAGTAAGCAATTATTCCAAAAAAAAATGGTTGATGTAAATACAAGATAAATCAACTGGCCCATGTTTCCTTATGTTTTTGTATTCAAACGATATCCAATCAAGTTGAAATTTCAAATATAAGTTAATTGAAAGGTTTTAAAAATTATGTTGATTTTAGTTTAATTTTTAAAATTAAATTTTATCCAAAAAAATTTACCTTGAAAATCATTGTGTCGACTTAATCTTGATATTCGTGCTTCAATAATTCAAGATATTTACGTTTCTAAAACTAGCACATTTTTTGAGAATTATGGTGTTTCAGATTCAATTTTGTTACTGAATTCTGGTGGCGCCCTGTCGGAGTGCGCATATCTGAAGACAGTATTGGGATTATTTTAATAATGTAGAAACATTTCTAAAGTAACGATAATCAGGTTTCTAGTAAGTATTTATGTCTTTTATGAACATTAGAATCTTCTCTAATTTTTGATATCATATTATTAATTTGGTATTAAATTTTAGGGTGTTACAATTCCTCCCCCACTAAGAAAAAAGTTTGGTCCTCCAAACTCCATGACTAGTTTGGATGGATCACAAGGATTAAGTTTTCAGCCTTTTAAATTTCATTTAGTTCAGATTAATCTTACCAATCTTGTTATAATTATTATGTCATACGACGTATACACCCTCTATATATCTTGTTATCATGACATCGTCAGTGATGGGGATCTTAATATTAGCATTTTTAGATATTAAAGAGCCATGTTGTGATCATGGGTTCAATTAGATGCATCCTTCACTATGTTTTTTATTTCTGGTAGTAGTATATTAAGTATGAGCAGATCCTTGTTAATAGCATTATTATACTTAAAATCTCCTCCACTAAGGAATAACCTTAATCCTCATAGAGTTATATGAATACATATTCCCTTGGAAAGGGTAATAAAGCATGACGAGAATGGTGAATATTGAGATATAATGATAGACAGCAAAGATTATATTTATCACATAAGGTTTCTAGTATAGAACTCCATAATCAGGCCTTACAAAATTACATTGGTGGCAAAACTTACTAAGCTTTGACATGCTATAACAACTAAACTCAAGTATTTCTATCTATACTCTAGTCCTACTGACTTATATATATAAATTACTTCTAATAGCCTCAGTCACTTTTCCTTGTGCCTTAAAGTTTTCCTGAACTCTTGCCATTGTTCTGAAATGGTACAGGGCATTCTGAGATCCGATGCTTAGACTTCCGCACCTCAAAATTCTCCTTGTTCCTATCAACAATTTTCTTGACATGAACCGGTTTGTGACAACATGCACAAGCTTCCTTAGGTTGTGCCTTGACATTCTCTTGCCCATAGCCTTCTTGGTCTTTTTGCCTTTCTTGTTCATCTTCACCATCTTATTGCTAGTTGTTTCTCTATTACTGGAGATGACTGTTTTCTTCCGTACAAATATTGTAATTCTCACTGATTCTTGAGGGTTAGTACTTATAATATTTCCATGCAGTTCCATTTTCCCTTGATTACCGAATGGAACTACTCGCTCCAAGGACTCAGCAAGGTTGTTCATTGCATATTCAACCTCTTTCCATTGTGTTTCTTCTCCCATCACGCTGGGCGAGTAAACAAATTTAAGTTTGGTTAATCAATCATGCAGTTTAAAACTCAACTTTTCTAACTAATATTATTAGTACAACTATACTGTGGCATCTAGTTACTTGATACATTAACCTTCGTGATTAAATGATGTCTTTCCTTATAGGATTTTAAGATATGATAGATGATTTATGTTATGTCCCTGGTTTTGATAAGTCAAGCTAAATGTAATAATATCTAAACCAAGTCTTTTGTATTATAGAAAATTCATAAAGTCAAAAGCTCTTTTAGTGTGTTGACCCTGATTACTTCATAGGTTGACATAAGTAATACTGAGTGAGCTACTGAAGTTCTGTGATGGATATGAGTCGACTCTATTCAGGATAGTCGACGGCTACCAGTATGTGTGGTTGACACTAAGATGTTACAAGGTCAACTCTACCTGATGGACAGTTAGTCAGAACTGCATTTACTTGACTGAGGTCGACTCTAGAAAGCATGGAGTGACTCTAATGCAACTTTCTCTACTGATCCAAGTCAAGTTTTGTGTGCGTTGACACACCATGTTGCTGATCAGTTGAAGCAGAGCTTTAGAATTTAATCAACTCAGACAGAGACACTTGATCCTTGTGTTGCGGTCAGAAGGGAATTTGATGAGCTCAAGCCTGAAGAAGATGCAATTTGGGATTTCAAGGAATCATCTGACCAGATCCAAACTCCAGTACAAAGTGTTTGCATATTTTTGCATTTCTTTAGAATCTCCTAGTTTGATATTTTTCTATTTCTTTTCTTCACCAATTGTTTAGTTGTCTATTCCAGTAAAGTAAACAGATTAATCCTACACTGTGTGTGTATGGTCTGTGAGATTTAATACAATCTTGAAACTATGAATCATCAATTGTGAGTGTTTCACACATTTGAGTTGTTAGAGCAACATCTCATGGTTTAGTGAGGGGTGGATGTAGGTCACCACAGGAGCCGAACCACCTTAAAAATTTTGCTTGCATTGTGTGGTTTGAAGTGCACCGGCTACATTATTTCATCTGATTTGATCATAGTCTTGACCTCTTAAATTTTAATGATCAATATCTACACCCACCTCTAGATATTCATTTCATACACAACACATCTATATTTAACTTTACTTATCTAGATTAACCTCAAGCTTTCTACCCATCCTCATAGGTCACTACAAGATGTTGAAGACCATAACTCTAAAGTATTTGGATCCTCAACCGATGCTTTGATACCATTCTGTCACGTCCCGACATTTAATATATCTATAAATGCCGAAACGTGAACGAATAAGAAATCAAGAGTAAATTTTGAACTTTTCGAACAGAAATTGCTCGGGGGCTTCACTAAATAAAAATTAATTAACTGTCATTCTACAGGTATTACATGATTCTCAATTTACAACTCAAAGGTAGACGCCTGCAAAGGTTGATCTCTTAGCACACAAATCCCGATATCCTGCCTTCTAGAACTGTAGATTACCTGAGAAAAAGTAGGTATGAGCACTCTTGCCCAGTAGGATTTATCCTCCAAAATTAGGAATATAAAAGTTTACATGAGTCAAGGATAATTGAGCTACAAAAAGGTAATAAGTACTGAGTACAAGTAATGGAAAATGATACAAATCAGATAATAGATGAAGTGAACCATGATTATCAAACATTAATAAGAATGAAATAATATGCCAATGAATTGACATAATGTGACCATCAATGAAAATAGCAAAGCACGAGTGTGTATGATCAATAATTCAGAAGGAAATGTAGAAAGCGTATGTGTAGAGATGCCCTATCCACTCCTTCAAGCAAGCAATAAATAATCATGTTTCAACATAGTTCATGGAAATGTCGACCAATCTAGCATGTAGTGGTGTCATGCCAAACACCCTAGAGATTATACCACTCTGCGCAGATTAAACGTATTTGGGTGCTCCTCCCGAGACTGGATCTGCCCCATTTGCACTGGCATTAAATCAGAGAGAGTCTAAAGACCAAAGTACATCATTCCATTTCCATTTTCGATATACATACATGTACTTGGGCACTCATCAAGAGTCAAGCATTTTTACAGGAAGTAGGGTTCTAGGAGTTAATGCTCAAAGATATCCAGAAGGTATAAAATCAAAATAGTTTAGGATGTCCAAGAATAATCCAAAGATGGATAAAAATGATGATTAAATGATTCAACTCAGTGGTATAATAGTTTAGAATCCAAGAATATGAGAAAGGTAACTTGTTTGGTTAATACTAAAGTGTGTCCCCTGGATTGGAAGAAGAATGGTTCTGGTTCAACTCACAGATTGGTGTATATCGACACCCATAAGGTGGCTGTCGATAGCTACTGGTCATCCAGAACTGGATTCTGGGATATGGCCCCTAGCTGTCGACATGCCATAGATGGTTGTCGACAGATGGTTGTCATCTGTCGACAGATGTTCTATCTGTCGACATCTACTGGTGGTTCTAAATTTTGGGTTCTGGAAGCATGATACCTGTCGACAGCTAGGCTCTGTCTATCGACAGCCGCAGGTTGATCTTCCAGAAATGGTTTAACATTAACTTAGGAGATCCTTCTAAGAGTTCCTACTATTCTATGAAGGGTCTAACAATAGTTTGTAAATCTTAAATACATTTCTACACATCCTACATGAAGAAGAAGATAGAACAATGGAGAAAAGTCTTTACAACATGGGTGGCATAAACTTATGAAAGGAAGGTCATGTATATATAACTCTTCTAAGAGCTTCTTCCTTGCATCTAGTGGAAAGTCCATGTCATGACCACATGAATTCAACTATAAACATGGACATAACTAAAGGAAAAATGATAACAGAAAAGAAAGCTATCCTTTAGTTTCTATTGAACACAAGTTGTGACGGAACGCCTCGTCCAAGCCGTTAAACAAGTAACGTACTTGACCCGGGTCTGTCTCCCGCAAACGGGCTGAAGCCTCGCAAGGGATACCACACACAAGTCCGTGAAAACACAAAGGAACACACCATTGCATTTATAATATACAAGGTTTTACAAAGCCAATTTCAAAAGAAATAAAGGAAAGTACTCAAGCCTGGAGCATACCCCGAGGTATAATAGGTACAACTGAAGAAAGAAAAGCTACACTGCTGGAGGCGTTGGGCCAACACCGCTACGTCGCGGTTCCGAACTGGATGACGGTAGAGAAACCTCCTCCTCGCCCTCGCCTGTGGGGAGTAGGGGTGAGCCTCGCTAGTCACTGGCTCAGTAGGGAACTCCCCCAACACCGAGCAAACCAAACACAAGTGCGAAAGCAGTAAACTATGCTAGCAATTTATAGCTCAACTAAACAGGATATAAAGCTATAAACAAACTCACGCTAACCGACTGCATAAAATAGCTGTAATAAATAAACGGTAAAACTCCAACACGTGTACGAGCTACGGTAGAGACCGCCACACTCGAGCACGTAGACTGTTCGCGACACCAGCAACAGACTCGGACAAACTAACACAGGTCTAACCTCTCAGTCTCGCAGCCACGGACGAAAGGTCCAGCTGCCGCTCCACGTGAAAAAGACAAGCAACTGTGGAGACCAACTAAACACCACCACCTGTAGACCACACGGTCGCAGGCCCATGCCTGGCACCTCTAGAGACCCTGGCCTGGGTTCGCTAGAGTGAGGCACTGGAAAAGGACTAGTCGGGGACCCGTGTCGACAACTGGTGTCCGTGCCCCCAAACTAAGAGCGCGCTACAAGTGACTAGAAACAAACACAAGAGTCAATGTCCCACTGTCGTCTTCCTCAGTCGGACGTACAACTCAAACTAAGGAGTGAGGGTGTCCAGGTCAGACGACACAGACCTCGACGGTACAGCAAGTACCGGGACAAAGCCCGAGCTAACAGCCTGGCTCAGCAGAGAACCTGGGGCACCCAACTAGAGAGGTAACCACGGTAGGCGTCTACTACCTGACACGCACACAGAAACCACGTGCGCACCGCACAAACCACGTGAAACCTCACGTAAACCTCGGTACTGACGGTCACAAACACGTGAACACCACCTGCCTGTGTGAACCCTATGTCCACAGGCAAACTACTAGCTAGCTACGTAACCTGTGAGCTAGCCTCGTAAACCATGCGCTTCTCAGAGCGCCACAAGTGCCAATGCACTGCTCACTAATACTGAGCGTACCGATAACGATAATCGGATAATCACATGCGTAAACCATGCACAAACAGGGCCTCTCGGGCCAAGTCGCGACAACCATGGGTCGCCTTCAGAAGGCGTCGCCACGACATGTCGCCTCATATCCAGAATGGACCTACTTATCTGTCGCCTCTTCATCCTTAACGTGAAACATCGCTGTGTCGCGTTCAAAACGCGACATAGGGACCCGTCGCTTACCAGGCGGGAACCCTAATCCGGGCTCTCTCCATGACAGCCCATTTCCACATACAAAACCCACCCTTAATTCTCGTTTTCATGCTTTTGTGAATACCTAAGCATGCTATCTATGTTAGAAACGCATTAAACTGATTAGAAAACTTATCCTATGCAATTTACACCCTGAAAACGGAAGAGTTCACCTACCTTTGCGAAGAACACGCTATGCAGCGATCTCCCGTAGTTTCCCCTGCTTCTCCCGGACTCCTTACAGCGAGGACACGCCGAAGACGCCAAATCCAACTGAAATCGCAACAGCACCTCCCCTGGCCAAGCAGAAACCTGAGCATTGCTAGGCTGGGGTTATTTAAAAAACCTACTGCGGTTCGGAATGCGACGGATGGTGGCGTCGCGACCAGGTCACGACGGACCTGAGTGTCGCCTTCCCAACGCCCGCTCCCCTAAGCGCTACACGTGGCGCACATGCAGACGCTCAACGCACCAAGGCGGCCACATAAACGCGACGGCCACCTCTGTCGCGTTAAGAACGCGACAGACCTTCCTGTCGCGATGACAGGCTGAGCAATCTAGGGTACTGCAGGCCCAAACGTGGCCCAGTAAACCCCAGAAACTCACACACACATGGCACACAAGCCACATTGGCCTCACATTGGCCACCACAAGCGCTAAACACACGATCCACGAGGATCCGAAAAAATGCGCGACGTTACATTACTATCATCTAAAAAGAAATTTGACCTCAAATTCATAACATAATTTCACATACAATGTACACATACATTACAAATACTATCATCTAAAAGATTTAAAACAATACTCAAACAAGTAGGGATATCCTTTAGCCATTTCGTCGGTAACTCCCAGGTATCCTCACCACCCAGCCTATTCTCCCATCTGACTTTAACTAACTCAATCTTTATTTCGCAGCTTTTTCATCTTGCGATCAGTAATCTGTACCGGATATTCTGGCATGGACATGTTCGGTCTCAAATCACTTCCTTGATAACTGATTATCTGCGCTGGGTTCAATAACTCTTTAACATGGAGACATGAAAGATATCATGAACATCTGCAAAATTATGGCAAATCCAGTCTATACGCTGTCTCCCCAATTCTTTCCAACACTTGGAAGAGACTACATATCTCGGACTCAGCTTTCCTTCTTACTGAACTCACAATACCTTTGCTAGGAGAAATTTTCAGAAAAAATAATCTCCAACTTCAAATTGAAGTGGCCTTCTCTGATTATCAGCATAACTTTTCTAAGACTTTGAGCTGTTTGCAATTTTTCCTTAATAAACTTACCAACTCTGTAGTTTGCTGAACTAACTCAGGGCCACTAACTGCCTCTCCACTTCATGCCAATTTAAAGGTGTTCTGTACATGGTCTTCCATATAAAGCTTCATACGGTGCCATTCTAAGGCTAGTATGGTAACTATTATTATAAGTAAACCCACCATACCCAAATGATGCTCCCAGCTACCACTCAAACTAAACAACAAGCTCGCACATATCTTCAATTGTCTGGATAGTTCTCTCTATTTGACCATCCGTCTGCGGGGGTAACATATATCAAAGTTTAGTAACAAGGTTGTTTATGTTCGCTACACAGGGTTAAGGGTATAAACATGCTTATCAAGTCTAAATAATCATTAAATAGAACAATAATAGTTGCTGGAATAACACAGTTAAATCGTGACGGGTATGATGGTCGTTTAACAAACATCGATCTGAAGAAAAACCACACACGACGACACGTGGAACGAACCCGTTCATGCAAAACCCAAATGTAGCACTTGATTTTAAAAACCCTAAATAAATAAAAATATTTAAATAATAAATGTGAGAAATGGAATTAAATTAGAATAAATGAAGAATAAGTGGAATAAAAGAAATTAAATCAAAACCCATTAGCTAAATTAAGAATGGGTTGTATAATGGTCCAAACTTAATAGGATGGGCCCAAATGTGAAGAGCCCATCATGGGATGGGAGCTAATTAAGTGAAATTCGTACTAAAAATAGTAATAATTAATAAAAAAAGGTTAAGATAAATATTAAATAACCCATATATATCCTAAAAAGGAGTCATAGACTTACCCTAACACTTACCCATGAAATTGGATCTCTTCCAATCCTAATTAGGAGATAAAGGCAAGAAATAGGATGATAAATGAGGAAATTCGGAGTTTTAGGGAAAGGAAGGAGTTTTAGGAAGTATGGACTCTTAAACAAGCTATACACCCCCCCCCCCCCCAATTCGGCCCTATCACCCCATCGATCGTTGCTGGAGCTCTAGGAGACGGGGGAAAGGCTGAAGAACGAAGGAGCAAGGAGAAGGAGGCTTGGAACAAAGGGGATTCATCTCGTTCTTCATAAAAAAACCTAGGATTTCTACTCAGCTAGAAAAGGTAGGCAATCTCTCAAGTACAAATCGTGTAATTTTAGCCATAGGTAACCCCGCATCTCTCTTCAAAAGCCCTATGGTTTTCCCTATTTTCTTCCTCCATGAGGGCGATTAAATGTTTGAATTCTAGCCTCATCATGTACCCGAACCTTAATGTTTGCTTTCAATCCAAACATGTACTTGGTTTCATGCCATGAAATTATTCTCGTAAATACTATATGTTGTTAGCTTCATACGCCCTTATTTGTCCAGAGTTCATCTTGTCCGTTGCCAATTAAATCATTGTTCCATGACTGCGCATGTTTAGGTCACAACAATGTAACCTAACGATAGCATGTGCAAACCTTGTCTATTTTCTAATTATTTTGCATGTTGATAGTTCTACATGTCTATCTCATTTAAATGTTTGTTTCATAATTTTTGGAATCATCGATGGTGAAATGATATTGATGTTTGAAGTGTGTGTGTGTCATGCATGGAGGGATGGAAACCCACCAAAAAGGGGTTAATCTCTTTTCTGGGCTCAGGCCACCTTCTGAAGTCGCGATGGCCTGACCCGTCGCGATCTCAGAAGGGGTCTCGACAGGAAGAAACCGTCGCGTTCTGAACGTGGCAGGTCCACTCGTCGCGACCTCCCCGGTCAATCCAGCGGCCGGTTCAGCAGAAACGCGACCGGACCATGTGTCGCGGACCTGAACACGATGGGCACCCCCGTCGTGATCTCAGCAGAGCGGCCATAAACTGAAATTACACATATAACCCGACTATATTTGCATTTAAACCTTGTTTAACCCTAATTAAGTAGTCTTGATTAGTACGACTTATTAAATAATAATGAGTAATATTTACATAAAATCAATTAATTTAAAAGCCATGTGTACAATCTTCATGCTCTATTGATTCATTTACACTTGCACACACTAACATTCATGTGTTTTCCATGAGACCTTATTAAATTATCAATAATATATCTGGTAATAAGTGAAATAAATTACTAAATTTCCCTATTTAATTTTTGACACTTGTCTTCGTTTTAATCGCCTGATTCGTATACCGTGATCGTGTCCTCTGCCATCGAGCACTCGAGGCAAGACGGACAATGTTCGTTACACACTTTCTCTTGGCATGGACCACCTCTCCGTTGGGAATACTCTTGACTGGAACATGGATCTTGTCAAGGCCTCCGTAAGTCTTCCTTGGCTTGGCGCACGTTATTGCCGACGAGCTGGTTGTACCCTGAAAACCCATTACACTCTTAGGGATCAGTACGATCCAACGACCTAGTGTATTTCCTCTTATCTTGTGATCACGTCGGACCATCTAGACTGTGTCCATAGCACGTCTAGTGGGCGGATGTGACTTCTACCTGACTGTCGGCACCCGACCTAGTGCCGTGCAACTGTGACTATCGTGTGTTTAACGATGTTTTACGATTATACCCCTATTTCATCTACTATCTCTTTACTCTCACCTGTTCACTTTCTTTTACTCTCTCATCTATTCATTACTATTCATCTATTCTCGGTGCTCTATTTGTCCATCCTTATGATTGTCTAAGAGAAAGAAACATAACTTATGCAGTACAATAGGGCCGATCTGGTCCTGGGAGGAGTGCCCGAAAAGTGCTATTTGCCCATGAGAGTTAAATGATCATGATGTTGGCATACATCCAGTGCCATTATGCTATCAAGATTTAATCTATGACAATCAAAGTGTAATCTATACAAGTGCTATTGTTACCAGTGCTATCGTACTCGTGCACTGTTGTGTCTTTTCGTGCTATATCGTTACATGGCCAATCTATCATATACTTGTTGTGCTATTTTCATGTACCGTGCTATCGTTCTCTTGCTATCGTTACTTGCTCTACTTGACTATGCTTTCTAGTCATCCTGCCATTTAAGACATTAATCATTTAAAACCATACTTGTTATCATGGAGATATTAAGTCCTACTGGGCATTATTCACTCATCCTGCGTTATTATTCATGTGTTTCAAGTGAGTCGGATGGTGATTACCACACTCACGAGGAGGGAAATGAGGATGATGCTCAAGAGTGACCCTTTCAGTAACCAATGCTTAGTAGTAGTAGTTAGTATGAGTCAGTTAGTCATTATGTAATAGTATAAATTGAATAAAGTACTCCGGGCCTAGTTTTGGCTCTGAATAGTCGATGTAATGAAGTTTGAGGAATTATTAATGAAGATGAGTTTATTTGGTATTATTTCCAATTGTGAAATGGTTTGATATTATTTATCGCTCTGTACTATTTAAATAACTATAATTACGCTCCAATATTCCGCGTCGGGGTGTTACACTAACTTTTCAAAAGGCACGATTCCCCAAAAGTGGGAAACAAAGGTAAAACGTGACGACCATCGTGGTCGCGTTTCAGAGAACTTCTGACAGTCAAAGGGCACATAGTTGATGTGCGGTATAAGGGAAACCCTAGCTAAAACGTGACGACATGGATGGCGCTTTCAGGTGAACGTGACGGTCATGTCCGACGCGATACTAGTCGATTGAAACCGCGGCGTATGGCTCGATCGCGATTCAATATTCAACCTGAGAGTGATGAAACCAGGTAGCGATCTTCATGCAATGCTTATAACTCGAAATCTAGGACTCTTGGGACAAAGTGGTGAACATAAAATTAGACAAATCACTTGCAAACGAAGCTAGACAAGGTGTACTACACGATGGTATGAGTAAAATCTTCTTTATCCTGAGAATACTTACTTTTGAGAAGATCTTGTTGCCCAGCTAGCCAAGCCCAGAGGGGGGTGAATGGGATTCTTAAATCGTTAAGAATAAAACCTGTCAACAAAATGCTTAACAAAAACAAACACTAGGCTCGATGTTAGTGTTAGAAATAAGATTACACCAAACACAAACATGCAACACACAACACAGAATTTTATCCTGGTTCTGACCTCCTATCCCAGGAGTCCTACGTCCAGTCCCCAAGCAATAACTTGAGATTTCACTGTTGGTCCACTCTTTTCTGGTACGGCAGCAAGCTAACCTAGAGGGGGGGGGGGTGAATAGGTTTTCTGAAATCTGAAATAGAAACTCAAACACAGAAATATCACTTGAAAGTTGGTTAGTTTAGTGTGATATAAAGAGTAGCAATGCGGAAACAAATAAACAATCAAACAAATAACACAAGAGATTTATCCTGGTTCGGCCCTTCCCACATGGAAGTCCTACGTCCAGTCCCCAAGCAACCTCTTGGGATTTTACTAACCAAGGGTACAGTCCCACTCAAGAACACTATCAACACCCAGCACCCCAGCTGGTCTTCTTCTCTTTCCCGGGCAAGAAGGCAGCCCACTTCTTTACAGGCTCAGAAGCAAACCTCCTGGTACAAACCCCAGTGCGGTTATGTAAGGAATCGATCGGGGCGCAGCGGAAACGCGATTTCCACAGATAGATATCGTTGCCGGTGGTCGGATCGAACAAAAACGAGAAACCCGCGCACATGGAGATCCAATCTGTACCTTTGCGGGGTTGCGAAACTCCCGAAGGGGAGGAGGGCGCAGGAGGCGTCGTGCTTCAAGCCGTTAAAATGTCCGGCCTCTAGACGTATCCACGCGAGCTCCGGACGCAGACGGGATCTCCTCGTTCTCCACGCGTCTCCCGGATCTCAGCTCCACCATGTACCAGAGAGAGGAGAGAGAAGGTGGGGGTGCGCCCAGGGAGAGAGAGAGGAGGGGGAACCAGGAGAGAGAGCCTGTAGCCTGGCCAGGGTTTAACTCTCACGTAAATTATAGA
>CM024754.1:40756691-40809549 GCA_014218235.1 Colocasia esculenta
GCGGTTAGCGCCCAGGTGTGTGCTGGCTTGGTGATGCGCGCAGGAGCTGGAGGCGTATGGGCTGTGGGCGGCTGCAGCCAGGCATGCAGGGCCCGTGCGCGGCAGATGGGGTGTGGGTGTGCAGTTGGGTGATGCAGCGCAGGATCTGGAAGCAGACCGTGGCAATTTGGGGCTGGCCGTACGATGGCGGTGCTCGGTGTGTGAAGCGAGAGATAGTGCATGCGATGGCGGTGCGCAACAGCTAGGAGGGCGTGCGGATCTGCTGAGGTGGCCGATCTGGTGCAGCGCGATGGAGCGGGGGCATGGCGATCCCGAGAGTGCGACACAGGGCGGCAGCTGCTGAAGGCTGTGTGCGACGGAGGCGATGCTTAGCTGGGCTGCCAGGTGTGCTGCTGGGTGTGTGCGGATCAGGTAGAGCCCGCGTGAGGAGCTCGTGAGGGATGTGCAAGAGCAGCTTCTAGGGAGCCTATATAAGGACCCCAAGGTCCTCAGAGGCGAGAATTTGATTTTTAGGTTTTCTTTGTTTTTTTTTCTTTCTTGTTCTTCCAAAGTTCAGAAGCTTCGCCAGTTGGATTTTTGGGGTTTTTTAGTTTAGCATTTTGGTTTTCTTCTGCTGGGTTGCGCATTTGGGGAATTTTTCTTCCATTTTTTTTATGTATTTTTCCTTTCAACATCTGTAAAGGGAGGGAGAGTTAGAATTTTTTCTTTCTTTTCTGTTCACTTTAGTTCGACATGTTGGATTGTTATGTTCTAGTCTGGTTTTTGCTGCAGGATTCCATTTATTCATTCTCTTCTAGTTGAGCATCTAGTATTGGTTCAGTTTTTGTTTTGTTCTGTTGGTTGGGTGAAGGAGATCGTTGCTTGTGGGAGAGGAATTTAGTTTCCATTCTTTGTGTGGATTTTGCTATTTCTTATTTGTGGAATTTGTCATTTCTTTTGTGTTGGAGAGTCGATCTAGTAGTTTACTTCGTTTCTTCTGTGTTAAATTGTCTATTTCTTCCGTGTTGATGTCTTCATTTCTTCTGTTGGTTTGTCCGGGAGATTGATGCGAGAATGCTGATTGTTGTTGAAGAAATCGAGTGTTCTTTATTCTGTTAGTTGAGCAGGTGAGCACCTGGTGGGAACTATGGAGATCGATCCAAAGAGCAGCAGCTTCTTCTTCTGTAGAAGGCTCCCAGAAATCGACGCTTCCTCCTCTTTCTTCTCGCACCTTGGAGAGCGACGACATCTAGAGTTTTCTGGAGGCCTACTGAGTTCAAATTTTGAGATGAATTCGTGAATCTTTATTACTATCGTAGCATGGAATAACTCTGAATTTGTGAGGATTTAAGAGTTTTCCTAATTTTCGAGTTAATCTTTTGTTCTTGTTCCTATTCTGTAGTGCAGTGGTAGCATTAAGCTTTGATTTAGCAATATTTCTATTTCTAAATTTTCTGTTCAAATATTTTCTGAAGTTTCTGTTTGATCCATGAGCTGTGAAAGCAGTGATCCGGTGGTTGTAGAGATTTAATGTTGCTTAATGTTCATCCCCTAAGCTGTAGGGGTACATTGGTTTGAGAATTTTCTGTTGAGATTTTGTTATGTCATCCTTTCATTTCCTTGAGTTTTAGATCATTTCAAAATTAGAGTTGCATCTTTGTGCAATCTTAGTTTATTTCTATTCTGTCTATTTGTTTGATCCCTCGATTGTGAGGGTACAGTGATACCAATTCTCTTTTAATTCAATTTTGTTTGTTCTTTCATTAAGTTTGACATGTAGAGTTGTGAGGGAATTGATTGATGTTGTTTACACAACTGAATTTAATGCAATATTATTTTGGTGAAAATGTGTTCGTTAGAATGGTTTCAAGTCAAAGTAGTTTAAATCAAGTTTTATTCAGCCTCTCCGTGGAATGACATGTTCTCACCACTTTGCTAGTTCATCTTTACTATTTTAAATATGTGAGACAGTTTAGAGAAGGTGAGCATATTGACTTGTGCAAGGAACTCTGGACAACGAAAGTGCACAGTCAACAATGCCGCGTTCACTAGTAACAAATTTTAGTTGCCAGAACACTGAACTTCCGGGAAAGGATTTCCTGTGTTTAGCTGTCGACAGGCGATTTGCATCTGTCGACAGACACTCAACAGTGCTTACAACTTTCAGAACTTGTTCTATCTGTCGACAGGCAGCTTGCATCTGTCGACAGCTGTTGCTTTACTTGAATTTCCAGTATTCTGCATGACTTCCTGTGCTTGGCTGTCGACAGGCATTTGTAGAGCTGTCGACAGGCACTTGCTTGATGTGTTTTTTCTTTAAGCTTTTGCTCTTGATTTTGATGCTTGTCTTGCATACATTCATACCTACATAAAGAACATTGTTAGTGAGATATAATGAGTATGTAGATGATCAATTGAAGCATGTTTTAATATGATTGTATCTTGCTTGACTTGTCAATGTCATCATGTTTTAACCATTCATATAACATCAATAACATATTGTTCATCATCAAAAATATGTAATCACGAACATCACACATGTGAATCCAACACTTCTTGTATATTTAGACTTGGTATTTGGATACAATGTTGATTGAAAGTAAATTTTATATTTCGTTGCAAATTGTTGGAATTTAATTGTCATTTATGTATATCTCAATCTGACCGATAAATGTTGGATGTTTCCACTGTAACACCACTATTAGATTCGATGTGAGTTGGTACAACTGTACCGGGTCTAAGGGGGCGTTACAAGTATCATCTTCTTCAATCTTGATTTGCTTCTTCTTCCCACATGATAGCTATATAAGAGTATCATCATCTACTAATTTTGTTCACCATTAATCTAAAATAGTTATCTTCAATAAAATGATGCTACCTGAAAAATCAGAAATGAAAAATGTTTCTGGTATAGACAATATACATAATTAATAATATGGATGTGAACTTAGTCAATTAGTGCATGAAACCCTATGAAGTGTTAACAAAGAATTATAATTTGTAAATAAAGTAGTGCTATACATAAGTAATGCTATATATGTTTTAGTTTTACTTAATTTTCAACATGTTGAATGTCCTCAACTTGTTTCACACTATCATCAAATTCATCTGGTCTCTATAATCCTTCAAATATTAGAATATATAGTATTAGTACAAAAATAAAGAAAAAAGTATTTAATAAGAGATGGTATGAGTACCTCATTCTCATTTTCATTAGCTAAATAAGATTCAATCAATTTATTATTATCAAACATTCATATTACTAAATAAATCGATCAATTTTGTTGAAGATTGTAGTTAGATATTTGTATTTTGAACAAAAACTCTTTTTTTTTTGCAAAAATTGATCTAATTCTTCAGAAAAATAATAATTATCTCCATCATGTGAAGAAAAAGAATATATTGTTTATGATAGTTAGAGAGTGTGCAATGAATTTATTATATTATTATTATTATATCTATGAAGATTATTTATCTTTGTTAGTTGCTCTTTAAGATTTACTAAGACTTATGCAATAATTGGATACTTCAGCGATCAAATATGACCAATAAGAAAAATCATATGGTCAATAACCCTCATCTAAACTTTATATCTATGAAAGCAAGTTTCGATAAAGAATACTTGAAAGATGAAATATAAAATACAAATGATCATCTCTGATAAGAATACTTGGAAGTGTTGATATGAGAGAGAAATAGCATACAAATTATAAAAGTCAAAGTAATATTGACCTTGGTACCGCAAATCTTGCAACTTCACAGCAATTTTCACATCAAAATTTTTCTACATCAAGTTTTACATTCTTCCTACATCTTTTGCAAGAATGATAGAACTGGTTGAAATTAGTCTGAATTTGACAATTATTAATAATGTCACATATGTGCTTCCTTGTATGAAAACATATAATTGACATGTAAAATTATCAATAATAATATTAATTAAATCGATCAAAATGTGCTACATCCAATGTTCTCATTATTTAAACTAATTTTAAGTAGAAAAATATGTGAAGTTAAAATATATTGTTCATATACGTAAACTTACAACATTAAAGGGGTAGTCGACTACTATTTTACCTGGCATGCAAGATTCAACATAATCTGAAACAAATAATGACGACAATTTGTTCTTAACTACAGTAGTAAAGCGAGTTCCAAATGGCAAAAAACCTACATGAGCATATAGCTAGGATTTCAATGTAAAAAGAAAATCAGTATACTAAATATCATAAATAGTTTCAAATAAATTTATTGCTAGTAAATGTATAATATAATATACTTATTAGAGAGAATGACAAAAAGCTAGGACGTTTAAAATTAAGAAAACGTTTTATAACATATGATAATCTATACCCTATGTAGAGGCTATTTCTATCCTCTTAGGCCTGTAGGCCCATCATGACCAGCAAGATAAGATAGCTATGGCCCTCGCGCCACGTGTCCCTCGGCGTCAGCCAACCAGCTGCCGAACACTTCAGCTGCTAAATGAACGCGCATTGTTGATTGTGCACTTTCGTTGTCCAGAGTTCCTTGCACAAGTCAATATGCTCACTTTCTCTAAACTGTCTCACAACATAAAAATAGCAAAGATGAACTAGCAAAGTGGTGAGAACATGTCATTTCCATGGAGAGGCTGAATAAAGTTTGATTTAAACTACTTTGCACCAATCAAATCCCTCACAACCCGACAGATCAAATTTAATGAAAGAATAGCTAAATTGAAATGAAAAGAAGAATTGATATCAATGTACCCTCTCAATTGAGGGATCAAACAGATAGACAGAAATCTGAACTAAAAATTCTCAAATGACTGGATGAACAAATAGAACTAGACAAAGAACACTTTGCGACACATGGATGCAACCTCCATTTTGGAATGGGGGGAATGTCTGAAGTCAAAGAAAGAAAAGATGGCAGAACAGAAATCTTTAAAACAAAACTTTCAAATCAATGTACCCTAGAGCATAGGGGATGACCATCAACAATTATAAATCTCCAAAGAACACAGCACTGTACCCCACCTCGAGGATGAAGAATAAAGGAAAGTAAAATGCAATCAGCTCCAAAAGTAGAAAGAACAACAACAAATTTCTATACTCTCACAGTCTAATGAATCGGTAAGACAACAGTAAAGAAATTAAACTGTAACGTCAAACTTTTGATATGTCAAATGCTCCCTTCGATTCCCCTTCCAGCAGCAAGAAGAAGCCTCCGATCTCTCCAGAACAATCTCAGCAGAAAAGCAAGAATTCTTGTCTTCCAATGAGTTGCAAAACCTTCACAGCAGAACCATCTCCCAATAGCAGAACTCCCAGATCTGAACTATCACAGACGCTCCTCCAGCAGCACAAAACTACCTTAAATGCTTACAGAAAGACCAGAGAGGCATAAGAAAAATTACAGCAATGCAGAAGAAATGGCACAAGCAATTAAAAGAAATGGCAAAGCTAGTGCCCCTGGATCACCCTCCAGGCAGCCGAACTATTCACAGAAGATGTAAAAAAAAGAATTAAAACATCTACCTCTGTCACAGCAAGAAGAAAACCCCAAAATTGAAATAGCCAAGCTCCTCTCAGCAGCAGAACAAATTCACTCCCAGACTGCTCAAAACCCCCATCTGATCCCCCTCCTAGCAATCGAACTATCTATCACTGCCCAACCATTAAACCAAGAACGGAAGAACTGAGCAAATGCACTGGATAACCTCTAAACACAGCAGAATTAAAAATGCAACACATAGATCATCTCTCTATTCCAGCAGAAACGAAACAATGTCGACAGCAGCAGAGAAGAAGAAATCCCAGATGACGAACAAAGAACAAACCGAAATCCAGACCCCAAAACCTCTGGAATCTCTCACAGCAGTACAGAAGAACAGAAGAATTTTGAAATCCCCAACCCCCTACAGATGCTGAAAGGAAAAATACAGAAAAAAATGCTAGAGAAAAACCAAAAAAAATCTGAACTAATCAACCCCCCTGGACCTAAGGACCTTGGGTCCTTAAATAGGCTTCCAGCACCTCTGCTCAGCTTAGATCTGCAGCACACCGCACAGCCCAAATCGCCAATCGCTGTGCACGGCAGATCGCCACGCCTGCGCTCAAGAACTCCAGCTGGATGCGTTGCATCGCCTCTTCCTGCACGCCCCTTCCTCTACATCGCACCACCTCAGAAGATCTGCACGGCCCGTCTCCAGCTGCGCACGCCCATCTGGCCGCTCTGCACCGGATCTGCACACCTCAGCACAGCTCCGCACGCATCTGCCCTTCTTCTCGCCCAAATCCTACAGCACCTTCACACCCGCCAGCACCGCCAGCGCGCCAGCACACCTGGCCGCCTCCTGGTCCTGTTCCGCCTTCACACCATCACGCACCCAGCGCCATCGCACAAATCGTTACGTCGCCCTCTGCCTCCGAATCGTTATCTGCTTGGCCCCAAATCGTTGTAGCACCGCCCCCCAGCAGCTCCACACGCCACCAGCTCAGCTGCTCCCTGCTTCACACTGCCCAAGCCCCAGTCACATGCGCATCCATCTACTATGGCAACCTGCACATCTGGCCGCCCTGGTTGCTGCGCAACTCCTCCTCCCCACCAGAGGTCCAACCGCCATCCTCCTCACAGTCCCCAGCCGACTTGATGGAGAAAAGGGAGAAGCAAGGTTTCAGTGGGTGGCCATTTAGGTTAGATGAGAGGGGTATTATATTAAAATACTTTTATTTATTTATTGGGATTGGGTGGGGTAAAGAAAATCTTATTTATTTACAAACTTATACCTATCTAATATTAAAAGGTTTTTACAAAATATTATTGCGACAAGAATTTTACAACATTTATTTATAAAAAGATTTTATTTTTCAAAATGAACGTAATTAGTCAATCTGTAAGAGATGACTTATTAAATGAAAATCTTATGTGTTCAAAATCTTATTTATGGATGAAATCAAAATGCACATTATTATAGACAAAGAGTGTCTAAAATTACTAATGTATGAAATTTAACACGAAATTTTTGCAATTATCACTAAACACCCAAGGTCCTAGCGGCAGTTTTTGAACACCGCACAGGCTGCTCGAATAGGATTTACCTTTACCGAGTAGATCAGGTGGCTCCTGCTCGAGCTCGCAATAGCCAAGGTGCCCGAGCACCGCACGGTCATATCAAACAGCCATCCCTAACGGCAAGGCAGAGAACAGGCGTCTCATATCGGGCAATGCCTCCGGGCACCGAACAGTCGGTCTAGCCCACCGAACAGGCTACTTGCTCGGTACCTTCCGCCCAGGAGAATCCAAGCGGCCCTTCGCCTCCTCGCGGCGGTTACAAACGGCTGCATAGCACGCACCCCACGATTAAGTGGTGCGCTAACTGCAGAGCTCCTCAACGGACGCCTCAACGCGTAACTTCCTGCCAAGGGTGCCAACAAGCTTGCCCTTTCCGGTGTCATTAAGGGACGTTCCGTCCCACTCCCTCTGCACCTTCGCCTATAAAAGGCTCAGGTAAACTCCATACAAAGGTGGGGGAAACCTTGAACACTCACACTCACCCTCGCGCGATTCACACACGAGAACCCCCTTTCCCTCAAGCCTCTCTAGTCCTATACTGGCCTAGGCATCGGAGGGTTCTCCCCGGTTCTTCAACCGGGCCCCCCTAATCCTATTTTGGTTTTGCAGGCGTCTGTCCGCACCGACGATCGTCTTCCCATCTTCTTCAGTGGAGGCTCGTTTGGCTCAAGCCCAACAAGAAAACACCACCACAGTTTGACGCCGTCTTTGGGAATCGACATCGGCCATGGCTCGTGGACGTTCCTCTCTCCAGAACCCTGGCAATAGGGCAATGCGCTTTCGCCAGTCATGCACGGGCTCGCGTGATCAAGCCCCTCCAGCTAACGACAACACTACCCCCGTCGGAGCGATTGACAACGGCCCCGCTGCCAGCACTCCGACAACTGCCTCGGAGGTGGCGGAACTCGGGGGCCTAGTTCATCAGCTCGTGGGCGTTTGTCAGGGACTTCAGGCGCAACTGGCTAGGCATCCAGCCCTGATAGTCCTCCATCGCTGAAGTAGCAGACAGAATCATCGCGTTGGCGACCTCCTGCACTGTCGGCCCGGCGGGAGCAGCATGCGGAGTCACCCCGGTGGTCTCGGGGGGTCCCGCTCGCACGCCGAACACCAGAGCGGCATGCCAACTCACCCTGCCGTTTTGCGGCGGTTCCATCTCCCTCACGTTCCAACGTCAATACCAACGCCCATGCGTCCAAGCGCGAGGGCTCAGCACATTCCGACCAGAAATCGGTCAGACGCCTCCGCCGTGCGCTGACCTTGAGCACCGCATAGACGCGATGGTTCGGAAGGCAGAAGCAGAGTCTTGGATGATGACCTGACTTCCGCTCCCCATTCACCGCGGAGATCCTGGAGGTCAGGGCCTCCCCAAAACTGTTCCTACCTTCCATCACGCCCTACGACGGCACCACTGACCCAGCGGACCACGTCCATGGGTTTGAGTCGCACATGGTGTTCCACGGAGCATCGGATGCGGTCAAGTGCCGGGCCTTCCCGGCCACGTTAAAGGAAGCTGCACGGGCATGGTTTGAAGCCCTCCCCGCAGGCTCCATCTCCTTTCTACCAGTTGAAGAAGTCCTTCCGGGACAACTTCCTGGCGGGAGGTCGCAGCCGCGCTGGTGGCTTCTCTTCTGTCTGTTCGGTAGAAGAAAGGTGAAGCACTTTGGGACTACGTCAAGCGGTTCCAAACTGAAGTACTTCGCATCCCGCACCTCGACGTCTCCTTGACCACCAGTGCCCTCATCTGGGGCACTCACGATGGTTTCCTTCAGAGGACACTCGGGGTCAGCAACTGCCTACCCTCGCTGACCTCCTCTTCATCGCACAGCGCCATGCTGCGTGTGAGGAGAGTCTGACGGTCAGCTGAGCCGAGCAGGCGAACTCGCCCTGAAATAGGAAGGACCTTATAAGGTCATTCGGGTTCTCGGAAGAGGTTTCTACAAGCTATCTACCCTCGGCGGCAAAACCATATCGAGAACCTGGCATGTAAATCTAAAGTTTTATTATTTATAAAAGCCTCTCTGTTCGGCGTCCTACTTCTCTCTTTTCCATTCTATCGATTTATGTGAAGGACGAATGGTAGCACCCCTGGTCAAGAGCTCTTCAGCTCAGAAGACTCGCGCGGTACCCATCCTAATACAGAGGTGTTCGGTACAACCCCAGGTCGATGAGCTCCTTAGCTCGCAAAACCTGCGTGGTACCCACAAGCCTCTAGACACCGTCGAATCCTGTTTCGAACAGAATGCGACTAAGAAAGGGATAGAAAAAGGACGACACAAGTTAAAGATCTCAGTCGGAAGATCTGACGTCCTCTACATCGTGAGGCATGTGCCTAGCCCGGAAGCTCGCAAAGTGGACCCTATCCAGGCGAGGGTCCCGTGTCCTCCGGCCACACTCTCACAGAGCGGCATCAAAGGCCACCTCGGCATACTCCACCATCGTGAGATGCCGCCCGCACCGATCACCGATCTCATAGAAAGCCGCTCCAAAGGGCTCCAGATCCGTCTGGAATTCGCGACCGGATTTGTACGCCTCCACTCCCTGAGCCTCTGCCTCATAAACCACCGCGGTAACAACCATCTTCTCGGCTTCGGCTACAACAAGCTTCAGCTCGGGGGCCTTCAAAGCAACGCAAGCTCGGTCTCGCAGTGTCGGCTCTGCTCCTGTCACCTTGCCGGCAGCATCGTCGTCCGAGCACACCTCCACGCACTGTAGGAGTATTTCCAGTTACGCAGTCCCCTTTGGACCCTGTGTCCGCTCCAACTGCCCCGGCGGCCCGCTCGGGAAAAGGCGCAACTTTGCCTACCACCAGTCCGGTAGCAACGCTCGCCAGAGCGACCTCCGACCTCGCCTACGGGCGCCCCTCGGAAGAGCGTCGCCTCGTCGCGATTGGCCGGCTGTTGCACCACGAGTACGAAGTCCCTCATCCGACGAGTCGAGCAAACATCTCCCCTCTCAAGTGCTCACGATCACATCCGAGCAGACTTGAGAGGGTGGGGGGCAAGTGTAGAGGCTATTTCTACCACACACACAAAGATAGGAGAAGTGTAGAAATAGAAGAGTTCAGAGATGTAGAAATAGATCCTGATGAAGAACTCTTCGTTGTGGTCGTCCAGAAGAACTCCAAGCTTCATTTGGATATAGATCAGTTGATGGAGAAGCTTGAATCGTGGACGAACCGGCTTCAACTCTGCTCGGAAGATGGATCTTCTTCGCTCTGTACGGAGGATTGAAGCAAAGCAGCAGGGAGAAGCTTTCTCTCTTGGGTTTTGCTTAGGGTTTTGATATTGTGGCTTCTTGCTGCGAAATTAGCTTCATATGATCTTTATATATGGGTGTCTAAACATGGAGAGTCGTGCTTGAAGGGATCACCCAATATAGATCATATCTTGACCATCGGATCTTTCCAAAACTTCGTATGTCGACAGGCCCTTCATAGCTATCGATAGCTATTGGTGATTTTTGGTTTCCAGAACACTTCAAGTTGCTGGAAGACTGGATCTGTCGAGAGGCGATTTGCTGCTGTCGACAGCTACTGCAGGGATTTGATTTCCAGAACAATTAAGGTTGCTGGAAGTCAGTATCTGTCGACAGGCAGCCTACGGTTGTCGACAACTACTGTCCCAATTATTATTCTAGTGGATTTGATGTTCCTGAATGGTCCATCTGTCGACAAGGGTATTCTTGGCTGTCGACAGGTGTTCAGTTGAAGTCCTTTTTCACGATCTTTTGAACTTGACTTTGGGTACTTGTCTTGAATGCATCCACACCTACATAAGAAACATTCTAAGTGAGATGTAATGAATACATATGTGACCATTTATGAACTTGCTTATGTCATTCATGTCTTTAGTAAATATGTCATTGTACAAACATCAATTGCAACATCCATTGAGTTCACATCATCAAAAACATTTAAGCACATGAAAACCCAACATTCTCCCCCTTTTTGATGATGACAAAATTTCAATTGATGCACATTAATGTTTTCTCCCCCTTTTGACAACATTCAAAAAGACAATTTATGCACACATGGATAAGAGTTAAGCAAAATAACTGAGACTTTCATTCATTACACTCAGTTACAAAAGAGTTCCATTGCATGACATAAAGAGAAATCAAAAGAAGGAAAAGTACATGACTGACTCGAAAGACTAAGTGACCCAAGACCCAAAGCTAGAAACTAGAGCGTAGACTCTCTAAACATCGTCAGTCCCAGGAGCAGTGGGATGATGGAACTCGTGAAACTCAGTAGAGAGCCTGGTAAGCCGATGCTGAATCTGCACTTGTGTGTCAGCCAGGCATCCATCCGGGTATCGACATGATCAAGACGAGCATTGAGATGTTCAAGCCCGTAGTGATTTGAGTCTACAGCTGGGCCATCTGACCAGTGATAAAATCCCGAAGAGATTGTGCTGGTGCTGGTGGAACTTGGTCTTCTGAAGCTTCTGTATCATCTCCCTGAGCATCCATTGACTCGTCTTGGGAGTCGTCACCATCATCATCATCTTCATCATCCTCAGCAGACACTTCCTCACCGCCGATGCTTGACCCTTGAGAGTCCTTGTGACTCTCCCTTCCACAAGCTTGTAGCCCATCCTATGGACCGCAGTGAGATCAAAGGAACTACGGGACTTTAGAGTTTTGCACTCAGAGTTAGAAATGGGAATACCAATGAAGGACAAGAGGGATGTATGTGGCACGCATACGGCATTGACCTCTTTAAATTGCGAAAGCATTGGTAAATGGGTCAATCATGAGTAGAGGGAGGTTGATTTGCTCAGTCTGAAGGAAATAGTAGAAGAGGGACTTGTGGACTGTGGTAATGAGTTCCCTGCTTCCATCCTTAGGAGCGATTAGAGTAGTGAAAATGTGGTGGATGAGACGATTCAGTGGAGGGAAAGAATTGGCATTAAGCTTCAAGTGGTCCACACTGGGATGATAGATTTGGTGGGTGATGAGGGTATAGTAGTCAGAGGCAGAAGGAGGATAAACAAGGATGTTTTTCCTGAGTTTGGAATATGAAAAGCACGACAAAGAAGATTGGGATAAATTTTGAAAGTGGTACCTTTTACTGTAGCAACCTGAATTTTTGTGAAAAAATAAAAATCTAAATAAAGAATTAAAACCTAGCTAAATGGATATTTAAATAGAGCATTAAATAAAACTCATTAAATGGAAAAGAGTAATGGGCTTTGCTTAATGGATCTTCTAGAATTTATTGGGTCAAAAATATGAATTTGCAAGGGGAGAATAATAAAAAATATCCTAAATTCAGAGTTTAATTATATCATAATTGGAAAGGGATATTTAATGCATTAAATAAGCAATTATAGTAGGAGTTGGATTCCTAAACCTACCCCATATGGGTTAGCACGAATTTGGATCTCTTCCAAGTCTAAATAGAGATTGGAAAGCAAGGAAGGAAGGTGGGTGTAAGGAAATTTCGCAATTAAGAGGAATTAGAGTAGTAGTAGGAATAGAAATACATACTTGCATAAATACACCTCTCAAACTCTCTTGGGCAACCCTAGCTCGTTGCCAAGAGTTGCTGGACGTGGAGAAGAGGCTAAGGAGGAGAGGATTTCGTGGAGAGAAGAAGTGCTTGAAGCTTCTTCACTTGTTCTTCAAGTTCTAAGCCCTAGAAGACAAACCGAGTCAAAGGTAGGCATTCTCACAAGCTAAAATCCTAATATTTCGTCTGTAGATTGTTCCATACATCAGGAACAAAACCCTCAAGTTTCATAATTTTCCATTGAGCATATCTTTAGTTCTCGATTTTTCATGTTCTGCAACTTACATGACCCCGAACCCTCTTCATAATTCTTGTTCTCCATGATTACTGAATCCCATGCCGTGAAATTTTTATGGGAGATACTGATGATCATTAGGGAACTTTCGCCCTTAAAAGCCCTAATTTTTATCAAGCATGTTGCTCGAATTAAATCAATCTTGCTTCCTATATCATGTTCTGTGTTACTCGTTCTTGTTCGTTCTCAAACCATATTCAAACCATGCTCTCTCTCTAATTCCGATTTACTGGAAGTACCCTTACATGTCTAGTTTAATTTGCAACTGGTTTCATGATTTTTCATCGTGTATACAATTAGTTATGATTTTATGAACGACCCTGTATCATTTTATTTCAAGATTGGCCCGCAATCCAAAGTCTGGTCTGACTCCTGTCAGAGCCAGGCGCAGACCACCAAAAGCGACGGCCCGATATGTCGCCTTCTGGAGGTTGATTGCAACAGTCTACCCGTCGCATTCAGAAAGCGACAGGTAAGCCGTCGCTATCCCTGTGCCTATCTTGTCGCGACCCTTTCCCGCCTCTGTCGCGTTCACCAGGCCGTCGCGACAGTGCCTATGTCGCAATCTGCCTACCCTGTCGCAATGCTCATTGACCTATGTCGCCTTCCCAGTAAAAACCTTGCCTAATAATGGAGCAATATTGAAAAATTTTAAATACACCTTCACGACTTATTTCTATCTATGATTTCTCTTGCACTTACACACACATGAACCATCCATATATGGCTGAAATCTTGCAGAAAATATCTCATAATGTATCTGGTAATTTATTGCAATAAAGCATATTAATTGCCCTATTTTAAAGGACTTGTATTCGTTTCTTGCGTTATTTATATACCGATATCGACGCTCCACTGTTCTAGAATTCCTCTAGAACGTCGAGCACATGTTTTATATTCACACTTTACTTGGCTTGTGGTGAACTCTCCGTCGGATATTCCTTTCGCCGGACTAGTGAACTCTTGCACAAGGCCTCCGTAAGTCTCCTCTGATCATGGATTCCCACATGGTCGACGAGCCGGTTGTACCCTAATACCTATGATACCCTTTAGGGATCTATATGATCCAAACGACTATTAGAGATTCACTCTCGTCTTAAATCACGCCGGACCTCTGGACCTGTGCATAACAAGGCCAGTGGTAGGGTCGTGAGTTCCACCTGACTACCAACACCAAGTGCGCGTGTTGTGCAACTGTTACTATCGCCTGATTACTCGACGTATTACGTGCAATGTCCTAGCTCTCATCTATACTCTACTCGCTCACCTATTCACGTTCACTCTACTAGCTCATCTATTCATCTAGTGCTCTTATCTATTTCTTGGTACTCTATACTGGCCATTGACTGATTGTCTAAAGATAAACAATATAACCAATGCCTGGCAATAAATAAAGGGCCCGATCTGGTCCTGGGATGTGCGCCCGAAAGTGCTAGTGCCCATGGGAGTTAAATGATCAGAGTGTTTGGCATTACACTCAAGTGCTATCTATCTCGACTATCTATATGACAATCAAAACACAAAAGTGCTATACTCTCTCGATGTCTAGAATGACAAACAAGTGCTATACTCGTCGTGCTATTACCATACTTGTGCTAGTTGTGCTATGGCCTTCCTGCTATTCGTGCTATATTCGATACTTGTGCTATTTTTGGAAACTATACTCGATCTCGTGCTATCCTGTTACATGTGTGCTATCTCTTGATATATTTTGACTCTCTTGTACCTGCTATCTTTAGACACTCTGCCATTAAATGCGTTAATTATTAAAGCCTGCTTGAGCCTGAGATTTAAGTCCTACTGGCGTTATCGCTCACCCTACTTATTTGATGTTGTGTTCTCAGGTGAGACCGAAGATGACACATACACTCACGAGGAAGGAATGAGCAAGAGTGAAGCCAGGAGTACCCTCGAGTCGTTATGTTATCTTAGAGTCGTAGTTAGTTATTTTCCTTTTATTGCAATGTAATTGGGCCCTATAGAATGACTCTAATATTAGTGGTTGTAACTAGACATTGGAAAAGTATTAATGAGAAAGAATTGCTTTAGTAATATTCACTGTGCAATGGTTTGATGTCTAGTACTCGCTCTATACCTTTTTCTTGCAACTGCCTTCGCACTCCGATATTCTGCGTCGGGGCGTGACATTTACCGTGGTGTAGAACTCCTCATCAACGACCGACTTCTCCATGTTGTCGAAGAATTCGGTCAGAGCGGCAGGGGAGTACCGCTTGTGAGAATAGAGAAAATCCGTCCAACCCTGGGTGTCGAACAAGGGTTGGAGGCCTGGAAACATGTCCTCCAGGGACATGAAGTCCACGAACCGTGGCTGGACGAACTTCGTGATGGAGCCCCGACCTTAGAGGTTTGGCGGTTGGGAGGAACAATAAGCTCCGGCAGACGGTCGTCCCGGTGCTTGCTACGGCGCTCTGCAGGAGCCTTGGAGCCTTCCCCAACATATGGCGAGATGAGACGCCGACGAGTAGCAAGGCGTTTGCTCGGAGAGCCATGGAGACCGAGAGATTCGAGTGGGGAGGATCCCTGTGGGGAGAAAGAAAACCGGAGAAAAGAGAGACAGAAGGAACGGGAATCTGGGTTCCGGTGTCCTGGAAGGAGGAGGTTAGGGTTGAAAGAGGGAGGAGAGGCTTTTTGGAAAAGGTGGAAGAGGTTAAGGGGTCGTGGGTTCCCTTTAAAGAAGTTTGGAAAGAGTTTAAAATGGAAATGGACCCATAAAATCCGACCAAAAAGGTTGCCCGTTGGGCTTCTGAACTGCCCAGGCTGGAGGCTGTCGACAGCAGCCTTGCAGCTGTCGACAGCTGCTGAGCAGCTTTATGCCAGAATGGAATTTGAACGGAGATGAGATGCACTTATGATTCTAAGGAGGAGAAAATGTTTTATACTCATTACAAAGTGTCATATCCACTAGTATGAAGACACATCAAAATTCTACAATGGTTAAGAGATAATACTCCGGGAATCTTAAGTTATGACATTTAGAGAACGTTGCTCAAACGTAAATGAAATAAAGATAACCCCGTCGAATAAAACTATGGAAGAAAATCATATGTCTTAGTGGTGATGTTCATTTGGTAATCAAAAGCAACATCTACATGACCATTGACAATAGACAACATTTTCCCTTGAGTTAAGATAATGGCGGCTTCACTCTATTTCTTGCAATGTGGGATTTTTCTTTCATTCAAGTAACGTGAGAAAAGTGATAATTAGGTTCACTTACACCTATTGACGTGAAGGTAGACATTTGTGATGCCCATACCCCCAGTTATTTAGTGTGAGTGACCATAATACCATTGTACAGAGTTAATGAAATAACTTTTTGACGCGAAGACAGACATTTGTGATGCCCATGTCTCCGATTACTCAGTAATAAACATCATTGCTCTGCCTTTTATCCCATTTGATTTCTTACTTCTGATTTTTGAAATAGGTAGATTTTCTCCCCTTTTTTAATTTGTTTAACAGTCAGGGTCAATGGTTATTTAAGGTCAAAGGCCAATGTGAAACATTAAGTTCAACAACCATCTTACTTATCAATCCATTTTAGATACATAATCAACCACAAGGGAGTTATTCAATTGAATTAATTTAAGTTCACTTGAGTTGCTCAATGTTGTCTAGATGACAGAACCTAGATCCAAGCACAAAATATTATGTCAAAATTATTGAGATTAAATTAATGTCTTGGATGCTATGTGAATATGATAAGTGATAATGAACATTAATTCCCTATTCTCCCCTTGTACAAAGAATGTGAACATACTCATGGAGAAAGGATGAGAAACATTGAAGGATTGACAGAAGAAGGGTATCTGTCGACAGCATGGATTTGCCTGTCGACAGGTACTGAATTCTAATGAAATATTGTTTCTGGGAAAGGCCATCTGTCGACAGGCAGAGAGAGGCTATCGACAGATATTGAATTCTTTCAGAATCTGTATCATGTGAAGGTTTGGCTGTCGACAACTGGGTTGGTGGCTGTCGACAGGCACTTGAAAAAAAATAGTTTTGAGGCTTTGATTAGTGAATGATTTTCAACCAATGAGTAAGGGATTAAGATACATGGAATATGAAGGGTGTCCCTTAACAACTTCACTCACTTAGCCTTACCTTGCTCTCCCATAGTGTGTGCATGTGTTGACTCGCCATTCAAGCAAAACAACAAGGAGATGCACAATCATATAAAGCATTTGCACACAAAACAACATCCATAAGCATGGGAGCACCAAAGATTCATTATTTTGAGGAGATGTATATGACAAAATTAAAGAAAAACCAAATACCTTATTGTGAAGTAAATGACCTTCAAGTAGAAGAAGACTATGGATACTTGGCGGAGGATTTTTCCTCACGCATAATGATAGTTTCCGAACAAGCTTAACTTGTTCTTTCACATATCACCATTTGATATACCTCATAGTCACTACACAAAGATTATTTACTCCTCAATTTGGTATTGGTTTCATTGAATTTTGCATAATCCCATTTGGCATGCATTTGATTCAAAAATAACTTTATGACCTTTATCACACAGTTGGCTTATGCTAAGCAAATTGTGATTAAGACCATCAACCAACAACACGTTGTCTATTGAGTTAGAGACATACTTACTTACCTTACCTGTGCCAATGATTTGGCCCTTATTGTTACCTCCAAAGACAACTTGACCTCCGTCTTTTTCCACCAGCAAACAGAATTTATCTTTGTCACCCGTCATGTGCCTCGAGCAGCACTATCCAAGTACCATTTGTTTTGATTTTGGGCTGCTAGGCATTCCTGCATAGATGGATCAGACAAGAGGTTTTGGTACCCAAATTACTTTGGGTCCAACTTTTTCATTCAAGCCAAAAAGTAAATGCTTAGGAATCCAAATCTGTTTGCATTTCAGTTTGTTTGATTTATTCCAGCATTGATTTTCTATATGGCCAAGCTTTTTACAGACTTTGCATGATGGAGATTTTCTCATTACATTTGTTGTGTTGTTTTGCTAACCATTTATTTGCCTTTTACTCTTTTGTTGTATGGTAGGCTGTCCCTTGTCAGTATACTTCCAGGCCTGTCAACAGCCTTTTTTGAGCCTGTCGACAGACTTCGTATTTGACTGATCTGATGAAGTCTTTTGGATTGGTTGCTGCTGCTTACCCTTAGCTTGAATTTTCTTGTGTTGAATGGAACTTGTTTGCTTGTGCTTGGACTACAATCAACAAAAGACATTATCAATGTTTCTCCAATTTTCTTTTGTTTTACAAGTTGATATCCAAGCCCATGCTTTGCAACATGTACATTTAATCCCAAAACAGCATCAAGATTTTGCTTTCCTTTTACAAATCTTGTAAGATCTTCAGTCTTTTCTTTTAGATCTTTTTCAGTTTGTTCCAACTTTTTCTTAATTTCTTCATGTTCGTGTTGAAGATTTTCAAGAGTATTTATTAGACTTTGTTTTTCCCTTTCACTTTCTTACAATTTTTCTTTTATGCAATCCATCTTCTCACTGTGAGCTTCCTCATCAACTTTCATCATCTCAATTTCTTTATTTAGAATGACAATTTGTTCATGATTAGATTCATTGTGAACAAGAGAATTGATCTTCTTTTTGAGTGCTTTATTTTTTGACTTGTATTCACAAAAGTTTTGAAACAAAATAGTGTATGCTTCTTCCCATTCATTAACAATGTAGTTTTCAATGGAAGAATTTACCTCAGTGGAGTCCTCACTCCTTGCCATTAAGCAGTGAATTTCTTCATCTCCTGAGCTTGCTTGTGCGTCCTCGTCTTCGTCTTCATCACTCCAGGTTGCCAACATTGCCTTGGCTTTCTTGAAGGTGAATTTGTCTTTCTTCAGTTTCTTCTTGAGCTCCGGGCATTCTCCTCTCATATGCCATGGTTTCTTACACTCATAGCACACAATCATGTCAGATTTCTTGTTAGATTCAAATTTATTTGAAAAATCTTTCTTTGGAAAGATTTGGAGTTACCTGAGCCTTTCCTTTTGAACTTAGGAATTTCTTGAATTGTCTAGTGAGCATGGACATTTCATCATTCTCACTGTCACTAGATGTTTCATTGTCATCACTTTGCTGTTGAACATCCTTTTTGGAACTAGAGGAATTTTTGTTGATAGCTTTTAGAGCAATTGATTTTCTAGGATTTTCTTCAGTTTCTTTCCTTTTTACATTTATTTCATAGGTCATCAAGGAACCAATTAACTCATCTAATTTCATTTTTGAAAGATCTTTAGAATCCTCAAGGACGGTGGCCTTAGTATTCTAAGAGGATGGAGAGACCGAAGTATTTTCCTAACTAAGTCACTTTATGAGTATTCTTTCTTAAGACCTTTCAACCCATTGATTATTAGCATGAACCTTGCAAACATATCTGATATCGGTTTCATCATTTTTCATTTTAAACATCTCATATTCAGATACTAGCATGCTTGCTTTGTTTCCCTTACTTCAGACGTACCTTCGTAGATGAGTTCAAGCTTGTCCCACATTTCTTTTGCTGAAGAACACGTGGAGACTCTTGAATATTCCTTGGGATGCACAACGCACTGCATCATGTTCAATGCACTCCAATTGAGAGTCCCTTTCTTAATCTGGTCCTTTGTCCAAGTGTCTTCATCCTCGGGCAGCACATATGCTCCTTTGTTGACGATCTTCCATAGCTCAAAGTCTTGAGCTCTCAGAAAGACCTGCATGCGATTTTTCCAATATGGATAATCAGTGCCATCAAAGAAAGGTGGCCTGGACACTGAATGTCCTTCACCCATAAACCCCTTGTTAGATTCCATGTGATCGAGAATCTCCTAATCTTAAGATCAAGTTTTAAAAGCAGTAAATCGGAGAAACCTCGCTCTGATACCAATTGAAAGATGTGCGGAATTGTCTATTATGGTAATCTAGAAGGGGGGTTGAATAGATTACTGTCAATCAAAATACAATGACCTTCTTTTTGATGATGACACAGACTTATCGAAATCTCAAATAGATTTAAATTTAATTCGAACCAAGATGTGTGTGTTGATTGTGAGTAGAGATAACAACAACTTATGTAGCGTGTGAAAGACCAACGTGACTACCAACATCTACCATAAAACGTTCAAACCACAGACACGAGGATTTAAGGTGGTTCAGAGTACACAACTTGTGTATCCTACGTCCACCGTCCACACACACACGTAGAAACAACTACTTATAAGCGAGTTCCACTCTACAACACACACACACACACACGTGTTGCTTGATGCAAACACACACTCAAGACAACTAACCACACGTGAATCAAGCACAAGGAACGCTTGAATCACCACCACACACACAAAGATAGGAGAAGTGTAGAAATAGAAGAGTTCAAAGATGTAGAAATATATCCTGATGAAGAACTCTTTGTTGTGGTCGTCCAGAAGAACTCCAAGCTTCGTTTGGATGTAGATCAGTTGATGGAGAAGCTTGAATTGTGGACTAACCGGCTTCAACTCCACTCGGAAGATGAATCTTCTTCGCTCTGTACGGAGGATTGAAGCAGAGCAGTAGGGAGAAGCTTTCTCTTATGGGTTTTGCTTAGGGTTTTGATATTTTGGCTTCTTTCTGCGAAATTAGCTTCATATGATCTTTATATATGGGTGTCTAAACATGGAGAGTCGTGCTTGAAGGGATCACCCAAATATAGATCATATCTTGACCATCATATATTTTCAAAACTTCGTCTGTCGACAGGCCCTTCATAGCTGTCGACAACTACTGGTGATTTCTGGTTTCCAGAACACTTCAAGTTGCTGGAAGACTGGATCTGTCGACAGGCGATTTGCTGCTGTCCACAGCTACTGCAGGGATTTGATTTCTAGAACAATTGAGGTTGCTGGAAGTGAGTATCTGTCGACAGGTAGCCTGGGGCTGTCGACAACTACTGTCCCAATTATTATTCTAGTGGATTTGATGTTCCTGGATGGTCCATCTATCGACAAGGGTATTCTTGGCTGTCGATAGGTGTTCAGTTGAAGTCCTTTTTCAAGATCTTTTGAACTTGCCTTTGGGTACTTGTCTTGAATGCATCCACACCTACATAAGAAAACATTCTAAGTGAGATGTAATGAATACATATGTGATCATTTATGAACTTGCTTATGTCATTCATGTCTTTAGCAAATATGTCATTGTACAAACATCAATTGCAACATCCATTGAGTTCACATCATAAAAAATATTTAAGCACATGAAAACCCAACACAGAGGAGGGAAGAGAACTTGTGATGAAGGAAAAACAAGTTCCTTTGAAGTTTTCCTTTTCTTGGAGACAGGACTGGAAGAAGGTTGGGAATCAGTCTTGTGAATGTGAGCAGAGAGAGCAAGAACTGTGCGGAGGTTGGCTTCTTCAAATTCATCCTTGATATCATGCACATATGTTGAATGATAATGTCTCTCTCAGGAATGATAGTGATGAAGGAGGGTGGAGTAGGTGGATGAAAGGAGGCAAAAGTTGAAGTGAGAGGATGGTCCTGTAGAGGAAGGACCAGCTGAAGGGGGATCAGTAGAAGAGGAGGAGGCAGGGAAAGGAGTAGGAGAAGAGATGTGTTTGGGAAGGGGTTTGTAGCAACTTGGATTTTTTGAAAAATAAAACTTTAATAATATTAAAATTAAGTCAATTGAAAAATCAAAGAAAATAGAATTAAATAAAACCCATTAAAAGAAAAGAAGTAATGGACTTTGTTAAATGGACCCTCTAGAATTTATTTGGCTAACATAGGGATTTTTAAAAGAGGAATAATAGTAAAATACCCAAATATTCGTATATTAAATATTACCTAAATAGAAAAGGGGTTAATAAATCATTAAAATAGCTATTTGTGTTGGAATTGGATTCCTAACACTACCCTATTGGTTGGCCACGAGATTGCATCCCAATCTAACCCAATAGGAGTTGACATGCTTAGAAAGAGGAGAGAAAATAGGAAATCCCGAAATTAATAGAAGTTAGAGTCCTATTAGGAAATAGAAAGGGAGAAAGCTTAAATACACTCCTAAACCCTCCATGGCCGGCCTAGCTCATTGCCAAGGGTTGCTGGTCGAGGAGAGGAGGCCAAGGAAGGGGAGATCTCGTGGGGAGAAGGATCTCTCAAGCCATCAACCTCGTTCTTCATGTTCTAACCCTAGAAGAAAGAAACGAGCCAAATGTAGGCATTCTCACGAGCAAAATCTAATTAATTTCGTCCATAGATTGTTCCATGCATCAAGAACAAAACTCCATTCATTTCATAATTTTCCATCGAGCCAATCTTTTGTTCTTTATTTTTGAAGTTCTGTAATTTTCATGAACCCGACCCTTCTTGTTAATTCTAGATCTTCATGTATACTCATCCCTATGCCACAAAATTTTTACTGGGGATACTGATGATTGTTAGGAGTCTTTTGTCCCTAAAAGGCCTAATTTTCATCCACCCTACTTTGCAAATTAATTCTTTCATCTCTACTGTACACAGATTCATGTACCTCATGTTTAACTTGACTGAAGCATGTCGATACCATGTCTAATCACTGTGAAAACTATTGCATGTCTAGATTCGTTTAGAACTAGTTTCATGAATTTTCATCACTTGTACAATTAGTTATGAATTTGTGAATCACCCTGTGTCAAAACAAGGAAGGTTTGGACCGTAATCCAAGATCTGTCCTTTTCCGCCCGGACTCAGGCGCAGGACTTGAGAACGTGACAGCTCGATAGGCCGCATTCTCAGGCGGATGGCGACAGAGAACCCGTCGCATTCTGAACGCGACAGGAGCTGGCGTCGCGTTCTGACACCTGCACTGACCGACCTGTCGCATTCTGTGTAAACCCCTGTCGCGTTCTGACCCGACCACATCGCGACCCTTACAAACGTACGTCGCGATCTGGGACTTTTGCATGAAAACCCATGAATTGTGATGCTACAACCTTCTACAGTGCTTATACCCTTTGTTAACAATCATACACGCAATAATATACACCAGTTATAATTGAATATAGATTGTGTGATTTAAAAGACATGCACATGCCCTCTTTCTATCTATGATTTCTCTTACACATGCACACACTTGAACCATCCAATATGGCTTAACATGGCATGAAAATATCTCATAATACATCTGGTTATATATGTCAATCATATCGTTAAATTGCCCTATTTTAAATGGACTTGTCTACGTTTTCTCGCGATGTTTTGGAATACCGTTACCGATGATCCACTGTTCTAGAATTCCTCTAGAACGTCGAGCACTTATTTCTATATACACACTTTCTCTTGACTTGGACGAACTCTCCGTCGGATATTCCTTCTGTTGGACTAGTGAATCCTTGTTCAAGGCCTCCGTAAGTCTCATCTGTCCATGGGTTCCCACATGGTCGACGAGCTGGTTGTACCCTAACACCTATGGAACTCTTTAGGGATTAGCAAGATCCAAACGGCTATTAGAAGTTCACTCTTATCTTGAATCACGCCGGACCTCTGGACCTGTGCATAACATGGCCAGTGGAAGGTAGTGAGTTCCACCTGACTGCCAACACCAATCGTGCGTGTTGTGCAACTGATACTATTGACGTTACTCGACGTTTCATGTGCATTGACCCTTAGTTCTTGTCTATTACTCTACTCGCTCATCTATTCATTACTCTCTCTACTATCTCGTCTATTCATCTAGCACTCTCATCTATTTCTTGGTACTCTCTATTGGCCATTGACTAATTGTCTAAAGATAAACAATATAACCAATGCCTGGCAATATATAAAGGGACCGGTCTGGTCCTGGGATGTGCGCCCGAAAGTGTTATTTGCCCATGGGAGTTAAATGATTAGAGTGTTTGGCATTACACTCGAGTGCTATCTATCTCGACTATCTAAATGACAATCAACAGTGCTATATTCTCTCGTTGTCTATTGACATCAAAAGTGCTATATTCTCTAGTTGTCTATTGACAAACAAGTGCTATACTATACTCGTCATGCTATCATTATACATTGTGCTATTTGTGCTATGGCCATTCTTCTATTTCGTACTATGCTCCACTCTTGTGCTATATTTGGAAAGTTGTACTATTTCAATCTCATGCTATTGTGCTATCTCTTATAGTAATTGAATCTCTCGCTCTATCATTAGTTATTCTGCCATTTAATACATTAATCATTTAAAGCCTGCTTGATCCTTAGATTTAAGTCCTACTGGGCATTATCTCTCACCCTGCGTTATTGGTTATGTGTTCTCAGGTGAGGCCGAGGACGACACTTACACTCTAGAGGACGGAAATGACCAAGAGTGAAGTCAAAAGTACCCTAGTGTCTTATTAGTTATGTTAGAGTTGCAGTTTAGTCTTTTATTTTATTCAATGTAATTGGGCCCTATAGAATGGCTTTGATATTAGTGGTTGTAACTAGACACTTGAAGAATTATTAATGAGATGCATTTGCTTGATATTTAAACTTGTCCAATGGTTTGATGTCTAGTACTCGCTCTGTACCCGTTTACTTGCAACTGCCTCGCGTTCTGATATTCCGCGTCGGGGCGTGACAATTTTGTGGTAATAGAGCCTAGGTTATTCTTAAGTATAGGATGATCTAGGTTGACCTGCTTTGACTAGAGTCAATTATCCTACCTATGTGAGATGTGGTTAGAACCATGGGTAACTAGTTAAAATAAACTCACACACGCACGAATTTAATTCCACATCAATATTCTAACAACAAGTTACTTTTGTAGGAACTAAGCAACCAAGATGACTGTTGAACGTGCTCAAATGAGGGCATGCAACTAACCATCCAAGAACTTACTAGAGCTATTATGCAAGCTACCCAAGGCGGTGGAAATCATGGTGGTGCAGGCGAGCTGCATCGTAACTTCAGGAGTTTGAACCCACCTAGGTTCAGTGGATCCACGGATCCGGATGAGGCCGAGCACTGGCTAAAGGAGACGAAAAGAATTTTCCATGTTTTGCAATGTGCAGCTGGGGATAAGCTGCTACTAGCTACTTTCCAATTGGAGAAGGACGCCTGCGCTTGGTGGGAGTCAGTAGAAGGACCAGAGCTAATGGTCAATTTACGTGGGCTGAATTCAAGGACGCCTTTAACTCCAAGTATTTCTCGGAGCGTGTCCAAGAGAAGAAGGCCACAGAATTTGCTGCTCTTAAACAGAGGAGTTTGACTGTGGCTGAGTATGAAGCCCAGTTTTCAAGACTGGCTCGTTATGCTACACATCTGGTAAATACCGAAAAGATGAAGGCTAGGTGCTTCCTCAATGGCCTTAAGCCTCAGTACATTACTCAACTGGCCCCTCTCGACATCCAGACCTATGTCGAGATGGTGAAGAAAGCTCAGCTGCTGGAAGATGCTACGGACTTCACTGGCCGTATCAAAAGAAAGTTCGTAAAGAAGGAAATGACGTCTGGTCCATCATCTGCTAAGCCGACCAACGGAAAGAAGCGTCCATTCAACATCACGGAGGGACCCATCCAGAAAGGAAATCCAAAGCTATTGTCCCCAACACTCTAGTGAAAAGTAACTGCAAGCACTATGACAAGCCGGGTCACACAGCTGATGAATGCTGGAGGAAAGTCGGCGCGTGTCTGCACTGTGGAAGCCGTGAGCACCGCATCCCAGAGTGCCCGCTATTGAAAGAAAATGAATGGCACCCTAATGTGCCTAAGAAATAGAGCAGACTGCAAGCCCTGCATGATGAAGAGCCCACTGAGGAAGGTGGCGTGGTAGAAGGTACCCTACAAGTTTTCTCCTTATCGGCTTTTATTTTATTTGATACTGGAGCAACTCATTCATTCATATCTCAAAACTTTGCTGATACTCTTAGCGCTAAACTTATATCCATGGGATGTGAGTTCTCTGTCACAACACCACTAGGAGAAAAGGAGAAATTCAATAAATACTTTCCATCTACCGATGTAATGATCGGAGCTCATAACCTAAAAGCCGACCTGGTGTGTATGCCCATGGAAGGCTATGATGTCATTTGGGAGCCGACTGGTTGTCCACTTATAGGGTAAGTGTCGATTGTAAGAAAGGGAAAGTTACCTTTAGTGATATCCATAAGTTGTCCTTCACCGGGAATAGACATAAGAGACGGATGTCTCTAATCTCCGCCATAAAAGCCCACAACATGATAAGGAAATGTTGTTTTGCTTTCCTTGCGGCCGTAGTAGTTGAAAAGAAGGTTCTAAGATAGAAGACATCCATATAGTCCAGGATTACCCAGATGTATTTCCCGAAGATTTGCTAGGAATTCCTCGGAACGAGATGTCAACTTAGCCATTGAATTGACCCCTGGAGCCGCCTCGGTATCGCGTCAACCGTACCGGATGTCACCTGCCGAGCTGAAAGAATTGAAGGCACAACTGATGGAGCTATTAGAGAAGGGGTTCATTAGACCAAGTACTTCCTCATGGGGAGCACCTGTGCTATTCGTTAAGAAGAAGGATGGATTGATGAGGCTATGCATCGACTACCGTCAACTCAATCAGCTCACCATCTAGAACAAGTACCCATTGCCTAGGGTCGATGAACTTTTCGACCAGATATCTGGAGCTCAATATTTCTCCAACATCAACCTTTGATCTGGCTATCACCAAATGAGGATCAAGGATGACGATATTTTCAAAACGGCTTTAAGAAGCAGGTATGGACACTATGAATGATGATCAGTCTGTCCCCAAATAGTTTTTAAATATACATGTATTTTGGTAATTAACAAAAACCTTATCAAAGTTCTCTAAGTCTTAAGTACAGGAAATACTCCAAGGTCAAGATCAATCAAGCCAATATTGGTAAGCATTATATTTCTGAAGCATTAAATATTTCAAGATCTTATTTCTCTAAGTCCACATCGACTTCTTTGAAAGTCATATCGATTTCAATATAGCTATAACAATTTTATATCACAACGATTTCATAAGTGTTTTAACGATTTCCTTGTAAAGACTGGAAAATCATGTTATTTCAAACAAGTCGATCCTATAACGATTCTATAAGTCATCGTAACGATTTCTTTAGAACTCGCAACAACTTGCTCGCCGTAACGATTTCTTAAGTAATCATAACGATTTCTTTAGAACTCGCAACGACTTGCTCGTCGTAACGATTTCTTAAGTAATCATAACGATTTCTTTAGAACTCGCAACGACTTGCTCGCCGTAACGATTTCTTAAGTAATCATAACGATTTCCTTAGAACTCGCAACGACTTGCTCGCCGTACCGATTTCTTAAGTAATCATAACGATTTCTTTAGAACCCATAACGATTTACTTTGCGCAACGATTTCTTTAGAACCCATAACGATTTACTTCGCGCAACGATTTCTTAGAAAGTATAATGATTTGCTTCGCGCAACGATTTCTTTAGAAAGTATAACGATTTGCTTTACGCAACGATTTCTTTAGAACCCATAACGATTTGCTTCGCGCAACGATTTCTTTAGAAAGTATAACGATTTGCTTTGCTCAACGATTTCTTTAGAACTCATAACGATCTGCTTCGCGCAACGATTTCGTTAAAGTTCATAACGACTTGTTAAGTGACTATAACGTTTTGAATACAACGATTTGCTCTTTATAATGACTTGTTGGTATTCATAACGATTTCATAAGTCATATAGAGAACAACTTTATGGTTTATATCGACTTGACATTTATCTTATCTCTTAAGGCGTTGAATGGTCAAAGACTTACTTATCTGTCTGACTGCTGTGCATTTAATGAAGACAGAACGTATCTCTGCATGCATGCAGATGATATCCTTTTCCTTTTGTGCATATTCTGTCAACATCTTTTAGAACAAGCTATTTGACAGTGCTATTTTGGTGAATACTCATGTCAACGTTTACTTACAACAAGAGACAGCCTAGCTGTCTACTATTCTAGCATTTAATGTGTGCAGGGTCCTAAAGATATTCTGACATACAACGTTGGACCATATAGACACCAGAAGGCCCTATCTCTTTGCGTGCTCAAATGGATTAAAGATGTTGAAGCTTCCAAATGCCAAGTAGTCTAATGTCTACCATTCTAAGAGACAACGGTTACTTCAACGGCCGGATTTCAAAGAAGATAAATACAAGACAAATGAGAAGAATGCAGACACTGAAGTGAACTACATTCACATTCACATTCACATTCACAAGCATTCAAATTCTTCTGCAAGAAGTCTAGAGCCAAGAATCTCATTCCCCATCTTCTTTAGCTCTTTGCTCTCCACTCTGTAGTGAAAATCTTGAGAGAGCTTGTATAGTTCTGAGAGTGTGCTCAGCTTAGATTCTTTGCTCTCAGTGCTAGTTGATTCAGATCTTGGCTTGTTAAAAGCTTGATCTAGGGGCTTGATCTTATTCCATTCTCTTTGTGTTGTTTCCCTTCAGTTGTGAAAGAAGACCTGGTGGTATCTAGGGTGCAGTTTCCCTTCAGTTGTGAAGGAAGACCTGGTGGGGTATCCAGGGTGTTGTTATTCCCTTCGGGTGTGAAGGAAGACCAGCTGAGCTGGGTGTTGTAGCGTCCTTAGGGGGACTGTACCCTAGTTAGTGAAATCCTGAGTGGTTGCTCAGGGACTGGACGTAGGACTCCTAAGGAGAGGAGGTCCGAACCAGGATAATCCTTTGTGTCGTGTGATTGCTTTCTTTGTGTGATTGGTATTTGAACTAACAGTCACTAACCTTCATCGAAGAATGTTTTTGTGAATGTTTTTATTTACAGGTATCGTCTAGATTATTTTTAAAATACCCATTCACCCCCCCCCCCTGGGCTCGTCAACTGGGCAACAATGAATTCGTCGTTATGCCTTTTGGTCTAACCAATGCTCCTGCATCCTTTATGCAACTCATGAACAACATATATCGGCCATACGTTGACAAGTTCATGGTCGTCTTCATCGACGATATCCTCATATATTCAAAGACCAAAGAGGAACATGAAGAACATCTGAAGGTAGCACTGCAAGTCTTGCGAGACAACAAACTGTATGCAAAGCTGAGCAAGTGAGAATTCTGGCTCGAAGAAGTGTCCTTCTTAGCCCATGTCATCTCAAAGGACGGCATCACCGTTGATCCCTCCAAAGTCGAAGCTGTACTCAATTGGGAGAGACCAACCAACGTCACAAAACCAGAAGCTTCTTAGGACTGGCCAGCTACTATAGGCGGTTCATCAAGGACTTCTCCCAAATCGTCGTTTCTCTCACGCGTCTAACACGAAAGGAAAATGTAACGTCGCGCATTTTTCGGATCTTCGTGGAACCTTGCTTAGTGGGTTTAGTGGACAGTGTGTGGCCCATTAGCCTGTGTTTCAGGTGTTCTCGTGGTTTGTGAGGCTTTGTTGGCCGATAGATTGGGCCCAAAGCGCTCATAAGTTTTCTTCCTGTGAACGCGAAAGGAGTGGGCGTAATGTTCTGAACGCGATGACCCTGGGTGACGTGTTCTTGAAACCGATGTTTGGCGGTCCTTGTCTGCATGCGCTCCGCGTGTCGCACGCTGGGTGGCATGCTGACGTCGACTTGAGAAGGCGATGGTCCCCTACGTCACGTTTAGGTCGCGACGTTGGACTACGTCGCGTTCTCAACTGTAGTGCATCTTTAAGCAAGTTGGCCGAACAGAGCTTTCATAAGCTCTGCTCGGCGAGGGGAGACTGCTGCGGTGGATTCCCGGGTGATTCGGCGTTTCAGAGTGGTTTTCGGCGCGCTCTCGCCGCGAGGACGTCGCATGGAGAGGGGGAGATGTCGTGCTATGGTTGGTTTACGTGTTCTTCACGAAGGTAGGGAGATCCTACCTGGTTTCATTGCGTGGATTGCGTATGATGCATGTTTGGATAGTTTATCGCTTTATAAATAGTAGATATCATGCTAGGGAAATCATTAAAGCATGAAAAATGAGAATTAAGCGTGGTTTGTGTGGCTTGTGGTGGTGATCTGGAGAGAGCATTCGGATTAGGGTTTTCACCTGTGAAGGCGACAGAGCCCCCTGTCACGTTTATAACGTGACAGGCTGACCCGCCGCATTCAGGTTCGTGAACGCGACATATCGGTGTGTCGCTTTCTGAAGGCGACATCACCTCATGTCGCGACCTCAGTCGAGAGGTCCTGTTGTACATGTGTTTAACAGTATGATTATTTGACTATCGATGTCTTATGTGTGTGGTTGGTGTGAGTGGTGCAATGGCACCTGTAATGCTCAATGAGCATGACGTCCATGTGGTGGACGTGTTGTTTACGTGGTTGGCGTATGGTTTGTGTGGTTAGAGCGGTGTATATATGGTTGGTTTGAGGTGACTGGGCAGTGAGGTTTCGGTGTGAGCCTAGCCTTGGTTCATTAATGTCTGTTATAGATTATATATCTAAGGGGGTTTAACTAGTAAGGTATGAGTATGGTTATTAAGTGATTATCGTGTAACGAGTTTGGTGCGGCCGTGGAGGTCACTTGGTGACCAATGACATGCCAGGATATTAGTGGTTAAGGTAGTGTATATGTATGTGCGTGTAGGCTAGCTTGTGGGTCACAGTGTGACCAGGACAAGCTATTCCTTACATTTGAACCGTGGTTTGTAATAAAGAATATACCAGTATATATAACGTGGTTGTATGTTGCCGAGTTTGGTGGTCCGGCGCATATTCCAGAATGACTCTTCAATTGGGTGCCCCAGGTTTTATGTGAGCCAGGCACATTTGTGTGCTCGGGGCTTGTCCCAGTACCTGGTACCGTCGAGGTCTGTTTCGTCTGTCCTGGACACTTTCACTCCTGTGTTTGAGTTGTACGTCCGACTGAGGGAAAGACGACAGTGAGATAGCGACTTGTGAGAGTTTGTGTTTGGTCGCTTGTAGCGCGCTCGTGGTTGGGGGTACGGACACTAGTAGACGTACAGGGCCCCACCTAGTCCTGTGTTTCTAGTGCCTCACTTTAGGGAGCTCGGGCCGGAGTCCCTAAAGGTGTCAGGCAAGGACCTGCGGGGTGTGTGACCTGCAGGTGTGGTGTTGGTTGGTATCCACTGTTCCTTGGCTTGTGTTTGTGGAGCGGCAGTTGGACCTTTCGTCCGTGACTACGAGACTAAGAGGTAGATCTTGTGTTGTGTTGTCCGGGTTGGATACTGGCGTCATGAACTAGTAGTTTGTTTCTGTGTGGTGGTATCGTTCCTTTCCGACTCGTGCTTTGCCACTGGATGTGGTTTGTGTGTAGTGACTCGTGGGTTGTAGTCTGACCCGTTGTGGTGTGCCTGGTAGGAGGCACAGTTGTAATAAGGCTTTGTGGTGGTACCTCATGGTGGTAGGTACCTGTACCCCTCGTGGGTATCTGTTCTCATGGTACGTTGTGTACCAGTCTTTTTAGGTGGTGTGGTGGAGCTGTGCTTCGTGGAGGTCGTGTGGTGAGACCTTCCACTTGTTGTGTTTTACCCTTCTTCGGGTAAACTTCCGGTTATGATTTTAGTGTGAGATGGATTGGCATTGCTGTAGCTAGTCCCACTATCTTATGTGTGCCTTTCAATATATCATGGTATGGGGTATAATGGACTAGCCCTTGGTCAGCAGTCCTGTTACCATGTGTTTGAGGTCCGCCTGTGAAGCATGTAGCCTAGGCAGTGGTTTGCCTGTGTGGCTTGTAGCTTAGGCGACCAGTTGTTGTAGTAGTGTGCTGTGAGGCTTGTGGCCTAGGCACTTCAGTTGTTTGGCAGGCTAGTAGTGTTGTACTAGTCCATCTGTTCCTCTTCCTTTGAGGTTAGTATTAGCCGATAAGTTTATGTTTAGTTGTTGATCATATATTGTTGTGAGCATGATATGGTTTGGCTATCTGTGTTTCCAGTGAGACCCTTGGAGGTTGAGGTCTTACGTGCAGGTTTTGGGTGGTCCCTACTGAGCCGGTGACTTGTTGAGGCTCACTCCCCTACAGTTCATTTCAGGGCTTACCGTTGGTATGGCTTGCAAAGGCGTTGTGGTAGACTTGTACCACCAGCAGTAGTGTTAGTTGTGTTGTGTGAGCTTGTGCTCCCTCGGGGTATGCCCCAGGTAGTTGTACTTTTTAATTGGACATGTAATAATGTATTGGGACAGTTGTAAATTGTTATATGCATATATGAGCACATGTACTTTCTTGTGTTTTATACTGTTGTGGTTGTCTTTTATATTCTCACTGGACACATGTACGAGCTATCCTTGCGAGACTTCGGTCCGATTGTGTGAGGCGGACTTGGATATGGAGCCTTAATTGGCATAAATATCTAGGGCCGTTACTGTTGGTATCAGAGCAATGGTCCAGTTAGAATATGAAAAGACATTGAAGTTACAATGTCCAAAGACATGATTTAATGTCCACTGCTGGTAGTAGGTCTGTGGTTTTATGGTTTAAAGTGGTTTATGTGAGTTTTGCTATGTGAATTATGTGTTGTTTTTATAAGTTTGACAGTGATTGGTAATGGTTGAGAGGAAATGCGGTTAGAAGAAACCCAGTTTGTGAAATGGGTATGATTTTTTGCACACTTGGCAGTTGCTAGTAATGGTAGAGAAATGATTAGATTAGTGGTATAAGATGAATGGTTGCATTTGTGTGCCAGTTGTAGTTAAAGTGCAGTTGTTTAAAGGTTTTTAATTATAAAAATGAAAAGAAATTAGTGAATCTGGTTGTGATAATCAGAAATGGGAGAGTAATATTTTGGAAAAAAGTGTGTCTGAGATATTTCAGCAAGATACAAAGTTGGCAGAGACCGATATAAGGTAATGATGTGGTAAGAAGTAGTGAAATAATGTTATTAATGAGGGATAAAGTAGTATAGATAATGATGTGATTAGCGTTATGGAAGGTTTGGAATTATTGTATGAGGCAGTTCAGTTTGAGATGAGGTATTGATATGCAGTGGAGCGGCAAGGTGTGGCAGTCAATTAAAAGTATTTACGATTAGAGATGATTATAGTGAAGAGTTTGAGAATAATGCTGCTGTGAATAATGGTAGTAATTAGAAGTATGAAGGAAATGTTAGTATAAATATGTGCAGAAATGGTCAATTAAATAAAGAAAGAAGTAAAAGAAGATCCGAGCACAGTTAGACTTTTCTGAGAATTCCATAAGAGAAATATTTGTTTGACAAGAGGCAGTTGTGAGGATTGCATAGAATGGTTTATTAAAGAATACAGTGTTAAAGATAAGGTTAATGATGTTTAGCAATGGGTATAGTTTATGAAGAAGAGAGGTAAAATTGGTGTCAGGAAAAGATTGAAGCTAAGGTTAAGAATGTTGGAGCAAGATAGAGTTATGAAGGTCAGAATAGAAAGAGAAGGATTAGCTGAGAAACAGTTAAACAATATCAGGTAAAGTGGAACAGCAAGATAAACCATGCAAGGAATTAAAGTAAAGGTTTGAATGAAAATGATAGCAATAAATATGATGTAGCCGCAATGATTTCGGTATTAGAAGGTAAAACACTAAAGTAGAATTGAGAAATCAGATAGATAAAATTATAATATTTAAAGAGATTAGTTCCAGGTCAAGGTTTTGGTAGTTGTTAGTAAAGAATGTTTGTATAATAGCAAGAATTGTAGTGTGAAAAGTAAAGTGCAATAAGCTAGATAACAGAATAATTAAGAGAAATGTTTGCAGGATGATATTATGGTTAATGCAGTTGACAAGTTATTGATTAGGGAAGAAAGAGTACAGTAGATTATGAGATGGATATAAATAAAAGGTTTGGGAAATGTTCAGCAAGGGTATGCGTGGCAGCACATAGAAAGTGGTTCAGATTGAGCATGGGTATTCTCTTGAGAAAATATTCTAGAGTTTGAAGTAGAATAAAAGGCAGAACAGTTAATGAATAGTGTGCATAATTAGTTGAGCAATTTATTTTTTTGATAAGAGAATGCAGTATCACAACGATAAGAGCAGATATTCAAAAGGATTATGCGATAGATTGATTAAATCAGTCATTTAAATAAGAGAGGAATGTAAAAGGTAAGTATAACAATCATGGAATGGCAGAATTCAGAATTAAAGCATGTGGCACAATCAGAATTGAAATATTAGAGAAAGCAGTCCAGAAAATATTGATATTTTCTTTCAGCATTGATGATTGAGTAAAGTGATTTGAGAAGCGGAAAAAAAAGTTAGTATTGAATCCAGCCGGAATCAAAATAATAATAAAAGTGTGAAGCAATTGTGAATAATGATGGGAGCAGAATTTATGGAATATTTTGTCAGGTATTCAGTGTAATCAGAGTGCGCAGCGGAAGCATGGGAAGTTTGATATTACAGGATAACCAAGACTGAATGTTTAAAAGAGAATTTAAGATTTTTGTACAGCCAGGTAAAAAAGACAATGGTTTTGATCAGAAAAGAATAAAGATAGTATGGATAGAATGGTATAGAGAGGCAGGAAATTCAATTATGGTAATGTGGTTTTCTTTGAAAATCTAGCAATTGAAGATGTGAATAAAGTTGTGACAAAATAATAGTGGCAGTGAAAAATAGATAATAGAAAAGCATTGGGAAATTTGAAGAATTTAAGGATGATTTTACATGGCAGAACATTTAAAGGTGGCAGATTATGAAACAGTAATTAAAAAAAAAAGAGAAGCGGCTCAGAAAGAAATGTTGCGAACACAGTCGGGAAAATGTGGAAGCAGGTTGAGTCAAAAGAGATAAAGCACCAACAGCAAGATAGAATCGCCTACAGCTAAAGAGTAAAGAAAGAGCAGAATGTAATAATCAGGCAGTGCAACTGTGACAGAAGAGAAAAGAAAAGAGAAAGGAACAAAGCGTGAAAATGATAGACGAATCGGTCAGCATGGAAGGTTACGAAGCAGGTGCAGAGAAAGTGTATCCAACTTGTTCTGTGTACGGCTTTGTTCTTTTTAGGTGATAATCCGGCTTACTGTGGTTTGTTTTGAATGTCGAGGACGACATTCCTTTTTAGGTGATAATAATGTAATGTCGCGCGTTTTTCGGATCTTCGTGGAACCTTGCTTAGTGGGTTTGGTGGCCAGTGTGTGGCCCATTAGCCCGTGGTTTCAGGTGTTCTCGTGGTTTGTGAGGCTTTGTGGGCTGGTAGATTAGGCCCAAAGCGCTCACAGGTTTTCTACTTGTGAACGCGACAAGAGTGGGCATTGCATTCTGAACGCGACGACCCTGGGTGTCGCGTTCTTGAAACCGCTGTTTGCGGTCCTCCTCTGCATGCACGCCGCGTGTCGCGGTGGGCGGCATGCTGACGTCGACCTTGAGAAGGCGACAGTCCCCTACGTCGCATTCAGGTCGCGATGTTGGACTGCGTCGCTTTCTCAACTGCAGTGTGTTTTTAAGAAAGGTCGGCCGAACAGAGATTTCATAAGCTCTGCTCGGCGAGGGGAGGCTGTTGCGGTGGATTCCCGGGCGATTCGACGTTTCGGAGTGGTTTTCGACATGCTCTCACCGTGAGGATGTCGCATGGAGCGGGAGAGACTCCGTGCTGTGGTTGGTGTGCATGTTCTTCGTGAAGGTAGGGAGATCCTACCTGGTTTCGTTGCGTGGATTGCGTATGATGCATGTTTGGACTGTTTATCACTTATATACAATAGATATCATGCTAGGGCAATCATTAAAGCATGAAAAATGAGATTAAGCGTGGTTTGTGTGGCTTGTGGGGGTGATCCAGGGAGAGGCATCCCAGATTAGGGTTTTCGCCTGTGAAGGCGAGGAAGCCCCCTTCACGTTTAGAACGCGACAGGCGACCGTCGCGTTCAGGTCTTGAACGGGACATATCGGGGTGTCACTTTTTGAAGGCCACATCACCCCATGTCGCGACCTCAGTTGAGAGGTCCTGTTGTGCATGTGTTTAACAGTTTGATTATTCGACTATCGATGTCTTATGTGTGTGGTTGGTGTGAGTGGTGCAATGGCACCTGTAATGCACGATGAGCATGACGTCCATGTGGTGGACATGTTGTTTACGTGGTTGGCGTATGGTTTGTGTGGTTAGAGCGGTGTATATATGGTTGGTTTGAGGTGACTGGGCAGTGAGATTCGGTGTGAGCTAGCCTGGTCCATTAATGTCTGTTATAGATTATATATCTAAGGGGGTTTAATAGTAAGGTATGAGTATGGTTATTAAGCGATTGTCATGTAACGAGTTGGTGCGGCCGTGGAGGTCACTGGTGACCAATGACAGGCCAGGATATTAGTGGTTAAGGTAGTGTGTATGTGTGTGGTAGGATAGCTATGGGTCATAGTGTGACCAGGACAAGCTATTCCTCACATTTGAACCGTGGTTTGTAATAAAGAATATAGTAGTATATATAACGTGGTTGTGCGTTGCCGAGTTTGGTGGTCCAGCGCCTATTCCGGAATGCCTCTTCAGTGGGGTGCCCCAGGTTTTGTGTGAGCCAGGCACGTGTGTGTGCTCGGGGCTTGGCCGGTACTCCGGTACCGTCGAGGTCTGTGTCGTCTGTCCTGGACAGCCTTGTTAGGATCGGATGGGTGGATGGATCAGATCTAGAAGGGGGGGTTGAATAGATCTAACACCATTAATGCGGAAGCTTAAGCAATTTAAAATTACTTCGAATCAGAGATCAATTCACCGAAACAATTACTGATCTGAAGTGTATTAGTGTGTGTAAGCAATCGATTAGTACTGTGAACGAAATCCCTATGCATACATCTAGCGTAAACCAAAGTCAAACCACAATTCAAACCATTGCACAGAGGATTTTTAGGTGGTTCGGAAATCACCTCCAGTGACTCCTACGTCCACCCCTCACACAGTGAGGCCACACTACTCAAAACCTTGAGTACAACACACTTTGGAGCACGACGACTCCAAACACCCTTGAGCACGACGACTCAAGAAACAACCGGAGCACGACGACTCCAAACCCTTGAGTATGATGACTCAAAGAAAAACCAGGAGATAGGTACGACGACCTACTCCACAAACACTTATGAGTGCGACGACTCACAAGCACTTGAGCCAACGGCCTCAACACCGGAACACTACGGCTCCAAACTTTGGACCACGAAAGATCCAAGTTCTGCTAGAACAAGCACAATTAGAGAATAGATCCTCTAGCTGATCTATCTCAATACAAAGATAAAAATCGAACAAATAGAATTAAGTGATCTGTGTAGAACACATACACAGATCACACAATGAAAAATCTGGATGAAAACTCCAAGAAAATAAATGAAATAGATGTGACTTGGATGTTCCTTGATGAAGAAGACTTGCAGACGTTTCAATTGAGGAGCCTTGATGGAAATCGATGGAGATTCTTCAATTGGCGATGCTCTGCTTTGATGGCATCTAAAATGCCAGAAATCCTTCTCTCTGTGCCTCTTCAGTTGGATCTGCTCCCTTGCCTTGCACAGCAACCTTCTCTCCAGGGATTCCCCTTGATTCCCACGTCCTCCTCTTGAAAGGATGGCTTGCAGCTTCTGGAGATGGAGACAGATCTGGAAAGCCCCCTTTGGCCGCCAAAAGGCTTCTTCTGGAAGTGTATGGGCTCTCTTGCCTTTGGGGTACAAGGAACATTGGTATTTATAGCCCCATATGTCCATAAAGTGCCTTGGGGTGCATGGGCACGGAAACCTAGGTCAAATCCCCTAAATCCCAAGCAGCCACGTGTCCAGACAAAATCACGATTTTCAGTTTCAGCCGGAGTGTGTCGACCTGTCCAAGGAGTGTGTCGACACACTGTCCCAAACTGGCAGAATTGGTTCTCTGGGAAGAGTCACTAGTGTCGACACTACTTCAGGCTGTGTCGACACACTGTCCAGAACTGGCAAACATGTCTTCTGGGATCTAGGACTAGTGTCACACCACTTGAGGCTGTGTCGACACACAGTACAGATCTGTCAACGGGGTTCTCAGGGAACTGGGACTAGTGTCGACACTGCCTGGGACTATGTCAACACACTGTCCCAGTCAGGCAACTGGGTCTTCTAGAGACTGGGACTAGTGTCGACACTGCCTGGGACTGTGTCGACACAGTGAACCTTGTCTTCATGAAATTGCTTCAGGGATTCTGACCTAGTGTCGACACTGCCTGGGACTGTGTCGACACTACCATGACAAAATGTGGATATTCTTGAAAATTTAACACATAACCATTAGTACAAGATATTATCATTAAAATATGAGATGTTAAACATCAAAAACATGTTGTTTAAGCATTATTGGTTATGTATGAATGTATACATGTTCAACATATCATCATCAAAATCACAATATGTCATCATTAAAATCAAAGTATGTCATCATTAAAATCACAATATGTCATCATTAAATAATGATATGTCATCATTAAAATAAAAATATGTCATCATTAACATAACAATATGTCATCATTAAAATCACAATATGTCATCATCAAAATCAAGTATGAGTGATGTTCATTGGTCATCATTAAAATGCAACTTTAGGAAATTCCAAAACACACTCAACCCAACAAGCCTCACTCCTGTGTTTGAGTTGTATGTCCGGCAGAGGGAAAGATGACTGTGGGACAGTGACTTGTGAGAGTTTGTGTTTGGTCGCTTGTAGCGCGCTCGTGGTTGGGGGTACGGACACCAGTAGACGTACTGGGCCCCAGCTAGTCATGTGTTTCCAGTGCGTCACTTTGGGGAGCTCGGGCCGAAGTCCCTAAAGGTATCAGGCATGGACCTACGAGGTGTGTGACCTGTAGGTGTGGGTTGGTCTCCACTGTTCTTTGGCTGTGTGTTTGTGGAGCGGCAGTTGGACCTTTCGTCTGTGACTGCAAGACTGAGAGGTAGTTTGTGTTGTGTTGTCTAGGTTGGATACTGGTGTCATTAACCAGTAGTCTGTTCTCGTGGGGTGGCGTCGTTCCTTTTCGACTCGTGCTTTGCCACTGGTTGTGGTTTGTGTGTAGTGACTCGTGGGTTGTAGTCTGACCCGTTGTGGTGTGCCTGGTAGGAGGCACAATTGTAATAAGGCTTTGTGGTGGTACCTCGTGGTGGTAGGTACCTGTACCCCTCATGGGTATCTGTTTCTCGTGGTACGTGGTGTACCAATCTTTTTAGGTGGTGTGGTGGAGCTGTGCTCCGTGGAGGTCGTGTGATGAGACCTTCCACTTGTGTGTTTTACCCTTCTCGGTAAACTTCTGGTTATGATTTTAGTGTGAGATGGATTGGCATTGCTGTAGCCAGTCCTGCTACCTTGTGTCTGCCTTTCGATATATCGTGGTATGGGGTATAATGGACTAGCCCTTGGTCAGAAGTCCTGTTATCTGTGTGTTTGAGGTCCACCTGTGAAGCATGTAGCCTAGGCAGTGGTTTGCCTGTGTGGCTTGTAGCTTAGGCGACCAGTTGTTGTAGTAGTGTGCCTGTGAGGCTTGTGGCCTAGGCACTTCAGTTGTTTTGCCAGCTAGTAATGCTGTACTAGTCCTGCTGTTCCTCTTTCCTTTGAGGTTAGTAGCCGATAAGTTTATGTTTAGTTGTTTATCATATATTGTTGTGAGCATGATATGGTTTGGCTATCGGTGTTTCCAGTGAGACCCTTTGGGGGTTGAGGTCTCTTACATGCGGGTTTTGGGTGGTCCCTACTGACCCGTGATTGTTGAGGCTCACTCCCCTACAGTTCTTTTTAGGGCTTACCGTTGGTATGGCTTGCGGAGGCGTTGTGGCAGACTTGTACCGCCAACAGTAGTGTTAGTTGTGTTGTGTGAGCTTGTGCTCCCTCGGGGTATGCCCCAGGTAGTTGTACTTTTTAATTGACATGTAATAATGTATTGGGATAGTTGTAAATTGTTATATGTAGATATGAGCACATGTACTTTCTTGTGTTTTATACTATTGTGGTTGTCTTTTATATTCTCATTGGACATGTGTACAAGCTATCCCTTGCGAGACTTCGGTCCGATCGCGGGAGGCGGACTTAGATATGGACCCTTTAGGCATAAATATTCAGGGCCGTTACAGAGAATCCCTACTCCTGGAGTAAAGAGTGTGAGAAGAGTTTTCAAACTCTCAAAGAATGTTTGACCTCTGCACCTGTTCTCACTCTTCCAATAGAGGGAGAAGGTTTCTCTGTCTACACCGATGCCTCAGGTATTGGGCTAGGTTGTGTATGAATGCAAAAGGAGAAAGACATCACCTATTCTTTAAGACAACTGAAGACGCATGAAGTCAATTACCCTGTGCATGATTTAGAGTTGGCTTTCTTGGTCTTCGCCTTGAAAATCTGGAGACTCTACTTATATGGTGAACAGTTCACAGTCTTCATACCATAAATGCTTGAATTATTTATTCTTTCAGAAGGACTTAACATGAGGCAGAGGAGATGGCTGAAATACTTGAAGGATTTCGATTTTAGCATCCAATACCATTCAAGTAAGGAAATGTTTTGGCTGATGCTCTTAGTAGAAAGTCGATGGCATCTGTTTCGAGTCTAGTCCTTGGCGAGATGCAACTACTAGAACATTCGCAAGGTTAGACTTGAATATTGAACAAAGGGATGATCGAGTCTTGGTTGCCAATATCAAGATTCAATCTGACATGCTGGAGGAGATTAAAGCTCAACAAGACAACAATCCATTCTTGGTTCGCATCAAGGAAACTTTAGCAGAAAGACCTCTTTGCTATGACTGAGATGGAATGCTTGTATTCCAAGGGAGGACATGCGTCCCCGACAATGAAGAATTGAAGAGAGGTTAATGGATGAAGCTCCAAGATGAAGTACACTATTCATCTTGAGGTACCAAAATGTATCAAGACTTGAAAAGGATGTTTTGGTGGCCAAACTAAAGAGAGAGGTAGCTGAACATGCCGCTCATTGCCTTACTTGTCACAGGTAAAGGTGGAACACATGCGCCCTGCTGGCGTGCTTAGACCACTAGATATCTCGGAATGGAAATGGGAAAGTATTGGCATGGATTTCATCATGGTTTACCAAGACTCGTGGTGGACTTAGACGCCATATGGGTCATTGTCGACCGATTAACCAATTCCTCTCACTTCCTCCCTATAAAGAGCAAGTGGTCGGTAGAGGTACTAGCTGCTTTATATGTCAAGGAGATAGTTAGACTAATAGAGTTTCCATCGTCTATTGTCTCGGATCGAGATCCGAGATTTACGTCCCACTTCTGAAAAAGGATTACAAGGTGCACTTGGTACTAAACTCAACTTTAGTATCACATTTCACCCACAAACAGATGGTAAACTGAAGGAACCAACCAAATTGTTGAAGACATGTAAGAGCCTGCACTATAGACTTCCAAGGTTATTGGAACGAGCACCTATCTCTAATAGAGTTCGCATATAACAACAGTTACCAGACGAGCATTAAGATGGCACCATTCGAAGCACTAGATGGCAGAAACTGTAGATTTCCTGCATACTGGAATGAGGTCGCAGAACAGCAATGGCTAGGCCCAGACATGGTGCAAAATACAACACGGGACATTCAGGTGATTAGAGACCGACTCAAGGTTGCTCAGTCCAGACAAAAGAGCTATGTTGACAAGAGAAGGAGAGATTTAGAATTTCAAGTCGGTGATCATGTACTCTTAAAGGTGTCACCTACTCGTGGCATCCAAATATTTGGTGTAAAAGGAAAGCTCAGTCCTAGATTCATCGGTCCTTTTGAAGTGCTCGAAAGCTGGTGAGGTGCTTACCGACTGGCGTTGCCACCAACTTGGCATGCGTACATAATGTGTTCCCATGTCTCCATGCTTAGGAATATTTATATGATCCTAGGCATGTTTCGCCATGAGAAGCTGGTGTTGAACAAGGACATGACATATGAAGAGAAGCCATTCAAGATACTGAACGGAAGTGCACACTCAAGAACCGTCCCATCCATGTGGTTAAAGTCCTATAGAATAATCGTGGAGTGGAAGAAGCCACATAGGAACCAGAAGGAACATCATCAGACGACTATCCCTTCTTGTTTGGTAAGACATTCACTCCATTATGAATATGAATTTGGGGACCAAATTCTTTTTAAGAGGGGGAGATGTAGCAACCTGGATTTTTTGAAAATAAAATTTTAATAATTTAAAAATAAGTCAATTGGAAATCAAAGAAAGAGAATTAAATAAAACCCATTAAAAGAAAAGAAGTAATGAGCTTTGTTAAATGGACCCTCTAGAATTTATTGGGCTAAAATAGAGATTTTTAAAAGAGGAATAATAGTAAAATACCCAACATTCGTATATTGAATATTACCTAAATAGAAAAGGGTGTAATAAATCATTAAAATAGTAATTTGTGTTGGAATTGGATTCCTACACTACCCTATTGGGTTGGCCACGAAATTGCATCTCAATCTAACCCAATAGGAGTTGACATGCTTAGAAAGAGGAGAGAAAATAGGAAATCTCAAAATTAATAGAAGTTAGAGTCCTATAGGAAATAGAAAGGGAGAAAGCTTAAATACTCTCCTAAACCTCCATGGCCGCCCTAGCTCATTGCCAAGGTTTGCTGGTCGAGGAGAGGAGGCCAAGGAAGGGGATCTCTCGTGGGGAGAAGGATCTCTCAAGCATCAACCCCGTTCTTCAGGTTCTAATCTTAGAAGAGGAAACGAGCCAAATGTAGCATTCTCACGAGCAAAACAATTAATTTCGTCTGTAGATTGTTCCATGCATCAGGAACAAACTCCTTTTGTTTCATAATTTTCCACGAGCCATCTTTTTGTTCTTTATTTTTGAAGTTCTGTAACTTTCATGAACCCGACCCTCTTGTTATTCTAGATCTTCATGTATACTCATCCACATGCCACGAAAGTTTTACTGGGGATACTGAGATTGTTAGGAGTCTTTTGTCCCCAAAAGGCCTATTTTTCATCCACCCCTTCACGAATTAATTCTTTCATCTCTACTGTACATAGATTCATGTACCTCATGTTTACCTTGACTGAAGCATGTCATACCATGTCTACGCCAAATTCCTAATTACGTGAAAACTATTCATGTCTAGATTCGTTTAGAACTAGTTACATGAATTTTTCATCGCTTGTACATTAGTTATGAATTTTTTGAATCACCCTGTGTCAAAATAAGGAGGTTGGGCCGCATTCAAGACCTGTCCTTTTCTCCGCCCGGACTCATGCGCTAGGACTTGAGAACGCGACGGCCCGATAGGCCGCGTTCTCAGGCGGATCACGACAGAGAACCCGTCGAGTTCTGAATGCGACAGGTGCTGGCGTCGCATTCTGACAACCTACACTGACCGACCCGTCGCGTTCTGTGTAAACCCCTGTCGCGTTCTGACCCGACCCCGTCGCGACCCTTACAAGGTACGTCGCGATCTGGGACTTTTGCATGAAAACCCATGAATTGTGATGCTACAAGCCTTCTACAGTGCTTATACCCTTGTTTACAATCTACACGCATTAATATACACCTGTTGTAATTGAATATAGATTGTGTTATTTAAAAGACATACACATGCTCTCTTTCTATCTATGGATTTCTCCTACACATGCACACACTTGAACCATCCAATATTGCTTAACTTGGCATGAAAATCCCTCATAATACTCTGGTTATATATGTCAATCATATCATTAAATTGCCCTATTTTAAATGGACTTGTCTCCGTTTTCTCTGCGATGTTTTGGGATACTGTTATCGACGCTCCCACTATCCAGAATTTCCTCTGGAACGTCCAGCCTTATTTCTATATACCACTTTTCTCTTGACTTGGACGAACTCTCCGTCGATATTCCTTCTACCGGACTAGTGAATCCTTATTTAAGGCCTCCGTAAGTCTCCTCTGTCCATGGTTTCCCACATGGTCGACGAGCTACATTGTACCCTACACACCTATGAAACTCTTTAGGATCAGCAAGATCCAAACGGCTATTAGAAGTTCGCTCTTATCTTGAATCACGCCGGAGCTCTGGACCTGTGCATAACATGGCCAGTGGAAGGTAGTGAGTTCTACCTGACTCCAACCCATCGCGCGTGTTTGTGTAACTGATAATATTGACGTTAGTCGACGTTTCATGTGCATTGACCCTTAGTTCTCGTCTATTACTCTACTCACTCATCTATTCCTTACTCTCTCTACTATCTCGTCTATTCAATCTAGCGCTCTCATCTAGCTGGTACTTTTCTATTGGCCATTGACTTATTGTCTAAAGATAAACAATAGAAACCTGCCTGGCAATATATAAAGGGCCCGGTCCTGGTCCGGGATGTGCGCCCGAAAGTGCTATTTACCCGGGAGTTAAATGACGAGTGTTTAGCATTACATTCTAGTGCTATCTATCTCACTATCTAAATGACAATCAACAATGCTATATTCTCTCTTGTCTATTGACATCAAAGTACTATATTCTCTAGTTGCTATTGACAAACAAGTGCTATACTATACTCGTCGTGCTATCGTTATACTTGTGCTATTAGTGCATGGCCATCCTGCAATTTTTCGTACTATGGTCGAATCTTGTGCCATATTTGGAAACTTGAGCTATTTCAATCTCCATTCGATCGTGCTATCTCTTACAGTACGTGGATCTCTCTCTCTATCATTAGTTATTCTTCCATTTAATACAATAATTATTTAAAGCCTGCTTGATCCTGAGATTTAAGTCCTACTGGGCGTTATCGCTCACCTGCGTTTATTGGTTATGTGTTTCTCAGTGAGGCCGAGGACGACACTTACACTCCAGAGGACGGGACGACCAAGAGTGAAGTCAGAGTACCCTAGTGTCTTAGTATGTTGTTTAGAGTTGAAGTTTAGTATTTTATTTTATTTAATGTAATTAGGCCCTATAGAATGCCTCTGATATTAGTGGTTGTAAGTAGACACTTGAAGAATTATTAATGAGATGCATTTGCTTGATATTAAACTTGGTCCAATGGTTTTGCTGTCTAGTACTTGCTCTATACCCGTTTACTTGCAACTGCCTCGCGTTCCGATATTCCTGTCGGGGCGTGACAGGGTTTCTTGGAGGGTTCAGGTGCAGGTGGGGGCAGTGAAAGATGTAGGTGGAGATGAAGGGGCTGAAGTATGAAGACTAGGTGGGTCAGAAGGCCCTGGGGGCCAATAGCTTCCTCTACTGATACTTGAGGCCCTATTGGCCTTGCCACTGACCACACCTCCACTTGCTTGGATGGCCCTGTTGGCCCAGCACTAACACCTTCAACTGCACATGGCCTTGATGGCCCTGACGCTTTCATGATAGCCCTGGTGACCCTGAATCTGCAACTGAAGGCCTGATTTGGGCCCTTTGGCCTCGTCCTCAGGGTCGTGACAAGCCCCTGGTCGCGACGTGGTTGCGACAGGAGGCCTGTCGCGAAGGTTTCTGGTCGCGACAGGAGGCCTGTAGCAACGGGTTCTGGTCGCGACGACCAGGCTATCGTGTTCTGGAACGCGACATCATTGCTTCTCTTGACAGATGTGACCGGCGTCCTTCGTGTCAGAGCGGCTCTGATAAGTGTCAGGTCGTCCGTTCTGGGTCGCGACGTTGTGGCCGTCGCGATCGCTTTTCCAGTCTTCGAGCTTTGACCCACCTTTTGGGGTCGCGACGTGATGGCCGTCGCGATAGCTTTCCGATCTTCGAGGTTTGACCTACTTTTTGTGGTGGCGACAGTTCACCGTCGCGTTCTAGGTCACGACGCCTAGGGTGTCGTGACAAGAGCCTGATAGCGATGTGTCCTTCCGTCGCGTTCTGGGGGCCGCCGGGTTAAAACCCAAGGCCGCGCCCCATTTCCACCTCTCGCCCTCTCAGCTCTCTTTCTCCCCTCTCCTTTCCCTCTGCGATTTCTCGTGGTGTTCTTGGCGTCTCTTCGTGCTCGTGGAGTCTGGGCTGAGGCGGCATCTTCCCTTGCGTGCAGGGGACATGGTCGTGGCGTTTGGAGCGAGGAGGAGACGTTTCTACCTATGAGAAGGCCCCAACGGGTTCGTTCTTCGCGTGGAGGTAGGGACCCTTGATCCTCTCGCCCTAAGCATGCTCCCTTCCCCCCTCTAGATCGTGTTTTCCTTGTGGTTTGGGGTTGGCAGTGTGAGAACTCCATGCTCGAGGTTGAGTGAGGTTTCCCTTCGAGTGTAGATCCATGTTTGTGGGGTTTTATGGGTGGTTTGTATGCTTATTTAGCTTTCAAGGAAGATGAGCATGACCCCCTCCCCCTTTGTGTGGTTGTTTCCCTGTTTTGGGGTGGTTCCGGAGCAACCTCTGTCTGAGATCGCGACGATTGTGGAGGTCGCGATCTGGTCGCGACGGCCTTGCCGGTCGACGAGATCGCGACACTCTTATGTGTCGCGACCCGGTTGCGACGGCTAGGTCCGTCGCGACGGGATCACGATAGGGTAGGGCGTCGCGATGAGGTCGCGATGGCCCTAGGCGTCGCTACCTCAGCCGCGAGATAGGTTTTGATCTCTGCCGTTCCGTTTCCTTTGTTGTACCCGTGGGACCTGTGCTAGTCCCCTAGTACGGTCTACACTAGTCGTTCGCCAGTGCTCGGCACTTGAGGGTTTGTCCCATGTGAGATGTTGTTACCATTGCCTGGACCCCCGTCTCGGGAGCCTGTTGAGGAGTACTCCGGGCTACGAGTGTGCTCGAGTTGGCAGCCACCAGGCGGACTCTGGAGCGTAGGGGAAAACAGTGGTTAGGACAGTGGCGATGAGTCACTTGCAGAGCTGTCGTGTTTGGTCTGGGATGCCGAGGTCGGTTTTCGGAGTTCTTCTCGGCGAAGTCCAGCTAGTCCTCTTCTCACTGCCTCGCTCCTTGCGGCCCCGAAACCACTTGGGGAGGTCAGGCGTGGGACCGTAGTCCGGCCAGACTACGGAGGTTACTGTTGTGTTACTTTGTGTCATACCTCGCTCTGACGAGACGTGAGGGTCAGGACCCTGGTCGAGGATAAGACGTCGGTGGATTCACCTGACCATGACTAGTGGTAGTGCTTTCCGTATCTAGTGTTCTTTGTCCAGGCGGAGTCCCCTCCGTCTGTGTTTACTAGCCATGTGGTGGTCACGACGAGTAGTCGTACGGAGTTTCCGACCATGAGTACTTTCCGTACCGTGCTAGTTGTAGTTTCGCTTCCGCACTTCCATTTGTAGGTAGAAGATATAATTGCTATCATTTACTTTACATATATCTTCTGCCTGTTTAGAGCCAGTAGGAGATTGGTAGTCCCTACTGAGCTTCTGTTGTGAAGCTCATCCCTCCTTTTCCCAGGTGAGGCTTCTCAGCGCGGCAGGTACGCGCCGGGCGGAGGAGACGGGGAAGTAGGCGAGATCCCCGTAGCTAGCAGTGGTTCCCCTTTTCAGTGTACGTCACCCTCGGGGTATGCCCTAAGGGACTTGTTCTTCCCCTGCCTTTTACTTGTACTAGCGTGCGTGCGTTGGGACTGTACTTAGAGCGTACGCAGCGGTCTCGCTCTCTTTTCTTTTTCTGCTTGTACGCTTCTAGTTTAGAAGTTGACGTTTACTTCCGTTACATATCCTATTAGACGTAGATTATAGCCCTTCCGGGTCCCCGGATCCGTGGGCGGCGACCACAAAAATCGGTTCCTCGGCGTGGGCCGTGGGTCGGGTTCTCGGGTCGTTACAGTTGGTATCAGAGCGAGAGTCTGACAGGACTTGTAATGGATTTAAACTGCAACAAGAAGTCCCAACGGTAGTACAAGTACACTGTTAGCCGCCCGAGTGGTATTGTTAACCCTTGTTGTTTGTGTGCCGTTCAGACCATGGCTCCGCGGAGGCGCAGGCAGGCCAAAGAGATGATGGAGCAGTAGGATGAGTCCGAGATGCCCGCGCAGGGGCAGGTCATGAGGAGGTGTCCGCAGCAGAGTTAGTGGCGCACCCTCAGGGTGCACAGGCAGCAGCAGCAGCAACGGCGGTCGGCGGTCAGCAGCAGCAGGAGGGCCAGCCTCAGCTGCAACAGTACGCAAACTGGTTCCCCTTTTCGAGTAGTTCTTCAGGGCCATGTACCAGGGAGCGTGGCAGCCCGGGCAGACAGCAGCAGGCAGTCAGTTTTCGGTACCTCCCCCAGCAGTACCGAGAGCAGCAGGTAGAGCCAGAGGTGGAGCAGCTAGTTCGTCAGCAGCCGTCGGGTACTGGGAGTACCCAGCCGGCAGGAGAGAACGTCGTTACAGAGGACATGACCGCTCTCCTAGAGAGATTCTTGCGTCTCCGGCCACCGATGTTCCACGGTGAGTATGATCCAGACAAGGCAGAGAGTTGGACCCATGAGTTAGAGCGCATCTTCGAGACCATGGGGTGCACCGAGGAGGACCAGGTTCGACTGGCGGTGTACCAGCTTAAGGGAGCAGCCCATGAGTGGTGGAGAGTTCAGAGGCAGACTCACTTCCAGGGGCAGAGGTTGGATCACGTCACTTGGCAGCAGTTTTCGGAGGTCTTTCACGGCGAGTACTTCCCCGACTACGCTCGACGTGAGAGACGGGACCAGTTCCACATGTTGGTTCAGGGCGACCTCACAGTTTCTCAGTACCACCAGAGGTTTGTCCGGTTGTTGAGACATGTGCCTCATGTCGCAGGCAGCTACCAGGCTTATGCGGAGAAGTTCATAGCAGGACTGAGACCAGACCTGAGGTGGGGTGTGACGGCACACATGTGTACCACCTTGGGAGAGGCCATGGCGAAGGCCACCCCCTTGGACAGAGAGACCTGGCAGCCTCAGCAGCAGCAGCAGGGAGGAGCCTCTTCCAGGTCCTCGCCTTACCAGCATCCGGCAGGCAGCCGCGGTAGTGCGACTTCCTCTTCCTCCGGCTCGGGCAGTTCCGGCAGCGCCGAGATTCGCTCGCAATTCAGGAAGTTGTCTACTCGCGGGGGCGGATCGGGGCCGGTAGCAGAAGTGCCAGTCCAGGTTTGCAGAGTAGTCAGTTGTTCAGGAGGTGAGCAGGGCAGTCAGGAGGTAGTGTGCTACACCTGTGGCTTACCGGGCCACTTCAGGAGGGATTGCCCCTGGGGCAAGTCCTGCAGCAGTAGCAGCCAGTTCAGTACGCTCTGTAGCCGCCTCAGTACCAGTACCCTCCTCAGAAGCAGCAAGGGCAGTACCAGCAGTAGGCTCAGCATTTTCCGCAGCCGCAGCAGTACCAGCGTACCAGCAGCAGCAACAGTACCCCCAGGCTCAGCCGGCGCAGTAGCAGCATCCCCAGCAGGCGTAGCAGCGTGGGCATGGTCGTGTGATGGCGCTCAGCCGGGAGCAGGTAGAGGCGTCAAACCTTGTTATAGGTACTCTACCTATCCTTGGCAGAGCGCTCGTGTTTTGGTCGACCCCGGTGCTTCCTTGTGTTTTGCTTCCGAAGAGTTTTATGAGTCCTTGCTTGTCACACGCCTGAAAGGTAGTGTGATGTGATGGTCGATCTCCCGTCTGTTGACTTCATGCGTTCTTTTGGTTACCTCGAGGGTGTGGCAGTCGAGGTTGAGGGGCACCAGTTGCCGGCCAGGTTGTACGCACTACAGCTTTGCGACTTTGACGTCATCCTGGGCATGGACTGGTTGGAGGCTCACTCAGCCGTGGTTGATTGTCAGCGGAAGACCGTTCGGTTTAGGATACCTGGAGAGCCCGTCCTCTGCTTCCGAGGTATCCGGTCTACCCGTCGGCCGTTTATTTCATTTGTAGAGCTCGCCGTTTGATCCGCGATGGCTGTGTGGTGTACCTTGCTTCGGTTTGTTCTTTGGAGCCTAGAGTCTTCAGTTTTTGATGTGCCGGTTGTTTCTGAGTTCTCCGACGTCTTCCCGGAGGATCTACCTGGGTTGCCGCCTGAGCGGGAGAACCATTGAGCTTTTGCCCGGTACGATGCCTTTGTCTAAGGCACCCTACCGATGGCCCCGGCGGAGCTGTGTGAGTTGAAGCGCCAGTTGCAGGAGCTTCTTGAGCTGGGCTTCATTCGTCCGAGCCGTTCGCCATGAGGCGCGCCTGTTTGTTCGTGAGAAAGAATTATGGAGTGTCTTCATTTGTGCATCGATTATCGGCAGTTGAACTAGGTCGCTGTGAAGAACTGGTACCTGTTTCCGGAGGATCGATGATTTGTTTGATCAGTTGCAGTCGGCCAAAGTTTTCTCGAAGATTGACTTGAGATCCGGCTACTATCAGATGCAGATCAGAGAGTCAGATGTTGGTTTGACTACTTTCCATTCTAGGTACGGTCACTTCGAGTTCGTGGTGATGCCGTTTGGGCTGACGAACGCACCCGCAACATTCATGTATCTGATGCATACGGTGTTCAGTGAGTACCTAGATCGTTTTGGTTGTTTTTGTTGATGATATTCCAGTCTACTCGGCTTCTGAAGAGGAGCACGAGGAGCACCTGAGGATCGTGCTGGAGACCCTGTGGAGTCACCGTCTTTATGCCAAGTTCGACAAGTGCGAATTTTGGTTGAGGGAGGTGCACTTTCTCGGGCACGTGATCTCGGTTCTGGTGTGGCAGTGGACCCTGCCAAGGTGGAGGCCGTGTTGTCGTGGGACAGCCCACATCGGTGTCAGAGGTCCGCAGTTTTCTGGGTTTGGTCGTTTACTACCGGAGGTTTATTCAGGATTTCGCCAAGATAGCGGCGCCGTTGACCAGGTTGACTAGGTAGCGTCAGGTTTGTTTGGTCATAGGATTGTGAGCAGAGTTTCCGAGAGCTGAAGACGAGGTTGACTTCAGCGCCAGTGTTGGTCTTGCCGTGGGCAGCGGTGGTTTCGTGGTCTACACCGATGCGTCGAGGTCAGGTTTGGGTGCCGTGCTGATGCAGCACGGTGGGGTCGTTGCCTATGCTTCTCGGCAGCTCAAGAAGCATGAGGAACTACCCCACCCACGACTTGGAGCTGGCAGCAGTGGTGTTCACTCTCAAGGTGTGGAGGCACTACCTGTATGGCGAGCTTTTCAGATCTTCACCGATCACCAGAGTCTGCAGTATATCTTCACCTAGAGTGATCTGAACATGAGGCAGCGTCGATGGATGGAGTATTTTAAGGACTACGACCTAACCCTCTGCTATCACCCAGGAAGGGCTAACGTCGTAGCCGATGCTTTGAGCAGGCGCGTGCGCTTGAGTTCGCTGATGGTCAGAGAGTGAGGTTGTTCGAGGAGCTGTCCCAGGGAGTGTTCGTTCCGTCGAGGACCAGAGACTGTGCAGTAGCAGTTTGTCCGTCCGGTCGTCAGTGTTCAGGTAGGTGTTGCAGGCACAGCAGGCAGACTCTCAGATGGCGGACGTTTTGCAGATGCCAGATGTCGAGCTCGACGAGGACAGCGAGGTCAGATTTAGAGGCCGCTTGTACGTTCCTGAGGAGGCGCGCTAGGCAGTTTTGTCAGAGGCTCACAGATCGGGTATGCTGTTCATCCTGGCTCCACCAAGATGTACCATTTCTTGAGGAGGTCTTATGGTGGCCAGGGATGAAGAGAAGTGTGGCAGCGTTTGTGGGTCGGTGCCTTACTTGTCAGCAGGTGAAGGCCGAGCATCAGCGTCCTGGTGGTGAGCTGCAGCCGTTGCCCATTCCCGAGTGGAAGTGGGACGACATCACCATGGACTTTGTGGTTGGTTTGCCCCGCACCCCGCAGAGGCACGATGGTATCTGGGTGATTGTAGATCGTTTGACCAAGGCAGCGCATTTTATTCCGATCAGGATGTCGTGGTCAGTGGACAGGTTAGCCAGGCTGTACGTGGACAGAGTTGTTTCGTTGCACGGGATCCCCGTTTCGGTCGTCTCCGACAGAGATCCGAGGTTCACGTCAGGGTTTTGCGCAGTCAGAGAGCACGCGTATAGAGTTGAGGTTCAGCACAGCGTACCACCAGCAGACAGATGGACAGTCAGTGGACCATTTAGACACTGGAGGACATGCTAAGAGCGTGCTGTTTAGACTAGAGCGGCACTTGGGAGTCGCACCTTCCGATGGTGGAGTTCGCGTATAACAACAGTTATCACTCGAGCATCGGAATGGCACCATACGAGGCTTTGTATGGTCTCCCGTGCAGGACTCCACTTCACTGTTTCGAGTTGGTGAGAGGCAGCTTTTGGGGCCAGAGTTAGTGCAGCAGTGTGCAGACACGTCAGTCTGATCAGGCAGAGGCTTTGGGCAGCACAGAGCAGGCAGAAGAGCTACGCAGACGTCCGCAGGAGACCGTTACAGTTCAGTGTTGGTGACCTTGTCTTCTTGCGGGTCACACCGACCAAGGGCATCATGAGGTTTGGCAGGAAGGGAAAGCTCAGTCCGAGGTACGTCGGGCCTTTCCCTATCACCGAGAGGGTCGACGAGGTGGCTTACAGGTTGAGTCTTCCGGCAGAGCTAGCAGATGTGCACAGTGTGTTCCACGTTTCACAGCTCAGGAGGTACATTTCAGATCCTTCGTACTGTTGAACTACTTGCAGCTTGAGGTGGCACCATATTGTCAGTGCCAGAGTACCCAGTCAGTGTTGTCGACCGCAGAGTTCAACAGTTGCGCCGGAGGCAGATTCCGCTAGTGAAGGTCATCTGGAGAACCGCGTCGGTGGCGAGGCCACCTGGGAGCGCGAAGATGAGATGCGCGAGCAGTTCCCCTATTTGTTTGATTGATTGGTATGTTGTCTAGCTTTACTACTTTTCGGGTTGAGACCAGTTGTTTTTATTTCGAGGACGAAATGTCTTAAGGAGGGGTTGTAAGACCCCCCCCTTGGCCCCTTTGGCCTCGTCCTCAGGGTCGCGACAAGCCCCTGGTCGCGACGTGGTCGCGACAGACACCTGTCGAGACGGTTTCTGGTCGCGACAAGAGGCCTGTCGCGACAGGTTCTGGTCGCGACGACCAGGATGTCGCGTTCTGGAACGCGACATCATGGCCGTCGCGTTCTGGTTGCTTCTCCTGACAGATGTGACTGGCGTCCTTCGTGTCAGAGCGGCTCTGACAAGTGTCAGGCCGTCGCGTTCTGGGTCGCGACGTTGTGGCCGTCGCGATTGCTTTTCCGGTCATCGAGGTTTGACCCACCTTTTGGGTCGCGACGTGATGGCCGTCACGATCGCTTTCCCGGTCTTCGAGGTTTGACCTACCTTTTGGGGTGGCGTCAGAGTCGTCGTCGCGTTCTAGTCGCGACGCCTAGGGCGTCGCGATAAGAGCCTGATAGCGACGTGTCGTTCCGTCGCGTTCTGGGGGCCGCCGTGTTAAAAC
>CM024754.1:40809649-40889755 GCA_014218235.1 Colocasia esculenta
CCACTGTGGCTACTAGCTAACACTGCTCTTCGCTAGCTACTTGGAACAATCAAAGAATTTTCTGCCACACTCTCATACTGTGATACCCTGAAATTTTCTTTCTTTTATATGATGCATATGTCTTTACTTGTCGCGTGAGTAGCGTGTGTATTCAATTGTGCATATTATCATTTCTATGCTTTCTCTTAGTTCATGCATGTATATACAGATAGTTAGGTAAGAATAGGCAATTAGTTAAATTTATGTATAAGGTGTATACCCAAAATCTGAGACATAAAATAGTTAAGTAATATTGTGCATGTGATAAGTAAATAATGATATAGGCCATTAGGATCATGAGAGCTATTTATGTACAAGTATAAATAAACATGAGTGTGCATGCATTATCTAGCTATCAATGTAGGCATTATTTATTGTTAATGTATATGTGGCATTTAGTTATTTAAACATGTTGTAAGTAACCATGTGTATATAGGTGTACATATATATGCTAATCTTGTTTAAATGATACTTATTACTTTAAGCATGTTAAATTATTATGATGTGTAAGGTGCTTGAATGATAATGTATATGTAAATTTGAATAATAATGAGCACATTTCATTATAAATTCTTGCACAATGTATGTGACTATGTAATGTGAATGTGTATGTGCATATATGCATGTTATTGATGCATGTTATCCTTAATTACGATTAGTATAAGTTATATTTAAATAAAAATTATGAAATGCATGTGTTTTATGCGGTGAAGGTTTGTGAAATTATTTTTACATATATTAAATTATTTGGGCGTATTTATGTATTTATTTCAAGGTTTATCGGAGTTTTGGCCTATTGGCACTGCTGGGTGGTTGGCGTCCACATCACTGGACGCCAATACCCTGTTGGCGGCCACCCCCTGGACGCCAACCTCAAGTTGGCGGCCAGCCCCTTGACGTCAACTGTGCAGTTGACTACAACCGATGTTGACGTCAATATCCTCCTACGTAACGGTTACAGATTTGTTAATGCTCGCTTTATGGCCGGTTCCAATTTAGGAAACCCTTCCTAAACCTTGGGTAACCTACCCCAGTGCATACCCAACCTATCCAACTTTATAAAAACCCACTTTCTAGCCGCACAAAGCCCTTTTGGTCATTGTGAAACCCTAGTATTTTCTGTGAGAAAAGCTGGACTTCCCAAGCTCTGATCCGCGACTGGAGGATTTTCTGGGAGATCTACGACGACGGGAGCGTAGTCCAACCATCAAGGAGGCATCCCAAACCCCGAGGAACGATCTACATCGACGGGAGAACAAGATCCAAGGAGTTTCTGAGCACCCTCTTGCTCTGGCCGAGGAGGGCTTCAACGACAAAGATTTGATCTTCTAGGATTTTATTAGAGGCCAGTAACCTATGTACACCATCCCTATACATGTCCCCTAGGTCCTAGAATTTTTACGGATTTTCCTCGAGTCCTGGACCCTCCAATTTCCCCGTACATGTGAGTGTGACTGGGCAGATTGCTGTTTGGAAGTTGACGGCAACATCCCCTGCCGTCAAGTTCATCAGTTGAGGCAAGATGTTTCAGTTAACCCCCGTTGGCGGCCAGGACTGTGCATTAAGTTCTTCAGTGTTCTGAAAAATACTGTTTAATATATTTAAATGATTTCTGGTATGTTTTTCCTCCTGCTGAAATTTTTATGAGGGGTCAAGGGTGATTAGTAGGTCATGTCATGAGCTTTCATAAATTTTCATGAAATTTGTTAATTATTAAAATTCTGGAGATTGAGTTATGACCATAAGATAAGCATGTTTAATCTGTGTAAATAGGATATTTGTGAGTTCGGGTTTTGGTGAATTTTATGTAATGATATGGTTATTGTATGAACGTATCGACAGCGTCATATTAGTCTATTTTACTGAATTTTTGTTTAAGAGAAATTAGAGATAAATGTACCTGTATAGTGATTTAATTTTTATAATTATGTTTCTATTCATAAAATTTTGAAAAATTGAGAATGTGTTATGTTACTGTCCTTAACTTGTGATAAAATTCGTTAAATTCTGATGATAGTAGGTATTTTAATGGTTTTTAATGTGAAAATAGCCATGTTAAGCATGTTAGAGTAATCATGGGTAAAGCAAAGGTTAGCAGCATGTTAATGCCTTATTTTTAGTGATTTATCACTGTTAAACAGCAATGTGAATTTCTGTAACAGAAATGGGATGAAAAATATGTGTATGAGCATGAGTAAAAGGTGATTAGAATGATAAGTTATTAATGAATATTTAGCCATGTATGACACTGCTACCATAGGGGTCTGAGAGCTAACCATAGAAAAGTCCCTATGGAAGGCTCAACGTTATGAGATAAATCTTAAGGGCATTAGGATAAAATCCTGGAGGTGGACAAGTACCGCTGGTTAGAGTGGAGAGGCTTCTCCCGGTTCTGCGCAGTTACCTAGATTTGTCACCGCATAACCTAGGTGATGAATATGTGAAAGTGAGTGATAAGTGCTAAGTGATAAGCGTTAAGTGCTAATGATTGTTTCCTCTACTTGGTAGTTAGGACTATGTGTCATGGCAACTTAAGAGTTTAAATGTGAATATAGTGTAAAGTGATAAATGTGAATGTAAGAGTAAAGGAAATGGAAGGAGTGTGAATTGATATGAAAGGGAAGAGTAAAAGATAATAAAAGTATAATTTCATGTGAAAACCAATATATTAATACATGTGTAATTACTTTTCATTCATGTGTCCCCATCATAATTGTAATATCATGTTTAGTATTATGTGATATAGTTTAACCATCTCCATATGGTGGTGTGTATGAATATGTGCATGTAAATATGTAAAGAAACGCAATGTAGATAATTGAGTATGTAGAATTGACAAATGAATAAGATGGCATGAAAATAAGTGTAAATCCATGTAATTAAGTTTAATAATCATGTCAAAACAGCAAGTTAAATGAGATTTTTGTTTTGATAACACACGAAATGATGTCTAAGTTCCATGATAGAATTGATATTCATTTAGTATGTAGTTTCATGCTTAATTGTAGATGATTGCCATCCGATCTGAATGTGTATTAAATCTTCATTCCATGTTTAATAAAGGGATATCATGGTGAATTATTCATATTAAAATAGCAAATGAAATGTGTAAATAAATGAGAAAAGTGCATGTGAAAAATAAATAGAGATCATGTTAGGTTGTATCTACGTTATGTATAATTGCATGTTCTAATTGGTAGAGCTGTTACACAATAAGGAAAAATGTTTAGATTAATATATTGTTACATGATAGGTGTTTAAGAGTGCATATGTTCATGTCATTATGCTTACTATGATAGAAGATTATTATCATATTATGTAGTTTACTAGAAAACATGTGCAAGTGACATGAGTGTATGATAAATTGTACATTAAAGCAGCAAGTTAGTTGTATGACAAAGTGACGTGAATACATGAGAATTTGACCAAATACTATGCTAAAAGTATTCATCATCTTGTACATAACCTTGAATTTAAATTTGATTAAATTATACAATGATATGATAAAGATTTGAACCATGTATCATAGAATATATAAAATGGTGTAGAGAACTTGTGTAGATGTATGTTATTTTATGATTTAATATGAGCATGTGTTAATCTGGAATGTGTTTGGGAAACATAGGTGTTTGTTAACTATAAAAAGCTTGTGCTATGTGAATTAACGTCATTATTATGATAGCATGTGTTTCATTATTGTTGGTAGCTTAATGTGTATGTGATATGTATAAGTTTGATGCTTTAGATTACTTGCTGAGTCTTGTAAGACTCATATTTGCTTTGGCGTACAGGTGTGACAAGGTTATCCAGTAGCTGAGGAGAGAATAGTGAAGATTGATACCGAATACAAGGAGTAGCACTTGAGAAGATTTTATTTTTGGTAGTTGCTTTAATTTATAGTTTGAATAATATATTCATTTGGACAATGTATGGACAATGTAGTTCTTTTCAAGTTATAATATGTGGACTCTAGTAATTCCTTTTACTATATAGACTGTGGAATGTGTGGTGATGATGGAATAAAGTAAAGCATTCTTTTAATTCCGCTGTACTCTTTTAGTATTCATGGACATATCAACCTTAACGCTTAGTGTTGGGTTACTATCCCACTGTGACGATGCTCTTTGTACCGATGGAGATTGGTATAATCATACCGGTATGAGGAGGGTCGTTACACATACAACTTCCATTCTCTCATCATCATATGGCTCATAACCGCTTTCCCTGCTTAAAGCATCTGCAACCACATTTACCTTGCTTGGATGATACGCTAAGCTGAAATCATAGTCTTTTAAATACTCCATCCATCCGCGTTGCCTCAAATTCAAATCTTTCTATGAAAAGATGTACTTCAAGCTCTTGTGGTTTGTGAAGATCTCAAATCTTTCACCATACAAATAATGTCGCCATATCTTCAATGCAATATAACCGCTGCCAACTCTAAGTCATGGGTGGGGTAATTCTCCTCGTGCCGCTTCAATTGTCTGAATGCATAAGCCACCACTTTTCCAGGCTACATAAATACTGCTCTAGTCCTCTTCTGGATGCATCTGTATACAATACAAAACCATCTCTATTGACAGAATTTCCAGTATTGGTGCTGAAGTGAGCCGCTTCTTCAATTCCATGAAACTGCGCCTGCAATCGGATGACCATACAAATGGTACTTCCTTCCTGGTAAGTCTTGTCATTGGTGCTGCAAACTTTGAGAAGTCTTGAATAAACTGCCTATAGTAGCCTCCATACCAAGAAAACTCATGATCTCTAACAATGTCTTTGGTTCCTCACATTTCATAACAGCTTCCACATTTGCTGATCAACTGCAACACCTTCACCTGAAATGACATGCCCCAAAAACTGTATCTCTTTAAGCCAACTCACACTTACCTAATTTTGCATATAACTAGTGCTCCCTCAATGTCTGCAATGTAACCCTCAAGTGAGCTACATGTTCTTCTTCTGAGACTGAATATACTAAGATATCATCAATGAACACCACAATAAACCGATCCAGATACAGATGGAAAATCATGTTCATCAAATTCATAAATGTTGCAGGTGCATTGGTTAGCCCAAATGGCATAACCACAACCTCATAGTGCCCATACCTTGTTCTAAATGTGGTCTTATCAATGTCTTCTTCTCGGATTCTCAACTGATGGTACCCCCGATCTCAAATCTATCTTGGAGAACACCTTTTCTGATTGTAATTGATCAAATAAATCATCATTCATGGAAGTTGATACCTATTCTTTATTGTAACCTAATTTAACTGGCGTAATCAATACACATCTGAGGCTGCCATCTTTCTTTCTAACAAACAAGACCGGTGCTCCCCACGATGAGTGACTAGCCAAATGAAACTTGCTCAAGTAATTCTTGAAACTACTTCTTCACTCTTTCAATCTGTAGGTGCCATTCTGTATGGTGCCTTGGAAATGGGCATACTACCCAGCTACAACTCTACAATGAAGTCCACTCTCTATGTGGTGCCAAACCTAGTAACTCATCCGGGAATACATCCACAAACTCTCTAACAACGGGTATCATATCCATTGTCTAACCTGCCTCAAATAAACTAACTGATGCCAAATAGGCTACACACCCTACACAATCATTTCCTAGCTTAAGAGCAGAATGATAAATTTAGGGGTATAGAATGGCATACCTTAGAACTCAAACATATCCCCTATTGGATGGGTAAACCTCACTCTCTTCTTTCTGCAATCAACTATTTCTCCATATGCTTCCAACAATCCATGCCCAATATCACATCATATTCCTTTAACTGTAAGCATATAATCTGTTGGCAACTAATTACCTGTATCATAATGGGAACCTCATCCAAGTAACAAGTAGTAAGCATGAAATCCCCGAAGGAACCTCTACCACAAGCTCACATTGCCTCTCCTCAAATGGATGTACCATACTATCAATAAAACCCCAGAAATGAAGGAATGGGATGAACCTAGATCAAATAACGTTCTAGTAGAAATTCAAGAAGTGGTATAATACCTTCAATCAGATTTGACGCCTCCGCTTGACCTCTTGTGATTGCCATCACTCGTCTCGTCCTCCTCCTCTCTGGTAAGGCGAACCTCTACCTCACTCAGCTGAAGGCTGCTGCTGCTGCTGCTGCTGCGATGCCCCTCTACCATAATTACCTCTTCTTGGATACAGACAATTCCTTGCCAAATGCCCGGCTGATCACAATTGTAACATCTAAATTCTGCGTGCTGCCTTGCTATGCTTTGCTGAGATTCCTCTGCCGGCTTTAGCCTCGACCTTGCTGAAATCCTGCTGCTTGCCACCTCCTCGGCCTCTAAATATCTTATTATCTTGTTTCCCCACTGCCAATCCTAATGTAGACGCTCCTACTGAAGGTGCCTTGCCTTTGCTAACACCCGAAGACTGTTGTGGAAGTCGAAAACTACCACCACTGATTCTGATCCGTTGGACTGCCTGGCTTGCACAGTTCTTTCTAGTATTGTTGCTTTTTGGGCTGCCTCTTCCACTATACTACACATCAAAGGAATCACCGCATCTTGCAACTCCGGCCTCAACCCTCGAATAAAATACTCAACCATCTTCCATTGTTAGTTACCACATAAGGTGCATACATGCTCAAAGCCATGAACCTCATTTGATACTCCAACACCGACAATTTCCTTGTGTAATGTTCTAAATTGCTCCCTCTTACCTTGCTGAATTTGTACCGGAAAGAAGGTGTTGTTGAATACTTCAAGGAACTCGAGCCATGTGATTGTATCTTCTGCTCTTCCGATGAACACGGTTTGCATCTTGAGTCTCCACCATTCTTGTCTAAATCTCTCAACTGATAGTAGCCAAAATAACTCTATCCGCAAGTGGACATCTCATTGTAACAAATACCCTTTCTCCTCTCATGCACCTAATGCTCAGCTATATCTGGATTCGGACCTCCTGAGTATGTAGGTGGCTGCAAACGTAGGAACCTCTCCACTAGCATCGTGGACTCCTCCACACTAGCTGGCCGCACTACAACCGGGGTAAAGATACTACAGGTGGTACCTCAACTCCAAAGGTGGTACTAGCGGCGCTGGTACTGTCTCCTCCCCCACTGGTGGTGCTGCTACCGCTGGCTGAACTGGTGGCTGCTGGTCCAACTGTGTCCAAATCTGTGTAATGTTGTCCCACAACCTTTCTATCATCTGATGAGTGGTCTCCTCTGGCTCATCACCTCCACCTCCCCAATCTCTCCTATCAGCCATTCTTATAACCAGCACACACAGCATCCCAATCCACACAGCACACAAACATATCATTACAAAAATAGGGCCAACTACCAGTAATAGACTATAGTAGGGAACAAACTATGTACATTCTTGTTCCTTCATATTTACACGGACCTTGCTCTGATACCAACTTTGATGGTCCTCACCGTTTAGGCCCGTTAACCCAATAACGTGCCCGACACGACTCCGCCTCCTGCAATCGGGCCGTAGCCTCGCAAGGGATATCAATCACACCTGTCCGTGAAAATATAAAAGAACACGCTGAACACATATAAGATTCCATTCTTCACATATTGTAAGGCCCTCGAAATTTGTCCTTTTATTTTGTCGTGTGTGTATCATGCTTGTGTGTAGTATCATGTATAACCTGTAGATATTTATGTACATATATCTTGGTGTACCTATGTATGTATGTGTATGTTTAGTTCATAATGTGGTTCATTTGCATTGAGTAGATAGTACTTACCTTAAACTTCATAAATTTGCATGTACATATATAGAGTAAATATGGTTTTTCTGCATAATTTCATGACCTGGCCGAAGGGCAATTGACGGCAACATGAATGGACGTCCATATCGATGGATGCCAAAACCTTGTAGACGACCATGTATGAGGACGTCTATTTCTCTAAAATTCTGTGCACAGCAGATCCAGAGATCCCGCGATTTCCTTGTCTCTTTGGCAAAGAAACCCTAGAGCTGTGCGAAAACCCAAAGTTTGTGGCCCTTGATCCGGCGACTGGAGGCGTCTTCCGGAGATCTACCCCGACTGGAGGACTCTTTGGACATCAAGGAACGCTTCCCCGACTCCGGTGTGCAGCGAGACTCACCACAGAGCCCGGAGCTGGGAGGTTTTGGAGGCTTCTTGGCACTGGTCGAGGAGAGCTTCTCCGACCTTTTAATCCCCTTGTTGATTTTTTCAGAGGCAAGTAAACCATCCCCATGACTCATACATATGTCTAATAGGTCTAGGTATTTTTCTGGAATTTTATTCGAGTCCTGGAACCCCATTTGACCAAGTCTTTTGAGTTCAGTGTGTTTTGCAGACAGGAACTTAACGGCGGGATCCCTTACCGTTAAGATCCTAAGTTGGCGGCATGCTATACTGCCGTTAACCTGAGCAAACGGCCAGACCATTGCCGTTTAGTTCTTCAGGAAAGAACAGTGAACTGTTCTTCCTTATATGATCTATTTTTCGGATTTCCACGCATGAGGATATACTGTAATTTTTATAAGCTATGTAATATGGATAGTGGATCATGTTGAGTAATTACTGTGAATTTTCGTTAATTGCACTAATTATTGAATTTATCTGAAACGTATGATAAATAGGTTTTGAACATGGTAAATCACTGTTTATGTAATCCATGTGGAATGTAAGTGCCATAAAATTTTTAGGCGATGTGGATGAGTGTCAGTTCATGTCATGAAAATTTGGGAATTTTCCCATGTCTATGTAATTATTTATAAATTCTGGATTGAAAAATAGGGAGCATGAATGGGTTGTTTTAAATTCCAATAATCATGTGATGCTTGTTAAATTCCGGGAAAATTTTTGTAATGTATGACTGTTAGACACAGGGTTTTAAACTATTAATTATGACCATAACATTGTGAATCCATGACGAACTGATTTATGAGTAAACATGCGAATGATTATTCCATTTTCTGTAAATTTCTTATAACTCAGAAAAATACGAAAATTGTATGTATGATCTATAACCTGTCAAAAAGAGTGGTTAAAATTTCATGTGGATTGGGCAACAGTAAGTGATATTTATGTAATTCACGAAGAAATGATTAACTAAAGCATGTTTATTGTGATTATAGATTTGCTAAATGGTTTCAACATGACTAGTGTCAATCCCTGATTGTTTAAGTCTTATTCACAATAGTACCATGTTAGGGGAAAACTGAACCATGTGCATGAATGTGAAAATGGAATTAATGTGTTAATTAGTGTGAAATCGTGTGTGTGTTAAATTGGAAAATGTGTAAATTGTGTCATGTGTGACACTGCTTCCATAGAGGGCTGTGGAACCGTACCGTGGTAAAGTCCCCACGGGAAGGTTCAATGTGTTTGATATCCTAAGGGCATTAGGATGAAATCCTGGAGGTGGACAAGTACCACTGGTTATGGTGGGGAAGACTTCTCTCGGTCTGCGTAGTACCAAGATTCGTCACTGTGTTGTGCTAGGTGGCGTCTATGTGTTATGTGAATGTGTTACATGTGTCCTTCTAGTGGTGGTTTGGACTATGTGTCATGGCATTTAAATGAGAATAATGTGATTGTGTATAAGTGAAATTGTGTAATGTGCAAGTGAATATGTGAAGGTGTGAATACGAATATGTGAACCCAATGTGAGAGCATGTAAAATGGAAATATGATATGATGGTGTTAGATCCATGTCAAAACAGCAAGCTCATTATGGTTACATTTGTGATATGCATGTGGAAAAGTACGTAGAATCCATGTTAAGAACATTCTTCCTTATGTGTAAACTTCATGCCTAAATTACTATCATGTTACAACACATTATAATTTAGCTACCATGTGAGTAAGTATACAGGAAGCATGCAGTAGGTATATTATTGTGGAATAACACAAACCATGTACCATGTGTTATGAAATTGGTAGAAGTATCATGATAGGCTTTCTTTAAAGATTGTTCCACGATGCCGCATGTATTGATTGATGTAATTGAAGGTAAAATGTGCATGTGATGTGGTATGTATAATGTGTATGGATTACTTGCTGAGTCTTTTAGACTCACTCTTGCTTCGGCGTACAGGTTTAGCAAGTGACCCTACTCCTTAGAGGAGATCGTTGAGAGCGATTCCGAGCGAGGAGAGTAGATTGTTGTGGAGTCACCGACATTGTACTTTCTTTTCCATAGTATGAAATTTGAGACTTGTGTAATTGTGGATGAACAATGTAATTTGGATCTAGAATTTCATTATGTACTTTAGTTCTTTTAAGCTATTTTATATGGGCTATGTATGTCGAATGTGGATGATGAAATAAAATTGACTGTTAGTTCTTTTACTTCCGCTGTTCTATGACTGTATTTGTATACATCTCAATCTTTTGAGTAGTGATGGGTAAATGTCCCAACTGTAACGACGTTCACTATATCGACGTGGATTGGTATAATCGTACCGGTATAAGGAGGGTCATCACAGAGATGGTATCAGAGACAACTGGTTGAGATTGTGCATAAATATATATAAGTCATCAACTTCATATATGCTAAGTCCTTATAGAATTGTCCACATGTGTGGAAATGATTAATAATCAATGAAAGATAGATAAGAAAGTGGTTAGGAACTAAATAACGTAGTTTCTAATAGTGATTAAATAATTGCAGCATATGGCTTCACGTGGTAGACTTGGTGGTGTTCCTGCTCGTGAGGGCGAGCAGAGGCGTGAGGAGCAGGCCGAGCAGCAGGCCCCAGCACCTCAGAGCCCTGTACTTCCCCCACCGCCACCAGTGGATTATGGAGTGTTCATGCAGGGTCTAGTGCAGGCCATGCAGACGCAGGCCCACACCAGGCTGCACTCCAGGCTCAATTGGAGGCTCAGGTTAGAATAATAAGATAAGAGTAGTCTGTTTTATTTAATTGCATGATGTTATGTTGAATATGCATTGCTTGCTGTTTGTTGTAGCAGGCTCAGGTTCCAGTTCCCCAGGCTCAGGACCATGGTGGACCCTCCATCGGAAAGGTTCAAGAGGATGTTGCCACCCTCTTTTAAGGGGGAGAGCGACCCATTGCTAGCTGAGAGCTGGATGAGTGAGATCGAGAAGATCTTCCGGGCTATTAGGTGTGCGGACGATGACAAGGTTACTTTAGCCACTTATATGCTACAGGTATGTGTTAGTTTTATAGTTTGTATACCTGTTAAGTTAGAGTTGTTTAGTTTGGTGCTTATGAAGGTTGTGTTGCAGGAGAGAGTCGATGTGTGGTGGGTTTCCTTACTATGTACCCAGTTCGAGGACGGTGCTATTAATGTTGCTTAGGACGAGTTCGTGAGGCTCTTCCGGGCCAAGTTCATCCCCGAGCATATCCAGGACAGGATGGAGCAGGAGTTCCTTTCTTTGACTCAGGGCTCCATGACTGTACTCAAGTACGAGGCCAGGTTTGCTGAACTATCTAAGTATGCACCTCACATAGTGGCGGATGAGCGCAAGAAGACAAAGAAGAATTTGTGATGGGCCTTAAGCCATCACTGAGAATGAGGCTTGTGGCATTTGATCATCGTACCCTGGACGAGGCCCTTAGCGCTGCTTGTAGGCAGGAGGGTGAGATGGAGCAGTACCTCGAGGAGAAGAAGGCTTCGCAGAAGAGGCCTGCAGCTCCTTTCCAGCAGCAAGATAAGAAGAAGGCAGTGTACCAGTCACCGCAGCGCCCAGTGGCAGCCAGCAGTACTCAAGTACCTTCTCAACGTTCCCCAGTGTGAAGAAGGAGTGTCCTCATTGCGGGAGGACACACGGTGGTACGGAGTGTTGGATGGTAGCGGGGAAATGCCTAAAGTGCGGGAGCAACGACCACAAGATCAGGATTGTCCGAGACTTCAGCAGGGAGTCCAGCGTGGAGCGCCAGCCCCAGCAATGGCAGCAGCAGCAGCAGCAGCTACAGGAAGACGAAGGCCTTGAGCCCAAGCTCGAGTGTTTGCTCTAGCACGAGAGGATGCCGAGCAGGCGGAGCATGTCACCGAAGGTACGATTTTATTTCTAGGCGTGAACGCTCGGGTTTTGTTTGATACGGGTGCCACTCACTCGTTCATTTCCAAGCTGTTGCTAGGCAGTTGCTATAGAGTCAGGCGTAGAATCTGAGGATTTAGAAGGTCCTTTATCGGTACACACACCTGCGGGTACGGTATCGACTAGGAAGTGTATTCTGTCGTTACCTGTGTGCATTGAGGATAGGGTTCTAGATGGGTGTTTCTTCTTGCTAAAGATGAAGGACTTTGATGCTATTCTTGGTCTGGATTGGCTAGAGGAGCACTATGCGTTAGTAGATTGTCGTGGGAAGAGGATTGTTTTCCGCATTCCTGGTGAGGACGAGTTCTCTCATCCATTGCCAAGGAACTTGGCGGGAAAGTTGGTCATCTCTACCATGAAGGCGATGCGCATGGTAAACAAGGGTTGTGACGCTTTTCTTGCCAGCGTAGTGTTAGTACCCGAGGCTGATGAGTCACATACTCTTGCAGAGATCGAGGTAGTGCAGGATTTTCCAGACGTCTTTCCCGATGATTTGTCTGGATTGCCACCGGATAAAGAGATAGAGTTCACCATAGAGTTGCTTCCGGGCACCTCTCCTATCTCGAAGGCTCCATATCGGATGGCACCTTCGGAGTTAGCCGAGTTGAGAAGGCAGTTGCAGGAATTGCTAGATAAGGGATTCATTCGCCCTAGTGTTTCTCCTTGGGGCGCACCTGTATTATTTGTAAAGAAGAAGGATGGGTCACTTAGGTTATGCATTGATTATAGGAAGCTAAACCAAGTGACTGTGAAGAACAAGTATCCCTTACCTCGGATTGATGATTTGTTTGACCACTGCAAAATGCATCAGTCTTTTCTAAGATTGATTTGCGGTCTGGCTATCATCAGTTGAGGATTAGGAGTGAGGATGTGTCCAAGACGGCCTTTAGGACTCGTTATGGGCATTATGAGTTTTTAGTTCTTCATTTTGGTCTAACCAACGCCCCGGCAGCGTTCATGGATCTCATGAACAGGGTGTTTAGGCCTTATTTAGATAGATTTTTTATAGTGTTTATCGATGATGTGTTAGTCTATTCTCCGGATGAGACTACACACCGTCAGCATTTGAGGGTAGTGTTAGAAGTTCTTCGTGAGCACAAGCTGTATGCTAAATTCAGCAAGTGCGATTTTTGGTTGTGTGAGGTTCATTTCCTTGGGCATGTTATCTCCAGTGCTGGTGTAGCAGTTGATCCAGCGAAGGTCCAGGCTGTTATGGATTGGGAGATTCCAAGACCCCTTCGGAGATTCGTAGTTTTCTTGGTTTGGCAGGTTACTATTGGCGATTTATTGAGGGATTTTCATCCATCGCCGCCCCATTGACTTAGAACCAGAAGGGAGTGAAGTTTGTCTGGTGACGAGGAGGTGTGAGAGTAGTTTTCGATTATTGAAGACTAAGCTCACATCAGCTCCAGTGTTAGTTCTGTCGAGTGGTGTAGAGGGTTTGCTATCTAACACGGATGCATCGGATTGGCCTTGGGTGTATTGATGCAGCAAGGAAGGGTAGTAGCGTATGCTTCTCGTCATTGAAGGAGCATGAGCGAAACTAATCTGACTCATGATTTGGAGGCTTGCGGCTGTGGTTCATGCACTGAAGATCTGGAGGACACTATCTTTACGGTGTCAGATTTGAGGTGTTCACAGATCACAGAGCTTGAAGTACTTTTCTCCCAAAAGGAATTAAACCTGAGATAGAGAAGATGGATTGAGTTCCTGAAGGACTATGACTTCGACCTCCAGTATCATCTTGGAAAGGCGAATGTGTGTAGCCGATGCCCTTAGTAGGAAGAAGTCTTCTCTCCAGCAGGATTGGAGATTTTGGAAGATGCAGAGCGTGTGCGATGACTGAGTTAGAGCCAGCGTGGTGTAAGGCTTTTGTAGCTCAGTTGTCCATTAGGTCTTCAGTGTTGGAGGAGGGATCGAGCAACAAAAAGTCGACCTAGACTCGAGAGTTAGTGGGCAAGGCGGACATTGCTCATGATGAGGATGGCGTGATTAGATTCAACATCACCGAGTATGTGTTCTGACATGGTACATGTCCGTGAGCATGTATTAGCAGAAGCTCATAGGTCGAGATTTCTATTCATCCGGGTAACACTAAGATGTACCAGGATTTGAAGAGTCTTTTTGGTGGTCTGGCATGAAGAGGGATGTAGCAGGATTATGTATCTAGGTGTTCAGTATGCCAGCAAGTGAAGGCCGAGCAGCAGCGACCATCTGGTCTTATACAGAAGATGGAGATCCCAATATGGAAGTGGGGAGCTGTCACTATGGATTTTGTTTCGGGTTTGCCCCGATCTAGACGGGGTAATGACTCGATTTGGGTGGTCGTAGATAGATTCTCGAAGACTGCGCATTTCTTGCCTATGAGAAGAAAGAAGCAGCGGTTGAGAGTTGGCTAGGTGTATGTTAGTAGCATCATTAGATTGCATGGTGTGCCGAAGTCGATCATTTCGGATCGAGATCCGAGATTTACTTCGAGACTGTGGACGGGGTCTTCAGGATGCTTAGGTTCGGAGCTGAAGCTCAGTTCGGTTGTTTCATCCTCAGACAGATGGACAGTCTGAGAGGACTATCTAGACGCTCGAAGATATGTTGAGAGAGTGTGTTCTGGATTGGAAGGATGATGGGAGCGCCATTTACCTTAGTGGAGGTTCGCATATAATAACAGCTTTCATGCGAGTAGTAGTGGTATGGCTCCATTTGAGGCGTTGTATGGTAGCCTTGTTAGATTCCTTTATGTTGGGAGGAGACTGGTGATAGGCAGCTGATCGGTCTGGGTTAGTTCAGGAGACTTCGGATAAGGTCAGTTGATTAGGAAGAGGTTGTTGCGGCACAGGATAGGCAGAAGGAGTTATGCCGACAACAGGAGGAAGGATTTGGAGTTCGGAGTGGGGTGAGCATGTCTTTTTGAAGATTCACCTACTCGAGGTGTTGTCAGGTTTGGCAGACATAGAAAATTAAGTCCTAGATCATTGGCCCATATGAGATTCTCAGCGTTTAGGTAGCGTGGCTTATGAGCAAGCTTTACCCCCGGCTTTAGCTAGCGTTCATCCCGTTTTCCACGTATCTATGCTCAAGAGATATGTTCGAGATCCATTCATGTTATTAGTCACGAGCCAGTGGAGATCCAGCCAGATCTTAGTACGTTGAGCAACCAGTAGCTATCCTGACCGGAAGGTTCAGCATCTCCGAAACAAGAGTATTGCATCGGTAAAAGTTTTATGGCGGAACTTCTCGCGAGAAGATGCTACCTGGGAGCTTGAGAATGCGATGAAGAAGAAGTATCCCCAATTGTTTGAGTAGTGTTGTTCGAACATCGAGGACGATGTTTCTTTAAGGGGGAGAGGGTGTAAGCCCTCGAAATTATGTCTTTATTTTGTCGTGTGTGGATTCATACTTGTGTAGAGTATCATGTATAAATATGTAGATATTTATGTACATATTATTTGGTGTACCTATGTATGTATGTGTATGTTTAGTTGTAAATGTGGTTCATTTGCATTGAGTAGATAGTACTTACCTTAAACTTCATAAATTTGCATGTACATATATAGAGTAAATATGGTTTTCTGCCTAATTTCATGACCTGGCCGAAGGGCAAATGACGGCAACATGAATGGACGTCCATGAGAAGTCGACGTCCATATCGATGGACGCCAAAAACTTGTAGACGGCCATGTATGTGGACGTCTAGTTCTCTAAAATTCTGTGCACAGCAAATCCAGAGATCCTGTGATTTCATTGTCTCTTTGGCAAAGAAACCCTAGAGGTGAGAAAACCCAAAGTTTGTGGCCCTTGATCGGCGACTGGAGGCGTTCTTTCCGGCGATCTACCCGACTGGAGGACTCTTTGGACATCAAGGAACGCTCCCCGACTCTGGTGTGCAGCGAGACTCACCACAGAGCCGGAGCTGGGAGTTTTGGAGGCTTCTTGGCACTGGCCGAGGGAGCTTCTCCGACCTTTTAATCCCATTGTGATTTTCCAAAGGCAAGTAACCATCCCATGACTCATACATATGTCTAGTAGGTCCTAGGTATTTTTATGGAATTTTATTCGAGTCCTGGAACTCATTTCACCAAGTCTTGTGTTCAGTCTGTGTTTTGTCAGATAGGAACTTAACGACGGGATCCCTTGCCGTTAAGATCCTAAGTTGGAGCCTGCTATACTGCCGTTAACTGAGCAAACGGCCAGACCATTGCGTTTAGTTCTTCAGGAAAGAACAGTGAACTGTTCTTCCTATATGATATTTTTAGGATTTCACGCATGAGGATATACTGTAATTTTATAAGCTATGTAATATGGATAGTGGATCATGTTGAGTAATTACTGTGAATTCGTTAATTGCACTAATTATTGAATTATCTGAAAGTATGATAAATAGGTTTTGAACATGGTTAAATCACTGTTTATGTCATCCATGTGGAATGTAAGTGCCATAAAATGTTCAAGCGATGTGGATGAGTGTCCGTTCATGTCATGAAAATTTGGGGGAATTTCCCATGTCTATGTAATTATTTATAAATCTGGATTGAAAACAGGGAGGATGAATGGGTTGTTTTAAATTCCAATAAATCATGTGATGCTTGTTAAATTCCGGGAAAATTTGTGTAATGTTATGACTATTAGACATAGGGGTGTAAACTGTTAATTATGAACATAACATTGTGAATCCATGACGAACTGATTTATGAGTAAAAACATGCGAAGATTATTCCATTTCTGTAAATTTGTATGATCAGAAAAATATAAAAAATTTGTATGTATGATCTATAACCTGTAAAACAGCCATGTTAAATTTCATGTGGAATGTGGGCAACAATAAGTGATTATTTATGCAATTCGCGAAGAAATGATTAACTAAAGCATGTTTATTGTGATTATAGATTTGCTAAATGGTTCACATGGACTAGTGTCAATCCCTGAATGTTTAAGTATTATTACAATAGTACCATGTTAGGGGAAAATGAACATGTGCATGAATGTGAAAATGGAATTTAATGTGTTATTAGGTGTGAAATCGTGTGTGTGTTTAAATTGAAAATGTGTAAATTGTGGTGTGTGGGACATGCTTCGTAGAGGGCTGTGGAACCGTACCATGGTAAAGTCCCCACGGGAAGGTTCAATGTGTGATATCCTAAGGGGGATGAGGATGAAATCCGTGGAGGTGGACAAGTACCACTGGTTAGGGTGAGAGAATACTTCTCTCGGTCTGCAGAGAAGAAGTACTAAGATTTGTCACGGTGTTGCCTAAGTGGCGTCTATGTGTTATGTGAATGTGTTACATGTGTCCTTATAGTGGTGGTTTGGACTATGTGTCACGGCATTTAAATGAGAATAATGTGATTGTGTATAAGTGAAATTGTGTAATGTGCAAGTGAATATGTGAAGGTGTGAATATACGAATATGTGAACCCAATGTGAGAGCATGTAAAATGGTGGAATTGATATGATGGTGTTAGATCCATGTCAAAACAGCAAGCTCATTATGGTTACATTGTGATATGCATGTGGAAAAGTAGTAGAATCCATGTTAAGAACATTCTTCCTTTATGTGTAAACTTCATGCCTAAATTACTATCATGTTACAACACATTAAATTTAGATACCATGTGAGTAAGTATATAGGAAGCATGCAGTAGGTATATTATTGTGGAATAACATAAACCGTACCATGTGTTATGAAATTGGTAGAAGTGTCATGATAGGCTTTCTTTAAAGATTGTTTTCCACCATGCCGGCATGTATGATGATGTAATTGAAGGTAAAATGTGCATGTGATGTTTTGTATGTATAATGTGTATGGATTATTTGTGAGTCTTTTAGACTCACTCTTGCTTCGGCGTACAGGTTAGCAAGTGACCCTACTTCCTGGAGGAGATCGTTGAGAGCGATCTGAGCGAGGAGAGTAGATTGTTGTGGAGTCACCGACATTGTACTTCTTTTCCATAGTATGAAATTTGAGACTTGTGTAATTGTGGATGAACAATGTAATTTGGATCTAAAATTTCATTATGTGGACTTTAGTTTCTTTTAAATTGCTATATGGGATATGTATGTCGAATGTGGATGATGAAATAAAATTGACTGTTAGTTCTTTACTTCCGCTGCTCTATGACTGTATTTGTGTAAATCTCAATCTTTTGAGTAGTGATGGGTAAATGTCCCACTGTAATGGCGTTCACTATATCGACGTGGATTGGTATAATCGTACCGGTATAAGGAGGGTCGTCACATATATTCACATGAAATGTACATATTCAGTTCCACATCATAGTCATTAAACAAAGTAAAACAGCCCAGGACAAACCCCAAGGCTCCACTACGGTGCTGGTGGCGAAGGCTCGACTCCATACGGTGCTGACCTGAACTAGAAGAGGGACGGGAACCCTCCTGCTCTCCTTCACCTGGAAGAAGGGTGAGCCTCACAAGTCACTGGCTTAGTAGGGCAACTCCCCCAAAGCTGAGAAAACACAATGTACAACAGATATAATAACCAAAGTGTAATGCATTTAAAATATATAACCGCCTATGCATGATGCAACAGCTTTGTAAATAATAAACGGCAAACCACGTATGCGTGTACAAGCTTAAAGAAGGGCACGTGCATACGAGTATGAGAACTGGTTTGTGACACCAGCCACAGACCCGAACGAAAGGTCCAGCTGCCGCTCCACCCTCAATAGGGTCAAGTACTATGGTGACAAACCAACACCACTCCTGAAGACTACAGAGCTGCAAGCCCAAGCCTGACACCTTTGGGGACTCCAGCTGAGAACCCTAAAGTGAGGCACGAAAATAGGACTAGTTGGGGACCAGTAGTCTACTGGTATCCGTCCCCCAACCACGGCGCGGTACATTTGACCGCACACCCACAAAACACGAGTCGTTGCCCCTATCGTCTTTCCCTCAGTTAGACGTAGAACTAAACTCAGGAGTGAGGGTGTTCGGAAGACGACACAAACCCTGGCGGTACTCATCGTACCGGGACAAGCCCTCAGCACCGGGTGCTAGGGTAACCGACTGGAGAGGTAACCACGGAAGGCATTGCAACCCAACTCGCTATGCACACAATTTCGAGCAGAACTCCTTGTTATCAACCATGGTATAAGTCGACACAACACATACAGACTCTACATTGCATAGCCAACACAGCCCAAGCAATGTAGGTCAGAAACCGGACAGACTGGCCACAGAACCCCAGAGCTCGGGTGGCCACATTCTAAACTGTGACCAACACAGTGGTCACCAATCGATTGAATACGTGATGAACCAATCCGTCACCTTAAGGCCTAAATCGTGAAGGGATAGGTCACTGCATTCACAAAATGCGATGACTAGTTCCGTGCCTTTCAGCAGCAGAAATCTACTTTCATTTCTCATTCCGAAAAAAAAACACCAAACCACCATACATGCTGATAAAGCAAGAAATAGCTATTCATATGGAACCCTAAGCATGTTCTCTACCATGTCCACACGATTTCCAAATCAAACTACACAAACCCTAATATGCAGTCCATGCAAGGAAAAATGGGTAGAATTCCCAACCAATAGAGGAAACACGAATCCAAACACCGAACGGATGTTTCCCGCGCTCCAAAGATCCTCCTCGCACCGAATTACACGAATAGACACCAAAACCACTAAAACCACCCAGAATCCCTGCAGCAAGACCTCCTCCAGCTAAAACAGTGCAACTGCACGATTCGGCCCTGGGTAGAAGCCCAAAATACACTGAGTTTAAATCGCGACGTATCGGCCCGTCATGTTTAGAAACACGATGTACCTCGCCGACGTGTTTAAACCCCGACATCCTACATGCGCCACGTGGTGCGCATGCTGCCGCGCTTACGTAAAAGTGGTTCCAAATAGCGACAAGGTAGGTGGTTGCGTTCAACTAAGAATTGTGACGTATGTGTTTGTCGTATTCTTAGTGAGCCGATAGAGGTCTGTTTTGGGCTGAGAATTCCACCCTTCCAGCCTCAACATACCACACCAACCTGTATAAACACATGTAGACTCACATGGTCTACTAATGGGCCACACACTGGCCCCCAAACCCGATATAAACACACAATCGAAACATACCGGTTATTACAGATAGTCTGTAAATTAGAGCAGATATTTCCTCCAGCATTCTTCGATTCATAGAGCACCTGATCATCCATTTCCATATGAGGCTAGAGTCGGAAAGACCAGTACAATTTCGATAGATGTATCTGTTTGAGAGGTATATTGCTATGTCTCAATTTATCACATTATGAAGATCTTTTATATGTCCTACGTATTCATTTGGATTGTTGTCGTAGGTGCATGCACGATCTTAAGATGAATGTTCGCAATAAAGCACAAGTTGAGGGATCCATTACCCAGGCGTACCTTATTGAAGAGATATCGAACTTTTGTTAATCAGAAATACGAATTTGATGCACTCAAGCTCCACGTAATGATGATGGTGGAAATTCTAATGTGTCTGACCGAATCTCTATATTCAAGTGTCCCGGAAGAGCGTTCAGATATTCTTCTACTCGCGCACTTGAAGATAGAGAGTTGGTAGCTGCAGATATCTACATTTTCATGAATTGCGCAGAACTAGACCATTACATTGAGTAAGCCCTCAACGCTAATGTCTTATATATGTACCCCATTTGTTTGCAATTATGGAGTTTAGAGGTTGTGTTGCATTTTCATTGCAGAGAGTTTGAGTCAGTCATTTTCCAACGGAATCGACGTCTGACTAATGTGCAGGTGAAAAGGAATGGGAGAAGGTCTTTTACTACTTGGTTAAGATATTGAGTAAGCGTCGAAATATTTTAATGCATAAGTGTTGACATGTTCTTTTGCATAAGTTGTTCATAGTTGTCATGTGTGTCCATTTCTTTTACATAGGTTGAACAAGGCTTATTACTATCCAAGAGTACAAGAGATCGGTTATGGGCACTCCGAAGATTGTAAGTCTATCCAGACTACATTGTGAATGGATATTGATTTCACATGATAGATTATTGACGGAATAAGTCTATGATGAACAACGGCGTATGTGTGAAGGGAAGTGCCTAAATGAAAATGAAGTAGACTATTATGGCATTCTCGAAGAAGTAATCAAACAGCATTCTTGGGACAAGGCAACCATGTATTTCTCTTCAAGCTCATTGGTTTGATCCAATCTCTTTGTAATGACACACAACATATGGATCGTCGATGTCAAACATAAGTCCAAGTTAAGTACGTATGAGCCATTCAATCTAGCGGCAAAAGCCCAAAAACTTATTATTTGAACTATTCGTCTCTCAATTGAGAGATTGGTGGTGTAACGGGCCTTGGATACTTATGCCCAATAAGGCTCCATATCCAAGTCTACCTCCCACGATCGGACCGAAAGTCTTGAAAGGAATAGCTCACACAAACTGTCCAGTAAGATATAAAAGACAACCACAATAGTATAAGATACAAGAAAGTACATGTGCTCATACCTAAAAACAACAATGTACAATGTCCAATACATTATACATGTCCAATAAAGGAGTGCAACTACCTGGGGCATACTCGAGGAGCACAAGCTCACACAACTCAAATAACTTCTATGTTGGTGGTACAAGTCTACCAAAAATGCCTCCGCAAGCCACACGAAACTGGCTAACACCTAAAAAGAGCTGTAAGGGAGTGAGCCTCAACAAGTCACAGGCTCAGGAGGGACCCCCTAAAAACAACAACCAAAACTAAAGAGACCTCAACCCAAAGGGTCTTACTGGCAACATCGATAGCCAAACCATTTCATGCTCACAACAATCATGATAAACAGCAACTAAAACATAAACACATCACAAACACATAGTCCCGGAAGGAAGAGGAAAAAACGGACTAGCACAAACACACTACTCCGCCCAACAATGAAATGCCTAGGCCACGCCTCACAGGGAAAATACTACAACAAACTGGTCGCCTAAGCTACAAGCCCACAGGCAACCCACTGCCTAGGCTACAAGCTTCACCGACAACCCACCCACGTAGGGTAGCAAGACTGGCACCAGCAAGCCAATCCACCACACATTTAAAAACTATAATTCGGAAGCTTACCCAGAGAAGGGTTAAAAACCAGTGTGAGGAAGGTCACCCCACATGACCTCCACGAAACACGAGTCCACCTCAACACCTGAAAAGGCTGATACACAACGTACCATGAGAAATGGATACCACAAAGGGTACATGTACCAAACCACCATGAGGTACCACCACATAGCCTCAACAACTATGCCTCCGACGAAGCACACCACAGTGAGTCAAACCACAACTGGTGAGTCACCACTCACAAACCACAACCCATTGGCAAAGCACGAGTCGGAAAGAACGTCGCCACCACACGGGAAACGGCTACTGGTTCTGACGCTAGTATACAACTCTGACAACACAGCACAAGAACTACCTCTCAGTCTCGCAGTAATAGACGAAAGGTCCAACTACCGCTCCACAACCACAAGCCAAGGAATAGTGGAGACCAACAAACACCCACCGGCAAACCACACAACTACAGGTCCATGCCTGAACCTTTAGGGACTCGGCCCGGCTCCCTAAAGTGAGCACTGGAAACATGGGACTAGCTGAGGACTAGTACGTCTATGATGTCCGTCCCCCCAACCACGAGCGTGCTACAAGCGACTGCATACCCACAAATACAAGTCGCTGCACCCAGTTGTCTTTCCCTCTGTCGGACGTACAACTCAAACACAGGAGAGTGAGGGTGTCAAGGAAGACAACTCAGATCTTGTGGTACACATCGTATCGGGACACGCCTGAGCACAACAAACACATGTGCCTGGCTCACACAAACCTGGGGTACCCGACTGAAGAGGTATTCTGGAATAGGTGTCGGACGACCAAACTCGGCAACGCACAATACATGATACATACAAAATAACGTTTATTACAAGCCACGGTACAAGTGTCAGGAATAGTTTGTCCCTGGTCACCATGTGACCTACAAGCTAGCCTACACAGACACATACGTAGACTACATTAACCAACAATTACCTGGCCTATCATTGGTCAGCTCATGACTTCCATTGCCACACTAAACACAATACACAATAACCACTTAATAACCATACATAACTCTTAATCTTACACCTTCTTACCAATTATACCAACTTAAGTAACCTATAAAAGACATCAAAGGACCGAGGCTAGGTTCACGCTAGAACCTCATTGCCTAAACACCACAAAACAACACAGAAGCTGAAACGCGATGGACACAGGCGTCGCCTTCAAATCATGACGACTTACCCAGATGCCATTCAAAAACTTAACGCGACAGGGCTCAGTGTCACAACCATGTCGCGACGGCCGATATGTCGCCTTTAAGCTCGATCGGTCAAACATCACGGTTAACATCCAAATCGCGACGGAACGATTCATCGCGATAAGGATCGCATTAGCCACTACACTAAATCGTGACGGACCACACTGTCGCATTCAAGAAGAATGCAACAGGTCAAGTGGTCATGTCCTAAACACCGCCATAGCACACGGACAAAACCGAAACGCGATGATGTAGCCCATCGCGTTTATACCATGAACGCGATGGTGCACCCGTCGGTTTTCAATCGCGATAGTGGGTTCAGCTCACAGGCCGAACCCACCTTCTCCATAGGGAAAACCCACACAAATCCGATACAAGTTCCAAACTAAAGCATTAAACAGAATAAGCTGAGTATAGCAAACCACCCACACATGCTTGCACCCCTTTAAACCAATTACAACCAACTAAACACAAGGGTAGTCTCCTTACCAGCTGAAGAAGCCCAAAGAACGCAGAAATCACCACATCGCCGGCGCACCCACGCTCCCGACGTCATCCTTGTGTGGATCCCATGCCGCACGAACCTCCAAGAAGCCGAATCGCCGAAAAACACCACAGGAGGTGCCACACCAACTCTGTTCGGGCGAAACAGAGCATTTAAGTTACATTCAAAATCACGACGTAGTCAGGCATCACATTTAACTCTTAAACACGACGACCCTAACCGTCGCCTTTCGGAAACCGACGCGCCGCTGCTACAAAGGCGGTTCTGTGGAATGCGACGGTCGACCAGTGAACCAATGGGCTAAATGGGCTGAGAGCTAAGGCCACAACGCACAGGAACCACAAAGGATGCCCAATGACCACCTCTTGGTCATGAGCACCACACCAGAACAATAAACATGAATCCGAACGACCACTATGTTACAGGTGGGCTACTTGTAGAGTGAAAACAAGGCTATTCCCTTAGTATGAGCTTCTCTCAGCGATATAGAAGTCGAAGATGATAATGACAATTTTTCCAATCAGACCGAATTAAGTGACCACGAGTTGGCTCCTTCTACATAGTTCAGTGTAGATGATTAAATGAAACCAATTTGCTTATATAAGGATAACGAAGAGGAATAATTGACCCAAATCCCTTATACGATCAAGATGTTGAGTGGGAGGTGGAGTGAAGAGGAGGAAGAGTGGACCGATGATGAGGACAAAGAGGATGGCGAAAGATGATGCTGAATTAGACATATCTTCAGCATTAATGATGAATATAGATAATATTTGAAATTTGTAGAAGAAACTGAGTTGTTGCTAGTTATATGTTATTAAATAGCTACTTCAAATTTGAGTGCTGATGACATGTTATATATTTATTGTTCTCTCTAGAGATATGGTGCGTGGAGGACGTAGTGGGAGGGGGTCCACCTTGTCTAGTGTACCCTCTACTTCTATAGGCCGAGGGTCTATGGTGATAGATAAATATGTACTCAACTCAATTCTTTTATATTACTGTGTATATTAACTTTATATTTTCTAACGTGCTATTAATTTTGCAGGGTCTGCCTCCCTGACTACGTCGGTTGTCCAGTGACAGGTATATATATATGTATCCAAACACAAAAACTCTATATATATATGTATATTTACTTTATATTTCTAAATGCATATAATTTTGTAGGATCTGCTTCTGACTATGCCAGTATTCTCGATGACAGGTATATATATATATATAAGTACCCAAACACAAAACTCTATGTATTAATGTCTACATTAACTTTATATTTTCTAACGTGCATAATTTTACAGGATCTGCATCACGCCCAATTCCGCCACCTGTTCCATCCTATTCAGCAGCAGGTACATGCATGTTTCCATACTTTAGTACGTTTCTTGTCTTTCAATTTTTTTATAATAGTGTACTTAATATTTACAACAGAGGTAGAGAGTCATCATCCAGTGGTGGAGGAGGTGGCCTAGCCAACTAGACACCATCCATGCTGGATTCTGGGTAAACTTAATCACTTCAAACTTATTATTGGTATTTACGTTATATGATTCATGTAGGAAAATTAATCTGCAATTGCAGGGAGAAGATAGACTGAGGATCTGCTTTCCGCTATATTACATTTTTGTAGCACGCACACATTCCGGGACCAGTGGACTCGTCAGAAGAGTTCCCCCTATTCGTTCGGGATCTGTTATTTGACATGTTCACGACATTATTAATTTTAACTCATTTGAAGTCATTTATGTAAATACTATCTCTCTCAGTTAGTGCACTAAACTTGAGTAATTTAATTGTAAACATTGGACGTACATGTTCATGAGAGAGGAGGATCTCCTACTAGCACGAGCCATCTGGGAGTCTACTGCCGAGACTAATTCAGAAAGTCGTTGTGGGAGGCCCGGGACAAGGTGGCGAATATCGCAGGCAGCTAGGATTCCACGGCTTGAATGAATTATGGTCAGGTGTGGATGAGGAGGGACTATTGGGAGTCCCTTTGTCATCGTTGGGCTATGGACCATGGCAGGAGAGGTCACAGATGCTAAACGCAATCGAGCAGCTCATCCGAAAGAATGTACATACTAGTGCGTCGATGTCTTATGCGACCCACAATCAGAAATTGTTAAGTTATTAAGTTTCAATGCTTAATAAATTATTATGAAGCTAACTACTATTGTTGAATTGTAAGTGTCCGAGCTCAAGTGTGGCCCCTACATTTTGTGAGTTGTGTGATCGGACTCATAAGCAGAAGGGGGCTGATGACCTCGTCAATGAGAGTGCTCGCACGATTGTCGTATATCTATATATAATTTTTCTAAAATTTAGAGATTAAATAAATGTGAAATAAATAATATATTTTTATTTGTTCTGCAGGAGACTATGACAGACGATGGTGGATCGCTATGCAGAGGGCACTCCCCAGCCAGACACGGATCTAGAGGCCTTGGTCGACACAGCGGGAGGGCCGAGGAAGGGTCGAGTGTACGATTTTGGACAGCCAAGATACTACTCCAGTGCTATCCTCATATGCGAGTTCAGTCGCTCCTCCAGCCTGCGTGAGTTTGTTGCTATGACGCCCCACAACGGTGGAGAGGACATCAGAACGCTCATCCTGGAAGACTTGTCACAGCATGTAAGGCCCTCGAACTTTGTTCAATTCACTTGAACTTTATTCATATATGTTTAAAATATGCATATGATAATGTTGTAAATAGCATGTTTATTTAATTACTTATATGCATATGTATTTATTTCTGTGCATATTATATTTATTAATTATGCATATTGTATTTAAATAATAATGTACATATTGTATGTGTTAATGTGTGTATGTATGTTTATAGACATTCTGTGTTTCTGCCCAAAAATGCCAGTTAATGCCAAATATCCCTGACGTTAAGGGCAGGTGATGTCCAGATCGATGGACGCTGACTTCCTGTTAACGGCAGCTAAGTGGTCGTTACTTCTCCATTTCTGTTGCAATTCCAGATCTGGAAACGGCTGCGTTTCTTGCGTTCTGGATTAGGAAACTACCCACCAATGGTAGGAATCCTAAGGGTAATGCATACCCGACCCTTTGGCTCTATAAAACTACCATATTTCGGGTAGAGTTAAGTCTTTTCACCCAAAGGAAAACCTAGGGTTTTGGGTTAGAAAAAATGAACTTTGCAAGGCTTGATCTTGGCGCGTGTGGGCTTCTTTCGGCGATCTACATCGACTGGGAGGTGCTTTTGCATTGAGGAATCTTCCTCGACTCCGGTGATCGATCTACATCAACACAAAGACTGGATTCGGGAGGAGATTGTGCATCTTCTTAGCTTGGCCGAGGAGAGCTTCTTCGGCTAAATTGACCCAATAGAGATTTTATTCCAGGCAAGTAATCTAAGGATTACATCCCTATACATGTCTCTTAGGTCTCAAGATTTTTACAAAATTTATTCGTGTCCTGGAACTCCAATTCCCCTTGTTTATTGTGTTCAGTTGCACTTCTACAGATAGGAACTTGACAGCAAGCTTGCTGCTGTCAAGATCTTGAGTTGGCGGCAACATTGTGTGTCGTTAACCCATGTTGGCAGCAAGGCCCTTGCCGCCAAGTTCTTCAGGTTTTTCAGAAATGTGAACTTGATCTATGTGCTGTGATTTTCAGTCTTATGATACCTGTACATGCTGTGAATTTTATGTTTGGTCAGGTATGGTTAGTAGGTCATATCATGAGGGTATGTCGAATTTCTGTACATAGTTTCATTTAATATAATTAGTGTAATTAGACAATAAGCATGATCTGACTATGTTAAACTCTGAATAAATGGAATTGTTGCTTGTTAGGGTTTCAAAAAATTTCCATGATGTTATGAGTACTGTTGTGAGGTTTTGGAAAGGTTAGAACCGATTGTGTGGCTATGAACCATGCTTAAATGAATTTCTTGATAAATCTTCATGAAATCTATTTAATTGTTTAAAATTAGTTTATAGTTCCAAAAATATGAAAATTTAAACTATGACATATTCCATAAGAAGCCTATGATAAAACTTTGGTACTGTTTTGACAACTGTGAGTACTGTTCATCTTTTAAAAGAGTAATTAGACCATGCTACCTAGATGGTTGTGGAGCCGTATTGTAGTAAAGTCCTTATGGGAAGGCTCAATGTTTTGTGATATCTATGGGCATTAGGATGAAATCCTGGAGGTGGACATGTATCACTGGTTAGGGTGGAGAGGGCTTCTCCCGGTCTGCGCAAGTACCAAGATTCGTCACTGTGTTGCCTAGGTGATGGGTGTGTTATGTGTATGTGTGCCTTATGGTTGTTAGGACTATGTGTCACGGCAATTAAGTGTAAAAATGTGAATATGTGAATTGTGCAAATGTGAAATATGAGCATGTGATAGGTCATGTGAATGTGTTAGCATGTGAAAAGATGTGGAACCATGTGAATGGGAATTAATTATGTTAAAACAGCAAGCTAAATATGTGGAAATGTGTTACAACACATCATGTGCAATGATTAGATATCATGCTAGGATTGTAGTTACTTGTGCTAGTTCTTGTGATCTATTTGTTTAAAGATATGAAGGATGTGAATGAATTTAACAATATGAATCATGTTACATATTATGTGTAGAAAGCATGCTATAGGTCTTCATGGATAGATGTTAAATTGATATGAAGCATGTACCATGTATTTCCCTATTGTTTAAAAGACTAGCATGTGTATGTGATATGTGTAAGGGTACTATCTTTGGATGCTTGCTAGGTCTTTTTAGAAGAATCATACTTGCTTCGGCGTACAGGTGAGACATGTGTCTCTGCATGAGGAGGACATAGTGAGGAGCGTCCGAGCGCGAGGAGTAGCTCACTTGTGGACATTGATTCATAGTTTACTTTCTTTCCATTGTATGTAACAATGTCATAAATAATGTATTTATTGGAATTGTATTAATGTGGACAATTGTTATTTATTTTGCTATATAGACTGTGGAATCATGTGAATGAAGATGGAATAAGAGTTATTTCTTTTAATTCCGATGTACTCTTTTGTTATTCATGTATGTTTCAACCTATTGTTTAGGTTTGGTAAATGTCCACTGTGACGGCGTCTTTTGTACGATGTGGATTGGTATAATCGTACAGGTGAAAAGAGGGTCGTTACACAGCAGCTGCCATTGCACCTTGGTGCCATGGTCAAGAAGCTAGTAGCGGCCATCAGAAGAGTAGGCACCTCACAGCAAGCCCCTCAGGTAAATATTACTATCAATTTCATATACTTTGAATGAAGTCGGGTGGGTGAGAGCGACGTATAGGAACTGAAGGAATCCTAATCGGATTCCCGGTTTGTGTTCGCCACTCAAACCACTAATTTTAAAAAACTCAAGTGTAAAGTGTTAGAACAAGCAAGTCAAGGGTCTAAAATCAGAAATAGGGATCCGATCGGCATGCTGTTTGCACCGACATGACTAGTGCGTGAGGGCAACATGTGGGAATTGACGGAATCCTGATTGGATTCCCAGTTTTGGGTTCGGCACTCAAACCACTAATCTTAAAAAACTCAAGTGTAAAGGGTTAGAACATGCAAGTCATGGGTCCAAAATCAGAAATAGAGATCCAATCGACATGTCATTTGCACTAACAAACCGGGTGGCTGAGAGCAACGTGTGCGAACTGACAGAATGCTAATCGGATTCCTGGTTTGGGTTCGGTGCTCAAACCACTAATCCTAAAAAGACTCGAGTGTAAAGGGTAGAACATGCAAGTCGGGTGAGCAGCAGGCCCCAGCACCCCAGGGTCCTACTGTACTTCATTCACCACCTGGATTATGGCGTGTTCATGAAAGGTCTGGTTCAGGCAATGCAGACCCAGGCGCAGACCCAGGCGGCATGCAGGCTCAAGTTAGAATGGTTAAATAGGAGTAGCTATTTTGTTAATGCATGATTGTTATGTATTGCTTATATGTTGCTGTTGTCTCAGGCTCAGGCTCCAGCTCCAGTTCCCTAGGAGCATGGCATGGTGGTCCTTCCATCATGGAGAGGTTCAAGAGGATGGCTCCGCCTTCTTTTAAAGGGGAGAGTCACCACTCTTAGAGGAGAGCTAGATGAGAGAGGTAGAGAGATCTTCCGAGCCATCAGGTGTGCCAAGGAAGATAAAGTTAGCCTGGCCATACATGCTACATGTACTAAAATATATATGCACTTGTGTTAAGTTTAGGTTTTGTCTAGATGGTGCTTATGGGTCATGTTTTGCAGGAGAGAGCCGATGTTTGGTGGGCCTCTTTACTTCGCACCAGGTCGAGGATGGTGCCATTGAGGTGACTTGGGCCGAGTTTACGAGGTTTTCGGGCCAAGTTCATCCCCGAGCACATCCAGGACAAGATGGAGCAGGAGTTTCTTTCTAAACTCAAGGCTCCATGACGGTTCTGGAGTATGAGGCTAGGTTTTCGAACTGTCCAAATATGCTCCCCATATAGTGGTTGATGAGCGCAGAAAAGCAAAGAAGTTCATGATGGGGCTCAAGACATCACTGAGGTCGAGGCTTGTGGTGTTTGACCACGTACTCTGGACGAGGCTCTCAGCGCAGTGTGCAGGTAGGAGAGCGAGATGGACCAGTACCTGGAGGAGAAGAAGGCAGCGCAGAAGAGGTCAGTGCCACCTTTCCAAAGGCAAGATAGGAAGAAGGCCATGTACCAGCATCCAGCAGCATCGAGTCAGTAGGCAGTTGCACCGCAGTCCCCTAGTTTCAGGCCCAGCGATAAGAAGATGTGTCCTCACTATGGAAGAGCACACGGAGGTACGGAATGTTGGAAGTTAGCAGGGAAGTGCCTCAAGTGTGGCAGCACCGAGCACCAGATCAGGGATTGCCCTAGACGGTGTTCAGCGTGGAGCACTAGCCCCAAACAGCGGTAGCAGCAGCAGCGCCAGTGATAGGGAGACAGGAAGGCCTCGAGCCCAAGCTTGAGTGTTTGCTTAGTACGAGAGGATACAGAGCAGGAAGGAACGTCATGGAAGGTACGGTCTTAGTCATGGGTGTGCATACTCAGGTTTTGTTTGATACTGGTGCCACACACTCGTTCGTTTCGAGCGTTTTGCACAGCAGTTAGCAGTAGAGTCAGGAGTGGGGGGGAGGAGTTAAGGGTTCCTTTGTTTGTGCACACCGGCAGGAACGGTATCGACTGGGAAGTGTTTTCGTCTTTACCTGTGTGCATTGAGGACCGAGGCTTGTTTGGGTGCTTTACTTGCTCAAGATGAAGGACTATGATGCTATTCTAGGTATAGATTGGCTTGAGGAGCAGTATACTTTGGTGGATTGTGGAGGGAAGAAGATTACTTTCCGTATTCCTAGTGAGGATGAGTTTTCACATCATTGCTAGGAACTTAGAGGGAAGGTTTGTGATCTCCACCATGAAGGCGGTGGGATGGTGAATGAAAAAGAGGTGTGACGCATTTCTTGCTAGCGTGGTCTTAGTGCCAAAGGCTGATCAATCACGGACCCTTGAGGAGATTGAGATAGTGCAAGAGTTTCCAGACGTGTTTCCTGATGATTTGTCTGGATTGCCACCAGCTAGCGAGATAGATTTCTCTATAAAGTTCCTTCCAGGCACATCTCCTATCTAAAAGGCTCCATATCGGATGGCACCTGCGGAGTTAGCTGAGCTGAGGAAGCAGTTGCAAGATTTTCTGGACAAGGGATTTATTCGCCCTAGTATGTCACCATAGGGGCACCTGTATTGTTCATGAAGAAGAAGGATGGTTCCCTCAGGTTGGGCATTGATTATAGGAAGCTCAACAAGTGACCATGAAGAACAGGTATCCCTTTCGCGGATTGATGATTTGTTCGATCAGCTACAGAATGCATCGGTGTTCTCTAAGATTGATCCGCAGTCCGACTTTCACCAGTGAGGATTAAGGGTGAGGATGTGTCCAAGACTGCTTTCAGGATCGTTATGGACACTATGAGTTCTTGTGCTTCCATTTGGTCTGACCAATGCCCCTGCAGCGTTCATGGATCTCATGAACAGTGTTTAGGCCTTATTTGGATAGCTTTTGTGGTGTTCATTGACGATGTGCTAGTCTATTCCCTGATGAGGGTACACCCGTGATCATTTGTGGGTTGTTCTTGAGGCTCTCTGAGAGACAAGTGTATGCAAAGTTCAGCAAGTGCGATTTCTGGATGGCGTGAGGTTCATTTCTTGGGCATGTTATCTCAGGCATGGAGTTGCAGTTGATCGGAGAAGGTTCAGGTTGTATTAGATTGGGAGATCCCAAGGACCACATCAGAGATTCGGAGGTTTCTTAGTTTAGCTAGCTATTCAGGCGGTTCATGGGGTTTGCATCTATCGCTGCACTTTGACTAAGCTAACAGGAAGGGTGTGAATTTGTGTGGTCTGAGGATTGCGATAGTAGTTTCTAGTTGCTAAAGCAGAGGCTTACATCTACACCTGTGCTGATCTTGCCTAGTGGTGCAGGGGTTTTGCCATCTACTCAGATGCTTCTCAGATTGGTCTTGGCTGTGTGTTGATGCAACATGGTAAGGTAGTTGTGTATGCTTCTCGCTAGTTGAAGGAGCATGAGCGTAACTATCGACCCATGATTTGGAGCTTGCCGCAGTGGTTCATGCACTAAAGATCTGGAGACACTATCTTATGGTGTCAAGTTCGAGGTGTTCACTGACCACAAGAGTCTGAGGTATCTCTTTTCTCAAAAAGAGTTGAACCTGCGGCAGAGGAGATGGATTGAATTCCTTAAGGACTACGATTCGAGATTCAGTATCATCCACGGAAGGCGAATGTCGTAGCGGATGCGCTTAGCAGGAAGAGATCATTGCTTTAATAGGATTGGAAGATGCTTGAGGATGCGACATGTGCGATGACTGAGTTGGAACCACAGTTATGTCAGGCTTCGTGGCTCAGTTGGCTATCCAGTCCATAGTTCTAGATGAGGTGATCGAGCAGCAGACAGCTGATCCTAGACTTCAAGAGATGGTGGGCAAGGCAGGCATTGCGCGAGATGGGCATGGGTTATTAGATTTCAGCACTGAGTTTGTGTTTCCGATGTGTGGATGTCTGTGAGCATGTTCTTGCAGAAGCTCACAGGTCGAGGTTTTCCATTCATCGGGCAACACTAAGATGTACCAGGACTGAAGAGATCTTTCTGGGGTCTGGTATGAAGAAGGATGTGTCCGAGTCGTGTCCAGGTGTTTGGTATGTCATCAGGTGAAGGCGAGTGTCAGAGACCATCGGACCTTATGCAGAAGATGGAGATACCAGTATGGAAGTGGGAAGTAATCACTATGGATTTTGTGACGGGTTTGCCCAGATCAGCTAAGGGCAACGATCGATTTGGCTGATTGTAGATCGTTTCTCCAATGGCACATTCTTGCCTATGAAGAAGAAGCAGCATGGAGAGTTTGGAGGTTGTATGTTGGCAGCATTGTGAGATTGCATGGTGTGCCGAAGTCGATTATTTCGGACCGAGACCAAGGTTACTTGAGGTGTGGCAAGGTCTTCAGGAGGCTGTGGGTTCTCAGCTGAAGCTTAGTTCGATGTTCCATTCCAGACAGATGGCCAGTCTGAGGGGACTATCCAGACGCTCGAGGATTATTGAGAGCATGCGTGCTGATTGGAATGGTGATTGGGAGTCTCATTTACTCTCTTGTGGAGTTCGCCTACAAACAACAGTTTCATGCGAGCATTGGCATGGATCCGTTTGAGGCTTTGTATGGGCGGCCCTGTAGATCTCCTTTGTGATGGGAGGAGACAGGCAATAGGTAGCTAGTTGGTCCGGAGTTGGTGTAGGAGACTTCGGATAAGATTCAGCTTATCAGGCAGAGGCTTGTTGCGGGCAAGATAGGCAGAAGAGCTACGCGACAACAGGAGAAAGGATTGGAGTCGAGGTTGGCGAGCATGTTTTACTTAAGGTTTTGCCTACCCGAGGCGTTGTCAGGTTGGCAGGCATAGAAAGTGAGTCCTAGATTCATTGGCCCATTTGAGATTCTTAGGCGGATGGGTAGCATGGCATATGAGCTATCTTTACCCCCAGCGCTAGCAAGTGTGCACCCAGTTTTCCACGTGTCTTGCTTAGGAGGTATGTGCAAGATCCGCTCATGTTATAGTCACGAGCCAGTGGAGATTCGGCCAGACTTGTCATATGTAGAGCAACCAGTAGCTATCCTAGACCGGAAGGTTCAGCACCTGAAGAACAAGAACATTGCGTCTGTGAAGGTGTTATGGAGGAACTTCTCGTGGGAAGAGGCTACGTGGGAGCTTGAGGAGGCTATGATGAAGAAGTACCTCATTTTTTTTTGTTAGTATTTCGTTCTAACTTCGAGGATGAAGTTTTCTTTTAGGGAGCAGAGGTGTAAGACCTCGAACTTTGTTCATTTTACTCGAACTATATTCATATTTGTTTAAATATATGCATATGATAATTGTGTAAATAGCATGTTATTTAATACTTATGTGCATATGGTTTATTTCTATGCATATTATATTATTAATTGTGCATATTGTATTTAAATATACTGTACATATGTATGTGTTAAGGTGTGATGTATGTTATAGACATTTTTGTGTTACGGCTCAAAATGCTAGTTAACGTCAATATCCCCTGACGTTAAGGGCAGGTTCACGTCCAGATCGATGGACGCTACTTCCTGTTAATGGCAGCTAAGTGGTCGTTTACTTCTCTGTTTCTGTGCGATTCCAGATCTGGAAACGGCTGCGTTCTTGCATTCTGGATTAGAAAAATACCCTCCAACGGTAGGAAACTAAGGTAACGCGTACCCGACCTTTGGGTCTATAAAAACTACCATATTTCGGCCGAGTTAAGTCTTTTCGCCCAAAGGAAAACCTAGGGTTTTAGGTGAGAATAACTGAACTTTGCAAGGCTTGAACTGCGTGTGTGGGCTTCTTTCGGTGATCTACATCGACTGGGAGGTGCTCTTTGCATTGAGGAATCTCCTCGAGTTTGGTGATCGATCTACATCAATACAAAGAACGGATTTGGAGGGGATGTGCATCTTCATGACTTGGCTGAGGAGAGCTTCTTTGGCTAAATTGACCAATAGAAATTTATTCCAGGCGTAATATAGGATTACATACTATACATATCCCTAGGTCTCAAGATTTTTTACAAAATTATTTCGTGACTGGAACCTCCAATTCCCTTGTTTATGCGTTCAGTCTGCACTTCTGTAGACAGGAACTTGACGGCAAGCTTGCTGCCATCAAGATCTGAGTTTACGGCAACATCGTGTGCCATTAATCCATGTTGGCGGCAAGGCCCTTGCCGCCAAGTTCTTCAGGTTTTTCAGAAATGTGAACTTGATCTATGTGCTGTGATTTTCAGACTTATGGTCACCTGTACATGCTGTGAATTTTATGTTGGTCAGGTATGTTCGGTAGGTCATATCTGATGAGGGTATGTCGAATTTATGTACATAGTTCATTTAATAAAATTACTGTAATTAGACAATAAGCATGATCTAAACTATGTTAAACTCTGAATAAATGGAATTGTTGCATGTTAGGGTTTCAAAACTTTCCATGATGTTATGAGTACTATTGTCAGGTTTGGAACTGTTAGAACCGACTGTGTGGCTGTGAACCATGCTTAAATGAATTTCTTGATAAATCTTCATGATCTATTTTTAATTGTTAAAATTAGTTTTACAGTAAAGGTATGACAAATTGCATGCAAGAAGCCTATGATAAAAATTTGGTATGTTTGACAAATGTGAGTACTATCATCTTTTAAAAGAGTTATTAGACCATGCTAAGTGTGTGTGAATTAAATCATGTGAAATGCAATGTTTAGCAGCATGTTAGGGCTTTATTATGGTTCATTATCACTGTGAAATAGTAACATTGAGTTCTGTAATGAAGCATGTGGTGTGTTTTAAAGCATATGTGAATGGATTATAAGTGCATGTAAAAAACGTAATCATGTGGATAAGTGAGAGAGAATGTGTTTATGTGAAATTGTGCTGAAATTGACACTACTACCATAGAAGGCTGTGGAGCCGTACAATAGTAAAGTCCTTATGGGAAGGCTCGATGTGTTGTGATATATTATGGGCATTAGGATGAAATCCTGGAGGTGGACAAGTACACTGGTAGGGTGGAGAGGGCTTCTCCCGGTCTGCGCAATACCAAGATTGTCACTGTGTTGCTAGGTGACGGTATGTGTTATGTGTATGTGTGTCCTTTTCGGTGGTAGGACTATGTGTCACGACAATTATGTGTAAAAAGTGTGAATATGTGAATTATGCAAATGTGAAATATGAGCATGTGATAGTGTAATGTGAATGTGTTAGCATGTGAAAAGATGTGGAACCATGTGATGGGAATTAATTATGTTAAAACAACAAGCTAAACATGGGAAATGTGTTATAACGTCATGTGAAAATGATTAGATATCATGCTAGGATGTTAGTTACCTTGTGCTAGTCTTGTGTAGTACCCTGATTTTTGAATCCAAATAAAAAAAAAAATTAATTAAGTAAATGAGATAAATAGATTTAATTGGAATAAAGAGATCATAAATAGAATTTAAGGGAATTAAACCACTACCCATTAAGCTAAATTAGTAATGGATGTATTAATAGCCAAACATAAAAGAATGGGCCCAATTATGAAGAGCCCATTATAGGATGGGAGTTAATTAAGCAAACTTCGTATTTAAAAATAATAGTAATTATAAAAGGGGTAAGAAATATTAAATAAGTCATAAATATCCAAAAGAAGAGTCCTAGGCTTACCCTAACCCTTTACCCACGAATTGGCTCTCTTCCCAATCCAAATTAGGAGATAATGGCAAAGAGAGAAGGAGATAAAGATGGAAATTCGAAATTTAATAGGAAAAGAAGAGTTTTGGAAACCTTGGACTCTATTAGCAACCAAATACACCTAATCGACCCTATCAACCTCATTTGTGTGCTGAGACTTTGGAGACGAAGGGAGAGGCTGGAGAACGTAGGAGCTTGGAGGAGAAGGGCTTGGAGCTTGGTTTTTCATCTTCTATTTCGTCATCAACCCGTTTCTTGTCAACGCAAAAAGGTAGGCAATCTTCAAACTCAATTCGTGAAATTTAAACTCTAGGCAGACCATGCAGCTCCTTCGAAAGCCCCATAATTCATCCTTTTTCATTCATACATGAGGGCGAATTAAATGATCAAACTTCTGTTGATATGTGTGCCCGAACCTCCATGATTGCCTTACATCTCTGAATCTACTTGTCCTCATGTCTTGAAATTAAAAACCATAATACTGCTTGAAGCTAGGGTTCTAACAAACCCACTTTTCCCAAATTCCATTGAGCATGCTATGCGAATTAAATCATTTTCTATACCTATGCATGTTCTAGGTTAACAAAATAACCTATCTAAAGCGTGCCTTACGAATTGTTCTCTAATTAATCATGCCCAGTGATAGATCCATATGTTAGTTTCGTTTTAATTTGATTTCAGAATTTTGAAGCTTTCTGTGATTATATATCGATTTTTGAAGTAAGTTGGGAGGGATGGAACCCACCTGGAAAAGGGGCAAAAGCTTTTTTTTGGCTCGGACCACCTTCTGTTGTGTGCGACGGCCCGACCCGTTGCGATCTCAGAGGGGGTCGCGACAAGGGGGTCCATCGGTTTGAACGCGAGGGTCGACATGTCGCGACCTGCCCCCGATTCACCCCAGCACCAGTTCAGCAGAACGCGACCGGACATTGTGTCGCGACCTGATTGCGACCGTCAACCCCGTCGCGACCTGATACTGAATGCGCCATGCAAGGGCATCACGATGATCTTAACGCGAACCCTGTGCGTCGCGACCTGACTCTCTGATCGCGCCAGTCACTGGCATCGGACCTGATTGCGCCACCTTGTGCGTCGCGACCTCAGAGTCGTGGCCAGAACCTGAATTGCACTTATACCCTGTTAATTATGTCACTTCAACCTATTAGTTTTAAATAAACACTGTCATGCATAATTTCGACTTGTTAATAATAATGGGAATATACATGAAATAATTAATGTAAAGTTATGTGCACAACCATACTGTTCTCTTGATTCATCTACACTTGCACACACTAAACATAAATATATGCCATAAGACCTATTAACTTACTCAATAATGTATCTGGTAATTTAGCGAAATAAATTACTAAATTCCCTATTTAAATAATTACACTTGTCTTCATTTCACTTGCATTTTATACACCGTTACCGCTTCCCTCGGCCTTTTAGCACTCGAGGCACGATGGACCAGTTTCTACACACTTTATCTGGCATGAACCACCTCTCCGTTGGGAATACTAGACAAGGACCAGGGACTCCTTGTCAAGGCCTCGTAAGTCTTCTTGGCTTTGGCGCACATCCTTAGCCGATGAGCTGGTTGTACCCTTAACAGCGTTACACCCCTAGGGATCAGTACGATCCAAACGGCCTTAGTGAGTTCTCTCTTACCTCATGATCATGCTGGACCATCTAGCTGTGTTCATAGCAGGCTAGTGGGCGGTGGTGACTTCTACTAGACTGGCGGTACCCGACACGGTGTGTGGCAACTGTTACTATCGTGGTTTAACGATGTTTTACGATTATACCCTTATCTCATCTACTATTTCGTTATCTCATCTGTTCACTTTCACTCTGTACTCTCATCTATTTCGTCTATTACTCTCATCTCTTTTTGTACTCTATTTGGCCATACAATTGATTGTCTAAAATAAACAAACAAGTGCCATATGCCAGTGCAATAGGGCCCGGTCTGGTCTGGGGAGAGCTCCCGAAGAGTGCTATTCCTCGCGAGGGTAACATGATCAGGATGTGTGCGGCATGCATCCAGTGCCATTTAATACTATCACAATTAAACTATGACAATCAAAGTGCAATTATTCAAGTGTTATCGTTACATGTTAGTTCGTTACATGGATAGTTCTCTACTTTACATGTTGTGTGTTTTACCCTGTGCCAGCGTATCGTTATCTTGCTATCATTACTCTACTCTACATGTCTCTACTCTCTAGTTAACCTGTCTTTAAGACATTAATCATTTAAACCATGCTTGTTCTTATGAGATAATAAGTCCTACTGGGCGTTATTCGCTCATCCTGCGTATTTATTTAATGTGTTCAGATGAGTCAGATGGTGACCACACTCACGAGGATGGGATGATGAGGATGTTGCTCAGGAGTGACCCAATCAGCTATCTGGCATAGTAGTCAGTTAGTATAGTTATGAGTTAGTGAGTCAGTTAGTTCTTATGTATTAGTTGGATTTGAATAAAGTACTCTGGGCCCTAGTTTTGGCTCTGATAGATGGATGTAAGATATTTGATGGATTATTAATGAAATTGGAGTTTATTTGGTATTATTCCAATTGTGTAATGTTTTGTCATTTGTATTCTCGCTCTGTACTATTTAATAGCTGTAATTCCGCTCTGATATTTCGCGTCGGGGCGTTACATCTTGTAATCTATTGTTTAAAGATATGAGGATGTGAATTAAATTTAACAATATGAATCATGTTACATATTATGTGTAGAAAGAATGCTATAGGTCTTCATGGATAATTGTTAAATTGATGTGAATCATGTACCATGTATTTCCCTTATGGTTTAAAAGGCTAGCATGTGTATGTGATATGTGTAAGGGTGCTATCTTTGGATTGCTGCTGGTTCTTTTAGAAGACTCATACTTGCTTCGGCGTACAGGTGAGACAGGTGTCCCTGCACTTGAGGAGGACATAGTGAGGAGCAACTCCGAGCGCGAGAAGAAGCCTCACTTGTGGACATTGCTTCATAGTTTACTTTTTTCCATTGTATGAATAATGTCATAAACAATGTATTTTATTTGGAATTGTATTAATGTGGACAATTGTTATTATTTGCTATATAGACTGTGGAATCATATGAATGAAGAGGAATAAGAGTTATTCTTTTAATTCCGCTGTACTCTTTTGTTATTCATGTACGTTTCAACTATTGTTTAGTGTTCGGTAAATGTCTCACTGTGATGGCACCCTTTGTACCGACGTGGATTGGTATAATCGTACTGGTGTAAAGATGGTCATTACACAGCAGATGCAGCTGCACCTTGGTGCCATGGTCGAGCAGCTGGTAGCGGCCATCAGAAGAGTAGGCACCTCATAGCAAGCCCTCAGGTCAATTTTACTGTCAATTTCATATACTATGCATGAAGTCGGGTGGGTGAGAGCGACGTATAGAAACTGAAGGAATCCTAATCGGATTCCGGTTTGGGTTCGCCACTCAAACCACTAATTTTAAAAAACTCAAGTGTAAAGGGTTAGAACAAGCAAGTCAAGGGTCTAAAATAAAAAATAGGGATCAGATCGGCATATCGTTTGCACCGACATGACGAGTGCATGAGGGCAACATGTGGGAACTGACAGAATCCTGATTGGATTCCCAGTTTTGGGTTCGGCGCTCAAACCACTAATCTTAAAAAAACTCAAGTGTGAAGGGTTAGAACATGCAAGTCAGGGTCAAAATCTGAAATAGAGATCCAATCGACATGTCGTTTGCATTGACACAACCGGGTGGGTGAGGAGCAACATGTGCAAACTGACGGAATCCTGATCGGATTCCCGGTTTGGGTTCAGCACTCAAACCACTAATCCTAAAAAGACTGTAGTGTAAAGGGTTAGAACATGCAAGTCGGGGTCCGAAATCTGAAATAGGGATCAGATCAGTGTGTCACTTGCTCCGACATGACGGGTGGGTAAGAGCGACGTGTGGGAACTAAAGGAATTCAGATCGGATTTCAGTTTGGGTTCGGCACTCAAACACTAAACTTAAAAGAACTCAAGTGTAAAGGGTTAGAGCACGCAAGTCGGGGGTCCAAAATCTGAAATAGGGATCCGATCGGCGTACATTTGCACCGACACGACCGTGTAGGTGAGAGCAACGTGTGGGAACTGACAGAATCCTAATCGGATACCTAGTTTGGGTTCGGCCCTCAAACCACTAATTTTAAAAAAAAAAACTCAATTGTAATGGTTAGAACATATAAGTCGGGGGTCCAAAATCTGAAATGGGGATCCGATCGGGATGTCGTTCACTCCGACACGAACGGGTGGGTATGAACGACGTGGGGAACTGACGGAATTCTGATCGAATTTTCAGTTTGGGTTCGGCTCTCAAACTACTAATCTTCAAAAAATCAAGTGTAAAGGGTTCAAACACGCAAGTTGGGGGTCCAAAATTGAAATAGGGATCCGAACGGCGTGCCGTTCACACCAACACGATTGGGTTGGGTGAGAGTGACGTGTAGGAACTAACGAAATCCTAATCGGATTTCCGATTTGGGTTCAGCGCTCAAACCACTAATCTTAAACAAATTCAAGTGTAAAGGGTTAGAATACGCAAGTCGGGGTCTAAAATCTGAAATAGTGATCCGATCGGCATGTCGTTCATACCGACACGACTGGGTGGGTGAGAGCAACGTGTGGGAGCTGACGGAATCTTGATCAGATTCCGAGTTTGGGTTCAATGCTCAAACCACTAATCTTATAAAACTCAAGTGTAAAGGGTGAGAACACACAAGTCAGGGGTCCAAAATCTGAAATAAGGATCTGATAAGTGTGTCGTTCATACTGACACGACCGGGTGAGTAAGAATGAGGTATGGGAACTAACGGAATCCTAATCAGATTCCAGTTTGGGTTCAGTACTCAAACCACTAATCTTAAAGAAATCAAGTGTAAAGGGTAGTGAAAGATGTCCGGAATTGTCTATTATGGTAATCTAGAAGGGGGGTTGAATAGATTAATGTCAATTAAAATACTATGACCTTCTTTTTGATAATGACACAGACTTATCGAAATCTCAAACAGATTTAAATTTAATTCGAACCAAGATGTGTGTGTTGATTGTGAGTAGAGAGAACAACAACTTATCTAGCGTATGAAAGACCAACGTGCCTACCAAACATCTATCGTAAAACGTTCAAACCACATACACGAGGATTTAAGGTGGTTCAGAGTACACAACTTGTGTATCCTACGTCCATCATCCACACACACACGCAGAAACAACTGCTTATAAGCGAGTTCCACTCTACAACACACCCACCCACGTTGCTTGATGCAAACACGCACTCAAGACAACAAACCACGTGTGAATCAAGCACAAGGAATGAATCACCACCACACACACAAAGATAGGAGAAGTGTAGAAATAGAAGATTTTAGAGATGTAGAAATATATCCTGATGAAGAACTCTTCGTTGTGGTCATCAAGAAGAACTCCAAGCTTCATTTGGATGTAGATCAGTTGATGGAGAAGCTTGAATCGTGGACGAACCGGCTTCAACTCCGCTCGGAAGATGGATTTCTTCGCTCTGTATGGAGGATTGAAGCAGAGCAGCAGGGAGAAGCTTTCTCTCTTGGGTTTTGCTTAGGGCTTTGATATTGTGGCTTCTTGCTGCGAAATTAGCTTCATATGATCTTTTATATGGGTGTCTAAACATGGAGAGTCGTGCTTGAAGGGATCTCCCAATATAGATCATATCTTGACCATCGAATCTTTCCAAAACTTCGTCTGTCGACAGGCCTTCATAGCTGTCGATAGCTACTGGTGATTCTGGTTTCAGAACACTTCAAGTTGCTGGAAGACTAGATCTGTCGACAGGCGATTGCTGCTGTCGACAGCTACTGCAGGGATTTGATTTCAAGAACAATTGAGGTTGCTGGAAGTCAGTATCTGTCAGCAGCCAGGCTGTCGACAGCTACTATCCTAATTATTATTCTAGTGGATTTGATGTTCCTGGATGGTCCATCTGTCGACAAGGGTATTCTTGGTTGTTGACAGGTGTTCAGTTGAAGTCCTTTTCAAGATCTTTTGAACTTGACTTTGGGTACTTGCCTTGAATGCATCCACAACTACATGAGAAAACATTCTAAGTGAGATGTAATGAATACATATGTGATCATTTATGAACTTGCTTATGTCATTCATGTCTTTAGCAAATATGTCATCGTACAAACATCAATTGCAACATCCATTGAGTTCACATCATCAAAAACATTTAAGCACATAAAAAACCCAACAGGTTGGAACACGCAATCGGGGGTCCAAAATCTTAAATAGGAATCCAATCGGCGTGCCGTTCACACTGATACGATAGGGTGGGTGAGAGCGATGTGTAGGAACTGGCAGAATTCTAATCAGATTTCTGATTTGGGTTTAGCACTCAAACCACTAGTCCTAAAAAAGTTCAAGTGTAAAGGGTTAGAATACGTAAGTAGGTGGTCCAAATCTGAAATAGAGATCCGATCGGTGTGTCATTCGCACCGACACGACCAGGTGGGTGAGCGCGACGTATGGAACCAGACAAAATCCTAATCGGATTTCGGCTTTGGGTTCGGCGCTCAAACGGCTAATCTTAAAAAAACTCATGTGTAAGGGTTACAACATGCAAGTCGGGGGTCCAAAATCTAAAATAGGGATCTAATCGGCATGTTGTTCACACTGACACCACCAGGTGGGTGAGAGTACGTGTGGGAACTGACGGAATCCAAATCGGATTTCCATTTTGGGTTTGGCCCTCAAACCACTAACCTTAAAAAAGTGCAAGTGTAAATGGTTAGAATACGCAAGTCAGGGGTCCAAAATTTGAAATAGGGATCCGATCGGTGTGCCGTTCACAACAACATGACAAGGTGGGTGAGAGCGACGTGTGGGAACTAGCAGAATCCTGATCGGTTCCCGGTTTTGGTTCGGCGCTCAAACAACCAATCTTAAAAAAAATCTCAAGTGTAAAGCGTTAGAACACACAAGTCAGGGGTCTAAAATCTGAAATAGGGATCTGATCCACATGCCATTCGCACCGACACGACTAGGTGGGGGAGAGCGACATGTGGGACCATACGGAATCCTAATCGGATTTCTGATTTGGGTTCGGTGCTCAAACCACTAATCTAAAAAAAACCCAAGTGTAAGGGTTAGAACACGCAAGTCGGGGGTGCAAAATCTTAAATAGGGATCCGATCAGCGTGTCATTCACACGACACGATCGGGTGGGTGGGAACTGACGAAATTCTAATCGGATTTTCGGTTTGCGTTTTGCGCTCAAACCACTAATCTTAAAAAAACTTAAGTTAAAAGGGTTAGAATACGCAAGTCAGGGGGGCCAAAATCTGAAATAGGGATCTGATCAGCGTGTCGTTCACACCGACATGACTGGGTGGGTGACAGCGACGTATGGGAATTGACAGAATGCCTATCAGATTCCCGGCTAGGTTCGGTACTCCAACCACGAATCTAAAAAAAACTCAAGTGTAAAGGGTTATAACATGCAAGTCGGGGGGTCCAAAATCTTAAATAGGGATCTGATCGGCATGCCATTCACAATGACACGAACATGTGGGTGAGAGTGACGTGTGGGAACTGATAGAATCCTAATCGGATTTTCGGTTTGTTTTCGGCGCTCAAACCACTAATCTTAAAAAATAAAGGGTAAAGTGTTAGAATACGCAAGTTAGGGGGTCCAAAATCTGAAATAGGGATCCGATCAGCGTGCCGTTCACATCGACACGACCGAGTGGGTGAGAGCGATGTATGGGAACTTATGGAATCCTAATCAGATTCCCGGTTTGGGTTCGGCGCTTAAACTACTAATCTTAAAAAAGCTCAATTGTAAAGGGTTAGAACATGCAAGTCGGTGTTCCAAAATCTGAAATAGGAATCCGATCAGCGTGTCGTTTACACTGACACGACAAGGTGGTGTGAGAGAGACGTGTGGAACTGACGGAATCCTGGTTAGATTCTCGATTTGAGTTCGGCCCTCAACGACTAATCTTAAAAAAACTCAAGTGTAAACGGTTATAATACGTAAGTCGGGGGGTCCAAAATTTAAAATAAGGATCCGATTGGTGTGTCGTTCACACCGACACGACAGAGTGGGTGAGTGCGACGTGTGAGAATTGACGGAATCTTGATCGGATCCCCAGTTTAGGTTCAGCGCTCAAGCCGCTAATCTTAAAAAAACTCAAGTGTAAAGGGTTAGAACACGTAAGTCGGGGGGTCCAAAATTTGAAATAGGGATCCGATCTGCGTGCCATTCGCACTGACACGATCTGGTGGGTGAGAGCGACGTGTGGGACCAGACGGAATCCTAATCGAATTTCTGGTTTGGATTTGGCGCTTGAACCCTTAATCTAAAAAAAACCCAAGTGTAAATGGTTAGAACACGCAAGTTGGGGGGTCCAAAATCTCAAATAGGATCCGATCGGCGAGCCGTTCGCACCGACACGATCAGGTGGATGAGAGCGACGTGTGGGAACTAACAGAATCCTAATCAGATTTTCGGTTATGGTTCGGCTCTCAAACTACTAATCTTAAAAAACTTCAAGTGTAAATGGTTAGAATACGCAAGACAGGGGTCCAAAATCTGAATAGGGATCCGATAAGTGTGTTGTTTGCACCAACACGATTGGGTGGGTGAGAGTGACGTATGGGAATTGACGAAATCCTAATCGGATTTCTGGTTTGGGTTCGGCACTCAAACCAGTTATCTGAAAAAAAAAATTTAAAGTGTAAAGTGTTGGAATAGGAAAGTCGGGGCTCCAAAATCTAAAATTGGGATCCGATCAGCATGCCATTCACACTGACACGATAGGGTGGGTGAGAGCGACGTGTGGGAACTGACGGTATCCCGATCGGATTTTCAGTTCGGGTTCGGCGCTCAAACTACTAATCTTAAAAAAACTCAAGTGTAAAGGGTTAGAACACGCAAGTCAGGGTCCAAAATCTGAAATAGAGATCCGATCGGCGTGTCGTTCACACCAATACGACCGGGTGGGTGAGTGTGAGGTGTGGGAACTGACGGAATCCTAATCGGATTTCTAGTTTGGGTTCGGTGCTCAAACCACTAATCTAAAAAAATTCGAGTGTAAAGTGTTGGAATACGCAAGTCGGGTCTCCAAAATCTGAAATAGGGATCTAATCGGCGTGCGTTCACACTAACATGATAGGGTGGGTGAGAGCGATATACGGGAACTGACAGAATCGTAATCGGATTTTTAGTTTGGGATTGGCGCTCAAACCACTAATCTAAAAAAAATCAAGTGTAAAGGGTCAGAAATATTTTCTAAATGAACTTAGTAAATATTCATATATTTGAATTTAAATTTATAAAAATAATTTAATTACGTTATTTTTATTTATATTTCTAATGTTTATTTTTATAATATACGATCCTCCAGCACATGACGATGATGAGGCCGGGAGAGAGGACGATCCAGCAAATCTCTCTTGATTTTTATTTGTTATTATCGGGGACATTTTTATAATATTCATATAATTGATGATTTTATGTTATTTGTTATTTATTATGGATGTTCCTATGAATATATTTTTAGCAAGTTTTTAAATTTATCTTTGTTACTTTTTGTATTTTTAAAAAAATAATAAAAAGAAAATTTTTGACGAATTGCCGACGGCCTTTTTCCGTCGAAAAAAATGTCAGTATACCTGACTTCCGACGGTTTTATCCATCGGTAAAACCGTTAGAATTTTCGATGGATTCCCGATGGATACTTTCCGTCAGAAGTTTCCCACTTCCTATGCTTCTGTCCGTCGGTCAAAGTGTCAGAAGCTCCGATGGACTTACTAACAGAATATTCCATCGAAAATTCTGACGGGCAGTGTTCGTTAGTAAAATTGTCAGAAGATTTATTTTTCGGCGGATATTTCTGACGGTTTCTTTAGTCAGAAGTACCGATGGATTTACCGACGGATTTGTTCTCCGTCGAAAATTTTTGACGCACTTTTCCAACGGATCGTTTCCAACAGGTTATCATTGGAAAGCGGTCGGAAAGCTTCTTTTTCGACAGATTTTTGACGAAATATTGCAGTCAGAAATCCCAATTTTTCGTGTTATGATTGCAAATGGTAAGATCCTTCCTTTTAGGTTATTGACAAAAAGGGAGAGAGTATGATTAAACTATGAATTTTCTGTTTATTTAATGTTTGAGTATCTTCGTTAGAAAATTCTCATAAGTTTTGTCATCACAAAAAATTGAGAAATTGTTGAACCACTCTTATATTTTATCCACTGATTTTGGTGATAACAAAACTCATGATTAACTTAAATATCATGAATATATTTTATATCATGTTTTCCTCATAAATATAATTAATTATCGCACTATGGTTTCATGATTTGCACTGGAAAGCTCAATTGATTTTTATTCAATGTATATTGATTACTGACTAAGTGACACATCTATTACTGTTTTACATGTCATATCAATTGCACTTCATGAATGGATGTTTTAGTCAAACATCGATTGTCTTATAACATCGATTGCTTCACTTATAGCATCGATTGCTTCACTTAAACATCGATTGTTTGAAACATCGATTGCCTTATAACATCGATTATCTTAAACATTGATTGCTCTTCACTTAAACATCGATTGCCTTAGATGTAACGACCCGACCTTCCGAACCCCCGCCAAGGACCCCGAAGTTCGCGCTGCCACCCACGGATCGGAAGACCCGGAAGGGTTAGAAGAAATAGTCTAGTGAGATATGTACTGAATTTAAATAACTATAACAATATAACAATTGAACAATGTGTCCCAAATAAAAGCACAGGTACAAGAAGAAAGGTGCAGTCCTTAAGGGGCATACCCCGAGAACTTGCAAAGCATAACTCTCAACCCACTCAGGTACAAGAGCTCACAACACTCGCTCTCACTGCTGCTGACAACACATGGCGCCACAGCCGCCTCTGCAACCCGTCCAACACCGAGCTCCCACAACGACGAGCCCCTAGCTGAAGAGAGTAGGGGGGTGAGCCTCGCGAACAAGGCTCAGTAGGGATTACCAATTCCCTCACCGGCCAGAGCAACAGGAACTCCGAAAATAGGAAACTACACTAGAAATCTGTAAAGCGACAAGCACCTACAGAAAGATACTACAAAGCAGCATAACAAAACAATGCAACGTCACAACCACCAACCAAGGCCGTGACACACGCACAACTCCTGCAGAAACCAACGGAGTCGGGCACCAAGCGGAAGCAACCCTCAGTGCACCCGTCGAGACCATGCAAAAACCAGGTGAGAACGACCTCTCACCACAAGCACGGCCACCTCAGACCTCCACAAGGTCGAGGGCCCACAAGCAAAACCACCCCGAACTTGTTGCCCAGCTAGCTAGCCCAGAGGGGGGGGGGGGTGAATGGGTTATTAAAAATTTGATCTTAGATTGAAACCTGTTCACTAAAAGGATTACACAACAACTTAAACGAAGGTTAGAGTTAGAGGGAATGAAATAGCAAACGCACAAAACACAGCCACAAGACACAAGGATTTTATCCTGGTTCGGAACTCCTTTCCACAGGAGACCTACGTCCAGTCCTGAGCAATACCTCAGGATATCACTATCAAGGGTACAATCCCCCTCACGGATCCTTACACCAGCCTCAACTGGTCTTCCTTCAACCTGAAGGGAATACAACCACCCTGGATACCACCAGGTCTTCCTTCACACAGAAGGGAATAAAACTAATAACAGTAAGCACAAGAACAAGCTTCAGGAACTAGCTCAAACAGCTACAATCTGAAGCAAACAAGCCTCGAGAGAGAAAGGATTTTGACACTGGTTTCTCTCAAAGACTTCACTGCTCTCACAAGAATTTCTTTTTCAACACAGAGAGCTAAAGAGCTAAGATCTATTGGAATGGAGTGCTTCGCTCTTGTTTGAACTACAGAAGACTTGAAGGATTGGCTATTCTCTATCACAGAATGTTGTTCTCTTCAAAAGTGCCTTCTTCTCAGTCTTGTAGTCTTGTATTTAAGCTTCTACTTGAAATTTGAACGTTAAAGATCCGTTGTCTCTCATTCTGGTGTACGTTAGACTGGTCTGCAAGGAAGCTTTTGATCTTCAATCTTTTATCCTTTAGTACACGCCAAAGAGATATTTTGATATCTTGTATCTTTTGTGTCCAATGTTGTACAGATAAATCTTGTCAGGTATCTGCAAGCATATCAACAATAAATAGGAGACAGCTAGAACTGTCGTTGATTGTCAGTCACAGTTGGAGAAAGTATTGCTAGATTTAGCAAGGCTCCTTTCTGTCAAAATAAAGATGTAGACAGAATAGCACAATAGTGGAAGATATCGTCTGCATGCATGAGAGATACGTTCAGAGTGCATTGAATGCATAGCAGTCAAACAGACGAGATACGACTTTGACTATTCAACGTATATTAAAGAGTATTATATTGATATAACAATGAAATCGATATGAACAAAACGATGCCTTTATGACTTATGAAATCGTTATAAGTTGATAGGCAAATCGTTATGACAGAGCATCATTAAATCATAATAATGAAATCGTTATAAATACTTATGAAATTGTTGTGCAAGACAAATCGTTGTAAACATCAAAGAAATCGATGTGATTACTTACCAAATCGTTACTGTAAGCAAATCGTTATGAACAATATAGAAATCGTTATGAATTCTACAGAAATCGTTACGACGAATCAAGTCGTTATGAACAATATGGAAATCGTTATGAATTTTACAGAAATCGTTACGACGAGCAAATCATTTTGAGGTCTTTAGAAATCGTTATGACAACTTAAGAAATCGTTGCGACGAGCAAATCGTTACGAGGTCTTAAGAAATCGTTATGACAACTTAAGAAATCGTTGCGACGAGCAAATCGTTACGAGGTCTTAAGAAATCGTTATGACAACTTAAGAAATCGTTGCGACGAGCAAATCGTTACGAGGTCTTAAGAAATCGTTATGACAACTTAAGAAATCGTTGCGACGAGCAAATCGTTACGAAGACTTGGCAAGACTTTATAACTTACAAAGAAACCGATGTCTTAGCAAGTCGTTATGATGTATGAAGAAGTCGATGCAATGACTTGGGAAAAATATGAAGTGAGAGTTTTACCTGATTGTCTTGAACTTCCTTTTACTTGATTGTCTTGAACTTTATAACTTACAAAGAAACTGATGTCTTAGCAAGTCGTTATGATGTATGAAGAAGTCGATGCAATGACTTGGGAAAAATATGAAGTGAGAGTTTTACCTGATTGTCTTGAACTTCCTTTTACTTTTATTTCCTGTCCTCAAGGCTCAAGTAATCATTAGTATTGTTTTGTTAATCATCAAAATTAATATATAAATAAGTGAATTAATTTATATGGGGAAAGTTTGGTCATTAGACCCCGGACACACTGCGAGGTCGGGAAGCCACACATGCCGGTGCCACCACGGACTGGCACCCAAGAACGGGACTATGAAACCGAGAGAACACCGAAGCAGAAACCACCAGAAGCACTAGCCAATAAGGCCAAACCAATATGCATACGGAAACCAGGCATGGCCAGGCTATAACAGCCGTGGAAGCTAGGGCAATGGATAACACTTGGAAACGTCGTGAGGAAATGCCGTCACAACAACAGCAACCAAGCCACCGCCACTGGCAGCCAAGAGGAGGACACACCAGCCACTCCCTCTGCTCGCCAGCCTGGCTCATGCCTCTAACCTCCCCGGAAGAGAGAGACAGAGCCGCCACAGAACACCACAAGAACACACGCACCACCGCAGCCTGGCCAAGCTACGGCCCCACGCCTAGCACCACTATGTGGCTCCGAAACCAACGCAGAGAGAGGCAGTGAGACAAAGGACTGTCTGGGCCAGTCAATCGATAGATCATCGGTCAATCGATTATTAGACAGACGCCCGCTGCCAAGACACGGCCATGAAGGTGTCACCTTCGGTCACTGAACGTAACCAGGTAACTTGCCACGTTCCCCACTAAAAGGTCCTAAGAAAAGCCAGCCCTGGGGCACACGCTGACACGCTAACTGGGGCCCGGAAACATCTGAGGCAACACAGGTACTGTCGCGTCCTCCTAGGCCGTCGCGATACCATCGCAACGAGGAAGGGCACTGCGATAGCAGCCCTATCGCGACGGGGAAACGGGTCGCGACAAGATCGCGTCGGACCGCCCGATCGCGACGCCATCGCATCGGGACGACACGTCGCGACACAATCGCACCCTTTGGTGTCGCGACACGCACCGCAGTCGCGACACCAGAAGAAGGACAGACCCGCAGGATGCTCCATTCCGGGGCCACCCACACACCACACGGGGGAGGGGAGCATGGAGAAGCAGAAAATGCTATCTACAAACCACGAGGGGCTCCTAATCCACTTGGATCGAGTAGGGCACAAGCAATCCCTACCTTAAACGAAGAAACGGACCCATAAGGGCCCTTCACATCGGATTGGACACCTCCTCCTCGCTCCACGCAATCTCCACGACGCCTGGAACACGAGCACGACCCTCCTCCTCACCTGAAACGCACAAAGGGGTGAGAGGGAGGTGGAGCACTGCTGGAGGGGGAGTAGAGAGGGGAAGGAGGGAGAAATGGAGAAGGGGTCGCCAGCCAAGGCCTTAAGCCTTCGGCACCCAAGACGCGACGGGGCGACGCGTCGTATTAAGGACCTTAACATGATGGGTCAACGCACCGCGACAAGAATGCGTCCCCTAGAGATGTCGCGACAACGCGACAGGTCGTACTGACATTCCTGCCACCCTAACAGCTGCCAGACGACAAAAGGCACAGAACACTGTCGCGACCCGTTGACCGGTCGCGACAAGAACGCGATAGGAAAGATAGGCGTGACAAGGGTGACTATCACGTCGGACACCCACGACGCGACACTAATGCGTCACCCAACCCAGATGCATTAGTGTCCAGTCATCCAAGACACCAGACGGAAACCCAGGAAGTCGGGTCTTACATTCTACCCTCCTTAAAACAATTTCATCCTCGAAATTGGGGCAAGCCCAAAAGATCCCGAGGCACGAAACAAAGCACACGGAGCAAACATAAGACCAACACGAAGAAGCCACTAAGTCTCAACATGACTTCCTCATGGCAACAATCGCACAGCCAAACATGTGCGGAGCACACAAAGAGCAGGTGCGAAAAGCCACTAAGTGTCACCACGACCTCCTCGTGGCAACAACCGCACCACCAAACACGCACAGAGCACACAAAGCCGGAAAACCAACGGCTCACACAATGAGCTCCAAACACATGGGGAGCACACAACCGAAAACCCAACGGCTCACACAACACGCTCCAAACGTGGGTGGAGCACCAAACCGAGAAACCTACAGCTCACTCCAGCCACACGCGGGGCGTCCAAACAGAACGACAACCCCACAAGTGCCGCGCAACGCAAAAACTGACCTGAACAGCATAAAACGCCAGCCGAAAACTGCACGGATGCAACCACCAACAGACCCCGCTGTTGGGACCAACCGACCAGCAACACACTCTGTCACCAGCAAGGCCCGACAGAGGTTGCAGTTTCTAGTAGCTGCATGAGAAACGCCGGTCAACAACCCACTCCATCGCCAGTAAAACCTGACGTAGCACATAGTTTCCGACAACAACTCGAAAAAATGTCTGAGGGTCAAGCACAACACTCAGGGGAACAGCCTCACGTTACTAGAAATAGCTAGCATCGGTCACCAGCCCAACAGAGAAGCCACGCAAGCGACAAGAACCAGAGCAACATCATGCTCATAGAGAATCCGCAACATACGGAACGACGTCCATTGTCACCACTAGGTCTCACCCAGACCTTCCTCGTGGTCCAACAAGGACACCAAACGCACGCGGAGAATCCTCAACATGTGAAAATGGCATCCATTGTCACCACTAGTGTAACGACCCGACCTCCCGGACCCCCGCTAGGGACCCCGAAGTTGGCGTCGCCACCCACGGATCCGAAGACTTGGAAGGGTTAGAAGAAATAGTCTAGTCAGATATGTACTGAATTTAAATAACTATAACAATATAACAACTGTACAACGTGTCCCAAGTAAAAGCACAGGTACAAGAAGAAAGGTGCAGTCCTTAAGGGGCATACCCCAAGAACTTGCAAAGCACAACTCTCAACTCACTCAGGTACAAGAGCTCACAACACTGACTTACTGCTGCTGACAACACACGGCGCCACAGCCGCCTCCGCAACCCGTCTGACACCGAGCTCCCGTAACGACAAGCCCCTAGATGAAGGAAGTAGGGGGGGTGAGCCTCGTGAACAGGGCCCAGTAGGGATTACCAGTCCCTCACCGGCCAAACCAGCAGGAACACCGAAAATAGGAAACTACACTAGAAAGCTGTAAAGCGTGGAACACCTACAGCAGGGTACTACTAAGCAGTGGAACAAAATAATGCAACGCCACGACCACCAACCAATGTCGTGACACACACACGACTCCCACAGAAACCAACGGAGTCAGGCACCAAGCGGAAGCAACCCTTGGCACACCCGTCAAGACCACGCAACAACCAAGTGAGAACAGCATCTCACCACAAGCACGGCCACCTCAGACCTCCACAAGGTCGAGGGCCCACAAGCAGAACCACCCCGGACCCCGGACACGCCACGAGGTCGGGAAATCACACCCGTCAGTGCCACCACGGAGGACACAGAAGCGGAAACCACCAGAAGCATGGGCCAACAAGGCCAAACCAACAATGCCCATGGAAGCTAGACACAGCCAGGCTACAACCACCGTGCAGGCTAGGGCAATGAGGCATACTTGGAAACGTCGTGAGGAAACCTGTCACAACAACAGCAACCAAGCCACCACCACTAGCAACCAAGAGGAGGACACACCAGCCACTCCCTCTGCTCGCCAGCCTGGCTCTCGCATCTAACCTCCCCGGAAGAGTGAGATAGATCCGCCATAGAACACACAAACGCACGCAACACCGCAGCCTGGACAAGCTGCGGCCCCAGGCCTAGCACCACTACGTGGCTCCGAAACCAACATAGAGAGAGGCAGTGAGACAAAGGACTATCTGGGCCGTGCTGGGAAGAAAACACCTCGACAACCTCAGCGTCCCGCCCCAGACAAGAAAGCTCTACAAACGACTCAGCGCCACTGTCCAAACCTCGTTTTCCCCTCAGCTCTAGAGTCCGCCAAGTTGGCTGCCAACTCGAGCACGCTCGTAGCCCAGAGCACTCCCTCAATAGGCTCCCGAGGATGGGGGTCCCAGGCAACGGAGACAACTTCTGAACGGGACAAGCCCTCAGGTGCCAAGCACCGGGTAAACAGGCGGGGCAAGCACAACAAAAACCACCACGAACTGCTGGTTTGTAACTCACGTCAAGCCCAGCAAGCACGAGGCACGCACGGATCCTCGAGTGGGCCGTCGGCCAACCAAGGCACATACAAGCAGGCCAGAACCTCAGAACACCACCAGACAGTACGGAAAACATCGCTCTTCTAATAATTGATTGACCATCGGACAATCGATTATTAGACAGACATGAGCCTCCTGGCCCCGCTGCCAGGACACGGCCACGAAGGTGTCACCTTCAGTAACTGAACGCAGCGAGGCAACCTGCCGCATTCCCCACTTGAAGGTCCTAGGGCAAACTTACTCTGGGGAACACGCCGACACCCCAACCGGAACCCGGAACACCCGAGGCAACACAGGTACTGTCGCGCCCCCCCTTAGCCATCGTGATACCATCGCGACGGGGAAGGGCACCGCGACAGCAACCCTGTCGTGACAAGGAACGCGCCGTGACGAGATCGCGTCGGACCGCCCGACAACAACGTGATCATGTCGGGCCGGCACATCGCGACACGATCGCGCCCTCTGGTGTCGCGATGCACACCGTAGTCGTGACACCAGAAGAAGGGCAGACCCACGGGATGCTCCTCCCGGGCCACCAAAGTTGCCCACTACCCAGCTACCAAGCCAGAGGGGGTGAATGGGATTCTTTAAACTTTGATTCTAAGCCCTGTCAAAAAAAAATGATCACACAAAAATAGTACGTCGCTGTTTAGTGTTATAGTAAATAAAACACCAATCACACTACACAAGAATTTTATCCTGGTTCAGACCTCCTCTCCACAGGAGTCCTACGTCCAGTCACTGAGCAACAACTCAGGATTCCACTACCCAAGGTATAGTCCCCCCTCAAGGACGCTTACACATCCGCCCGCAGCTGGCCTTCTCTTCACAACCTGAAGAGGAATACAACACCCTAGAGCCCAGGTCTTCCTTCCACACGAATGAATACAACCACCTGTTACCTACAGTCTCTTCTTCAACCCCGAAGAGGAACAACACAATGATGTGAGAATATCAGGTGAAGTGCCCCTAGACCTGGTTTACAACAAGTACCAGATCTGAGGCAGAGACTGAGAGTAGAAGATCTACGATGAAAAGAACTCTCAGAACTCAAAGGTGCTCTTCAAAGGATTAAGACAGAACGTGAAGAGCGAGAGCAAGAGCTACACAAGAGTTGGAATGAAAAATCGCTCTTCTATTGAGACTCTTTGGCGTGAAGAAAATTGTTTCTTTGAAAGTTGTTCTATCAAGAGTCTTCAGACTTGAATATATATCTTCTCTTGAGGAAGTAGCTGTTGATATGTCCATTGTCTCTATACTCTGGGATATGTTAGACTGCATGGTATTGTAGAGTTTCGAATTAATGTCCCTTTACGATCCATGCATGCAAAAAGAAGATCCTTCTCGATATACTTCATCTCCCATTTTGTCCAACGTTGTTCATGGTTGTGCTGTCAGAGACATGCACACAATAAAAGCTAAATGATAGACAGCTACGCTGTCTCTTGTTGTCAGTCAACGTTAGAATGAATATACATCAAAATAGAAAGTCATTCTACTTTCTAAAAAGATGTTTCCAATATAAGCATAGGAATAGAAGATATCTGAGCATGCATTGTCCAGTGAGGTATTCAGTCACAATAAATGCATGGATATCGGAGAAAAAGTGAGGGAAGACTTTGACTTTCAAAAATATTTGAAATATGTTTAAATATCAAGTCGTATAACTCATGAAATCGTTGTGAGTATGACTTATGAATCGAAATGTGAATAAGTCGTTGTTTATGTAAATCGTTGCACATGTATAGCAAATCGATGTGAATACAAATCGTTATACAATTATAACCAAATCGTTGTAGTGACAAACTGTTACGAGAGTATAAGCAAATCGTTATGAGCAAGTCGTTATGAGCAATCGTTGTTTCACTTATCAAGTCGTGATTGATCAAATCGTTGTTGTGTCTTATCGAATCGTTACAGCAAGCAATCGTTGTGTAACTTATCGAGTCGTTATGAATGCCAAATCGATGTGGAACTTATCGAATCGTTATGAAGGCCAAATCGATGTGAGATCAAATAGTTGTTCTCACTAAACAAATCGTTATGAGAGCAAGTCGTTGTTCTCACTTATCAAATCGTTACGAGAGACAAATCGTTGTGAGAGTAAATCGTTGTTCTCACTTATCAAATCGTTACAAGAGACAAATCGTTGTGAGAGCAAATCATTGTTCTCACTTATCAAACCATTACGAGAGACAAATCGTTCTACTCACTTAACGAATCGTTTGAGGTCAAAATCGTTACGCTCACTTAGCGAATCGTTGTGAGATCGAAATCGTTATGCTCACTTAGTGAATCGTTGTGAGATCGAAATCATTATGCTCACTTAGCGAATCGTTGTGAGATCAAAATCGTTATGCTCACTTAGCGAATCATTGTGAGATCGAAATCGTTATGCTCACTTCGCGAATCGTTGTGGGATCCAAATCGTTATGCTCACTTAGCGAATCGTTGTGAGATCGAAATCGATACAACACTTATGAAATCGTTATAAAACCGAAATCGGTATGACACTACAAATCCTTATGAAATCGATGTGATTCTAATGAAATTGTTGTAGCATATAGAGAGTTGATGTGTAGTTAGAGAATTTTCCTACTCTGTATTTTAACTGCTACAAAGTAAGAAATACTTACATATTTTTCTTGATTTCGCCTGATTTACTTCTTGTGCCTAAGCTTTATGAAAACATGTTAGATGACACTTTATTGAAGTTTTGTTAATCGCCAAAATAGATCGATAATTCATAAAATTATATGGGGATGAACTGATCATCAATCTCCCCTTTTTGATGATGACAAAACATAACACAAAGCATAGATGTTCTGAATAAATCTAAGTAAATTCTCTGAAATAAAGTAGAAATGTATTTCAGAAACACAAATTTTTCTCCCCATTTTTGTCATTTAAGCAAAAAGATACCTTAATGAGACAAAGATGAAGAAGATAAACATGGGAGCAAACGAAAGTGGAATATATTACTCTGTGGAGGTTACAAGAAGATAGAAGGCAGAGACAAAAGGGAGGCAAAGCGAGTAAGGATGGGGATCGCCTTGCGTTCCTGGTCTTCAAAATGAGCCTGAAATGCACCAAAAGTGATTTTGTAGGAAGGTCCCATAGTAGGAGCCATCCTTTGAATGTGAACGTTGTCTCTGAGCTCCACAAAGGTGCCATATTCATTCATGCCAAGGGAAATCTTATATGAGCGAAAAGATCCAAAACTAGCTAGTCGAAAAACCTGATCAATTTTGAAGGGGTAGTAGATTTGATGCTGCTTCAGTTCCTTTTGCATAGAGAAAAAGACCTTGTACCTTTTTTCCCATGTAGCATAAGGGTCTCGGACAAGGTGAAGGGAGTTTGAATCCAAAAAGTCGCCAGCAGACATCAAAGGTTGATTGGATCGAGCCTGAGAAGCATTGAGAGCTTGAAGTTGTTGAGCAGAAAAAGGATAGAGCTTCTCCCGATCGGAAGGCGAAAGCCGCTCACTTTCAGACAGATGGGGGCTAAAACATCAGCCTTAATGTAGCCCCAAAGGTATTCCTTGTAAATGAATCTGTGAAAGGAAAGGGAATGGCCCTCTTTCACGGAAATTCTGGCCATTACCCGAGCACTCGCTCAAAGATTAGAGTCCCAATAGAAGAGTCCAGAATTAAGGTATGTAGAGGAGGTAGAACACCTCATCAGAATCTCCCATGGAGGCAAATCAACTTGGATGGAGCCGGTATGAGCATCCCTGGAGCTAAGAGCTTCATAGCTAGTCGGAATTGGCCAAGCTGCACTTCAGGAAGGTTATTGATGTAGCAGTAGTCGTTATACATCTGATAGAAACGAACAAGTTTGATTTCTTTCTATATAAACGGCCCCCAGGTGTTCTTGTGATGAATATGGAACCACTCAGAGAGAGTTAAAGGGTGATTTCTAGGTGGATACCTGGCTGCCTGAGCTCGAAGAAACTGCTGTAGAGAGCTTTGTGGCCCCTAGCCCACTGCTCTTCGGTTTTGGCTTCAGTTATGCGAAAATTTTAGACTGTTGAGCCTTGGATAGACAAGAATAAGGGAAAATGGTGTTAAGATGATTGGTGAGATTTAGGTGTGGGAGACCAAAGTGGTGGAAAAAGTGACTTTTTGAAGAAATGCTTTATACAAAGATGGTTGATTATTGTCAACAACAAAAAGAAAACCCAAAGAGGTGGATAGCAGGTTCAGAAGAGACAAGATAGTGGAAGTAAGTCTTCTCTTCTTAGGACAGGCTAGAAGAGCCTGTCCTGTGAATATGAGTCCTAACTGACAGGACTGAACGAAGTATTGCTACTTCAAATTCATCTTTGATGTCCTGATTTTCATGATGTACGAGTTGGGCCCCTCAGGATAATGGTTATGCAAGAAGAGGAGTAGGGATGAAGGGGTGAAGTAGAGGGAATAGAAGATGGTCCAGAGGAGGATGGACCAGAAGATGAGGCTCCAGCAGATGAGAAGCTGGAGGAACCTCAACAAAGGAGGAATAAGTGTGGAGGAAGTGGGAGATGATGAGGATTGGGAAGAAATGGTGTAGGAGAGGAGATGGTTCTAGGAATGGTTGTTTGAAGGTGGGAGGAGCTGGAGGTGCAGTGGAGGATGATGGTGGAGAAAGAGGGGGGCTGGAGTTGGAAGAGGAGAAGGAGCAGGGGGCTCAGGGCTATAGCCTGATCTTCTGCTCTTGAAGGTGCAGCCTCTGACTCCACTAGCCCTGATGGCCCAGAGATATCCTCAACTGTCCCTGATGGCCCAGACTGTGCTGCATCAGCTAACTCTGAAGCTGCCACTTCTTCAACAATTATTGGCCCTGATGGCCCTGCTGGATCTTCAACAACACCTCTGACCCTGATGGCCGAACCATTCTTCTTCATGAAGCCAAGACTACTGTGGGACTGATGGTGTGGGAGCAGGAGGGACTTGAATAGGTAGATGTGCCCTCACAAAAACTGACAGATCAAGGATAACTTGCTTCATGCTGCCCACTTCACTCTTCAGGCATTCGAGCTCAGATGTCAATGCTCAAGCTTATGGGCTGATGAGCTCTGGCTTATGAAGATGGAATCAATATCAGAACGCACAGAGCACAGTATTTTGCCTTGTTCATCCAATCTTTCAACAATAGGCTTCATATGACTGATAATTTCTCTTCTCTCCTCAGCCTCCTGTGTGACTCTTGTAAGAGAGGAATTTCAGGAGCCAAGCTTTCCTTTCTCTTGCCCTAGCAACGGGCTCACATGATCAACATTCACTTCTTCTTCTTCTGATTCAGAAGGGCTTGTTAAAATCCCTTCTCTAAACTGATCCACTGGGGGGTTTTCAGTGCTCTCCCCCTGAAGCTGAGTTTCCTTTTCAACTTATTGCTCCCCCTGAATGGGAGCATCTTCCATCACTAATCCTCAATGTGGCCTGGTGCCACAACCTCTTTACTGACTTCCTCAATCTGCCCAACGGCTCAATGTGTTCTAGAGGATGTCCTCAATCCTGCTTGAGCTGAACATGGGCTCTTCGATGCAGATTTCTGCTGCATTTTCTTGAACATCTGCTGGTGGTGCTGCTTGATCGTCCTGTATCACTGCATTTTCTGTCCTGACAACTTCTTGCTGCTCTTGACTACTGGTTCTGCTGCTGCTGCTGCCTCTGCCGGAACTGCTTCTTCCTGGACCTCTAGGGCTTCGCCAATAATGGCCTCGCCCTCAGCCATTGAGGTTTTTGTCCAAAACCCCAGCTACCAGAGAAAAACCACTCTTCTTTAAATTTCTGCTCCTATAGCTTGACCCATCTTCTCAAATACTGCTCCAACAAGACTAATCCCATAATGCGGAAAATCTTGGTTAGCAAATGTGCATATAGAAGGGACACATTCAATTTGATTTTCTTGTCCCAAATCTGAGTATTTGTGAATTTCATCCTCTCCAAAATGACCTCTGCCATGTTAATACTCTGGTTTGGATGGCCTAGAACATCATGTCAGAGTCTGCCTTGGTGCAGGTGGAGAATGTGGCACTCCTAGGAATCAAATCTGACACCACGATAAAGTGCAGGATTCTGTTGAAGCGTTCAACTGATTATGTCAATTTTTCCATTCTTGAGCTTGTACTCGGGACCAACTATCCCCAATCCCTTAGCTGAACATCGACGGTGTTTACTCCGCTGTGACCGGAGGTAGACACCCCAAGCACGACTCCATAGCTCATAAGTGATGCGAATCTGGGTTCCTTTGACCATGGATGTCAAGGACCCGTCCTCCTCAGAATTCAAGCAAACATAAAAAGCTTTAACTAGGTCTGGATAACTTGCCTCTGATAGAGTTGCTAACTTGTCCCTTCATTCTTTGCATAGCTGCAACGATGTTGTGCATCCCATTCGTCTCCAGATCAGCAACATCCACGCCTTATTTCCGCACATCTTTGTCTTCACAGTCGTATACCTTTCCTGCTACTCTGTCGGTGAGGAAAGCAGCCCCATAGCCCCCGAGGAGCCACAAACTATAGAACGACCATGGATTTGAATGGGAAAAGCTTCTGGATGGTGAAACGCGGCATTGTTGATTGTGCACTTTCGTTGTCCAGAGTTCCTTGCACAAGTCAATATGCTCACTTTCTCTAAACTGTCTCACAAACATAAAATAGCAAAAATGAACTAGCAAAGTGGTGAGAACAGGTCATATCTACAGAGAGGCCGAATAGAATTTGAATTAACTACTTTGACTTGAAAACATTCTAACAAACACATGTTCCCCCAATAATATTGCATTAAATTCATTATATAGACATCTTCACTCAAATTCCTCACACTCTTGTCAGATCAGACTTAACAAGTGAAATGGAGAATAGAATAGAAATTTGGTATCACTGTACCCTCTCAGCTCGAGGATCAAACAAGTAGGCAGAAATCTGAACTAGAACATAAAATGCACCTCTAATTCTGAAATGCTCTAGATTCAAAAAGATGACAGAATAAGAATCTAAGAAAAATTATCAAATCAATGTACCCCTATAGCTCAGGGGATGAACAATTAACATTCTCAACTCTCACAAACATCAATCAGAATGAGACAGTGAAAAGGAACTCAACCAGAAATTAAAGGGGAAGGCAGCAGAACCATCTCTCCCAACCCAGTCATCAGCAAAGAAGGAGAAACCCAACAAATTCCGACTCCCTCTGATCTGAACAACACAGAAGAATAGAAATAACAAAACCCCTGGATCAATCTCCATAGCTCAAATGCTTAACAACGAAAAGATGAAATGAAAAATCCAAACATAACACAGCCCTCTCCCAACAATAAGAACAATAGAACTCAGAAGTACATAGCAAACCCCTGGATCACTTAACAGTAGCCGAAATCCCCCAGATAGCAAGATAAAACCCGAAGAAAATTACGAAGCCATCTCCCCTGCAACCATCTGAACGGAAGAAACCCCACAGAAGCACAGAAGAAATATCCAAAAAAAATTCTGAACCATCCAATCCTCCCAGAGCTGAACAACTAACGGAAGAGAAGAAAGCTAAACTATCAACTTACAGCAGTATTGAAAAGAAGAAATAACACCAAAGCAAGGAAGAAATAATTCTGACACTCTCGAATCCCACACACACAGCACGGAATAGATGAAATTAGCACAGAATAAAGGAAGAACAATATAAGCAGTAGAACTCGATCTCTCTCACACAGCAGCAGTAAACGTTCTCCAACTCTGATCTCCGGAAGAACAGGAAAAAGCTATAAACTCCAAAAAGCTGAACTCGGATCTGATCCTTCTACATGTGCTGAAGGAAAATACGAAGAAATGCCAAAGAAAATTCCCAAAAATCTCACTGTCCAAGCTCGTCTCCTCTCTGCTCTGCTGAAAGAAGAAAATACATAAAAGAAATGGCAGAAGAAAAATATCAAAACATCTCACTGCTAAGCCTGAACTGTGGAAGAAAAGAACGAAAACTAAAAATCCTAAAAATTCCAATCAGGCGAAGCCCTCTAATTCTGGAAAAACAGATAACTGAAAAAATTCTAAAAACTTGACCCCGGAGAAGAGGACCTGAGGTCCTTATATAGGCACCAGGCCCTCTGCTTCACCTCCTCCATCGTTGTCGCCACCTCAGCTGGCCACGCACCCGATCCAACGCTCCACAGCACATCGCCTGCTCTGCACGCAGCAGCTCGGCCCCTGCATCGCTCGGTTTCCTCCACCCCATCACGTGAGGCGCACCCACCGCATGCATCGCACCGGATCTCGCCCAACTGCTCAATCGCCAACGCCGCTCGTTCCAGCAGACACCATCCATACTGCTCAGCTGGTTCGCGCGCCCCTGGTCTCCGCAGCTGACCGCATCGCCTCCACCCGCCGCTGCACACGGCCTCCATCGCCCAGCCGCCTCCAGCGCACCTGGTCCGCCTCCACACGAGCTAGCAGCCGCAGCGCTTCACACCAACACCCATCGCTAGCCGTACGAACCACCTCCATCGTGAGCTGCCCAGCTGTTCAGCTTCACACCAGCCCATCCGCAGCAGCAGCACACCGACAGGGCTCAGCTGGCCATGCCGCCTTGCAAGTTTGTACACAGGCGCCCTCCACTTCCATCTGGCCGCTCACAGTAGCTCTTCCAACTCACCCCAAATCGCCTCTGCTTCCGACTGCTTCCAGTTAGTTTCTACCTTCGTCCACCTGGGGGGGGAAAAGAAATATTTAATGGAGTGTTGTGGGTAAAGTTGTGGTGGGTGTTAAAATCTTTTATTTAATGGGATGGGTGGGGGTATGTGGCTTAAAAGGTTGGGTGGGGTATAAAAGTTTATTTTATTTACCAACTCATATTTATTTACTACTAAAATATTTTACAAGAATATTATTGTAACAATATTTATTTACAAAATATCTTTTTATTTTCCTAAAATGAACCTAATTATTATTCTGAAAGAAAGAAAATATAACATGTATTTTTAACCACAATATCAACTAATATGTTCAAAATCTTATTTATGGATGAAATAAAAATAACTCAAATGTACGTTATTTATAGACAACTAATGTCTAAATTTAATAAATGTATGAAATTTAACACTGAAAAGTGTGTCATTTCACTCCCCCTACTTGAACATTGCTAGTCCCTTAGCAATAAAATTATTCCAAATGTAGGACTAGAAGATGTAATGTCTCATGCTAGACACCATCATGTAAAATATTAATGTAGAGATATGTCGTTCTAATTGTAAGGGCTTATGGCAAGACATTATGCACAAATGATAGCTCACTTAAGAGTTCACATCAGCCCTCATAGAGCTTCTCTACTCAGCTAGTAATTGAGATTAGATTAATTCGAGGGAGAAGAAAGAATTGTGGAATAAGATCTTGTCTCAGTCAATTGGGTTTTTCTCTCAGTTCCATTCTGCTCAACTTCCTTGAGGATTATTTCTCTGAGTTGGGGACTTTTGACCCTTTATTTGCACTTTGTGCACTCAGAATTTTTCTTTCTTTTTCATCCACAATGCTGCACAACCCATCACTTTTCAAGAGTAGCGAGTCCAACTTTACTCAGATCCGGGGCATTTTTCATAGATATATTTTTTTCTTTTCTTTTGCTTTTGCTTTTTCTTTCCTTTTCTTTTCTTTTCCTCTTAAAGGAAGGATGGACAGTCAGTTTCCTTGATCACACATTCACTTCCTTCACAATTTACTTAAGGGAAGGGAGAAAACCAATCATCTCTCTCCTACTAGCCTTGACAAATTTGCTACATTCGGGTTCAGCTAGTCTAAGTGCTGTGTAGTGTGTGTATGAAAACTCTTGCCATAAATCCTTATATAAGGTAGACAATAAGTATATGTAATCCTTTACTAGAGGCTACCTAACATGGATGCTTGAAAGGGAATGTGACAACTACAAAATTTAATGGTTAAAGATCAGACACATAGTCTGTGATTTGCAATGCCAGACATTTTTATTCAAAGATGAAATATTGTGAAATTTTTATTTGCACATGCTCAAATAAAGAAAGAAAACGAAGCACTAGTTAGGATGGGGACTATGAATGCATGCTTATTCTACCTCTCCCCCCTACTTATTTACAGAAAAAGAAAGTAAGACATAGAATTACCTGATAAAGGAAATCTGTACACTTGGGTTGCCTCCTAAAAGCGCTAAGTTTATCGTCTTCAGCCGGACGCAATTAGGCTCCATTTGGCTCAGCTAGCTTGGTAGACTCAATTTTCAAAGAAGATGGATTTCAAAGAAGTGCTTTACCTTTGCCCATTAACAGTGAATGATTGTCCAGTTTTACGGTCAAGAATGACGACAACACCATTGTCACAAGCTTTGACGACAGTGTAAGGACCATCCCATCGGACTTCAATTTTCCCCAAGCCTAGAATTAAATAACCAAACTTATCATGCACTTGAAAAACATTTCTATGAATGTGTTTTTCATGGAATGTTTTGGCTTTGGCTTTACAGATTTTTAGTTTTGGCTTTGCAGATTGATAGCAATTATGATGGGCCAAGTTTCATTCTCTCCTAAAAGATGTTTTGAATAGCAGGGAGTGGTTTTAGCTCAACCTTAGGGGACACAAAGGAATTGATGGATCATTATCCTGAAACATGGAACTAAATTGTCCTTCCTCTCCCTCAAACCCTAGAGCACAGGGTTGGTCTATTGTTTCTTCCTCACAAGATTCTTCCAAGGAGTCTACCACTAGACAACTCTCTTCTTGATCATGATGCCTAGATGCCTTAAAAATATTGATACTAACCTGCCTATCCCCAAATGATATATCCATCATCCCAGTAGTAGCACAATCAATGATAGCTCTAGATGTGGCCAAAAATGGTCTACCAAGGATGATGGTGGACTGAGTTAAATCTTGAGGAGTGTTCATGTCCAGAATGATGAAATCGCAGGGAAGTAGCAATCATTGATTTTTACAATAACGTCCTCAACTAAACCTTTAGGAGTGGTGACAGAACTATCGCTAGTTGAAGGACAATAGAAGTGGGTTCAATTCTCCTAATTTGAATTTCGCCAAAAATAGTAAAAGGTAGGAGATTGACACTGGCTCCCAAATCCAAAGGCTGCTTTCAAAAGTGACTCCACCGATAGTGCATGGAATTAGTGGAGTGTCTGGATCTTTAAGCTTTTAGGGAGTTGGTTCAAGATAACGGCACTCACAGTTTCTGGAAGAATGATTGTTTCAGTTTTATTTCTCATTTACGTTTTGGAGTGCACATTTCATTTAAGAATTGGCATAAGCAGGCACATGCTTGATGGCATCAAGAAGAGGAATGTTGATGTGAACTGTTTAAAAAGTTCCAAGAGTTCTTCATTACCAGTTGGTTTGTTTTTGGATTTTGGCTTTAAAGTTTCAGGAAAAAGGACTCTCGAAATGTAACAGCTTGGGTCTTCATTCATTTGATTTGTCTAGAGACTCTTCAGTCATTTTCTCTTTTTCCTTGGATTTTCTTTTCAACATTTTCTTCACTCTCTTCTTCAATTTCAGTTTCATTTCATTTTCTTTATCCTTATGCAATGTTGACATGTGTGGGTGAGGATTTATCCTGATTTTTCACTTCTTAAGGTTGACACAGTTTTCACATTTTCCACTTGGGGACCTCTAGCTTGGGCAGGAGGATGATCTGTTGTATAGGTGATTTCTGAATTTGTGGTGCTGGAATGTCTGGACAAAAGCTTGTTGTTGGTTTTGTGGTGGAGGGGCATTTGGTCGAGAAGGTGGTCTGTACCCCTGAGCCTGATGGTATTGCTGGTTCTGATAAAATCCGGGAGTGTTGTTCCTTGAGTTTGCTACAGCTTGACTTGGCAACTGACCATTCCTCCTTTGACAAACATCAGCAATCTGGACTCTATCCTTGTCAAATTTTGTTGAAAATTTTGGTTTTGATATTGATTTGTTGTTCTTGCACAGTTTGACATAGAGTCACATCATGTTTTGGAGTTGATTCATTTTATCATCCCAATTGGTTGAGGGGTGGTGGTGGATTATATGATGGAGGTTTGGAAATGTGTGAGCAAATTGATTTGGAATTTGATTTCTTGGACTTGTGGAGGTTTGGAATAAGAAGATTGGCCAAATCCCAAATTATTGGGATAAGATTGACCATACATGGATTGCTTAAAGGAAGGTTGAGACACTTGTTCAGATTGATTTTTCCAAGAAACGTTTGGGTGATTCCTCCAACCAGGATTGTATGTGTTAGAATATGGATCATAGGAGGGTTGTAGAAACTTTGGGCAGCTTGGACTTGTTCTTGAATAAAAGGGGTAATTGGGCAGTAGTGGGACAAGCATTGGTAGGATGAGCTGAGCTAGCACACATAGAGCAAGTTTCAGGTGGTTGAGAAAACTTGGGTGTGGCTTGCCCAGTGTAAAGATAGTAATTGATCAAATTTTGTTCCAACTTCTGCTCCAATCTCTGATCAAATTTAGCTAACAATCTTCTACCTAGAATCTGATTCTCCTCTCCTCTTACTTCATACATCACTGCCTTCCTTACAGGTCCTAGTGCTCTCTCATAAGAGTGGAGTGAGGCATGATTGATAGAATTTTCACTCAATGTATCAAACAGATTATATGCCTCATCCTCGCTCTTAGTCATGAATGCTCCTCCACATGAGGCATCAACCATTTGCCTATTGATTCTGTTAGTCCTTCATAAAAAGCTTGGACTATTTGCCACCTCGAAAGACCATGATGGGGGCATTTCCTAAGCAACTCTTTAATCTCTCCATGATTCATGCATTAACTCTCCGGGTGTTGGGAGAATCCAGTTATTGCTTTCTCATGTGTTGGTGCGGCCAATGGGGTAAAATTTCTTCAAAACTTCCTGCTGCATTTCTGGCCATGTTGTAATGTTCTCCCTATGGTTCCTAACCAATGTTTGGCCTTATCTTTCAAAGAGAATGGAAATAGGGTCAGTCTTAAGGCATTTTCAGTGAAATTTGGATCCTGACAGTGGAACAAATCTCTAGGAACTCATTTATGTGCTTGTAGGGGTCTTCATTGGGATTGCCATAGAAGGATGGCAACATTTGAATGGTTCCAGGCTTGATTTCAAAGTGGTTGCAGGAATTTCCGGCCTAATGCAAGTAGCAGGCTGATATTAGAAGGAATAAAGTACTCCTTCATCTGTCTGGGTGCGACCTCCTCTACATCCTAGCAACTTGGTTTTGGTCTTGGTTGGCCATCCTATGAAAGAATCTTTCAATCTCGTCTATAGGTTGAGCCAAATCTAAGTTCTGGGAACGTCTACCAAGCATGCACAGATTGAAAAGCCCTCTATTTATAATTTTTGAATTTTTAGATTTTTATTGATTTTGAATTTTTATGAACAAACACAAATAAACAAACACTTTCAAAACAAATTAACCTAACACTAAGTGTTCCTTGGACTTATGTATTTTCTCAAAATCAGATTTATGCTTGCTTAAATCCAATCCTAACTCTTCTTATACCGGCCAGGTAAGAGGTGGAGTAGAGGGAGCCCCCCTTGCTTTCGCAAGGACCCAATTAAATAACCTCTACTCACTTAAGCGTAAGCTTTTTAACCTCTAATCTTAGACACCATACTTAAAGAGAAGTTTTAGAATTAAGAAAGGATAAATCTAATTATGAACCCTAGGGCCAAGTCTACTGGTTTTATTGAAAGTTTAGGCAAATGCAAGAATGTGGAAAATTTTTGTGATTTTTTGGCAAAGGAAGGGTGATGAAATCCCTCACCTTATCTTTATGATTTCTAAAGGGTGATGCCCTTAAGCAGTCCCTTTTACAAATATGAAATGCAACAAAGCAAGTTCAGACAAGGATTTTCTAATGCTAAGTCTAATGCATGAAACAAGCGATGGAAGTCTTACCTTTCCCCTGCACTCTTCAATGCAAGAAAAGAAATGGAATTAAAATGACAATTAAAATGATGAATGACCTAAAACAAGTGATTCTAATCTTGAAAGATGAAATTTTTATTTACAAATCAAACGGCTGACATGAAAGGGCGATTTGGAAAAATTTAGATTTTAGATTTTTAAATTTTTATTTGGTTTTTGAACTAAATGAAATGAAACTTAACTAAGAAAAATATAAAGTGATACTATAACTAACCACTCAAACCACCAAAAGGTAATTATTACATGCCAACTAGAAAGAAATCTCTGTACATGCACAGAGAGTATATGAATCCTCACTACAAATTTCTCTCACACTCTTCTATCTAAAATTCTGAATTAAAAACAAATGAGGAAGCAAATCAGCAAGCTCCTCTCCAATGGGCTTCAAATGTCAAGCCCAATCTCCATGTTCCTCCTTATGTGCAAATCTGAAATGAAAGCCCAATAACAAGTCAATAGAAAGCCCAAAGCAAATGAAATCAAATCAAAACAGAATTAAATCAAACTCTAATGCCTCCCCGGCAACGGCGCTAAGATGAACGCGACATTGTTGATTGTGCACTTTCGTTGTCCAGAGTTCCTTGCACAAGTCAATATGCTCACTTTCTCTAAACTGTCTCACAAACATAAAATAGCAAAAATGAACTAGCAAATTGGTGAGAACATGTCATTTCCACAGAGAGGCCGAATAGAATTTGAATTAAACTACTTTGACTTGAAAACATTCTAACAAACACATTTTCACCAAAATAATATTGCATTAAATTCAATTATATAGACATCGTCACTCAAATTCCTCACACTCTTGATAGATCAGACTTAACAAGTGAAATGGAGAATAGAAGAAAATTGGTATCACTGTACCCTCTCAGCTCGAGGGATCAAACAAGTAGGCAGAAATCTGAACTAGAAACATAAAAATGCACCTCTAATTCTGAAATGCTCTGGATTCAAAAAGATGACAGAATAAGAATCTAAGAAAAATTATCAAATCAATGTACCCTATAGCTCAGGGGATGAACAATTAACATTCTCAACACTCCACAAACATCAAATCAGAATGAGACAGTGAAAAGGAACTCAACCAGAAATTAAAGGGGAAGGCAGCAGAACCATCTCTCCCAACCCAGTCCAGCAAAGAAGGAGAAACCAAACATTCTGACTCCCTCTGATCTGAACAACACAGAAGAATAGAAAATAACAAAAACCCCTGGATCAATCTCCATTAGCTTAAATGCTTAACAACGAAAAGATGAAATGAAAAATCCAACAATAACAGCAGCCCCCTCCCAACAGTAAGAACAGTAGAAGTCAGAAGTACATAAGCAAACCCCTGGATCACTTAACAGTAGCCGAAATCCCCCAGATAGCAAGATAAAACCCGAAGAAAATTACAAAGCCATCTCCCTGCAACCATCTGAACTGAAGAAACCCCACAGAAGCAGAAGAAATAATCCAAAAAAAATTCTGAACCAGGCAATCCTCCCAGAACTGAACAACTAACGGAAGAGAGAAAGCTAAACTATCAACTCACAGCAGTATTGAAAAGAAGAAATAACACCAAAGCAATGGAAGAAATAATTCTGAACTCTCGAATCCCTCACAGCCACGAATAGATGAAATTAGCACAGAAGAAAGGAAGAACAAATATAGCAGTAGAACTCGATCTCCTCTCACACAGCAGCAGTAACTTTCCCCACCCATATCTCCGGAAGAACAGGAAGAAGCTATAAAACTCCAAAAATGCTGAACTCAGGATCTGATACTTCTACATGTGTTCTGAAGAAAAATACAGAAGAAAATGCCAAAGAAAATTCCCAAAACTCAATGTCCAAGCTCGTCTCCCTCCCTGCTCTGCTGAAAGAAGAAAATACAGAAAAATAAATGGCAGAAGAACAAATATCAAAACATCTCACTGGCTAGCCCCTGAACTGTGGAGGAAAAGAACGAAAACTAAAAATCTTAAAAATTCCAATCAAGCGAAGCCCTCTAATTTCTGGAAGAACAGAAAAATTGAAAAATTTCTAAAAACTTGACCCCCGGAGAAGAGGACCTGAGGTCCTTATATAGGCACCAGGCCTCTACTTCACCTCCTCCATTGCGTCGTCGCCACCTCAGCTGGCCACGCACCGGATCCAACCACTCCACAGCACCATCGCCTGCTCTGCACGCAGCAGCCCGGCCCCTGCATCGCATCGGTTTCCTCCAACCCCAACACACGCGGCGCACCCACCAGCATGCATCGCACCGGATCTCGCCCAACTGCTCAATCGCCAGCGCCGCTCGTTCCAGCAGACACCATCCGTACTGCTCAGCTGGTCGCCGCGCCCCTGGTCTCCGCAGCTCACCAGCATCGCCTCCACACCGCCGCTACACACGGCCTCCATCGCCCAGCCGCCTCCAGCGCACCTGGTCTGCCTCCGCACGAGCCAGCAGCCGCAGCGCTTCACACCACACCCTCCATCGCCAGCCGTACGTTCCACCTCCATCGTGAGCTACCCAGCTGCTACAGCTTCACACCAGCCCATCCGCAGCAGCAGCACACCGACAGGGCTCAGCTTGCCATGCCACCTTGCAAGTTTTACACAGCCGCCCTCCACTTCCATCTGGTCGCTCACAGTAGCTCTTCCCAGCTCACCCCAAATCGCCCTGCTTCCGACTGCTTCCAGCAGTTTCTACCTTCGTCCACCTAGGGGGAGGAAAAGAAATAGTTTAATTGGACTGTGTGGGTAAAGTTGTGGTGGGGTATTAAAATATTTTATTAATGGAATTGGGTGGGGTATGTGGCTTAAAAGGTTTGGTGGGGTATTAAAAGTTTATTTATTTACCAACTCATATTTATTTACTACTAAAATATGTACAAGCATATTATTGTAAAAATATTTATTTACAAAATATCTTTTATTTTCCTAAAATGAACCTAATTAGTTATTCTGAAAGAAATGAAAATATACATGTATTTTAACCACAATATCAACTAATATGTTCAAAATCTTATTTATTGATGAAATAAAATATACTCAAAATGTACGTTATTTATAGACAACTAATGTCTAAAATTTAACTAATGTATGAATTTAACACTGAAATGGTCATTAGCATTATCCATGGTAGGACGTTGGATTGGGATCAAAAGCCTCTGGAGATTTTTCGCGAGAAGGGATATAAGCTTTGAAATCGCACGAAGTCGATGCCGGAGTCGATAGGGTTTATCGTCTCAGGCAAGTTGAAAGAGATGAGAGCGGGAGGTGAATCGATATGATACAGATTTCGGCTTTATCAGATAAAGATAACATGACTTTTGAGTTGATGGCGCATAAATGCAGAAAACGACAAATAACGACAGTTTCGAGATGAATAAATACTTTTAAATAACGAACCGTCAAAGATAGTTATAAAGTAAATAATCTTTAAGGATTTTGCTCAAATTCAGGAGAGAGAATAATTATTATTCTGAAATGATTAGTATTTCAGTTTCATATAGATAAATCTTTCACAAATTACACATGCCTAATTCCCTTCTAAGAGACGTAAATCTCTCTTCAGGTAAGGCTTTGTGAAATATCTGCTAACTGATTTTGAGTATCAACAAAGGAAATATCTATTTACCATTGTCTACATGATCACGAATAAATGATATCTAACCTCTAATGCTTGTCCTTGAGTGCTGAACTGGATTCTTGTGAGATTAATTGCACTGGTGTTGTCGCACAGCAAGGGAATTGTCTTGATGTGTAGCCCATAATCCTCAAGTTGCTGCTTAATCCATAGGAGTTGTGTACAGCAGTTTCCAGCAGCCACGTACTCAGCTTCAGCTGTTGACAGTGCTACTGAATTTTACTTCTTTGAGGACCATGAAATCAACATCCTGCAAGAAATTGACAACATCCACTGGTGCTTTTTCTATCTATCTTGCATCTAGTGTAATCAGCATCAGAGTATCCTACTAAATTTATTTCACATGATTGGATACCACAATCTTATATCATAAGTTCTAGCTAAGTATCTAAAAATACATTGACACTAATTAAATGCGACTCTCTAGGGTCTGCCTGATACCTAGCACGCATGCATACACTAAACATATATCAGGTCTACTAGCTGTCAAAAAGTAATGAACCTATCATACCTCTATAGAGCTTTGATCTACTTTCTTACCATCCTTGTCACTATCTAGCCTTGTACATGTGCTCATTGGTGTTGACAGTGCTTGGCGTTTTCAAACCAAATTTCTTTAGTAGCTCTTTGGTGTACTTAGTTTGACAAATGTGGGAGCCTTCTATTCCTTGCTTGTTTCCCCCATCATGCTCATTTCAAATCTCCCCGCATGAGCTTTTCAAAATACTTGCAAAGAGATTCGTCAGTAGAACCAAATATTATATCATCTACATAGATTTGAACAACTAACACATTCTTAACTTTAGATTTAATGAATAATGTGCTATCTACTTTTCCTCTAATAAATCTATGGTTTAACAAAAATGCACTTAATCGTTCATATCATGCTCTAGGTGCTTATTTCAAACCATATAAAGTCTTATGCAATTTAAATACATGATTTGAAAATCGATATCATCAAACCGGGAGGTTGTTCTACATAAACTTCCTCTTTTATGTAACCATTTAGAAAAGCTGATTTTACATCCATTTGAAATAGTTTTAAATCCAATGCTGCTGCATAAGCAAGTAAAATCCTAATTGCCTCAAGTCTGGCTACTGGTGCATAGGTTTCATCGAAATCTATGCCTTCCTCTTGAGAATAGCCTTGAGATACCAATCTGGCCTTGTTTCTAGTGATCACACCAGCTTCATCCAATTTGTTCCCGAACACCCCATTTGGTGCTAATCACAGGATGATCTGATGGTCTCGGAACAAGGGACTATACTCGGGTTCTCTTGAACTGATTAAGTTCTTCTTGCATGGCTAATATCCAAGATTCATTAGACAGTGCTTCATTGACTGTCTTAGGCTTTATTTGAGATACAAAGGCTAAATAATCACATGGGATGCATTACTTCTAGTTCTTACCCAACCGATGGATCTCCAATAATGTTATCCAACAGATGATCTTTCTTGTATCTCCATTCCTTTGGAAGATTATCATGTGATGAATCTTTTTGTTGTAGATCTTCCAAGGGTGGATCTTCCTTGTCCTCAATGGATGTGTTCTTTAATTCTTGGACAATTCATCTGTATCATCAACATCACTATCTACTTCCTTTCTCAAGGATGGTTAGTTTCATTAAAGATAACATGTACTGATTGTTCAATTAGTAAACTATGCTTATTAAATACTCTATAACCTTTGGGTTTAGAAGCATACCATAAAAATACGTCATCGGATTTGGAGTCTAGCTTACTAATATCCCTTTTTCCATTGTTATGGATGAAGCATGGACATCCAAAAGTTCTAAATGACTAATCTTTGCTTCTTTGCTTGAATAGCTCGTATGCAGTCTTCTTCAGGATTGGCCTGATCATCACTCTGTTGATTATATAGCACGCTGTGTTGATAGCTTCGGCCTAAAAATATCTTGGTAAATTATATTCTGACAACATTGCCCTGCCATATCCAATAAAGTTCTGTTCTTTCTCTCAGCAACTCCATTTTACTGCGGTGTCCTTGGTGCTGAGAAATTATGTTCTATTCCTTGATAATCATAGAACTTTGCAAATCGTTCATTCTGAAACTCTCCTCTATGATCTGATCGAATGCTGACAATGCTATACTTCTTATCTTTCTGAACTTTCTTACTAAAGCTAACAAAACTATCAAATGTGTCATCTTTGTGCTCCAAGAAAGATACCCAGGTAAATCTGGAGTAGTCATCCACTATGACGAATCCAAAGTTTTTTCCTCCAACACTTGTGGTCCTCATTGGCCCAAATAGATCCATATGTAGAAGTTCTAAGGGTTTGAGGGTTGTTACCATAGTCTTTGACTTAAAAGATGATTTAGTGTGCTTTCCTTTTGCCACGGCTCACAGACGCCTTCCATCCTAGTGCTTACTTTGGGCAGACCTTTCACTAAGTTCTCTTGATTAGCTTTCTTATTCCATCCAAGCTACAATGGCCCAATCTTCTGTGCCAAAGTTCTGTTGACTACTCTTTGTTTGCTGTCAGACAAACATCTTGATCTTTCAATTCATCTAAATAAAGCACATACAAATTCTTTTCCATGTTGGCTTCAAACACAACTGCACCATTTTTCATGATACTACACTTTGATTCTTGAAACTTAATCTGATTCCCTTTGTCACATAGCTGGATGATGCTGATAAGATTGTGTTTGAGTCCTTTTACACAAAGTACATCTTCAATAATGACTTTTCTTTGACTGCCAACTGATCCGCAACCTATCACAGTTCCTTTACCATTCACCATATGTTACTGTGCCTTCTTCAGCTTCAAGGTGAGAACAGCTTCTTGTTGCCTGACATATGCCTTGAACATACGTTGTTCAGATACCACTTAGATGCTCGAAGACTTCCTGTAATGGAAACACTAAACTTTAGGTACCCAAGTGTTTTTGGTCCTGGTTAGTTAGTATCATCATTTTTCTTCTTATTATCCATCTTTTATGTTTAGCCACATGTTATTTTAATATGACCTAATTTGTTGCAGTGCTACAGCAAGATATTTTACTTATTTTTTCAATTGGAATATATTTAAAGTTTGACTTATATGCAATGTCTTGTTCGGCTACAATTTAGGTGTTGGATATATTTTAGGATGTATTACTGTTTCTTCATTATCAGGAGGGGTGTATCCTAAACCAAATTTTCTTCTTTCCTGATCTTCTAGCTCCTTTTAGTATTAATGTTGTTTTTCCATTTGTAAATTTTTCAAACGTACTGGATAATTTTTCATTTTCTTCTGTTAGTGTGTTAATTTCTTGATTTAATTTACTTACTATTTCTTGGTTTTCCAGTCTTGTTATTTGTTCATTTTTACTTTTCAAATCTTCACACAGTAGTTCGTTTCTTCTTTTTAGTTCGGTAACCTGCCTTTCCAGTTGCTCATTTTTAGATTTCAGATCTGAATTAGTATTTTCTAAGCATGCATGATTTTTCTGCTAATTTTTAATAATTTACATACTTCTTTATATTTACTGTATAACTCATTAAATGCATCTTCTAGGCTATCAGATTCAGATTCGTTACAAGAAGTAAAGGAGGAGTCAGAGGTTACCTTTTCCTCGACATTTGCCATAAAGGCCAAGTTGGCCTTTTCTTCTTCTTCTTCGCTTGAACTTGACTCACTGTCTAAGTCGATGTTGTTGTCCCAAGCTGCTGCCATGGCCTTCTTCTTGTATTTTCTGAATTTTCTAGTTGAATCTTTCTTTCTGACTTCAGTCTTCTTTAGTTTTGGACACTCGCCTTGATATGTCCCGGCTTCTTGCATTCATAGTAGATAGGCTCAGCTCTCTTTGTGTCTTTGCCTTCGCCCTTCTTGAAGTCTTTGCTCTTCTTGAAGTATCTCCTTCCAGATTGGTACTTCTTCTTCGCAAGTATGCACTATAATTTTCTAGATAGAAGTGCTTCTTCATCATCACTGTCTTCATTGCTGATTCATCCTCAGATTCTTCGTCAGAGCTACCTTCTGTAGCCTTGAGAGCATTGTTGTGCTTTTCCTACTTGAGGATTCTCTGATCCTCTCCGTGTTGATCTCATGAGCCATGAGTGACCCAATGCGTTTCTCTAGTGACATTCTTTTAGATCATTTGCCTATTCTATTGCTGTCACTTTAGGAGTCCATGAGGCTGGTAGGGATCTTAAGATCTTTTCCAAGACCGGCCAGCCCATTTGTGATGTCTATAAATCTGCTGAACATCTGAGTTATTGACTCTCCTGGCTGCATCTGGAACCTCTCGTACTATGTCACCAAAATGTCTTTTCTTCTCTCTTTTACTTTATTTGTGCCTTCGTACGTAATTCTAAGCTTCTCCCACATTTCCATTGCTGATTTGCAGGCTGAAACTCTATTAACCTCTTTCTTACTAAGTGCGCAGCATAATATGCTCTTAGCTTTGTAGTTGAGAGAGATCTTCTTTCTATCATCTTCTGTCAAGTTTTGTATGTTGTTTAGAACAACTAGATCGCCTTCTTCTATGATGGACCATATTTGAAAATCGATCCTTGTAGGAAGTACTCCATCCTGGTCTTTCAGTAGGTATAGTCTTCACCATCACATAGAGTGGGTCGGTTTAACTGACTGACCTTCAATACTCCCTTGAGCTGCCATTTATCTTTGCTCTTGAGATTGTGAGATCTTCTTTGTCGAAGAGACTTGGCTCTGATACCACTTGTTGCCCAACTAGCAATCCCAGAGGGGGGGTGAATGGGATTCTTTAAACTTTGATTATCTAAACCTGTCAACAAAAATGATCACACAAAAACACTACGTTTAACTGTTAGTGTTTGTAGTAAATAAAACACCAATCACAAACAAGCAATCACACTACACAATGATTTTATCCTGGTTCGGACCTCTCTCTCCACAGGAGTCCTACGTCCAATCCCTGAGCAACAACTCAGGATTCCACTACCCAAGGGTACAGTCCCCCTCAAGGACGCTTACACATCCAGCCACAGCTGGCCTTCTCTTCACAACCTGAAGAGGAATACACACCCTGGAGCCCAGGTCTTCCTTCCACACGAGGGAATACAACCACATGTTACCTACAGGTCTTCTCTTCAACCCCGAAGAGGAACAACACAATGATGTGAGAATATCAGGCGAAGTGCCCCTAGACTTGGTTTACAACAAGTACCAGATCTGAGGCAGAGACTGAGAGTAGAAGATCTACGATGAAAGAAACTCTCAGAACTCAAAGGTGCTCTTCAAAGGATTAAGACAGGAACGTGAAGAGCGAGAGCAAGAGCTACACAAGAGTTGGAATGAAAAATCACTCTTCTATTGAGACTCTTTGGCGTGAAGAAAATTGTTTCTTGAAAAGTTGTCTATCAAGAGTCTTTCATACTTGAATATATATCTTCTCTAGAGGAAGTAGCTGTTGATATGTCTGTTGTCTCTATGCTCTGTATACGTTAGACTGCATGGTATTGTAGAGCTTCGAATTAATGGTCCTTTACGATCCATGCATGCAAGAGAAGATCCTTCTCGATATACTTCATCTCCCATTTGTCCAACGTTGTTCATGGTTGTGCTGTCAGAGACCTGCACACAATAAAAGCTAAATGATAGACAGCTACGCTGTCTCTTGTTGTCAGTCAACGTTAGAATGAATATAGATCAAAATAGAAATGTCATTCTGCTTTCTAAAAGATGTTTCCAATATAAGCATAGGAATAGAAGATATTTGAGCATGCATCGTGTAGTGAGGTATTCAGTCATAATAAATGTATGGATATTGGAGAAAAAGCGAGGGAAGACTTTGACTTTCAAAAATATTTGAAATATGTTTAAATATCAAGTCGTATAACTCATGAAATCGTTGTGAGTATGACTTATGAAATCGATATGTGAATAAGTCATTGTTTATGTAAATCGTTGCATATGTATAAGCAAATCAATGTGAATACAAATCGTTATACAATTATAACCAAATCGTTGTAGAGACAAATCGTTACGAGCGTATAAGCAAATCGTTATGAGCAAGTCGTTATGAGCAAATCGTTGTTTCACTTATCAAGTCGATGAGTGATCAAATCATTGTTGTGTCTCATCGAATCGTTACAGCAAGCAAATCGTTGTGTAACTTATCGAGTCGTTATGAATGCCAATCGATGTGGAACTTATCGAATCGTTATGAAGGCCAAATCGATGTGAGATCAAATCGTTGTTCTCACTAAACAATCGTATGAGAGCAAGTCGTTATTCTCACTTATCAAATCGTTACGAGAGACAAATCGTTGTGAGAGTAAATCGTTGTTCTCACTTATCAAATCGTTACAAGAGACAAATCGTTGTGAGAGAAAATCGTTGTTCTCACTTATCAAATCTTTACGAGAGACAAATCGTTCTACTCACTTAACGAATCGTTATGAGGTCGAAATCGTTATGCTCACTTAGAGAATCGTTGTGAGATCGAAATCGTTATGCTCACTTAGCGAATCGTTGTGAGATCGAAATCGTTACGCTCACTTAGCGAATCGTTGTGAGATTGAAATCGTTATGCTCACTTAGCGAATCGTTGTGAGATTGAAATCGTTATGCTCACTTAGCGAATCGTTGTGAGATCGAAATCATTATGCTCACTTAGCGAATCGTTGTGAGATCGAAATCGATACAATACTTATGAAATCGTTATAAAACCAAAATCGGTATGACACTATAAATCCTTATGAATCGATGTGATTCTAATGAAATCATTGTAGCATGTCGAGAGTTCATGTGTACTTAGAGAATTTTCCTACTCTATATTTTAACTGTTATAAAGTAAGAATACTTATATTTTTTTGATTTTGCCTGATTTACTTCTTGTGCCTAAGCTTTATGAAAACTTGTTAGATGACACTTTATTGAAGTTTTGTTAATCGCCAAATAGATCTATAATTCATAAAATTATATGGGGATGAACTGATCATCAACCAACACTCCACAAACACTCCACACGGGGGAGGTGAGCATGGAGAAGCAGTAAACACTATCTACAAACCCGAGGGGCTCCTATCCACCCGGATGAAAAAGGTACAAGCAATCCCTACTTTCAAGAAGAAACAACCCATAAGGGCCCTTCACGTCGGATTGGCCACCTCCTCCTCGCTCCACGCAAGCTCTACGACGCCGGGAACACGAGCACGTTCCTCCTCCTCGACACCAACACGTCCCCGGGGACGCCGCGACAACCCGACAGGTCGTACTGACACGCATGCCACCCTGATAGGCACCAGACGACCGAAGCGACAGAACACTATCACGACCCGTTGACCGAGCGTGACACGAAGATGCGACGGAAAAGCAAGGCGCGATAAGAGTGCGGCAAACAAGCTGGTCGCGACAAGGATAACTGTCGCGTCGGACACCCAGGACGCGAGACACTAACGCATCACCCTACCTGTACGCATTAATGTCTAGTCATCCAAGACACCGGACGGAAAGCCGGGAAGCCGGGTCTTACATCCTACCCCCCTTAAAACAATTTCATCTTCGAGATTGAGGCAAGCCCAAAAGATTTTCAGGCCACGAACCGAAGCACAGGGAGCAAACGTAGACCAGCGCGAAGAAGCCACTAAGTCTCAACACGACCTCCTCGTGGCAACAATCGCACAACCAAACACGCGCGGAGCACACAAAGTGCGGGTGCGAAAAGCCACTAAGTCTCACCACGACCTCCTCGTGGCATCACCCACACCGCCAAACGTGCACGGTGCACAGAAGCCAGAAAACCAACGGCTCACACAACGAGCTCCAAACATACGGGGAGCACGCAACCGAAATCCAACGGCTCACAATACGCTCCACAAACGTAGGTGAACACCACACCGAGAAACCAACAACTCACTCCAGCCACACGTGGGGCGTCCAACCGGAACGACAACCCCACTGGTGCTGAGAAATGCCAAAACTGACTTGAACAGCAGAAAACGCCAGCCGAAAACGGCACGACTGCAGCCACCAACAGACCTCGATGTTGGGACCAACCAACTAGCAACCCACTCCGTCGCCAGCAAGGCCCGACAGAGGATGTAGTTGCCAGAAGCAACACGAGAAATGCCAGTCAGCAACACACTCTGTCACCAGCAAACCCGACAGAGCACACAGTGGCCACAACAATCCGAAAAAATGCATGAGAGTCAAGCACAACACTCAGGGGATCAGCCTCATGCTACTAGCAGTAGCTAGCATCGGTCACCAGCCCAACCGAGAAGCCATGCGAGCGACGAGAACCAGAGCAACATCACGCTCGCAGAGAATCCTCAACACACGGAACAGCGTCCACCGCCGCCACTAGGTCTCACCCAGACCTTCCTCGTGGTCCGACAAGGACACCAACGCATGTGGAGAAACCTCAACACGCGAAAACGGCATCCACTGTCACCACTAGGTCTTACCAAGACCTTCCTTGTGGTCGAACAAGGACACCAAACGCACGCTGAGAAACCTCAACATGCGAAAACGACATCCACTGCCACCACTAGGACTCACCCAGACCTTCCTCATGGTTCGACA
>CM024754.1:40889855-40915612 GCA_014218235.1 Colocasia esculenta
GGGTACCCCACCTTATCAAGGGTAGGGACCCTTTACAATGTGGGGTAGGAATGCCTCAAGTTCCCAGAAGTAGGTCTGGTCTGCGGAACATCATAGCCAGCAAGGTGGTGGGCGGTTGGTTGGCTTCACGAGGTATATGCTGAATTTGGGTGTGTGAGCTTGTGATTATCTCAGCCATCTCCTGAAAAATGCATGTAAGAAAACCATGGGCGTTGTGATTGACCAGTGACAGATTGAGTAAGCATCAATGAATCGGTTTCCACCATGATGCAAGAAACTCCTTACTGCAGCACATTGCAAGGCCGTCCCGGAGGGCACCTGGCTTCTGCATCAAGAGCTGAGATAGTCCGTTGATAATTTTTCTTATGAAAATCATGAAGATGAGGAGAATTGGACTAGAGAGCAAATTAGGAAGCTACTCTTAATTATAATGCCATGAATATGCTTCAGTGTGCTGTCCACCCTAAAGAAATATCAAGAAATCCATGTGGTAAATCTGCTAAACAAATGTGGGATAAACTTGAATTAATGTATGAGGGAACATCTCAAGTTAGGGAAATCAAAGCAAACATACTTGTTTCTGAATATGAATTGTTTATGATGAAATCTGACGAATCAATTTTGAAATGTTTGCTAGGTTTATGACAATTGTCAATGGACTGAAGGCACTAAGTAAGGAATACACTGATGCTGATCTGGTAGAAAAATCTTGCGCTCTCTATCATCTGTTTGGCACACAAAGGCTACAGTGATTGAAGATTCTAAGGATTTATCCAAAATTTCTTTGGATGAACTCATAGGATCTTAATGACTTATGAAATAAATCTGAAAAGAAGTGAAGAACATTTGCTTAAATCTAAACCAGTAGCATTTAAAGCCTCATCAAGCAAGAAAGAGAAAAGTCAAGAAAAATCAAGTTCTGAAGAGTCTGAGTCTAATGAGGATGAACTTGCCCTCATGACTAGGCAATTCAGAAAATTTTTAAAATCAAGAGGGGAAAATTCAATGGAAAGAAAAAATATTCTTCTAGTAAAGGAATGCTTCTTCTTCAAATTTTAATGCTAGCAGAAATCAAAAAACTGATGAAGATATTGCTGCTACAGGTGTAACAAGACATGACACATGAAGGATGAGTGTCCTGAGATCAAAAAGGATAAATACAAGAAGAACAACAAAATGAAGAAGCAAAAGCCATGATAGCAACTTGGTCAGATGAAGACCAAAGTGAGGATGAAGAAAGAGACTCCTCAAGTTCAGCAAATGAGGAGTTATGCTTTATGGCCAATAGCAGTGATGGAAAGGATTCACAAAGAAAAGGAGCAAAAGGATAAATTCACAAATGCTCAATGATAAAGAAGAATTTCAATGAATCCAGAAAATCACCAATCAGAAAATTGTGGCTCTCACAGCACATTCCATGAGCTCAGAGCATTCTACATCCTCTTCAGAACACAAGAGTTCAAATGGGTCTACAAGATCAGGTAAATCAATTCCAGATCCATTTATGTATTCTAATTTTGATTCAGATGCAGATGAAGGCATGTCTTATGTTGAATTGATTGAATTCTGTGAAAAGATGCAAAATCTTAATGCAAAGCTGAACACTAAAAATAAAGATTTGAAAAAGACTTTAAAACATTGCCACAAAGAAAGTAAACATTGAAAAATACACTTGAATTGTTCCAGAACAATGATAAAGATTCTTCACAAGAAAATGAGAATTTGAAAATTGAAGTTCAGAAACTGAATTCTGAAAAATAAAGTTTGAAAGATAAAATCAAAATTTGTGAAAACAAGTTGTCCAAGTTGAAAGAAAATCATGATCAGTTGGAATGTGAAAATCTTGATTTGAAATATGAAAATGAAAAAATGATTGATCTCAATGAAAACTTCAAATTTGATAATGATAAATTAAACAAACATATTTCTAACATGGCTTATGATCATCAAATAAATGAAAGATGCAAACAACTGTTGAAGAAAATTGTCACTTAAAGAGAAAGATGAATGCTTGTTACATGACAAACCATTAGATAATGATTGTAGAAATGTCAGTAATAAAATTGCTGACATGGAAAAACAAATTGCTCAATTTGAAAATGAAAGAATAAGATGAAAAATGATTTGGATGTCATGCTAAACAAGCTTCAAATTTTAGAAAAAGAAGTTGTTGCATTAAAAGTTGAAAAACATAAGCTTCAACATGAATTGAAAAATACTAAATACACAAGTTTGCTTCTGTGAGAGATAAGAAAAATAAAAATTAAACAAATTAACATTTGTTAAAGCTGCTGCGAACAAAACTCTGCTAATCTAATGAAAAACTAGTGAAGTTCTTGTTCAGAAACAGAAGAGAAAAAGAAAAATGCTACTGTCAAGAAGATTCATCTACTTCCTCCATCAGTTCAAAAAGCTCCAAGGCAAGTTCCAAATTCACATCATGCCAAGAGCCACCAAAAAGTACCTCCTTCTCCTCATGGTAAGCCTCCTCACATGAAAAGGAGATTCCAGCAATGCATATGCCAAGGTAAGTACCAGGTAAGAAATGCTCTCATTTGCTTAACTGCAATAAACTTGGTCATCTTGCCAAACATTGCTGGATTAGAAATCAAAATTTCAATAAATATGCTGAATCAGTCCAATGCTTTCATTGTCATAAAATTGGTCATATTTCTAGGGACTGTTGGTACAGAAATGATTTTGTTGTGCATGCTCAGAAATTCCATGTGTATAGGCATAGAAATGCTACACAAAATCATTCTGTTTCTGCTTATATTAAAAATCCAAAAATTAGAAAACTTCATGAAAATAGATGCATTGAGTAAGGCAAAAAGAAAATTTGGAACTAATTCTGATCATAGTTCTATCAATGAAAGAAATGCATCTATACCAAAAATAAAATCACTTTGGATTCAGAAATCTTTTTGCACTCTAACATTGATTTCATTGCAGGACCCAAGCAAGTGTGGGTTCCAAAACCAGCTTGATCAGCAAGCTGAGGAGTCTTGCAGCCATACATTGTAAATGGATTCAAGATATTGGCTGTGCAAGGCAAGAAATGATTAGAGAACAGGTAAAATCTTTGAAAAAAAATGAAGATTGTTCAGGAAAACCTCATATCTTTTCTAGATTGAACTGCTTAAGTTAAAGAAAATTCTTAGAGTCTTATCTGAACAATGAAGAGTGTGTTTTGATGTTGCTCCCAACAATAACCTTGTGTCATAACAATTGGAATCATGTTTGTATTATCATGCTTGCTTAACTGTGCCCATGATTCTGTGTGCATGTCAACTTTTTTGACTTCTTGGTATATCAAATGATGACATGGGAAAAACAAGTTATGCTTTTTGGAAGCTATCATTATGCGTGAGTAAAATACTGCGCCAAGTACCAGAAATCATGTTATGCTTAAAGCTAATTGTGTGCATAATCATGTGTGAATTGCTTGCTAGCTTTTTCATTTCATGCACATATTAAGGGGGAGTGAATTTGAAAAAGTGCAAAAATGTTCTTGAAAATGCAATGAATTCCATGCTAAAACTAAAGAATAATTGACCTTTTTGCAGTGACTATGTGGTATATCAAATGGTGAAATGTGAAAGGACAAGTTAGACTTATCTGGAAACTATCATCATGCGTGAGAAAAATTCTCCGCCAAATATCAATAGTCTTTTCCTGCATAAAAGTCCTCAAGAAAATGAAAATATCAAAAACTTTATTTTAATTCTTTGAAATATTTTGAGTTTTTAAAAAACTTTTCTTCTTCAATAAATTGCATGTTGATGTATGCTTGATCATGTTCATACTCTTTCTGTGCAAACTGCTTGGAATGAACATATCTAAATGCTTAAATGATCATTTCATATCATGCATATCTTATAGGGGAGTGAGTCAAAAGAATCTTTGAGTGAAATGCTGGAGAAATATTCTTTCATATCTGATTTATCAACAACTCCCATTCAGTTTGTGACAAATGTTCTTGCAAAGCTGTAAATTAAAGTCATCTTGTTCTTGCAAATAAATTCCTCACTCTCACATTGCATTGGTATTCTTGGTATATCAAATGGTGATTTGAAGAAAGACAAGTCAGGCTTGTCTGGACACTTTCACTATGCGTGAGTATATGTCTCCGCCAAGTATCAAGAGTCTTGTATGCAATTGTGGGGGGGAGTCCTTGTATTTCAATAAACATTCTTGCTCATTCTATTTTCACTTCACTCCATTCCTATTCTTCAATAATCTTCATGTTCACCTTGTGAGGGGGAGATACTTGAAAAGGGGGAGTCATTGTCACATCCTTGACCTTACTTGTCTATCTTGAACCCAAAAACATCAGAATTTTGAGTCATTGTGCTAATTTTTATGAGAGAATTAAGACATTGAAAAAAACTCATTGTGCATTTAGTTTAATTTCAAAGATTCATTATCATTTCAAGGTTAAGCAATCTTAATATTGAATGTTTTAAAATGACTTTCAAACACTTGTAGGCACATGAGTGGTTTTACTATTTAACATGTGCATGTTTAAGCTTCAGTTTTACCACATGTTAAGAATAATTTTTCTAAATTCGTAGTCAAGACTTTTCTGGTCAAAGTAAACATATTCCTGTAAAACATCAAAAGAAAATGATTAACAATCTGGAAAGATACAAACAGAGCAATGCAAATTCTTGACCACTAAGTAACCGGCCATTTCACCTAAAAAGTGATTTGTTTAACGTCAAAAAGTGGAAATCAAAGTTTTTAACTCTGTATAAGATAATGAAAGTTAAACCACTGAGTAATCAGGAGGTCTTGCATCTAATCAATGTGATCTCTTGCACTGAAAAGTGAGATTTAACTAATTTATTCTTGTATTCTTTCCCAGTTAAAAATGAAAGAAAATCAAATTGCAAGAATGAAAAAGCTTAAAACCTTAATAAGTTCATGTATACTGAGTTTAGACCTATTATTCTACATTGTATTAAACTTAAAGCTCCTAACATCCTTGTTAAATACTTCTGCTCACTCATATATGTCAGTTTACTTCACATTTGCATCATTATTTTAGCTACATTCGGATCATTATATCTTGCAATACCTTGTGTTGAGTGTGTCTTTATGATTAAACTTTGTTGCACAATAACAAAAACACAATAATTTCTCTCATATGTCAATATCACTTTGCCTCACTTATTTTGATTACTTCTGACCATTCATTTCCTACATTTCATTTCTTGATCTCCTACTATTCTTTGTTTCTCTCTCTTATCTATCCTTTTGATGCTGTCAAAAAGGGGGAGAAAGGCCTTCAAAAAGGGGGAGAAAGTTCTTTAAAGGAGGAAAAGTAAAAGTTCTAGGGGGAGAAGTTCTCTATGGGGAGAAAGTTCAAAGGGTGAATATGGTCAGGGGAGTTATTGAAGTCAGGGAGTCAGGCTATTGGGAGATTGTGCATAGGTTTTGTCATCATCAAAAAGGGGGAGATTGTTGGGTTGAGTGTGTTTTAGAATTTCCTAAAGTTGTATTTTAATGATGACCAATGAACATCACTCAAATTTTGATTTTTATGATGACATATTATGATTTTAATGATGACATATTGTGATTTTAATGATGACATATTGTGATTTTAATGATGACATATTGTGATTTTGATGATGACATGTTGAACATTTATACATTTTATACATATCACAATAATGCTTAAACAACACGTTTTTGATGTTTAATATCTCATATTTTAATAATAATATCTTGTATTATATGGTTTACACTTTATTTCAGGTTTACACAATTTGTCTCAGTGGTGTCGACACAGTCCACCTGTGTGTTGACACGGTCTGCCTGTGTTTGACACGGTCTGCCTGTGTGTTGACACAGTCTGCCAGTCGTGTCGACACACTCAATGGTCAAGTCAACACTAGTTCCAGCTTCCAGGAAACCTGTTCTCATGTTTGGGACAGTGTGTTGACACACTCAATGGTCAGGTCGACACTAGTTCCAGCTTCCAGGAAACCTATTCTCATGTTTGGGACAGTGTGTCGACACACTCCCTGGTGGTGTCGACACACTCCAACTGAAACTCAAAAACGCGAATTTTTCTGGACACGTGGCTGCTTGAGAATTGAGAGATTTGACCTAGATTTCCGTGCCCATGCACCCCAAGGCACCTTATGGACATATGGGGCTATAAATACCCCCAATCCTTGTACTCCACGGGAGAACACACGAAAGAGAGCCCATACACTTCCAGAAGAAGCTTTTTGGCAGCAAAAGGGGGCTTTCCAGATCTTGCTCCATCTCCAGAAGTTGCAGGCCATCCTTTCAAGAGGAAGGATGTGGGAATCAAGGGGAATCTTTGGAGAGAAGGTTGATGTGCTAGGCAAGGGAGCAGATCCAACTGAAGAGGAGCAGTAGAAGAAGGATTTCTGGTATTTCAGATGCCATCAAAGCAGAGCATCGCCAATTGAGGAGAATCTCCATCGATTTCCATCAAGGCTCCTCAATTGAAGTGTCTGCAAGGCCTCTTCATCGAAGAACACTCATTCTACATCCATTTCTCTCACTTTAGAGTTTGTTCTTCCTTATTTCATCTATGATTTGTGCATGAAGTTTTGCATAAATTTCTGTGTACGAATCTGTCTTGAATCAGATCATTGCTAGAGGATCTGGTCTCTTTTGTGTTTGATCTAGCTTTTATACTGTGAGCCGTCGAGCTCTGGTTTGTGAGTCGTCGCACTCACTGTGTGGTTTGAGCCGTCGTGCTCAATTTGGAGTCGTCGTGCTCTGGTTGTTGTTTGAGCCGTCGCGCTCAGTTTGTGAGTCGTTGAACTCAAGGTTGTGTGTTGAGCCGTCGTGCTCAAGGTTGTTTGGAGTCGTCGTGCTCCAGTGTGTGTTGTACTCAAGGTTTTGAGTAGTGTGGCCTCACTGTGTGAGGGGTGGACGTAGGAGTCACTGGAGGTGATTTCCGAACCACCTAAAAATCCTCTGTGCAGTGGTTTGACTTTGTATCGTGCTAGATGCATGCATAGGGATTTCGTTCACACTTCTAATTGATTTTCTCACACACACATAATCTACATACACCCACACTTCAGATCAGTAAATTGTTTGGGTGAATTGATCTCTGATTCGAAGTAATTTTGAATTGCTTAAGCTTCCACATTAATTGGTGTTAGATCTATTCAACCCCCCCTTCTAGATCTGATCCATCCACCTATTCGATCCTACATGGAGGACGTCCATTGCCGACGAGCTAGTTGTACCCTTGAAACCCGTTACACCCTTAGGGATTGACATGATCCAAACAGCCTTAGTGTGTTTCCTTCTTATCTTGGGATCACACCGGACCATCTGGTTAGTGTTCATAGCACGGCTAGTGGGCGGTTGTGACTTCTACCAGACTGTCGGCACACGACCGAGTGCTGGGCAACTGTGACTGTCGTCTGTTTATCGACGTTTTACGATTACGTCCCTGTTCTCGTCTACTATTTCTATCCTCTCATCTGTTCACTTTCTCTCTACACTCTCGTCTATTCGTCTATTTTTTTTTTAATATTGCTGAACCGAAAGGAGAAGGTAGGGGCTTCCTCACGTGTGAGGGGGCCACTACCCGCACCAAGCGGCTATGATTTTCTATTATATGCAGGAACAAAGGAAAGGAAAGAGAGGGAGGGAGGAGGGAGGGGGGGGAGAGGTACATAAGGCAGTCTAGGTCCTAAGAGTAGGGTACCCCACCTTATCAAGTCGGTAGGGACCCTTTACAATGTGGGGTAGGACAACCTCAAGTTCCCAGAAGCAGGTCTGGTCTGTGGAACATCCATAGCCAGCAAGGTGGTGGGCATTTGGTTGGCTTCACGAGGTATATGCTGAATTTGGGTTGTGAGCTTGTGATTTATCTCAGCCATCTCCTGAAAAATGCATGTAAGAACCCATGGGCGTTGTGATTGACCAGTGACAAATTGAGTAAGCATCAATGAATCGGTTTCCACCATGATGTCAAGGAACTCCTTACTGCAGCACATTGCAAGGCCATCCCGGAGGGCCCTGGCTTCTGCATCAAGAGCTGAGATAGTCCCTTGATAATTTTTAGCAAAGGCGCATATGCATCTTCCATTATGGTCGCGCAATATGCCTCCCCCTCCCGCACTTCCTGTGGCACTTTTGAAGGCACCATCCACATTTAGTTTGAGCCTTCCTACAGGTGGATGCATCCATTTGATAACCATTGGAGCTATGATTTTCTTCTGTAGCCGGTTATCACCATTCTTCTTGAGTGCTTTAGACCAAGCTTGGGGAAGCTGCTGGGTTTTTAAATTTGAGCTCACTGCATGGACTGAGAGCATTGTCCTGTTCACTATGTGCTTTGCTGACATACCTTGTTCTTGAAATCTGGCCCGGTTTCGGCTGCACCAAATCTCCCATATGGCAGACATGAAGGTGAATTGCATGAGTTTTCCAACTGTACTAGAAGATTCCTGATTCGAGAGGAAGGAGAACAGTCCATCAGAAATGTTCAGATGTTGATTCTATTCGTCTATTACTCTCATCTATTCTTGGTACTCTATTTGGCCATCCATATGATTTTCTATGATAAAGAACATAACTTATGCCGTGCAATAGGGCCCGATCTGGTCCTGGGAGGAGCGCCCAAAAAGTGCCATTTGCCTATGGGAGTTAAAATGATCAGGATGTTGGCATACATCCAGTGCCATTATACTATCAAGATTTAATCTATGACAATCAATTCAAGTTCTATCATTACAAGTGCTATCGTTAGTAGTGCACTGTTGTGCAACATTACGTGCTATATCGTTACATGGCCAATCTATCATCATCATTGTTGTGCTATTTTCCGTGTACAAGTGCTATCGTTCTCTTGTTGTCATTACTTTGCTCTACATGACTATTCTCTCTAGTTATCCTACCTTTTAAGACATTAATCATTTAAAGAATGTTTATCTATATGAGATATTAAGTCCTACTGGACGATTATCGCTCATCCTGCGCTATTTGTTATATGTGTTACAGGTGAGTCTGATGGAGATTACCACATTCACGAGGAAGGAAATGAAGAGGATGCTCAGGAGTGACCCGTTTCGACAACCACTGCTTATTAGTTAGTTAGTTAGTCGTCAGTTAGTCAATATGTAATGATTTGGATTTGAATAAAGTACTCTGGGCCCTAGTTTTGACTCTGATTAGTGAATGTAATAGTTAGTTGATAAATTATTAATAAAGTTAGATTTTATTTGGCGTTATTCCAATTGTGCAATGGTGAATGTTTATTTATCGCTCTGTACTATTTAATTAACTGTAATTCCGCTCCGATATTTCGCGTCGAGGCATTACAAAGATCATATTTTAAAAAAAGGAATGAAAGAAAATAAAAACATAAAGGAATTCTCAAATTATTCCATTTATGTACAAAAGAAGAATATTTCATTACTGAGAAGAAACTTAAGAAACTTTTACACTTAAATCTGTGATGCCCTGTTTGCCCCTAGCTCATCATTGATAGCCCCAGAGGATGCCCTTCTTATCTATTGTTTGGTGTGGAGGAGGAGAAGGTGGTGGTTCACTATGACAGGAAGAAGAATGGTCCTACGGGTGACCTCACCGTCTCTAATCTTTCGTAGGTTGTACTCTAAGGGCAATGGCACTTATAGGGTTTGCGGAAGGAAATGGTCGTGAAGGAAGAGAGAGGAGTCATAGAGAGAGAGGAAGAATAGAGTTGTAATCTGGGGGCATGGCAATGACGCGAAGGGTACAACTAAAAGCCATTTTAAATGCCATCATACGTAGCAGACGAATGCCGATGCACGTTTTTTATGAAATTCTATTAGAAATCCGTAGAAAATAGGGACAGATTTTTTGACTGAAATATTTCATTGGAAACACTATTTGTTTGACATATTAACTATTTGTTTCAGAAAATACACCATTTTCTCCATTGGTTTATGTGGAAATGGATTTTTGTATCCATCACAAAATTATTTAAATGTAAAATTATTTATCATGTTTCATGTGTGTACCCGCGTATTACAAATTCAAGTACCGTTTAGTGCTAAGTAAGTCACTATAATGAAAGATGAATCGGTAACCGTGGAGCGCAGGCGTGTTAGTCGCTGAAGCGACAATATGTTCTGCCTTCGAGAGTCGAAGGGCTTTAGGTCTATTTGTGCACCGTCTGATTTCGTCAAACGAAAGTGGAGATCGGGTCGGGACCAAGATCCCGTCGTTGCCTAAGCGCAACGACGATAATTACATCCTCTATGAGAAAAAACCCTTGATTAATCGCCAGAATAAAGAGTCTCGTGGCCTTTCATGGAAACATCCGATAAAAGATATGCACAGAAATTAAATTTGATTACGCCTAATGTGAGACGACCAAAAATATAATATTCGACGCATTTTTTTTATTGTTATTGTAGGATTGTTGAGTTAATTTCAGTATTATTGATTTGATTTGTTTTTGTTCTTTCACAATGTTTTTAATCATGTTTAATCTTTTATTGGATCGTCTCTTTGATCTGTTGGTCTTTTAGTTTGATTAATCTTTTTGATTATTTGATTCGATAAGGGATTTTTTTTTTCAGACTTCTCTTTATTTGAAATTAGTTCTCTTGATTGTTTGAATTTTAATTTTTATTCCGGGCTTGAGTGTTTGGCCTGAGATCATTTGGTTTGATTTCCTTCGCTTAAGATTATTTGATTTCCTTTTTTTTTACTTTGGGTTTATTCTAAAGTTATCTTTGCTTGTTGCATCTATTTCATGTTATCAGATTTAAAATTATGCCTGTCTCTGTATTATTTGATTTGGAATTTATTACATATTACTTTTTGAACTATGTTAGTTTATTATCTTTTGTTTGTCCACTCTCTTTGAATTTTTTTTTTATTATGTCTTTGCTTATTATCCTTTTGTATTCCCGCTTCCTTTGTAGCTAGCCAAATAGGGAGGCAATATATACATGTGTGTGTGCAAATGGGCAGGTGCTACGGGATGGAAGATTTGCATGGCAGGTTTGAGTATTGCATATAGCAGGTGATATTGGAACGGTGGAGGTGTTGTGTGTGTGTAGGTGCTGAACGGCGGGGTTTGGACCGGGGCTTATGCATGTGTGGGGCTGAACGGTGGGGTTTGGACCGGCGCTTATGCATGTGTGAGATAAGGGGGTTGAACGGTGGGGGGTGTTGCCCGCACCGATCAAGCTGAACGGTGGCCCTTTGTGAGCTAACCGGCGGCCTTGGTGGAGGCATGTATGCACAGAGAGGGGGCTGGACAGTGGCCATGAAAGAAGCTTGGGCATGGAAAGTTGAACGGTGGCCACTGTTTGGCAGTTCCCATTTTTCTTTTTTTTTTTATTGTTCCACTAATAACTCATCTGATGTTTTGAATAATTCTTTTCGCCATCCAATTTTCTTTTCCTCCATTTATTATTTATTTTGATGTCAGCATCCCTCTCTTTTTTTTATTGTTATTATTGATGCTTTCTTATGTTGTATTACTGTCTGATAACACATTTTTTTTTCATTGCTGGGGCCCATTCAATTATTACGATTATTCTTAATTTGTTATTCTGTCATGATTTTGTCTTTTGCCTCATTTGTATTTTTCCCGCGTCGGACACGTTGATCGGGTGACGTACGACGCACCAGTGGTCGTTTACCTCATTCACATAAATGCACAGATATACACGAACTATTAAAAATCATGGCAAAAGAAATAAAGTTGAAATCAGCAGAAATCCGGTATGATAAAACCAGATTTGCCGGTAACCACCCTTGCCCACTGCATGTCAGGTGGTACCTAGGGGCGTCCACCCATAAACCCGAGGTGACGTCCACAGGACAATGTTCGTCAAACAATGACAACATAATATTTGCCAATGGTGCCGGATCGCAACACAAGTTTCCCGGCGATTATGTTGGCACAAACTCATTCGGAAATCATCACGGAAAAATCCGGCAGCACCTCCCTTAGCCTGCACTTTGGGGGGGGGGGTGTCCGTGACATCCGTCCACCATGATGGAGACGGTGCCCAACAACAATGTTGAAGCCGGGGCAACGACACCACGGTACAAGGCCCGCTTCTCAAGTCGTACTCGAGAAGGCCGGTATATGCCGAGACCGGGAAGACGAGACAAAACTGACGAAACATCGTCTCGGAATGAAATGCTATTTCTGTTTAACTCTTTCCATAACATATGCTCATGAATTGGCGATTCAGAGAATCTATAGATCACATATGCAATGAAGGGATGGCACAACATTGAGGAAGAATAGTGAACGGTGGCACTAACAAGGCCACCGTTCAGGGCTTTCAAGTAAGGGGAAGGCTGTCGGCTCAATAATGGGTGTAGCAAGGTGAACGGTGGCATTGGCAGGGGCCACCGTTCAAGATTTTTAGATAGAAGAGGGAAGCGGCAGTGGAGAAGAATGTTGAACGGTGTGTTGATGAGGGCCACCGTTCAACATTTCAACATCCATCAGGGAAGGAGGTAGTTGGTGGTTCACAAAGGGGTAAGGAATGGTGAACGGTGGCATTGGCAGGGGCCACCGTTTAGGATTTTAGGTAAAAGAGAGACCGGCAGCCCACCAATTGGTAAGGCAGGGTGAACGGTAACATTGGCAGGAGCCACCGTTCAGGATTCTTGAAGTAAATGAAGGGGGAAAACACCTGTAGTGGAGAAGGGTGTTGAACGGTGTCGTTGTGCAGGGCCACCGTTCAAGGCTCCAACATCCATCAGGGAAGGGAATGGCGTGGGGATTAATTGGGAATTTCTTGTGCAAGATTAATGCGCTGTAGAAGAAATTTGTAGGGCACAGACCAACGTTTTGACTTTTGAGGAGGATTTAAATAGAGAAAACATGGCTCATTTAAGTGGCGGATGATGCACATCATATGTAAGATGAGAGCTCAGCTATAGAACACTTCCAAAAGGGATGATGGCCTCTGTGCTGGAGCCTCCTGGGATATTTCAGTAGGGTGAATTCCCAGCAAAAAGAAAGAACCATCCAGTAAAAATAAATCTTAAATCAGTTCGGAAGATATGAAAGAAACCCGGATATATGTTGAACGGCCCCCTCCTCCATATACCAGACTAAGCACAATTTCACGCCCAATCTGGTGTTTGGAAAGGGGCACTCACGGCTCAGCAGTGATGAAATCTCATGCAAACAGGTAGAGAGAAGAAAGACCGAGAACTAAATCCAAGTAACGAAATGATAGGCGGCAAAAAAACAAGATTACTAACACACATATCCAGCTCTGAGCCTTCAACATGTCTTCATGAGTGCACAATAACTAAAAAGAACCAGGGGAATGGCAACAGGAGTATACACGGAGATTTTGTCTATTACTTTCTTATCAGCACTGGGGTCCTTACATATCGTTCTGAGATGTGAACTCCATTGATAGTACATCCTCAGAAGATGGTTGCATCAGAAAACAAAGGTGAGAATACAAAACTCAGGGAAAGAAGAAGATAGAAACAATAAACAAACTGTTTCCCACTCCCACTCTGCCCTAACCTTTCCCACTCTCTCACTGAGCACAATACACGCACCCTCCCAGAGAACCCTGCAGCGGACTCCTCCTTCTACCCTGGTTCTTCTCTTTTCCCCGGGAAGAAGGAAAAGAACCAGAGCCGCCAGAAGCTTTTTTCCCTTCTGCTGTTGGCGATCGCCTCCCCCCTTGGCTTGCTCCTCCCGATGCCTTTTGCATGGGAAAATGGGCCTTTTAAGGGGCACCCTTCTTGAGGGCTGAGGTGGCCAAGCCTTTTCGTCAAACAACCCTCACTTTTAATACATATTTACCATGTATGCCATTCTGTTGTCTGATGTTACGCAGGTTGCTACGCTTGGTTATCGGGCCATCAGCCCATGTGTGGCCCAGAGGTTAAAAGAACGGGTGCAGACAAATGCCCCCCACCTAGGGACGGTGCAAGTGAGGACCGAACGGAGCAGCGTCCGCAGGTGTACTCCTCATAGCCTACTTTAGACTCATCTTGTGCTCTGCTATCATGCAGACTCATTGTTGTCAATCTCTTGTCGTCTTGTTTTCTTGTGGTGTTTAGTGATCTATTATCTCACAGCCGTACTGTCCGTCTTCTGACGTGTTGCCATGTTGGTGGCTTCATTATAATCGACATCATCGTCTGAGATTGACAGTCTACAAGAACTAATGTGACAACATCTTGTGAAGTTTGTGAGTTCCCTGGATTAATAGCCATTGAATTGATGAGGATTGCTGAACTAGGGCTTTTCCAACTGGTGAAAGCTTTGGGCGGTAGCTATCTTGAGCTGGTGGAAGCACTAAACTGACAGCCTTCTTGATCCGGTGGAAGTTCTGTACTGGAAACTTCTTTGAATTCTAGAGATTCTTGGCCCAGTGGGACATCTTGAAGATATGATTCTTTTGAATTGGCGGTCTCCTTGAATCGACAAGAGCCCTAAATCAGTGGCCTCTTTCAATTGGCGAGGCCACTTGAGCTGGTGGTCTTCATGGGTAAGACACCATTGTGTTATGTTAGCCTGTTTAATAGGTTGATGGGGCATGCTTTCTTGCTTGACGAGCTGGTAGCTCCTTCTAGACTCAGTAAGTGGCCATACAACTTCCTTTCCCCTGAGTTGTCTTGTCGATCGCTTGCCTTGAAAATGCAATAATCTGATCCCGAAATAGCGCTGAGGCCTTAATATAAAGGTATAGACCGCTTCCACGCCGTTGTCACTGACTGTGGTGACCAAACCGTCGCCTTGGGGGTCCTGTAGCCCTTCTCAGTGCCGCTTCGCTTGCAGTTGGATCAATGAGCCCTTGTCTTCCTTTTGACTTTTGTTTTCCATGGGTGTCGACCGACTTAGTCATTCGTCGGTACCTACTTCATTGGGTGTCAACAGATTCATCCAGAGTGTATCACGTGTAGACCCCCGCAATTTAGTCATTTGTAGCCACCCTCATGTATTGACACCTGCTTTTCTGGGTGTTGACCAACTTTTGGCTGGTATAGAGATGAGCTTCGGCTGTCATGATGACTAGATTCGATTCGCGCGAAGACAAGATTCGACTGGCCCCAAGACAAGTTTTGATTGGCATTGAAATAAACTCCGACTGGCCAGAAGATAGGCCTTCGATTGACATGAAGATAAGCTTCAACTGGCATGAAGGCGAGCTTCGGCTAGCACTGACATGAAGACGAGCCTCGGCTGGCACTGACATGGAGACGAGCTTTGATTGTTATGAACATAAACTTCGACTGGTATGAAGATGAGCTTCAACTGGCACTGGCATGAAGCTAAGCTTTGACTATGCATGAAGATAAGCTTCAGCTGGCACTGACATGAAGGCGAGCTTTGATTGTTGAGTACCACTTCTGTCAGGATTTCCTTTTTAGAGACTTGAAACTTGCTTGTCTTTGGCATCTGTCTTTGATGATTTTCTTTTATTTTATTTTCACATTATCGAATTGAGCGCCCTTTAGGGTTTGCACTCAACTCGACCCCCTCTTGCTTTTGCCTACGCGCCCTTTCGGGTTTTCACGTAGCGGGGTACCCAATTTTGCCCATGGCGCCCTTCGGATTTTCACCATGATTGGGTTCTAGCTCTTTTTACCCTTGTCTAGTGAAACCTAGACAAGTCCAGCGAGGCACCTCTATTTTAAGCCTCCTTTTCTTTTCTTTATGTACATATATTATAAAGAGAAGTTCATGACTGAAATATAACTCGACCACTCATACCATGATGTTGGTGGATAGTGTGAGGTTATTTGGGTAGATTGTGAGATGATAACCTAAACAAACCTATGTGTTGACTTCAACAGGGGTTCTAAGGGTAAACATATACTGGTCAGCCAAGGCAAGAAGTTGAGGCCGGACTTTATTTGGAGTTTTGAAATGGCAGTGATTGTCTAAACCTAGGGTCCTACTTGGCAGGAGCAAGTATATATAAACGTGAGGCATGAATGGCAAGAGACAGCTTGTCTTAGTTTTGAAGCTTTTTGACAAGAGAGTGCATAACTGGATTCCGAGAACGTATAGCAAAAAGAGGATTTCTTGAAAGAGCAGAGATAGAACTTTCCCTTCTTGCCATTTTGACATTTTGACTTCATTCATTTTCAAAATTTTTTTTTACCACATTACTAACCCAAGCGCCCTTTCGGTTTTTCACCGGAGTCAGCCCCTTCTTGCTTTTGCCGACGCGCCCTTTCGGGTTTCACGTAGCAGGGTTCCCAATTTTGCCCACGACGCCCTTTCGGGTTTTCATCGTGGCCGGGTTTTTCTTATCCTTTTTACCCCTACTCAGTAGTGAAACCAGAGTACGTTCGATGGGCATCTCTATTTTGAACCCTTTTGCTCATCATTTTGCTCATCTTTTTTTTACAGAAATGTCGCAAGATATGCACTGCGAGCATACATTCAATAGTGTACCCTCGGAGTTCTTGAACATGAAAGACTGGAGGGTGTATGTCTTCGAGGCAATGTCAAATTTAGCTCCATGATTGTTGAATCCTCCTAACGTTGAAGCATAATGACGCCATCTCGAACCATCGACCAGTGTGAAGGTGGCTCCATCATATTGACTTGGGGGATCTTGGGCATGAAATGTCAAAGCTCAGTGTTAAATCCCCCGGACCGCTGCAAAAAGGGTTGTGATAATATACGGTTCCTGCAAAGTAGTCTGGTTATATAAACATTGAGCACGACAACCTAATTTTAGCTCTTAAATCCTCGGAGATCTCACGTGGCAATTGTCCCACGGGCTGAGATCGAACTACAATGCTTGTCCTGTAGTTGCAGCTCCTCGGAGATGGATGTTTATTCCCTTGGAGACCTTAGATGCAGTATTGATACCACAAATTGAGGCTGGACTACGATATTTGTCCCGTAGTTTCTGCTACTCAGAGAATGGTTTGTCTTGTATCCCTGGAAACCCTAGATGTGGGAGATATTCCACAAGCTGAGAATGGACTACGGCACTTATTCCGTAGTTGCTGCTCCTTTGGGATGGATATTATATTCTCAGAGACCTCAGACGCGGCACTAATCCCACGAACTGAGACTGGACTACGGTATTTATCCTGTAGTTGCAACTCCTTGAAGATGGATTCTATATCCTCGGAGACCTCGAACGCGGTATTAATCCCATGAACTGAGGCTGGACTACGGTATTTATCCCGTAGTTGCAGCTCCTTAAGGGTGGATTCTTATATCCTCGGAGACCTCAGACGCGGCACTAATCCCACGAACTGAGACTGGACTACGACATTTCTCCCGTAGTTGCAGCTCCTTAAGGGTGGATTCTTTTATCCTCGGAGACCTCAGACGCGACACTAATCTCACGAACTGAGGCTAGACTACGGTATTTATCTCATAGATGCAGCTCCTTGAAGATTAACATTTGTTTTATATCTTTAGAGACCCCAGATGTGGTGACATTTCACGATCTGAGGCTGGACTACAGTACTTATCCCGTAGTTGCAGCTCCTAGTAGATTGATTAAGAGTTCGAGTACGGGAGCCCAACCATGGGCAGAGAGGTCCGACTCCTTAAATCAAATGTTCTTTTTTTGTTTTGTGCATTTCTTTTGTCATGTTCATTTTCATGATTAATTTTTTTTTCTTTTTTTTTTGAAGGAAATTCATTTCATCCTATTTTCAATCATTTCATTTTTTTTATTGATCATTTTTTTACTTTATTTTATTATTTTCTATTCATTCATCTATTTTTTATGTCTTTAGAGACCTCAAATGTGGTAAACGTTCCACAAAAAGGGCTGGATTACGGTACTTATCCCGTAGTCACTATTTATGGGAGGTCAATTTTGATTTATATCTTTGGAGACCCCAGGTGTGGAAACATTCCACAACTGAGAATGGACTGCGATATTTGTCTCGCAGTTGCTGCTCCTTTGAGATCAATTTGTCTTGTATCTCTGGAGACCTCAGATGTGGGAGACGTTCCACAAACTGAGAATGGACTACAACACTTATGCCGCAGTTGCTGCTCCTTTGAGATTTGTTTGGCTTGTATCCCTGGAGACCCCAGATGTGGGAGATGTTCCACAAACTGAGAATGGACTACGGCACTTATTCCGTAGTTGCTGCTCCTTTGAGATTAATTTGATTTTGAATCTCCGGAGACCCCAGATGTGGGAAATGTTCCACAAACTGAGAATGGACTACGACACTTGTTCCGTAGTTGCTGCTCCTTTGAGATTGATTTGTCTTGTATACCTGGAGACCTCAGATGTGGGAGATGTTCCACAAACTGAGAATGGACTACGACACTTATCCCGTAGTTGCTGCTCCTTTGAGATTAATTTGATTTGTAAAGTCCTTTTGCTTGAAATATCTTTTTAGTATGTTTTGGAAATGTTGGGCATAGAGGCCCGATTTAAAATCGTGAGGGCGTGGAAGCCCGATTTTTTTTTGAAATTGTGAGGACGCGAAGGTCCAATTTGAAAACATGAAGGCGTTGAATCTTGATTTTAAAATATGTGCACATAGATGCCCAGTTTGAAAACATGGGAGTGAAGAAGCCCGATTTTGAAATTGTGAGGGCGTGGAAGCCGAATTCTGAAATTGTGAGGGCGTGAAGCCCTATTTGAAATTGTGAAGGCGTAGAAGCCTGATTTTGAAATATGTGGACATAGGCCCAGTTTGAAAACATGGGGGCGAAGAAGCCCGATTTGAAATTGGTGGACATAGAGGCCCAATTTGAAAACATGAAGGCGTGGAAGCCTGATTTTAAAACATGTGGGCCCAAAGACCCACCTTGAGAATGTGAGGGCGAAGGAGCCCGATTTGAAATTGTGAAGACGTGAAAGTCCCATTTGAAATCATGAGGGCGTAGAAGCCCAATTTGAAATCGTGAGGATTGAAAGTCCGATTTGAATTATGGGGACGTAGAAGCCCAATTTTGAAATATGATGGTGTAAAGGCCTCGATCTTTTATTAACATGTGGGTGCTAAGGTCCCGTTTGAAAAACATGATTTAGAGTTTTGAAACATGAATTTTCAAATATGACTGACGCATCGTTACTTCGAAAACGTCGATTTTGTAATTTGACTGGTAAAATTGTCATTTTTGAAATATGAATTTTGAAATATGATTAGCGAATTGTCACTTTTGAAATATGCATTTTGAAACATGATTGGTAAATTGCCAGCTTTGAAATATGTCTTTTGAAACATGATTGGTAAATTGCCAATTTTGAAATATGTCTTTTGAAAAATGATTGGCAAATTGCCAATTTTGAAATATGACTTTTGAAACATGACTGACGAGACGCCATTTTTTTTTTGAAATATGATTTTTTTGAAATCATAAGTGTCAAGCTTGCTGATTTAAAAACACGACTTTTGAAAATATGATTGGCGAGTCGCCACTTTTGAAATATGAGTTCTTTTGAAATTATGAGTGGCAAGCTTGCCAATTTTAAAATATGAGTCTTTTAAAATATGATTGGTGAAATGCCGCTTTTGAAATATGAGTTCTTTTGAAATCATGAATGGCAAGCTTGCCAATTTTAAAATATGACTTTTGAAAACATGGTTGACGAGTCGCCACTTTTGAAATATGAGTTCTTTTGAAATCATGAATGGCAAGCTTGTCGATTTTAAATATGACTTTTGAAAACATGATTGACAATTTTCCAATTTTTTGTTTGAAATGTAGGTGATGTTGAATAAGGATAAATCCTTCAACGACTTTGTTAGAGATCCGGAAAAAGAATATGCACTCAAAATTCGATAAGAAACCCATGTATGATATGGACATAAGCGGTGAAAGCCCGATGCAGTACGATCGTGCGGGCTCATATCATCGCCCTCCAAAGAAACATGCGATTTTTTTGAGGTATTATTTGTCTCAGAACCATAGTCCGGCTAGCGGTATGGTTGGCCTATTTATTATTTTTTGCTGCTCGTCATCGACAATAATACTCTGGTGGCTCTAAAAGAGCCGATCGAGACCGTCTCGACGATCAGGTCTCATGCTGGGTGGTTGGCGTGACTACCTCAGCAAGATACTTTTTTTATTTTCTCTTTTTATCTTTTTTTTTTTAATGAGTATTTACATGAATGGACATTACATGTCCGACTGGCGTCTGCGCCAGAATAACTCAGTTTCAGCGAGCTGGGCTTTATTTGCTTGCTTGTAATGGGCAGAAAATCTTACAGTTCCCCCAGGGTACATGGATTTCTCTTGTGTATTGAGCATCTTGAATTGCTTGTGCCCTCCTGGCTTGGATATTACAGGTTGCATCTGCCCCCACATTGGCTGGCCCGTTTGTCATATGCTCTTCTTTTCTATTGCATTGAAGCCCCATGAGGGCGCGACGGGTCCACCTTGTACTCGCCCACCTGTAGTTCTTCTTTTCTTATCAATGCTTCAATTTTATCTTTGAGGACATAGCAGTCCTCTGTAACGTGCCTCGGCAGTTGATGATATAAGCAGAATCAGGATCGTCTTTCTTTTTGATGTCCTCTGTCCTTTTAGGCTCTGGCGGGATGATTTTGTTATGTTGACAGGCCCATTCAAAGAGAGTCTGTGTCTTTTCCTTTGGGAAAGAGTAGGGCTTTTGCATCTTCTCTTGCAACGAGCACTTTTTACTTTGCTTCATCGGCCTGGCAGAAGACGAACCAGCTCCACTCTTTGTTGTGTAAAGGCTTTGAGGTTCACAGTATGAACATCTATAGGTGTTGGCCTTTTTCCAAGAAATCTATTTTGCTGACTTGACACATTAACAGGGGGATATTTGGACAAGAATTGTTCAATCTCGGCCACAACTTTGTTTAGCCTGCCGAAGGACTTGACATCGACGCCGATCATCCTTTCTAGGACATGTCTGCTCAAGTTTTGCTTGCAGATTTGAATGGCGTCTTCTGGATGTATGGTCGTCTGCATCTCATGCTGATCTCTCCACCTTTTGACATAGTCTAGAGCTGACTCATTATCTTGTTGCCTGGTTGCATATAACTCGACCAGTGTGATTTCTCTCTCAGAACGTAGAATCTTTTTGTGAACTTTCTTTGCATATCTGACCAGTCTATAATGGACCCGACTGGTAAATTTGAATACCATTCGAAAGCCAGTCCAGTCAGGGAAGACCCGAAGAATTTAAGCAGATATGACTCCTCAGTGCCCAATCTCCCATTACATTGACATAATGTGCAACATGTTCTTTTGGCGACCCTTGCCCTTGAACTTTTCAAACTTGGCAGTTTGCTGACACTAGAAGGAAGTCTTCTTGTAGCATGATGCAAAGGATTGGAACCTGGTAGATGTCAAATGGGGTTTGATTAGCATTCCCCCTTTCTGCCAGTTTCGCTTCTATCATTTGTTCCAACATCTGTCTATTCATAATTGGTGTTTGGACCATGTTTGATGAGGAGGAGCAGGCTGCATCTGAGCCATGGTGGCAGACCCTTGATATGTTGCTCGAGGAGCTGCGAGCTTTCTTAGCATTTTGACATGGGATGCCCCAGCAGTGTCTAGTGTTGGCTGGAGTCTTGTTGGATGTAGTAGAGTGTCGGAGAAGTTGGTGTCAACTTGTGGTGCCCCCGTCATGTCCCCTGCTTCTTGTAATATAGGAGTGTGAGCATCTCTTTTTTCAATTTGCTTCTTCAGCATTTCAATTTCATGTTGGTATCTTTGTATTAATGCTGCCACAACAGGATCATACGTACAAGTGCTAGGGATATCAGATATCACTTCAGCTGGAGCCCCTCCTAGAAGGGTGGGTGGCAGATTGCCGATATTATTAGTTGTTATTATATTTGCAGTTCCCGCCTTTCTTGGGCCACTGAGACTATCGAGCCTTTGCCCTTAGCTTCTTCCCTCCTGACAGGAGGATTTGGCCCTTCATTGAGCCTTGGCAATTCATCTTGCTCAATAGCTATCTAGTGCCCCATGCCGACCGTGCACCCAAGTCATAGCAAATGTGTATTCTGAGAGCCTTGCTTGCTCTTTTTCCCTTTCATATTTTGCCTTTCTTTCGACCATTGCCTTGACATGTATCATCTAGTTGCATTGGCTCTGGCATTATAGGAGATTCATCCCCTGCCCTTGTACTTCATAAGCTTGCCTCAGTTGATTTGGTTGCCTCTCCAGACTCCTGGGCTTGGCAAATAGTGAAGAGGCATTTTTGGCCATTGGGGGTAGGCAGGCTGAAGAATAGATCTATCTTGCCTCTTTGCCTTCTACTTGGGAATTATGTGTCTATTGAAGGGTGGAGGGTGCCCCCATAATGACACTCCCTTTAACAATTCGCCCTCTAGTTGAGGCTCTTGTTGGGCTTCAGATTGCATCTCCTCAAATAGTTGTTGGTGGAGAGAATCTCATATTCACAGTCTTCTGTTGAGCTGCTGGTTTCATGCGGACGTGGTGGATACACCCTGTACTCGCCATTTACAGTTCTCCCTTCTTGATCAAGGATTCCATGATATCACTTGAATACATAGCAGTCTTCTATAGTATGCCCCAAACTTTGAGTGGTATAGCAGACACAAGATCATCCTTCTTTCCAGCTTGCTCAGGTCTCTTGGGCAACGGTAGTGTAATTTTGTTGTATTCAGTTGCCCATTAATAGTACTCTTGTCTTTTGCCTTGAGGAATGAAATGTTTTCTACTTTATCTTGGAAGGGATGGTACGCCTAACACTTGGACGTGGGACTAGAGGACCCAGCCACAGATGTTACTGGCACTTCTCACACAGCTCGAGGCTTAAGATCTTCAGTGTGCACCTCCTTTCATGCGCAGAAATCTTATCAACTGATTTCCTCCGTTGTCCCACAAGTGATCTACTGAGATATTTGCAAATGCCTCATTATTCTGCCACAAGATTGCTTGTCCTTCACCTTCATACTTCCTCGTCCTTGTCTAGCCGATCTGCCATAGATCCGACCAGCAGAGATTTTGCGAATGGTGATCTTGCTCACAATATTGTCACAGGAGTCCACGGACATCTATCTAGCACGAATGTGCTGCCTGATTGTGATGTGCTAAGTGCAAAGAGTTCCGTGTTAGTGATTACATGCACGTTCACAGTGCGTATCAAGGACTGCACGATGCTAGGGCATCTGAGGCAATTGTAGGGATTGCTTAAACCCGGTTGAACTATGCAAGCTGCCTTCTCAGAGCTGCTTGTTTCATTGGAGTGCTTAACAATTGCAGGTTGCAAGGATGTGATGTGGTACTTATCCAAGTATGTGCATCGTTCTACCTATCATCAGTTGTGATGCTCTGGGATCTTGTATAACTGGCGAGATTTTGCACGATGCAGTGATCTTGACTTGCACGTAGTACTTGTAACTCTCTCGCTTGTGCTCGCATGGATATGTTCAGCTTGCTTTCTAAATTTCGGACAGTGATTCATTGTTGCTAATTTCCCAGCGTGTGCTGAATTTTTGTACAGCTATGGTCACTGATCGCTGTCGCAGATATGTCAGGTTGATGTGTATTTGCCCTGCAATCCTGCTATGCTCTGACTTTGACATTGCTATTCTTAATGCTTCTCGAATCTCTGCTCATTCATTGCAGAATTCACCAGCTATTGTTCAGTAACATGTAGGAGGATCATGTACAACATAGTGGGATGTTGGTTTTGCCCCAACCGAAGTCTCTTCAAGAAGTAGGTGGCGACTGCTATCGTCCTCAAATATCATTGTCGTTGCAGTCACTTTTCTGACTTGTGTCTTGTTGTCAGTCTTTCTCCTTCTGGCGAGGGATCTGCTCTCAGTGAAGTTTGGTGGTTCCCCTTCTTCTTCAGGGGGACCCCACCCGCTAAACATGCTAGCCATATAACAGGGAGAATGTGCAATGCATAATTTTCCTGAGCCAGTGGCTTATGACAATTTCCTTTTTCTTTCCTCCCTTCAATATTTTGCTCTTTCTTTTTCATTTCCATTTTCACACATATAGACCGTCTTGGTTTGCCCCATAATTTGCAATGAGCATTGTTGTCCCAGAAGGTTTTTGTTGGATCATAGACATAGTTGACACGATGTGATCAACCCATTGGATGCTTGTATAAATGGAGGTACAAATATTGGACCCCTCCTCTGCAGTGGGGCATGTGCTAGACGCTCTAGATTAGCTGCCCTTTGTGGTAGCAGTGTAGCAGAAAATAGTCCCTTGCCGTGCCTAAATTGAACACTGGCACGGGAGGCTGGAGCTAGCTGATCAACATCTATTTTGCCCTTGCATATGTTTCAATATTTTTGTCATGTTGTGGCTTTATCGGGTTGAGGGCTTGGTGGGTCTTCTTGGGCACCCAATTTGCCTGAATTTGATTGGCTTTGGGGCCAATTGCTTTTGAAGGTGTTATACCATGTCACTCCCGAGAATTACGCAGGGATATTAGTTCGAACAATTCGAGTCGATATTTCGAGACGTGGACAGTCGGCAAATAAGCCTCTAGCTAGCACGCACTAAATGTGTATCAACACAACATCATAATAGGGCCAAATGTTGAACTCAATAAAAAACTGTATTCGATTTCAACTCAACTTTAAGAATTGGAAACTAGTACAAGACTAAGACTCAAATAAAAAGGAAAGTACATTTACCCCTCACTTCTTACTACAGGTTCTAACTCTCAAAATAAACTACGATAACTAGACTCATAATTGAGACGCTCATCACTCGGATGCATTCCCATCCTCGACTTGCTCTTCCTCTTGAACTTCATAGTCACCTAGATTGGAAAAAGGTAGGGGATGAGCAAACTAGCTAGTAGGATTTATATCTCAATGTGCGGGCAATGATATAAGTGATTAACATTTTAGAACTAGGCAAGTACGATGAATGATATGCATGTACGAACAAAACTCATTAAACATGATATATAAACAAGCTGGATAGAGTGAACAAGATAGAATAAGATTTTTGAACAAGGTGCCAAGAAAGAACTAGCAATAGACCACTTTGCACAAGCACACAAGATTTCACTTGATGTCAATAGTTTTCAAGAAGTAGATATCACTAGTTTCAATAAATGCAGGATGACCATATCACGCAAGCAAGCAAGCAAGATTGCACAAGCACGTTCAGTAACCTAATCAGGCACGTAGACACCAATGTACACCAAGAAAAGATCCATCAAGAATGTACACCAGGACACGTGTATGTGGTTATGTATCAACATTCAACAAGCAAGAAAGTACTCCCAGCGCAGATGCAACCCAGTAATCATTATACCCATGGTTAACATATATTTATGACTCGCCGTCATTGGGGCTAGACTGGAGCCCTTGGACACACTCCGTGCCCTGTCAGCCATCTCATGTAAATTTTAAATGTAGATACCCACAGTCATAAATAATGGCTAATGAGAGTTTCAAAAGTAAGCATGTGTAATGTCATGTTTCATGATGATGATGAGAAGAAATAAATAATTGAACATGATTCCATGAGGACAATAGTCAAGAGATAAATTCGGCAGCTGAAAAGATTTACAATTTAGTTCAATCTTTACATTATCTTTAGTCTAGATGGAATTCACACTCACGAGAACAAGAAGAGAAAGAAGTGCACGCCCTAGATGTATAAGTGTGTAGAAATGCACATTGTAAATTCACAATCGTCGGTCTCAAACTCTCGGAAAACACTTAACATGATGGCATGCAATGAACAATGCATTTAGCTACAATGGTTTTACAAGATTTTAAGATAAAATTTATCACTTAAAGCAAGCTTGAATGGTAACAAGAGTAATCACAAGTTTCATGTATGATCGTATCATTAAGAAAGCAGTTAGAATAATATTCATGTAATT
>CM024754.1:40915712-41006449 GCA_014218235.1 Colocasia esculenta
ATTAAACAACTTCGGAATAAGGAAGTTCCATTGTTAAAGATTCAGTGGAATAAACGAGGGCAAGAAGAAGCAACGTGGGAGCTGGAAGATGCCATCAAGATCAAGTATCCGGATTGTTTACAGGTGAGTAATCATACTCTCATGTTATTAAAATTTGGAGGACCAAATTTCTTTGAGTGGGGAAGAGTTGTAACACCCCAAAAATTTCATTTGTTGAAAAACACAAATAATATGATTATTAGACTGAGTAATATTATGAGTTTGAAATAATTATATCTGGGATAATTAACATTAATAAATAATGCCCCAGTATCGTACTCTGAGGTGCGCGCTCCGACAGAGCGACACTGAAAAACTGTAATGAAAATGAAATTCGAGAACACCATAATTCTCAGAAAAATATAGTGATATCAGAAATATAAATATCCGGATTTGTTGACGTACGGATGTCGAGATTAAGCCGACGCAACTATTTTTCGGGCGATTTTCACCCAGTGCAAAATAAATTCTAAGAATTAAATTTAAATCACCATAATTTGTAAAATCATTACATCGGGTTATGGCTGAAATTTCAACATAAATGGACATCATTTGAATAGGTTTACAAGAGGATCTTCGGGTCAGCTGAATTATGGGCTAATTACGGTAAGGAGTTTTAAGGTATTTTCTTGCTGACGTATCAAGGGCTATGTAAGTCCATGTCATGGTGAGTTAAACCCCTTACACGTAGTTACCCATGTGTAACTTTTGGGGAGTGCATGAACCAGGTGGCTATGGGTGGGTAAATGAGGTTTTACCTCAACACCTGTGAGCTTACGTGACGTTGTGCATGAGATGGTCACTGGGCTATAAAAACCTCCCCATAACCAGCATACCAGCCTTTCCAACGTTGGCCTCTGCTGTGTCTCGTCCTTCTCTTTGCTGCTGGATTGTTCTTGCTGAAGCTGTGCTTGCATCCTTGCGGGGGTAACTTGCACTGGAGCTGTTGTTGTTCATGTTGTCCTTGTTAGAGGTGCTTCATGCAGAGAGCTGTAGCTGTGGAGGCAGCTGCATCTTGGTCCCATCAAACCCATCAGAGTGAAAGTAACACCTTCCATGTTTAGGTAGGATTCACACTTCTCACCTTCTTCTCTGCTCCTTATCCTTGAACTTATTATCAAATTACTGTTTGGATGTTCAAGCCCTTGTTTTAGTACCATGAATACCTTTAACCTCGTATGTATGTCAGGTATTATTGTATAAATTCTTTTTGAGGTTAGATAATCACTGTTTTGGGAAAGGAACTTCTCCCAGTGTCATGTTGTAATCGGTTTCTAGCTTAACATGTGTAGGTTCCTCTCTATAATTCTCGAATGTACATCTTTGTTTCTACACATGTTTAGATCGTGTAATACAAGTTTTCTGAATTTCTGTTGAGAAGTTGGAGTGCCAGACTTCAACTCCTACAACCCAACTTGCAGACTTCATAATCCGACTCCTATATATAATCCGACTTATATGTAATTCGACTCCTATATATAATCCGACTTATATGTAATTCGACTCCTATATATAATCTGACTTATATGTAATCCGACTTCTATATATAATCCGACTCCTATATATAATCTGACTCCTATGTAAACCGACTTCTATATAATCCGACTCATGTAGTCAGACTTCAACTCATGTAGTCAGATTTCAACTCATATAGATAGACTTCAACTCCTATAGTCCAACTTCCAAACTTGTATTTTTCTGTCAGGACTATTTTTCCAGAAGTTGAATACTGAATAACCAGTTAGTTATAAGTAATGATGATGTCAATTATTGGGTCCATGGACCCTACTTGACTGATATGTGTAACGCCCCTCTTAGACCCAGTACAGTTACACCAACTCAGATTGGATCTAATAGAGATATTACAGTGGACTGAATCCAACAATTACAATACAGGTTGAAATATACACAAATAACTATTCAATTCCAATGATAATTGACAGAATATGGAATTAAACACTTGCAATCAGCAGTTATCAAATGTAAAGTCTAATGCATAAAAGAAATATGTAACTGAGGTCCCAATTTATTACATATCATAGTCCAAAGCCATAAAAGAAAATACATATAATCCTCACATACAATAGATCACTCTAGAAACTCTCAAGTAAAACTAAGTCTCACGTTGTAATCACAGGGATTGGCTTCCCCTTGACACGAACATGGATGCTAAGATTATAAGCATGGAAAAAAGGATGTGATCGCCACCTAGATAAGTTGCCTAATGATGTAGAAAGACAATGGCTAACTTAAACTAGGAAAAGGAAGAGAACAGGAAGTTGACCTGGTGTCGCGGTCGCCATGGCCGCCGCGTCTCTGTATCGCGTCAGTGGAAACCGACGCGTCTTGTCGCGTCACCCTAGGCCGTCGCGTTCTTTGAATGTGGGAGATTTGTTGTAGTGACCTTCTTCTAGTCCTCCAGCGGCTAGAGCACCAGAGCTCCTCGTAGACTTTGCTTACTTGCCTGCCAATCAAACGAAAACACAAAGAAAAGACCCTATTAGAACATGTAAAGTGTAGCATCTATTCTAAAGACGAAGTGAGATGGGAGATCATGGTGGGAACGCACCTGGGGTGGTTTTAAAACCTGTGGGTATGGGAAAACGTGGGTGGATGATAGATGTGCTCTATTTAAAGATAACACAAAAATGCATGTAGAAATGGAAAGAGGGAAGGAGGGATGATGAGCCCCAAGGGCGACTTCCTGGCGTGGATGCAGCTCGATGATGCGCAAGAGGTCCAGGAGATTGCGGAAGTCGCCCTCTTCACGTTCCTTGCTCCATTGATGGTGAAGTGAGTGAGTGTGAGGAGTGGAATGTGAAGGGAAATGAGTGGAATGAGTGGGCGTGGCTAAGTCTTGTTCAGAGGGAATTTTGGCAGCCCTTCGGGGTGATCATGAGGCTCCCCTCGTCCATGAGGAGGGGCCTTCCTTATATAGAGCTTGGAGTGAGAATTTTAGGTATTATCTCCTCAAAAAGGTTTAGAAATTAAAAGTAGGAGATAAAGCTCTATCAAAATCGGATGTAGAGTCCTTAGGGAAGCCTAGGAGAGTCCTAGGGCCAAGGATCCGTCCAAGGGGCTGGGGGATAACCCTCTTAGACCAAGTCAAAGTGCATGGGAGGATAAATAGGATGTGGTTACGGAGGCCAGAGATCTTGTCCTTGTCGCGTCAGATCGCGGGGTCGCGACTAGAGACGCGACGGTGCGGGGGATGCGACAGCATTGCCCACGTGCATGGATATGCATGGGCTGTCGCGGCGGCCTACCCCGTCGCGACTATAGTCGCGGCGCCACGATGCGTCGCGACTTGGAATCCGAATTAATTTGGATTATTCTCTCTAACCACATGATAAAATAGGAGTTATATTCCTCTAGGGACTCTCAAATGATTGATTTCGGGATTTCAAAGCATTTTTAATGGATTAATGGGCTCAAATCAAGGCAAATGATGGGCTCAAGGTGAGTGACCAATTAGGGGCCCACTAAGATAGCAAGAAATGTGGTTCAACCCATTAGTCTTAATCGGGTGTCTACAGATTGCCCTCCTGGCTTCTACTTTGCAGGGGAGCGAAGCGGAAGTGGCGTGGAGATGTCATGAAGTGACGGTGGAACGGAGATGATGCGGAGTGGACCGAAAAGTGGAAGCCAAGGTTAAGAAACACCCGACCTTAACTAACAGGCAATTGGAATCTTTGAGAAAGCCCCGAGTCGGTTGTTCGAGTAGAATGCAAAGAAGAGCACAAGTCTGGACGAGAAGAAGAAAGAAGAGGACGATCAACCCCTCGATTGAGAGGTACCCTAGCCGATTGGCCTGCAGGTTTCGTTTTGGAAGGACATGTGCGTGCCAGGCAGGTAACTCATGACTCTGTCCTGAGAGCGGTTCGCAACCAAAACGGATCAAAGGAAAATGAAATTTTGGATAGGGAATCCAGACAGGGAAATTCTTGTCAAACTGACGGGAACAACTCACTCGGAGGCAAACCTTCCGATTCGGAGAGGAATTTGATTTCTTGTTTGGGATATGAAGGATGATTGGGCACTCAACACGAGCTCATCAATGGTCAAGAATGAGTCAGGAAAGCTCAAAGTCCTATATGATGCATGCTGAGCTAAAGTAAAAGAAATCATCAAAACGAATGCAAAGAAAAGGAGAAAATACAAAATATATCAAGGATAATATTGTTAAGCTGAATAAGAAAGAGTCAAGAGACTACCTGCAACCGCAGTGCAGGCCTGAACCCATCGTCCCCGATCTTAACTAGCTCAACGGCCTATCCAATGGTTAACAACGTGCACCTAGATTATCATCGTTTTTGGTAAAGGGGAACTCAAATCCCAGAGCACATTGAGAACCAGCTGGTCCTTGAAAAGATATAATAGGTAGAATATCATATAATAATGCGGGAGTAGGGATAGAAATACAATACCTGACTTACCTGAGGCAACATTCCTTCATCATTTTTTTTGTTTTTGTTTTTGTTTTTTTTTTGAATCATCCATCAGGAAATAAGCATAGTAATCACAAGATGATAAATGAATTCAACAAACATAGTCAAAGAAACACATATACAAAGCACAGGAAGGAAATAAACATTTAGGTGTAAACGCGACGCACAGGGCGACCGCGACCTTGTCGCGTCGCAGCGCCCTGTCGCGACATAGTCGCGACTGATCGCGGCGTCGCGACTAGGACAGAATCCTAAAAATGTAGAAAAAACGGGACTTATCCTTATCCTAAGACATCTAGACTAACACTAGGACTCCTAAACCTTCCTAGACTTATCCTAACTCCTAGTTGCGGGATTAGAGTGGGTTTCTAACTCTTAGGACCTATAAATAGAGGATTAGGGCTGTTAATCCCGCAGCTAAACTCCTGTGCTACAGAATCTTCAAGTTTAAAGTTCTCTTTCTTCTCTTGCAACCATGAAGAGGAACTATTCAGCTTTTGCAGAAGACATCCCCGCTTACTCCGGCCCAAAAGCAGCTAGGGAGACACATGCCGATCTGAAGCAACTCTCCGCTATCCCGGGGCACATCTACACGCGCCCGGAGCTCCAAGTAAGTGCCTTTTCTTCCTGGGATTCTGAATTTTCTGCACTGCTCTGCTTTTTTTTGCTCTGTTTTGCTCTATTTTGTTCTTCTCTTTTCTTCTCCTTTCCTTCCGCTCTTCATGCTTCTTCTTCTATCTCAGATCCTCCCCGGCCAACGGCGATTCTCAAAGATGCCATGGCTGGTACCCATGCTTGAATTACTGCCGCCCGTCTATTGGTCACTTGAAGGAGTGGGGGCTGTCCACCATCTTGTACTAGCCAAAAAACTACAACAAGTTGGTGCATGTGTGGGAGAGCGTCACAGCCATGGTGGAGCTATGGCACCCACAGACCAACTCGTTCATCTTTCCGGACTTTGAGGCGACGATCCTCCTGGAAGAATTGGAAATCATGCTCGGCCTCCCACGCTATCAAAGGGGCGATGAGTTGGCCCTCTCCTACACCGTAGAGCAGATCAACTCCTGGAGCATTCTGGCGTACATTACCACAAAGAAGAACGATCTCTATTCCATGACTAGTGTATGCATGTTCATCTCCTCCCAATCGCTCAATGGATTATTCCCAGTGCAAGCGGAAGACCACGAATTATACCGCCATTGCCAAGGCAGCCGCCATATGCATTTGCGGCGTCATACTCTTCCCGGAAGCTGACGGTGCCATCTCTTTTGGCAATCTTAGCATTATTGACTCCATCTCCGAAGGTATGAAAGTTGGGCAAGCCGTCCTGGGTTTTCTATATGCAGGCTTGACCTCTGCAGCACTCGGGGGTCCTTTCTACGGATCGGTCGTCGCCCTCGAACTATGGATGGGGATGCAATCCAATTCCGGGCGGTGGAGGAACTGACCATGGAATGCAAGACATTGCTGAATCACCACTGGCGTATGTGGGCGGACGGCTCATATGAGCCCTCGGGCATGGTGCAAAACAGCTCAAGTGAAGGGCATACACGCATGGCGCCAATACCTCTGAAGTCTGACCGTGGCGGATTTTGACATGCGCCCACGATTCATGCACGGCCGGACAATTCACCTTCCTCAACGCACCGGGCTCGCCTTGAGGCTGCTGGGCAACGGGGCGCTAGTTTCCTACAACCCGGATCGCTGCCATCTCCAATGCGGTGCGGCTCGCACGGTGGTCCCACTTCTATCACACTTCCACCTATCCAAGAGAGGAAGAGGGGCGATACACAGGACGAGCGCGATATGCGCAGCGCGGTCGTCCATTGGGAAGGATGTGCAACGAGTGCGATTCAAGCTGAGGTGGAAGGAAGACGACGAGGCAATTGCGGAATACGTTGAAGCTTTGAAGAAACTTCAGCCTGGGGGAGGGAGCAATTGATTTGATTGAATTGTAAGCCAGATGATAGTTAGGAAAGGATTGAAAGAATGAATTAGAGAATGTAACAGACTTTGCATTTGAATGAAAATAGAGTGAAATTTTATGCAAACGGAATGGCTCTGTTGATGACGCGACAGCAACAGGTGTCGCCTTTATGTCGCGTCCATGCGGGGTGTCGCGACACTGTCGCGGCAGCCCAGAGGGTCGCGACATGAACGCGACTGCCCGCTGAGTCGCGTCATGAACCGATCGATTCAAAAACAAACGCCCCCCCCCCCCCCCTTTCTTCCTTTCCGGTTTTCAAAGAACCAAACCTTCAAACCTTCGAAACATTTCCCCAATTCTTCTGCATTCCAACCTTCTCGCTAGCTCAAAACTCAAACCAAGACGATCTTCATTGCAATGGAAGGAGGAGGAAAGGACTCGGCGAGGGCTCATCGCGAAGGAAACGCCAAGCGGAGCGCCGGAGTTCACGACCGCGGATGGAGGAGCCTCCGGTCGGAGAGGAGGTGCCCGAGGTCGCGATGGGAGAGGAGGAGGACGAGGGGGTGACCCCGGTCGCCAATGTGGAAGAGGAACGGAAGAGGCGAGCCAAAGCCATGAAAACGGTAAGTACCCCTCCCTTAAACCTTGAATGGTAGTAGTAGAGGGATATACGGAGCCCCTAGAGGGCGAAATGTAGGGCGAGATGCCCATGAAAACGAGGATCAAACAAAGAGGGCTCCGGCCGGTTTGAATCTGAGAACACGTCAGCGCGAACCGTCGCGACATGGTGTCGCGGCGGGGCGAGGCGTCGCGACAGTGTCGCGACGTCTAAGGCAGACGCTACCTTATCGCGACCTATGAAGGTGACGCGATAATGTCGTGGTAGCCCGCACCGTCGCTACAAGGTCGCGGATGCACCAGCTGTCGCGACTTGACCGAACACACAAATAAAACCTGAAATTGAACTTGAATGAATCTTGCAGGGTGAAATGAGGGCTCGAGTGTCGTGGACACTGGTGCTGGCTGCTTTCTTAGCATTCCCCCCTTTCCAGCGAGAGCGAATAGAGGAGATGGGGTTCGGGCAGATCTTTAGAATTGAGAGGATGAGGGTGGACCCGGCCCTCACCCAAGCCCTGCGGAGCAGGTGGGACACGGAGGCGAGTGCCTTTGCATTCCCATGGGGGCATATGATCCCCAGCTTGGAGGACGTGAGCCGGATCACAGGGCTTAGAGTTTATAGGGGGGCAGTGAGCGGTTACACCTACCCTTGCTACCATGACTAGCCGAGCGATCTTAGACCTCCCCGTAGAGCGTAGGTCTTCTCTAGTTCCCAGGGTAGCCTTGCAGGAGAGTCTAGGTCTGTTTGAGGCGGGGAAGAATGCAGGGGAGAGCGAGGATGAGTACCTGGCGAGGCTAGCTAGGGTCAGCCGGAGGGAGCTTGCGAGCGAGCCCGGGCCGCAGGCGGACCTGGACTTGCGCCGTTTTCTCGTTTTCTCTTCCTTGGTAGACTCATGTTTGCCACGAGAGGCGACGCAGTCCATTGCCGCTTCCTGCCCTTGCTAGAGGACCTAGGTGAGGTAGGGGGGTATGCTTGGGGAGCAGCCTTCTTAGCACACCAGTTCGATGGTTTGGGCGCCTCCGAGCGGCAGACGTCTACGAGCGGCTTCTACCCCTTTCTTCAGGTACACCTTTTCTTCTGACTCTCTCAGATTTAATCTTCAATTTTGCTTAAATTGCGAATTAATTTGTCTTTTATCTTGCAGGTTTGGGCCTATCTACACCTCCCAGCCCTGAGGAGAGGGGAGCTCACACGGCCGGGCCTCGTGCCCATTGCACGCCGTTGGGACTCTCGCTGAGATACTCGCCACCTGGCCGACCAGCTGGAGCGCCTCCAGGAGGCAATTGACAGTTACCCTTATCTGATGTAAGTACCTTTAATCCCTGCCTTTTGAAAATTATTTGCTTGAAATGACTGATTCTGTTCTTTTGCAGGTGGTTGGCAGCCATATCTGGGGGAGGGTGATGAGGGACAGCCTGGTTGGTGCAGGCCCGCCCCTACTTCGGTAGGTCGGTGTGGTTGCATGCACTCAACCTCGTGCTACCTCTGAACCTGTTCCTGACCCAGCGCTCCTTGGGCCTCAGGCAGAGTGTCGTGGAGTTCCCCGTCCGGGACCGGTTTCGCCGGCCGGGTCGGAGCTTCCGGGGACTTCACGACACGACAGATTGGAGGGAGCGGGCGCGCGAGCAGATTGCAAACTGGGAGCGGAAAGGCAAGGGGGTCAGGTCGGATGCGACTACTGACGATGCCTACCTCCAGGCGTACGCCTTGAAGTACGGAGGGAAGGTATATAAGAGCGCCCGACACCAGGTAAGACTTTTATACGATGTCTCAAAGAATTTGGATTTATGGATTGAACTGATGATTTAGCAATGCATTGCAGGGGAGGTGACCGGCGAGATTGCCTCGCTCCGAGCCTTGCTCCAGTCAGCGGCAGGCAGGATAGGGAGGCAGCCCAGAGGCAGACAGCAGAGCTGGTAAGTACTGTGTTCACTTCTCAGCCCTTTGATTTAAGCAAGATTTTGAAACTGACATGCATTGGTGTGCAGCAGCGGAGTGAGCTAGAGAGAGTGAGGGGCACTGGTGCAGGTGGTGCTTCTCCTCTCGGAGCGCCGGAGGGTCTCCATCGCTCATGGAGGCCCGACTGACGGGGGCGGTGCTGAGAGCTGAGGAGGCTCAGAGGCACTTGGAGGAGCGGGTAAGTTTATTTAAGCACTTGAGTGTTTATTTCCAAATGATGCTGATTGATTACTTGCTTGTGCAGGAGAGGGACTTGGAGCTGGCTCACGAGCATGCCATGGAGTTGCAGAGTGAGCGAGATCGGTTCCGGGGAGAGGCCCAGACCGCCCAGGGCGAGAGAGACCAGCTGCGCATCCGGGCGGAGGCAGCTGAGGCACGGGTGGAGGAGATGACCAGGGAGCTGGCGACGCTGCGGGTGCAGAGGCCGCCCGGAGACCAGGAGGAGGTCATCCGACTGCGTGCTGAGTTGCTAGCACAGCAGACGCTGGCGCGGAGCCTTCAGCAGATAGTGACAGATATCGGCCGTTCACGCAGCCGGAGTCGGAGCGGCGTGAGCGTCAGTAGGGCGACCGGCGCCTCCGTCGGACAGTACTTAGCGGGTTCCTCCAGCAGGCGGAGGAACGAGGAGGAGGAGCGGCGCCGACTGGACGAGGGTAGTGCTCAGGAGGGTAGAGGGGGTGGCGAGATGTTGCCACCTCCGGATAGGAGAGAGGGATCCGGGGAGAGTGGCGGTCAGTGAGGAGTTTTGTGAGCCACCTCCCCTTTCATCTATGTACATTTTGTTCATATCTTAGTGCAGTTTTACTTTTATACCAATATTCATGATGAATGAATGGTTTGTGATTGACACGAGATTCACACAAGCGAGAGATAGAGTTCCGAGCGCGACGTTGCACTCTACTTTGAAATCCCTGTTCTTGCACACACTTAGAAGAACAAGTTAGATCTGTTCTTAGGCTCAGCCCCTTGCACTAAAAAATGATGAAATAACTCCGTAATTTGTCAAGGGGCTGAGCCTTATTAAATAGGCGAAAAAGAGCTAAAAATAATGCATGCTAAAGAAAAGCAATATGTACACCCATTTTTTATTTTGCTGACAACTACATATTTTTTGTGGTTTGGAAATCTTTTGAAAATTTTTTTTTTTGGATTTTTTTTGGATCTTTTGATTTTTTTAGATTTTGAGATTTTTAATTTTTTTTAGATTTTGAGGATCTTTTGATTTTTTTGGATTTTGAGGATCTTTTGATTTTTTTGGAATTTTTGATGATCTTTTTTATTGAGGATCTTTTGATATTTTTTTTTATTTTGGGATTTTATTATTTTTTTTTTTTTTGGATTTTGAGGATCTTTTGATTTTTTTTTTGACTCTTTTGAACATCCTTTTGATAGCAACACTTCTTATGTTGAGTGATTAACCGTGAGCCTTAGCTCCATCTCACTTTGGCGAGTAAGATTTATGTGCAACGCATATTCATACTAGGTCTGCTAAGCTTTCTTGCCCTTGTGACATAATATTCCAACACAGACCAGCGCATGGATTCTCTGGTCATTTAGGGAGGATAGGAAGAATATAAATGGGATAAGACTTGATCTCGGGGTCAGAGTCGCCAACTTGTAAGACTCGCAACAAATAAGCTACATGTGCTATTCATCTGTTGTCTAGGGACTTTAGGGCCACAGTATTTTCTCTTTTGTCTGGGGCATGCGTGCGACCGGGCTCAAGGGCGTCCCGCGGGGAACTGTACTGCCACTCTTTAACATGTCCCTTCACTTTGTCATTTCATCGCTTTATTCTTTGTGTGCTATAGCTTTTCTTAGGACCGCCCGTCCCTCTTTGAGACTTCAAACACATTGCCTGTACTGTCGCAGGTTTACAGGTTAGCCTTCCCCTTGCCCCTAGACCTTGTCCGAATAGGGAGAGAATCGACCTTCTGTTCCCCTGAGCAGGGCTAAGTGAGAACACTGTACATGAAGGGTCAATGACCTTAGGCTACCATGTTGAATACGTGATTGCGCATAAATATTATTCGCCAATATGAGAGGGAGCGAGACACTTGGTAAATGGCTACTATTAATTGGTGTTGTTATCAAAGACTGTTGATTATGGGTAGAATCTTTTAAGATACAATCCATTCCATGGGTGAGAAGTTCGTCGCCATCGGCATTAACAAGCCTATACGCGTTTCCGGGTACACTTTTAACGACGTACGGCCCTTCCCAGTTTGCAGACAATTTTGACCTTGGACCACCAGGTTTTATGAAAATTCGCTTCAAAACCAAATCTCCTTCTTGGAATTTACGCTCAATCACTTTCTTTTGAAAAGACCTTGAGAGTCTATTTTGATATGAGAGTACGTGATCGGCTGCAGCTAGACGCCGTTCGTCTAAGAGTTCTAGTTGTGTAAGTAACGCCTCCCGGTGTTCATCGGGATTAAGTTCTTTGTCCAACTGAATTCTTAGCGAAGGGATGAGAATCTCGTGCGGACATACCGCTTCCATCCCATATGTAAGTGAGAAAGGGGTTTGCCCCGTAGGTGTGCGGATGGAGGTGCGGTAGGCCCACAGAGCCTCAATTAGCTTTTCTGGCCATCAGCAAATTTATTAGACTCACAAGTTTTCTTTAAGATTTTCAAAAGCGTTTTATTTGTGGCTTCGGCCTGGCCGTTGCCCTGTGGATAATAAGGAGACGAATGATGCAAAGAAATATTGAACTTCTTACAGAGGTCTTGAAGGTCCTGTGATGAACTGGGGTCCATTGTCGGTGACGATGCTGCCAGGTACTCCAAACCGTGCAATGATGTTCTTCATGATGAATCTGCACACAGTTGAACCTTTGATTTCTGCAAATGCTTCCGCTTCGGCCCATTTGGTGAAATACTCAGTAGCAGTTAGGATGAAAGTTTTGTTTTATCTGAGCGTTAGGGTCACCAAGAGGTCCAATGATATCAAAGGCCCACATGGAGAAAGCCAAGGAGAGGATAGGGGTGCAAAGAGGAAGAGGGAGCATGGATTTTATCGGCATGATTGGCATCTGACACACCTACGGACGTAGGTGGCGCAGTCTTCTTCTAAGGTGGCCAGTAGTAGCCTGCCTAAGGATCTTTTTGGCTAACATCTGACCATTCACATGCCCTCCGCATTCACCGGAGTGAGATCCTTCCACTATCTTCCAAGCCTTCATCATGTCACGCATCTGAGGAGCATTCCATTTAGAGCGCGTCTATAAAGGACTTCACCCACGAGGGTATACTTCAATGCCGCTCTACGGATAGCTCGCCTATCTTCTGCTTCAGCTTCTTCTGGGAAGGTACCGTCTCTGCAAAACTGCTCAATCTCATGGTACCACGGGCTCTCTTCTTCCATCAATTCCCCTAATTCAACAAGCAACAACTCCTCGCTTCTTTCTTTTCTGCCTTCAATACTAGGGAGCTCCTGAGGTTTGAGAACCAAGGATCCTGAGTTGAGGGAGCTTCTAACCTCTGAACGGTGATAGTCTCAGCGCTACGGCTGAGAGGGAAGGAGAGGGATGAAGCTAATGATGCCAATGCATCGGCCAGAATGTTTTGGGAGCGAGGAGTATGAATGTAGATGAGCTGACGGAATTGCTTGGCTAGGAGCGTGACCAGATCTTGATATGGCTTGAGCTTGGGGTCACGAGTGCGATAGGTAGAGAGGACTTGCCGAAGAACGAGCTGAGAGTCTCCTATGATCTTAAGGTGCCGGGCACCTAAAAGGTAGGCAAGCTTAAGACCGGCTAGGAGAGCCTCATACTCGGAGATGTTGTTGGTGGCGTAGAACTGGAGTTGATAAGCCAAAGGAATGGTGATCCCTTCTGGGGTGAGCAAGACTGCACCTATGCCCCGTCCCCTAGAATTAAGAGCTCCATCGAAATGGAGTGACCAGAAGGGATCGTGAGAGACAAGTGATAGGTTTTCATCGGGAAATTCCTCCTGAACCGTATCACTATGAGGAAGAGGGAGGTGAGCAAGGTGCTCAGCAATGTCGTACCCTTTTATGGCTTTCTGAACAATGAAGGAGATATCGAACTGAGAGAGGAAACTTTGCCAGCGCGCCAATCTGTCGGCGAGGACTGGCTTTTCCAGGAGATACCTAATAGGATCCATTCTAGAAATCAAAATCACCTTATGAGAGGAAGTAGTGCTTCAATTTCTGCACTACCCAAACTAGCGCTGCACAGGTTTTCTCCATTGTGGTGAGTTTGAGCTCGGAAGGATTGAATAGCCTAGATAGGTAGTAGACTGCCCTTTCTTTACCGGATTCGTCATGCTGAGCAAGGACAGCTCCTAGGGAGTCCTCAATTGTTGACAGATAGAGGATCAGGGGTTTCCCAGGGATAGGTGCCTGAAGCACGGGCGGATTCATAAGGTAACTTTTGAGTTCGTCAAAGGCCTCTTGGCATTTAGCATTCCATTCAAAATTAACTCCTCCCCTCAACAGTTCATAGAAAGGACGACACCTTTGAGAGTGCTGAGATATGAATCTCCTTATGAACTGCAGCCGACCAATCAAACCTCGAAGCTCGGATATGTTCTTGGGAGGAGGCATCTCATTTATTGCCTTAGCCTTGTGCGGGTCTATCTGAATCCCCCGTTTACTAACTATGAAGCCTAGCAACTTTCCTGAGGAAACTCCGAACACGCATTTCTTTGGATTCATTTTCAATTGATACTCTTGTGCAACGGAAGACTTTGGCAAGCACGGAGGAATGCTCTCTTCGAGTCTGCGACTTCACCACGATCATCACGTAAACCTCACATATGTAAACCTCAAATCAATGTATCATGTCGGAAGATAGCTAGCATTGCTCTTTGGTAAGTGGCGCCGGCATTCTTCAGTCCAAACGGCATGACCACATAGCAATACGTTCCCCATGGTGGTGAAGGAGGTCTTTTCTTGATCCTCCGGGGCTAGACGAATTTGATTATAGCCGAGGGAGACCCATCCATGAATGATAGAGTTTCGAACCCCGCTGTATTATCGATCAAAACATCCAAAGAGGTAGCGGGAAATCGTCCTTTGGACATGCCTTATTCAAATCCCGGAAATCTATGCAGATGCGCACTCTTCCGTCTTCTTCATCACCGGGACGATGTTCGCCACCCACAGAGGATAGAGGACTACACGGATAAACTTGGCTTTGTGTAGCTTATCAATCTCCTCTTTCATCTTTAAAGCGATGTGGGGGAGGAATCTCCTTAGCTTCTGTTTGACGGCCACTGCCCCTGGTTTCAAAATTAACCTATGCTCCACCAAATCGGGGTCAATGCCAGGCATGTCATCATAGGACCAGGCAAACGAATCCTTGAACTCCCTTAACATTTCTATGAGCTCTTCTTCTTCTTCAAGCGGGAGACCAGATGCTATGGTTAAGAACCTGGGGTCCTCTTGCGTTCCCACATTCACCTCTTTAGTAGGTTCGTCGACTGCTGAGGTAGGTTCATCGAATCTCCTCATACCACTAGCATACGCCTCAGCAGCATCCTCTATTTCACAATCTCCTTCATCTGATGGGTCTTCTTCGGCTATGATTTCATATATCCCAAAACCGTCGTCTAGCCCTTCCTCTATCGGTATCTCCTGTAAGTTCAAAACTACCGCCTCTTCGACAATTCTTTGACAGTTAGAAGAGCGCCACTCTATGGACTAAGTCTAAGAGGTATCTACGGGGTACACCACTACCCTTCTTCTTCCTAGATGGGGACGGGACTCACTAGAAACTACCCCTGAACTTGAGCTAGATTTGATATTTACAGGAGGCTCTGGAGAAGCGTCGAGATTTATTGGAAAGGAAAATAAAGGGTGCGGCAGGGCCGCGAGGATCCTCCGATGGGGCTGGAGGAGGAAGCGGGCCACCCGAGCTCAGGGTGCCGGCAACAGCAAAGGGGTGTAGGGGAGCAGAAGGCCCCTCACCCGAATCGCCTGGATGACCATGTATGACCACCAGGTGAAGACACGACTGGAGTGAAAGAAGGACGATGATGGCTGCCGGGGAGCTGTGTGCGACGGGGATCGCCGTCGAGAGCGGGAGCAGGAGAGGGGTGACGGGGATCGCCGTCAAGATTAGGGCAGGAGGGGGTGACGGGGATCGCCGCCGAGATCAGGAGCGCGAGGGGGTGACGGGGATCGCCGTCGAGATCAGGAGCAGGAGGGGGTGACGGGGATCGCCGTCGGAAGCAGGAGCAGGAGGGAGTGACGGGGATCGCCGTCGGATGCAGGAGCAGGAGGAGTGACGGGGATCGCCGTCGGAAGCAGGAGCAGGAGGGAGTGACGGGGATCGCCGTCGGAAGTAGGAACAGGAGGGAATTTTTTTGGATTTTGATTTTCTATATTTATTATTATATTATTATTATTTTTTATTATATATATATTTTTTATTTTATTTTTTTAGAGAAAGGAGTTACATGAAATTAAATGGTTTCGGTAAAAGACAAGACCGAACCATTGAAGAAAATGACGAGCGGGGTGAAGGACGGATGAACGCCTCGACGGCGGAGGGTGAGATTTGTACAATGAAGGGGAGAGGCAAGGGAATGGAACTAACATTAAAATTGAGCAAGGAAATAAAATGAGTAGGAGGCCGGGAGGGCCCTGGCCAGACTCCTGTATGAGTGGGGTAAACGATCTGACTGGTTTTCCTCACCAAATCCGGGCAACTGTCGCCTGGCGGTGATTGCTGCAGTTGATAGCGCTGACTTGTGGTACATCTTCTTCACGCGAAGAGGTTTACTGCTGAGATGGGATCTTCTGATTTCGGCTGTTCTGCCCCAGCTTCTGATTCTTCAAATAGTACACTGACTGACGAGATGACATCATCTGGTCTGGATTTTCAGTTTCCTCTTCAGCCCTTTTCTTCTTGCTGGGCCGCTGCTCTTCTAAAACTTGATAAGCTGATATTGATGCTTCTGTTGTGGTGTTGTACCCGGGTTGGATGGGCCCCTTGACGAAGTGTTCATATAGGGACCAGGTGAGTGGACCATGATCCGATTGTGAAGGGGACGAAAAAGCGGCCCATTCTGAATATCCAAGGCCACGCTTTGTGAACTTCTTGGCGGTGGCCACAGTCTTGGTCTGCCCTTGGAGATGGCACCAGGCCTCTTCCTGATTGATAACCCAGTCTGAACATGATGTCCCACCCCTTTGCGTTCTTGCTCACATCCTTCTTGACTGCCATTATAGAAGGAGACCCAATTGGGCGATTAGAAGAGAAAGTATAGGCCCAAGTGTAGTTAACATCGAGCACCGAGATTATGGGCTTATTGGAGGGCCATACTGATGGTAGTACTCTCTCAACGGATTCCACCGTGTGGGTTGTGGTCACACTCTTGACTTGACTATCCCCTTGAAAAGGGAACTTCAGGCACTGATGCGCTGTGGAGGGTACTGCCCCTAGTGATTCGATCCATGGGCGCCCTAAGATGGCTTGTAGGTGTGATCAATGTTCAGCACATAGAACTCCACAGACATAACGAGAGGGCCCAATTCTGCTTGCAAAGTGATGACCCCGTGACAAGCACGTCGCGAATTGTCATATGCAGCAATAGTGGTAGGCGTGGGCTGCAATTGACGTTCCGATATGTTGCAAGCTCTAAGAGTGCTCAGTGGACACACATTAATGGAGGCTCCTGTATCCACCAGAGCCGCATCGACTGCCACTTTGTTTATGGTAAGAGTCACGCACAAGGGCATTTTCCTGGCTTCGGGGGCGGCCAACTCGCCATCAGAGAAGGTAATGGTGGGTCCTCTGTTACTATTGAGAGCACTGAGGGTAGGTTGTCCGGATTCATGTCCTCGCTGACCATGACTTTTTGCAAAAAAGTTCTGAGAGCGTCTTGATGAGTCTGTGACCTCTTAATAAGCTCCAATATGGAGATCTTGGCGGGAGTCTGATCAAGGTGTTTTAGGAGGTCATATGAGTTCCCGGCGCCGGATCAATCTCTTCTGCTTCTTGCTGCTGCTGATTGTTGGTTTGCTGACCTGGCATAGGCATGGATGCGTTAGGATACATCCGATGAAACATTCGCCCGCTCCGGAGGGCAAGATTATGGTGGAGTGGAGGGGTTGTGGTGTCAAGGATAGAGGGGTTGGCTAGTAGAGGCGCTGGCGTAGGGAGAGAGAGAGTGTTGTTTGGTGGAGGGATGATGGGCGATATGACAGGGGAATAGGATGGTGAGGTGATGGTGGCAATATGGGGTGCAAAGGGAGGAGGCGTGGTGGATATGGGTGCGGGAGTAGGCGTGACGTGAGAGATAGCCAGAGTTGGCCTACCTCATGATCGTCATCGAAAACCCACTGGGCTTCTGGTGGTGGGTGATGGACAACGGGGTTAACATGCGCAGGCGGAGGAGGTGGCGGAACTGGTTGAGGGTTCGGAGCGGGTTGATGTTGTGGCATGGGGTTACGGATTATGCCTAGATCGTTTGCCGGCTGCTGCTGTTGCTGGTGTTGCTGGTATTGCTGTTGGAAAGGCTGGTATTGCTGTTGCTGTTGCTGTTGTTGTTGCTGCTGCGGCTGCTGTCGCCTTTGTTGCTGCTGCTGTTGCCTCTGGCCTGCTGGTCCCTCAGAGTTTGGATCAACCTCTTCATTTCTGCCCAATCAATCTGATTATGCTCATGGAGATCGTATATCATATCCCGGAATTGGAAGCAATCGGACACATTGTGGCCCGGATGACGATGATATACGCAGTACTTCGTTTGATCGGCCACCAATTCCAATTCGCCTTCTCAGGAGGGAGTCTTAAGCATTTAGGGACATGAGGGCTGCAAAGACATCAGCTAGAGACTCGGGCAATGGAGGGTTGGGCTCTTTGGGTCCGTTGGGTTTCCTGGGGGCATAGCGTTTTGTGGTGGAGGACCTGGGAGTATTGGCGTTGATCTTGAGGAGGATTTTGTCCTTGGGGAGGTGGTTGCCTATTGTTGTTGTTCCAGGGCTGTTGGGTTGCTGGTTATAGGGGGGCCTACCTACTGGGCCTTGGGGGTGCTGACAGAGTTGATTGTGCAATTCCGTTGTCTAGAGTTCCTTGCACATAGCAACAAGCTCACCTCCTCTAAACTGTCTCACAGATTTAAAATAGCAAAAAGGAACTAGCACAATGGTGAGAACAGGTCATTTCCACGAGAGGCTGAATAAAGCTTGAATTAAAACTACTCTGACTTGAAATCTCTATTCTATCGACAATGCATTAAAATGAATGTGTGAACACACACGATCAAATCCCTCACCTTCTTGACAGATCAAACTTAATGAAAGAACAAGTGGAATTGAAATGAGAAGAAACTTGATATCACTGTACCCTCACAGCTCGAGAGATGAAGACTTAGTAATCGTAACTCTCAAAGATCGAACAGAAACTTGAGAAACAGAAATTTATTGTGACACTACTCAACTAAACACCAACAAATCTTTAATTATCAATGCGTTTAAAATTGAACTAAGAACTCTTGATGACAGATCGATTAAACACTCTTTTCACTGAAAAACAATATGAATATGAGAGGTTCAAATCACTGTACCCTCAACTTGAGGGATGAAAAATAGAGAAGACAGTACGATGCCATAAACTTCAGAACAACAAGTACAAACGTGGTCATCTCCTTCACCATCTCTTATGCTTAAGTAAGAAAACAATAGAAGAAATCTAAAACCGCAATGCCAAACTCCTTATCTGTCCGGACGGAAGAAGAATAACACCAATGAAGTAGAAAGCTCACAGAAGAAAGAACATAATGAAGAAGTATCAGATTCTCTATCTCTCAGAAGCTTTCTGCTACTCCCAGACGCTGAACAAATCTGAAACTTACCAAATTAACCAAGGAAATCCTGGTTGCTGTGTGCCTTCTCTACTGTAGACAGCATTGGGGTTCTTCAGATGCTCCAAATGCCAGCCGCCACCAAACTTAGAAGAAAGGAAGAAGGCGCAATGGATCCATCTCATCAAGCACGACAGAAATGGAAGAAACAATTGACAGAAGAATTGAAGAAATCAACACACTAAAGGAAAATCGCCAGCAATCGTTCTTCTCACAGCACAGAAGAAGACAACACAGTGAAATAAAAGGGGAAACTGATTGCACTGGGTCGGCTCCTCCCAGGGGCCTCACGATCTCCTCTCACACAGCAGCCAATAGGAAAGCAAGAACAGATGATCTCAGGAAAAATTTTTACAGAACCAAATGAACAAAGAAACTCAGATGAACTGAGATAATCGCCTCTGGATGGGCTCTTCAACACAGAGAACATGGAAACTAAATGTAGAAGAGAATTTTCATTTAGAAATAGTGAAGAGTAGAACAATAAGAACAAAAATTTCCAAAAAAAAAATCCGAACCTCACCCCTCTGAACTAAAGAAGAACAGGAAAGAACAACTAAGAAATCCCCAACAACAAAAATCGAACTCCACACTGCTCTCTCTGCCCAACAGAAGAAGATGGAAATTAAAAGAAAACAACTCCTCCGAAATTCGAACCCTCTGGTGTCTCCATCCCTCACTGCTCTGCTCAAACAGGGAAAATACAGGGAAATGAAAGAACTAAAAATTTCTTCAGAATTCCTACTTGCCAACCCGAAGAAGAGGACCTCGGGTCCTTTTATAGATGCCTGGGCGCTTGGCGAGCTCCTCTTCCCTCATGCCGCGGATTGCCACATCAGCAGACCCTCACACCTGCGCCTCCAACTTCAGATGCGCAGCAAAATCGCACACACAGCAGGCCCATCTGCCCCATCGCCAGCCATCACCGCGCCTCCCAGCATCGTCCTTCAAAACCATCGCTCGAAGCAGCACTCCCAGCCCTTCACGCACCGCCCAATCGCACAGATCCGGCCGTACAGCTGGACATCCGCCATCGCATCTGTGCACGGGAGCACAGCACATCGCATGCACCTGGCCATCTGGCCAGCTCAGCAGGACGCCGCCTTGCCTTGGGTCACCTGCAGAACAAGCCCAGCCCCGCCAGCGCAGATCTGGCCACGCAAGCCGGCCACCTCAGCTGCCATCGCACACACGGGTGCTGGCCGCTCCACAGATCTGCATCTGCTCCTCAGGTCGCCCGACTGCCTCAGCCAGCACACAGGGCGCGCACCGCCATGCCTCCTGCATGTCCACCCCATGCCCAGCTCAGCCGCTCCAGCCTCAGCAGGTCCTCCTCTTCTCCTAGCCGCGCACGGGCAGCACCCACCAGCCAGCTGCCGCCATCCTGGGCTCACCGGCCGCTTGGTCCAGGTGCCCGCCGCCGCCATCATCGCGCCATCCACCTGATCTGGCCGCGCCAGCTTCCAGCGCACCCAGGCCCACAACCGCCACACCACAGCCGCTCCATCATACCCGCACCGCCTCCTCTGCAGCCCATCCGTACGCCGCCTTCTGCTTTGCACCGGACCCAGCCCGCTCCCACCAGCAGACCCGCCGCACGCACCAGGGCGCCCTGCTGCTCACCCAGGAGCTCCGCAGCACAGCTCCATGGCGCACCCAGCCCAGCCGCCTCCAGAGCTCCGCATCGCCAGGCCTCCGCAGATCCGGGCGTTCCCCTGCACACCTCATCGGGCCCTTCCAGGAGCTTCTGATGGAAAGAAATGGGAAGGGTTAGGATAATATCAGATTTAAAAAAATAGTTAAAAATGGAATGGGTTGTGGCATCACGTAATTAAAAGGTTTTTGGGATAGTAAAATGTTTTGTTTAATGAGTGGATGGGATATGTGCATCATATGATTAAAAGAGGGGTGTTAAAAATTTATTTATTAGGTTGGGTATGTGGCATTATGGTGTTGGGTGGAGAATTTAAAAAAATTACTATTATTGATTTAATGGAATGAGATGGGGTTTTAAAATTTTATTTATTTATTTATCCCTATTTATTTACACTAAAGTATTTACAACAATATTTATTTACAAATGACTTTTATTTTTCAAAGTGAATAAAAGAAATGAATTATTTAAATGAAAATCTAACATGTATATTCTAACCCATTAACAACTAATATGTTCAAAAAAATTATTTACAGATGAAATGAAAATTAACATCAAAATGCACATTATTTATAGACAATGACTGTCTAAATTAACTAATGTATGAAATTTAACATAAAATTTTGTAATTATCACTCCCCCCTACTTAAACATTGCTAGTCCCTTAGCAATAAAAAGTACTCAAAATATAAGACTAGAAGATATAACATCTCATGCTAAACAGTCATCATGTAAAAGATTAATGTAGAGATATGTCTTTCCTAATTGTAAGGCTTATGGCAAGAAATTAGTGCATAAATGATAGCTCACTTAAGAGTTCACATCAGCCCTACTGGAGCTCCTTTGTTTTAGCCAGTAATTAAGATTAGATTGATTTGAGGGAGAAGAAAAGAATTGTGGAATAAGATCCTTGCTCAGTCAGATCTGGTTATTTCTCTCAGTTCCATTCTGCTCATCTTCCTTGAGGATTATTTCTCTGAGTGTTGAGGACTTTTGTCCCTTTATTTGCACTTTGTGCACTCAGAATTTCTTTATTTCTTTTTCATCCACAATGCTGCACAACCCATCACTTTTCAAGAGTAGCGAGTCCAACTTTACTCAGATCGGGGACATTTTTATGGATATATTTTTCTTTTACTTTTGCTTTTTGCTTTTGATTCTTTTCTTTTTTTCCTTTAAGGAAGAATGAACAGTCAAGTTCCTTGATCACATACCTTCACTTCCTTCCAATTCACTTAAGGGGAGGGGAGAAAACCAATCACCTCTCTCCTACTAGCCTTGACAAAATTGCTACATTCGGGTCAGCTAATCTAAGTGGCTGTGTAGTGTGTGTATGAAACTTCCTGCCATAAATCCTTACATAAGGTAGACAAGAGGTACATGTAATCATTTACTAGATGCTATCTAACATGGATGTTTGCAAAGGAGTGTGACAACCACAAAATTTTAAGGGTTAAAGATCAGACACATAGTCTGTGAAATGACAAGCATTTTTATTCAAAGATTTATAAAGATGAAACATTGTGAAATTTTTTTGTTTTTATTTGCATATGTACAAGCTAAAAGATAGAAAATGAAGCATTGGTTAGGGGTGGGGACTATGCATGCTTTATTCTACCTCTCCCCCCTACTTATTGCAAGAAAGAAAGCAAGATAGAAAATTACCTGATAAGGAAATCTGTACACTTGGGTTGCCTCCCAAGAAGCGCTAAGTTTATCGTCTTCAGCCAGACGCAATTAGGCTTCACTTGGCTCATCTAGCTTGGTAGACTCAACTTTCAAGGAAGGCGGGTTTTCAAAAAAATGCTTAACCTCTGCCCATTAACAGTAGACGATTGTCCATTTTTAAGATCAAGAATAACGACAGCGCCATTGTCATAGACTTTGACAACCATGTAAGGCCCATCCCACCGGGACTTCAATTTTCCCGGAAACAGACGAAGTCTAGAATTAAACAACCAAACTTTATCATGCACTTGAAAAGTTTTTCTATGAATGTGTTTATCATGGAATGCTTTGGCCTTGGCTTTATAGATTTTAGAACTTTCGTAGGCCTCATTTCTGAGCTCTTCTAGCTCATTCAGATGAAGGGTCCTTTGTTGACCAGCTTGGGCTAAGTCAAGATTGACTTGTTTAATAGCCCAATAGGCTCTATGCTCAAGTTCGACCGGCAAATGACATGATTTTCCAAAGACAAGCCGGTAAGGGGACATTCCAATGGGAGTTTTGAAAGCAGTTCGGTAGGCCCACAATGCATCATCTAACCTTTCTGACCAGTCTTTCCTATCAGGCCTAACCGACTTTTGAAGAATGTTTTTAATCTCCCTGTTTGATACTTCCACTTGGCCACTAGTTGGGGATGGTAAGGTGTTGCTAGCTTATGGGTGATCCCATACTTCCTTAGGAGGGTCCTAAATTGGGTGTTAATGAAATGAGGTCCTCCATCACTAATGATTGTTTTGGGCCACCCAAATCTAGAAAAGATGTTTTCTGAACAAATTTGATAACCACCTTATGATCATTGGTCTTTGTGGCTATGGCTTCTATCCATTTGGACACATAGTCACAGCAACTAGAATGTATGTGTATCCAAGGATGGTGGAAAAGGTCCCATAAGTCTATCCCCCATACATCAAAAATTTCTACAACCAAAATGGGGTTAAGAGGCATCATGTCCTCTTAGAAATATTTCCCATGGTTTGACATCTAGGACAAGCCTTACAAAATTGTTGAGCATCCTTAAACAATGTGGGCCAGTAGAAACCAGAGTCTAAGACCTTAGCAGCGGTCTTCTTTCCTGAAAAGTGTCCTCCACAGGCGAGAGAATGACAAAACTTGAGGACACTTTGGTGCTCACTCTCAGGGACACATCCTTATCACTTGGTCTGGTCCTATGAAAAATAGCTCCGGGTCCTCCCAAATAAAGTACTTGTCTCTAGCAAAGAATCTCTCTCTCTCATTTTTGGTCCAATCTCCAGGTACTCGTCCAATGACTTTGTAGTTCACAATGTGTGCGTACCATGGAGATAAAATGTTGGAGACGGCTAAAATGTGCTCATCGGGAAAGCATCTCTAATGGGCATAGAGTCCGGGGCAACTATTCTAGACAAGTGGTCAGCTACCACATTCTTGGATCCTTTCTTATCATGAATTTCCAAATCAAACTCTTGTAACAATAGAATCCATCTGATCAATCTAGGCTTGGCATCCTTTTTGGCAAGCAAATGCCTCAAGGCAGCATGGTCAGTGAAAACAATGATTTTGGCTCCTAAGAGATAAGATCTGAATTTCTCTAAGGCAAAAAACAACAGCTAGGAGCTCTTTTTCAGTGGTTGTGTATCGAATCTGAGCATCATTCAATGTTCTGCTTGCATAATAAATCACCACAGATCCTTTATCAGTTTCTGGCCCAAAATGGCACCTACTGCATAATCTGAAGCATCGCACATTATCTCAAATGGTAATGACCAATCTGGAGATTGTAGAATTGGAGCTCTGGTCAAAATGTCTTTTAATTCCTCAAAGGCTTTATGACAAGCTTCATCAAAAATGAAAGGAGTGTCTTTCAACAACGAAGTCAATGGCCTTGCAATTTTGGAAAAGTCTTTGATGAACCTCCTATAAATCCAGCATGACCAAGGAAGGATCGAATTTGTTTGACAGAGTGGGAGGAGGTAATTCGGAAATGAGATTCACCTTGGCTTTATCTACCTCTATCCCTCTCCCTGAGACAATATGCCCTAAGACAATTCCCTCCTTAACCATGAAGTGGCTCTTTTCCCAACTTAAGACAAGATTGGCATTAATGCATCTTTTGAGCACTTCAGTCAAATGGTCGAGGCACGAATCAAAGTCATTTCCAAACACAAAGAAATCGTCCATGAAGACTTCTAAGTAATCCCCAACCATGTCTGAGAAAATAGACAACATGCAACGTTGAAAAGTTGCAGGGGCATTGCACAGCCCGAATGGCATGCGTCTAAAGGCAAAGGTTCCAAATGGACATGTGAAAGTGGTCTTTTCTTGGTCATCAGGGTGAATAGCCACTTGGTTATACCCTGAGTATCCATCAAGGAAACAAAAGAATTTTTGGCCTGCCAGTTTCTCTAAGATTTGGTCAATGAAAGGTAAGGGGAAATGGTCTTTCTTGGTCATTGCATTCAGTTTACGATAGTCAATGCACACTCTCCATCCTGTAGCCAGCCTGTGGGAATGAGCTCACCCTTTTCAGTTTGAATCACGGTTAGTCCAGACTTTTTAGGCACAACTTGAGTTGGACTAACCACGGGCTATCAGAGATGGGATAAATAAATTCTGCATCCAACCATTTGACAATTTCCTTCTTAACAACTTCTTTCATGTTGGGATTTAGTCTTCTTTGCATCTCGATTGAACTTTTGGCATTCTCTTCTAAGTAAATGCGATGAGTGCAAACTGAAGGACTTATCCCTCTCAGATCATCTATTGTCCAACCTATAGCTCTCCTATGACTCTTCAAAACATCAATCAATTTCCTTTCCTGCCCTTCCTCAAGATCACTCGCGATTATGATGGGTCATGTCTCATTCCTCCTAAAAAGATGTACTTTAAATTTGCAGGGAGTGGTTTTAGCTCAACCTTAGGAGGACACTCAAATGGAATTGATGGATCATTATCTTGAAACATAGAATTAAATTGTCCTTCCTCTCCCTCAAACCCTAGAGCACAGGGTTGGTCTATTGCTTCTTCCACACAAGACTCTTCCAAGGTGTCTACCACTAGACAGCTTTCTCCTTCATCATGATGCCTAGATGCCCTAAAAATGTTGATACTAACCCGCCTATCTCCAATGATATATCCATCATCCCGGTAGCACAGTAAATTGGATTGGCTCTAGCTGTGGCCAAAAAAGGTCTACCAAGGATAATGGTGGACTGAGTCAAATCTTGGGGAGTGTTCATGTCCAAAATGATGAAATCGGCAGGGAAGTAACAATCATTGATTTTTACAATCACATCCTCAACTAAGCCCTTAGGAGTGGTAACAGATCGATCGGCTAGTTGGAGGACAACAGAAGTGAGTTTCAACTCTCCTAACTTGAATTCTCAAAAATGGCAGAAGGTAGGAGGTTGACACTGGCTCCCAAATCTAAAAGGCCACTCAAAAGTGACTCCACCGATGGTGCAAGGAATTAGTGGAGTGCCCGATCTTTAAGCTTCTTAGGGAGTTGGTTTAAGACAATGGTACTCACAATTTCTGGGAGAATTATTGTTTCAGTTTGTTTCTCACTTCACGTTTTGGAGTACATTTCTTTTAGAAATTGGCATATGCAGGCACATGCTTGATGGCATCAAGCAGAGGATGTTGATGTGAACTTGTTTAAACAATTCCAAGAGTTCTCATTGCCAGTTGGTTTGTTTTTGGATTTTGGTTTTAAAGCTTCAGGAAAAGGGAACTCTCGGGATGTAACAGTTCGGATCTTCATTCTCTTGATTGTGTCTAGAGGTTCTTCATTTATTTTTCTTTTCCCTTGGATTTATCTTTTTCAACAATTTCTTCAATTTCTTCTTCAATTTCAATTTCCATTTCCTTTTCTGTATCCTCATGTAATGTTGACATGTGTGGGTGAGAATTTAGTCTGATCTTTCCACTTCTTAAAGTAGACACAGTTTTGGCATTTTCTACTTGTGGGCCCCTAGCTTGGGCAGGAGGATGATCCTGTTGTATAGGTTGGTTTGATTTTGAGGTGCAGGAATGTTCTGGACAAAGCTTGTGGGGGTTCTGTGGTGGAGGTGCATTTTGTCTAGCAGGTGGTGGTCTGTACCTTGACCCTGATAGTATTGCTGGTTCTGATAGAATCCGGGAGGTTGTTTCTTGGGTTTGCTACAGCCTGACTTGGCAGCTGCCCTGCTTCCCCTTTTGACATACATCAGCAATCTGAGACTCTATTCTTGTCAAATTTTGTTGAAAATTTTTGATTTGAGTTGTGTTCTTGCACAGTTTGCATAGAGTTGCCATCAGTTTTGGAGTTGGTTCATTTTATCATCCCATTAGGCTGAGGAGGTGGTGGTTGATATGAAGGTTGGTGAAAATTTGTGTGAGCAAATTGATTGGAATTTTGATTTCCTTGGTATTGTGGAGGTTTTGAGTTAGAAGATTGGCCAAATCCCGAATTTTGATTGGGATAGGATTGACCGTACATGGATTGCTTGAAGGTAGGTTGGGAAACTTGCTCAGATGATTTTTCCATGAAAAATTTGTGATGGTTTCTCCAACCCGGATGTATGTGTTGGAATATGGATCATAAGAGGGTTTTTGGAAACCTTGTGCAGCTTGCACTTGTTCTTGAATGAAAGGAGGTAATTGGGCGGTAATGGGACAAACATTGGTAGAGTGAGCTGGGCTAGCACACATTGAGCAAGTTTCAGGTGTTTGAGAAACTTTGGGTGTGACTTGCCCAGTCAAGACAGTAATTGATCGAATTTTGTTCCAATTCTGCTCCAACCTTTGATCAAGTTTAGCTATCAGATCTTCTACCCTAGAGTCTGATTCTCCTCTTCCTTCACTTCATACATCCCTGCCTTCTTACAGATCCTAATGCTCTCTCATAAGAGTAGAGTGAGGCATGATTGATAGAATTTTCACTCAATGTTTCAAAAAGATTGTATGCCTCATCCTCGCTCTTAGTCATAAATGCTCCTCCATACGAAGCATCAACCATTTGCCTATTTGATTCAGTCAGTCCTTCATAAAAAGCTTGGACTATTTGCCACCTCGACAAACCATGGGGGGACATTTCTAAGCAACTCCTTCAATCTCTCCCATGATTCATGTATTAATTCTCCGAGTGTTGGGAGAATCCGGTTATTGCTCTTCTCATGGTATTAGTGCGGCCAAGGGATAAAATTTTTAAAATTCTTGCTGCATTTCTGGCCAAGTTGTAATAGTTCTCCCTATAGTTCCCAACCATGTTTGGCTTGTCTTTTAAGAGAAGGGAAATAAGGTCAATCTCAAGCATTTTCCGTGAAATTTTGGATCCTGACAGTAGAACAAATCTCTAGGAACTCATCTATGTGCCTATAAGGGTCTTCATGGGATTGCCATAAAAGGATGGCAACATCTGAATGGTTCCAGGTTTGATCTCAAAATGATTTGCCGGAATTTTCGGCCTGATACAAGTTGCAGGTTGATAGTTAGAAGGAATAAAATACTCCTTCATCTGTGGGGTGTGGCTTCTTCTACATTTCTAGCACCTTGGTTTTGGTCTTGGTTGGCCATCCTGATTTTCCTATGAAAGAATCTTTCAATCTCGTCTATAGGTGGGCCAAATCTATGTTAAGGATTGTCTACAAGCATGCACAGATGAAAAGCCTCTCTATTTATGATTTTTGAATTTTTAAGATTTATTGATTTTTGATGAATTTTAAAAAAACACAACAAACAAACACTTTCAAATCAAATAACCTACCACTAAGTGTCCTTGGACTTATGTTATTTTTCTCAAAATCAGATTTATACTTGCTTAAGTCCAATCCTAACTCTTCTTGTACCGGCCAGGTAAGAGGTGGAGTAGAGGGAGGCCCCCTTGCTTTCGCAAGGACCCAATTAGATAACCTCTGACTCACTTAAGCATAAGCTTCTTAACCTCTAATCCTAGACACCAGACTTAAAGAGAAGTTTTGAATTCAAGAAAGAATAAATCTAATTATGAACCCTAAGGCAAGTCTACTGATTTTTATTAAAAGTTTGGGCAAATGCAAAGATGTGAAATTTTTTGTGATTTTTGGGCAAAGGAAAGGGTGATGAAATCCCTCACCTTATCTTTTTATCTAATGGGTTGAAGCCCTTAAGCAGTCCCATTTTCAAATATGAAGTGCAACAAACAAGTTTAAACAAGAGATTATCTAATGCTAAGTCTAAGCATGAAACGAGAGAGAGAAATCTTACCTTTCCCCCGCACTCTTCAATGCAAAGAACAAAAATGAATTCAAATGACAATTAAAGTGATGAATGTCCTAAAACATGGGATCTAATCTTGAGAGATGAAATTTTTAATTACAAACAAACGGCTAACATGAAAGAACGATTTGAAAAATTTTTAGATTTTTAATTTTTTAATTTTTATTTAGTTTTTGAATTAAACGAAATGAAACTAACTAAGAAAATATGAAGTGGTACTATAGAATAATGCAAACCAATCAAACCACCAAGAGGCCAAATATTACATGCCAACGTGAAAGAAATCTCTGTACATGCACAGAGAATACATCAAAGCCTCACTACAAAGTTCACTCACACTCTTTCTATCTAAATTTCTGAATTAAAAACAATTGAGAAAAGAAATCAGCACGCTTCTCTCCTCCAATGGGCCTCAAATGCCAAGCCCAATCTCCATGGTCCACTTGTGTGCAAATCTGAAATGAAAGCCCAATAAGAAGTCAATGTAAAAACCAATAGAAATGAAATCAAATCAAAATAGATCTAAATCAAACTCTAATGCCTCCCCGGCACACGGCGCCAAGATGATACGCGCGCATTGTTGATTGTGCAATTCCGTTGTCTAGAGTTCCTTGCACATAGCAACAAGCTCACCTCCTCTAAACTGTCTCACAGATTTAAAATAGCAAAAAGGAACTAGCACAATGGTGAGAACAAGTCATTTCCACGGAGAGGCTGAATAAAGCTTGAATTAAAACTACTCTGACTTGAAATCTCTATTCTATCGACAATGCATTAAAATGAATGTGTGAACAACACCGATCAAATCCCTCACCTTCTTGACAGATCAAACTTAATGAAAGAACAAGTGGAATTGAAATGAGAAGAAACTGATATCACTGTACCCTCACAGCTCGAGAGATGAAGACTTAGTAATCGTAACTCTCAAAGATCGAACAGAAACTTGAGAAACAGAAAATTATGTGACACTACTCAACTAAACACCAACAAATCTTTAATTATCAATGCGTTAAAATTGAACTAGAAAACTCTTGATGACAGATCGAATTAAACACTCTTTTCACTGAAAACAATATGAACTATGAGAGGTTCAAATCACTGTACCCTCAACTTGAGGGATGAAAAATAGAGAAGACAGTACGATGCCATAAACTTCAGAACAACAAGTACAAACGTGGTCATCTCCTTCACCATCTCTTATGCTTAAGTAAGAAAACAATAGAAGAAATCTAAAACCGCAATGCCAAACTCCTTATCTGTCCGGACGGAAGAAGAATAACACCAATGAAGTAGAAAGCTCACAGAAGAAAGAACATAATGAAGAAGTATCAGATTCTCTATCTCTCAGAAGCTTTCTGCTACTCCCAGACGCTGAACAAATCTGAAACTTACCAATTAACCAAGGAAATCCTGGGTGCTGTGTGCCTTCTCTACTGTAGACAGCATTGGGGTTCTTCAGATGCTCAAATGCAGCCGCCACCAAACTTGAAGAAAGGAAGAAGGCGCAATGGATCCATCTCATCAAGCACGACAGAAATGAGAAGAAACAATGACAGAAGAATTGAAGAAATCAACACACTAAAGGAAAATCGCCAGCAATCGTTCTTCTCACAGCACAGAAGAAGACAACACAGTGAAATAAAAGGGGAAACTGATTGCACTGGGTCGGCTCCTCCCAGGGGCCTCACGATCTCCTCTCACACAGCAGCCAATAGGAAAGCAAGAACAGATGATCTCAGGAAAAAATTTTACAGAACCAAATGAACAAAGAAAAACTCAGATGAACTGAGATAATCGCCTCTGGATGGGGCTCTTCAACACAGAGAACATGGAAACTAAATGTAGAAGAGAATTTTCATTTAGAAATAGTGAAGAGTAGAACAATAAGAACAAAAATTCCAAAAAAAAAAATCCGAACCTCACCCCTCTGAACTAAAGAAGAACAGGAAAGAACAACTAAGAAATCCCCAACAACAAAATCGAACTAACACTGCTCTCTCTTGCCCAACAGAAGAAGATGGAAATTAAAAGAAAACAACTCCTCCGAAATTCGAACCCTCTGGTGTCTCCATCCCTCACTGCTCTGCTCAAACAGGGAAAATACAGGGAAATGAAAGAACTAAAAATTTCTTCAGAATCCTACTTGCCAACCCGAAGAAGAGGACTCGGGTCCTTTTATAGATGCCTGGGCGCCTTGGCGAGCTCCTCTTCCTCATGCCGCGGATTGCCACATCAGCAGACCCTCACACCTGCGCCTCCAACTTCAGATGCGCAGCAAAATCGCACACAGCAGCAGGCCCATCTGCCCCATCGCCAGCCATCACCGCGCCTCCCAGCATCGGTCCTTCAAAACCATCGCTCGAAGCAGCACTTCCCAGCCCTTCACGCACCGCCCAATCGCACAGATCCGGCCGTACAGCTGGACATCCGCCATCGCATCTGTGCACGGGAGCACAGCACATCGCATGCACCTGGCCATCTGGCCAGCTCAGCAGGACGCCGCCTTGCCTTGGGTCACCTGCAGAACAAGCCCAGCCCCGCCAGCGCGCAGATCTGGCCACGCAAGCCGGCCACCTCAGCTGCCATCGCACACACGGGTGCTGGCCGCTCCACAGATCTGCATCTGCTCCTCAGGTCGCCCGACTGCCTCAGCCAGCACACAGGGGCGCCGCACCGCCATGCCTCCTGCATGTCCACCCCATGCCCAGCTCAGCCGCTCCAGCCTCAGCAGGTCCTCCTCTTCTCCTAGCCGCGCACGGGCCAGCACCCACCAGCCAGCTGCCGCCATCGCCTGGGCTCACCCGGCCGCTTGGTCCAGGTGCCCGCCGCCGCCATCATCGCGCCATCCACCTGATCTGGCCGCGCCAGCTTCCAGCGCACCCAGGCCCACAACCGCCACACCACAGCCGCTCCATCATACCAGCACCGCCTCCTCTGCAGCCCATCCGTACGCCGCCTTCCTGCTTTGCACCGGACCCAGCCCGCTCCACACCAGCAGACCCGCCGCACGCACCAGGGCGCCCTGCTGCTCACCCAGGAGCTCCGCAGCACAGCTCCATGGCGCACCCAGCCCAGCCGCCTCCAGAGCTCCGCCATCGCCAGGCCTCCCGCAGATCCGGGCATTCCCCTGCACACCTCATCTGGCCCTTCCAGGAGCTTCTGATGGAAAGAAATGGGAAGGGTTAGGATAATATCGGATTTAAAAAAATAGTTAAAAATTGGAATGGGTTGTGGCATCACGTAATTAAAAGGATTTTTGGGATAGTAAAATGTTTTGTTTAATGGGAGTGGATGGGATATGTGGCATCATATGATTAAAAGAGGGGTGTTAAAATTTATTTATTAGGTTGGGGTATGTGGCATATGGTGTTGGGTGGAGAATTTAAAAAAATTACTATTATTTATTTAATGGAATGAGATGGGGTTTAAAATTTTATTTATTTATTTATCCCTATTATTTACCACTAAAGATATTTACAACAATATTTATTTACAAATGACTTTTATTTTTCAAAGTGAATAAAAGAAATGAATTATTTAAATGAAAATCTAACATGTATATTCTAACCCATTAACAACTAATATGTTCAAAAAAAATTATTTACAGATGAAATGAAAATTAACATCAAAATGCACATTATTTATAGACAATGACTGTCTAAATTTAACTAAATGTATGAAATTTAACATAAAAATTTTGTAATTATCAACAGCACCTACTTGTTCATTGGTCTGGATCCCCTCGGTGACTGGGCCTTGCGGCTTCTTGGCATAACGGACCTTGGGGGTTTCGAACATGGAATGTATAGGCGAGTCTTTGAGCTGGGTTTGGATGAAACGGGCTCGACTATACAATTGGTGCATGGTAGAGATGTCGTTCATGGCCAGAATAGCTCGGTAGGTGGGTGTGGCGTTGGAAATCAATAGCTTTACTTTCTCCTCCTCAGGCATTGGGCAACGGACTTTGGCGGCCAATGAACGCCATCGGTCAGCATAGGTGGAGAAATCTTCTTCCGGCTTCATTTTCTCGGCCACTAAATCCACGAAAGAGTATTCGGGTCCCACCGATCTTGGAATTGCTGCAAAAATCTTTCTTGGACAACTCAGAAATCCTCTGCTTCCTCGGGAGGCAACGAATAGAACCACTCCAAGGCCGGACCATCTAGCGATTTCCTGAACAGGTATGCCATGAGATGGCGATCATATTGTGTGGTGCCGATTCATAGACAAAGTCCTTCAAATGAATGTAGGGGTCCCCCACCCCAGAGTATCGACGATATACAGGGAGCTCGGACTGGGGAGGCACCCGGAGGTATTGGAAGGACGGGAGGGCGATGTCAGCTACCTTCCGAGGATCAATCTGCCTCCGGAGGTCATGAAGCTCTTTCTCATACTTGTCCATTCTGTCAAGAAATCGGAAGGAGATTGGATTTGATGTGTAGGGACAAGGGAAAGTGTTTGCTCAAAGGGATGGGACCTCTCGTGAGGGAGCGGGGCTGTTTCGGCCGTATAGTATGTAGTGGGAGGAGACCGAGGCCGAACATCCCGTGGGGGGAGGTAGCTTGGTTCTGAAAAATGAATGGCCCGAGGACGGAGGGGTAGGGTCTGCCCGAGATGAAGAAAGGTGGGGAGCTGAAGCGAGACGGGGGCAGAGAAATCCGCCGGTCGGGCTGAACTTTGGCCCCGGGGAGATGAAGGTTGTTTCCCCTTGGCAGCGGCTATGAACTCTCGGACTTGGTCCGGAGTGAGGTGAGGAAGGAGCTGGCTAAATTGAGAATGGGGGTCATCACCCCCAGGAGGAGAAGGTGGACGGGATCGGATCCCAGTAATGGAGGGAGGCTGGATATGCCCCGGGAGAGTGGCCATGGAAGGTTGGGCCACCTCCTCGAGCAATCCAAGGGGTAGGGCATCATCAACAAGGACTCGAAATTGGTCCATGTCGAAGAGGGGATTATGATAAAGCACGAGGATCGGAGGGGACTGACTCGATCTCCCTAAACAATGACGCATACACCCTCCAACCAATTTGGGGGGGGCACACACCTAAACTCTATCACAGCAAGAAAGACAGAGGAGAAGGGGGATCAGAGCACTCAAGTTATCATGCTTACAACGCAAATTTCTTATGATTCGAACTTGACCTTTTAAGTGAATTGATTAAAGAGATGTCACTCGGTCATGCGGTCCCTGATAGGAATGGACTCAAGTGCTCCGGTATGACTAAGGGTGGTACACACTCACGCGGGGTGGTTCAAACTAAGGATACAACAGGTACAACCAGCCGGCGAACCGCAACGTGCGTACGGCCACGGGGACTTACGGAGGTCCTCGGAAGGCGGGCCCGGTCAGCCTACGAGTGCTCGTAGGTGAGAGGGCTCACTCAACCAAGGGGATCTAACCAAGTGGGATGAACAACGTATGCAAGGGACTAAATGTATGCAAGAATGAAGATGAGGAGAAAACAGGGTGACAAAAGAAGTCCGGGTAGAGTCGCGACGGCCAGATACGCCGCGACCTTATCGCGACAGCGCGGGCTGCCGCGATAAAGACAGAAGCCGAAAACACACTAAGTCACCAACCCAAATACACACAGACTACCCTACTAGGATAAGAAACACGAAGAAACACTAATCAGGTACAACATGGATCTAAGAGCAGACAGAAACCGATTCATAGACGAAAGCAGTAACATACAAAGCAAACCTGTTAACGCGTCGCCTGTCCAAACCGCGACCTTGACGCGTCGCTTTCCCGACCGCGATAAGAACTGGAAACTTACAGATGAAATTAAACAGAAAATCCGAACCCTAACAGGATGCTATCGGATAGAAACGCGAGCAAACATGATCTAAACAATACAAGAAAGACACATGCTCTCATGGGCATTGAACAGAGAGGACAAAAGGGAACAGCAAGCACTAACGTTATGACGCGTCCCCGGACTGCGACGCGACCTTGTCGCGACAACGCAATCGGTCGCGACAATGACAGAGCGAAAGAAAGGTAGGGAATGAAGAACAAAACCCTAACATGACACTATAACGACACACACAAGGAAGCATGGCAAGCAAACAATCCGAATCTACGAGGGTGGCATTGAAGGTCCCACCGTGATCGCCAAAAGGTGTAATCACAGGGATTGGCTTCCCCTTGACACGAACATGGATGCTAATATTATAAGCATGGAAAAAAGGATGTGATCGCCACCTAGATAAGTTGCCTAATGATGTAGAAAGACAATGGCTAACTTAAACTAGGAAAAGGAAGAGAACAGGAAGTTGACCTGGTGTCGCGGTCGCCATGGCCGCCGCGTCTCTGGTATCGCGTCAGTGGAAACCGACGCGTCTTTGTCGCGTCACCCTAGGCCGTCGCGTTCTCTGAATGCGGGAGATTTGTTGTAGTGACCTTCTTCTAGTCCTCCAGCCGGCTAGAGCACCAGAGCTCCTCGTAGACTTTGCTTGCTTGCCTGCCAATCAAACGAAAACACAAAGAAAAGACCCTATTAGAACATGTAAAGTGTAGCATCTATTCTAAAAGACGAAGTGAGATGGGAGATCATGGTGGGAACGCACCTGGGGTGGTTTTAAACCCTGTGGGTATGGGAAAACGTGGGTGGATGATAGATGTGCTCTATTTAAAGATAACACAAAAATGCATGTAGAAATGGAAAAGAGGGAAGGAGGAGATGATGAGCCCCATTAGGGCGACTTCCTGGCGTGGATGCAGCTCCGATGATGCGCAAGAGGTCCAGGAGATTGCGGAAGTCGCCCTCTTCACGTTCCTTGCTCCATTGATGGTGAAGTGAGTGAGTTGTGAGGAGTGGAATGTGAAGGGAAATGAGTGGAATGAGTGGCTGCGTGGCTAAGTCTTGTTCAGAGGGAATTTTGGCAGCCCTTCGGGGTGATCATGAGGCTCCCCTCGTCCATGAGGAGGGGCCTTCCTTATATAGAGCTTGGAGTGAGAATTTTAGGTATTATCTCCTCAAAAAGGTTTAGAAATTAAAAGTAGGAGATAAAGCTCTATCAAAATCGGATGTAGAGTCCTTAGGGAAGCCTAGGAGAGTCCCTAGGGCCAAGGATCCGTCCAAGGGGCTGGGATAACCCTCTTAGACCAAGTCAAAGTGCATGGGAGGATAAATAGGATGTGGTTACGGAGGCCAGAGATCTCGGTCCTTGTCGCGTCAGATCGCGGGGTCGCGACTAGAGACGCGACGGTGCGGGGGCACACGACAGCATTGCCCACGTGCATGGATATGCATGGGCTGTCGCGGCGGCCTACCCCGTCGCGACTATAGTCGCGGCGCCACGATGCGTCGCGACTGGAATCCGAATTAATTTGGATTATTCTCTCTAACCACATGATAAAATAGGAGTTATATTCCTCTAGGGACTCTCAAATGATTGATTTCGGGATTTCAAAGCATTTTTAATGGATTAATGGGCTCAAATCAAGGCAAATGATGGGCTCAAGGTGAGTGACCAATTAGGGGCCCACTAAGATAGCAAGAAATGCGGTTCAACCCATTAGTCTTAATCGGGTGTCTACACACGTCCTCTCGCTCCGAGTCAGTGTGCACTAACTCCTGAGTGTCCTCTGGATCTCCTGAAATGTTAAGCAAGTATGAGTCTACAAGACTCAACAAATTACACAGAAGCTAGTTCGAGACATTATAAGTATGATAGTTTTAAAACATGGTAACATATTATCTATTATTTCACTGGTAACATATATTTTCCTACTAACATGTTTCTAAATCATTTGGCATTCAAGTATTTCATAGCATGTCTAACTATCATGAACTCATCTTATCATGAATCTACTTGTCATCTTATAGCATGTAAATTACTTCGATTTAGGCCTTATACTTCCATTTGCAATAAACAACAATTTTCATGTAACATTGGATCATTAAACATGTAGAAATCTTTATAACAAATGGCATGTAAAATTTAATGCAATATCATGTAGCATATAATCATATAGACAATAAGCATGTAGCATGTAGACAATGATCATGTGGCGTGTAAGTCATGTAGACATATAAACATGTAGCAAGTAGCATGTAGTCATTTTCATTTATTTGCCAAGACATAGCCCACACTATAATAGAGATCAGTAGTCATTTAACATTTACTTATCACTTAGGCAATGCAGTGATGAAGTCATGGTATTTGCGCAAAACCGGGGAAAATCCTTCCCACCTTAACCAGTAGACTATTCTACCTCCAGGATTTCAATCCGTTGCCCACGGATTCAATAGATCATTTACATGTAGGTGAACCATTACCATAGGGGTATCTACGGTGTAGTTCCTTGTAGGAATCTCTAAAATAGCAATGTCTTATTGGCATTCATTTCAATGCATGTTCTAACATATATGATGTCATAAATTTTCATTTCATGCAATCTTAACATATGACCATGCAATAGTCTATAGTATGTCTTTTCAGTTCTGAAAATTCTACTTTTTACATGACAGACCCTAATCATGATACTAAATACAACACACTCAATCATGCACATACTTGTATTTTTTATTTAAATTCTACATGCAGTTTACTATTCAGAAATCTATAACAAAATGTATAGGTGTCTAAAAATTCCGAAAATTTAACAGAAATTCATAATCAGGTTGCACTATGCACATATCAAATTTCATATTTTTCTGATCTCTGTAACTATTTCTCACGAATTACTTCATAGCAATAAAATACGTGCAAATTTACACACCAATAATACACATAATAAATTTACAGTCTCAATTATCCGTCGTACAGTTCCTAACCTTATGGTACAACAGAATTCATGTTTGCATCCCTTTTTACAGTTTTATTGCTAAATAAATCAAAGTTTCAAGGAAACAACCATGCATGATATACATATGATTTATCCATTCATCATAACCTCCTGTTCATAATATAATAGTATTGAAATCTACAAAACGCCACCTGGCCGAAACCTCATACAATCATGGACCACAGAAAATCAAATATCATCACTTTCTGTAAATATATGGTTCTGATAAACTTGACGGCAAGGTGTGTGGCGTTTACTGATGTAGACGTCCACATACTATGTCGTTAAGCTTCACTAGACGGCGACACATAGCGTTGTTAACATATATTGATGGCGGCACATAGCGCCGTTTACATATAATAAGGGTCGAAAAATGAATATTGTTCACATGAAGTAGACGGTCGTCGTTGCTGCCGTTAATAAGAAATAGGCGGCAAGCGATCTGGACGTCTAGTTCTTATGCGCAGAAAACACAGAAAACCCTACATGGAATAACAGGTCTTCTACCCTTTCCCGTAAGTTATTTTCCTGCTTTAAAAATACGAAAAAATGGTAAGGCTATAGTGTATCATATCCTAAACCGAACCCCCATGTAACTTGCCTCTTTCCCTCCTACTAGAGTGATGATTTGAAGCCCGAAGAAGCCCACCTCGTCAGTGAGATAGTCCTCTCCTCCGTCTTCAAGCGCTCCGAATCCACCTCCGATGTAGTTCTCCCGCCTGGACGAGTTTCGAAACTCGTGGATGATCACTCCACCTTGGTCCAAGAGTCTCCAAATCGCACGAACCAGCACCGGATCGCTCTGCAAAGTCCTTTCCTCAGCCCTCTTTTCTTTCCCTCAAAACCAGGGCGAAAACCCCTTTTTGACTGCGAGATCTGGTCTTATAAAGACCTCCATGCATTTGGCTAGCCCAAGTTCGATCCCTGGGATGCGTAACGCACCGATCTAGCCTCTTAATGGCACTTAAAATGGCAGATCCCACTCGCTCGGAACGGTAATATCAAAAACAGGCAAGTCAGGTTAACGTCAACATGGGTTGTCGTCAGAATCAATGTAAACGTCCATCGATAATGCCGTTTACATTCTTGCCCAAAAATAAAATAATTCAGAAAATATTAAACGACAATATATACTGTCGTTAACAAGGTATAAACGGCAGACGATCTTGCCGCTAACAAGACTTAACGCCAAGTTCACCACAGAACATCATTCAAACATGCCGAAATAAACATACAATTTGCAAAACAAATTCAGAAATTCCTAGGGCACTACAATATGCCTATGCAAATAGGGCTGGTCCAGTCCTGGAGGAGCACCCGAATTCATTTACTGGCCGTACAGAATGATAAAGGGCAACGGGATGTTTGGCATTACATCATTTACTATTTGATTATGGTCATCATAATTCCTGTTATGTATAACTGTTAAATGAACCAGTTTTGAGTTATATACCTGAACATGCCTTGTGTTTAATTGTCACTGTTTCAAGCTTACTGTCCTGACATTTAATTGTGTTTCTTTTATATCTGTTCTTCCATAGTCTTGGCTATCATGTATTCATCCTTTTGATTGGAGAATTTGAATTCTACTGAGCAAGTTAGCTCACATATCCTACCCTTTTCAGGTGACCAAGATGGGGGTGAAGTTTAAGGGCATGTGTGCAGAGTGGACCGTCCGTGTCAAGCTAGTCCAACCTTTTACTATTTTTAGTATCGTGAAACTGGTTGTAATGAATGAAGTGTGTTTTTACTCTACTCCTCTCTTAGTCATAATGAGGAGTACTTTTGTAATAAGACTTCCGCATATCATGTTATGAATGGACAACTATTAATTTTATCTTTTATGCTTGTTTTCTGTCACTTCCGATAAATAGCTTTTTATTAGGATGTGACAGGTCTGATCATGGACCTATTGATGATGTAACGTTGTGTTGACTGTTTTTGCCCAAGAGTACCTTAGTAAATTGTATTGTGTAAGCATTGTTCTGGCCATATCCAGCAGTGTTCTGTTCTTCCTTTCTGCTACTCCATTTTGTTGAGGTGTTCTTAGCGCAGAGAAACTCTGTAGCAACCTTGATTTTTAAATCCCAAATAAGATAAAAATTTAAATAAATAAATATGATAAATATAATTAAATTAATAAAGAGGGAATAAAGGATGCAAAAGGAAATTAAATCAAAACCCATTAAGCTAAATTAAGAATGTGTTGTATTAATGGTCCAAACTTAATAGAATAGGCCCGGATGTGAAGAGCCCATCATGGGATGGGAGATAATTAAGCTAATTTCGTACCTAATTAATTAGTAAATTAAAAGGTTAAGTAAGCATGAAATTAACCCATAATTATCCAAAACAAGAGCCCTCATCCCATCCTAAATCCTTGGCCACGAAATGGACCTCTCCCCTATCCTTTTAGGTAGATAATGCTAGGAAATAGGGAGATAATAGTGGAAATTCAAAGTTGGAAGAGGAGAGAAGAGTTTTAGCTAGAAAGGACTCTTACACAAGCTATACCCCCCAATTCACCCCTTTCAACCGTTCGAACATTATTGGAGCTCTGAGAGACGAAGGGAGAAGGCTGAGGACGAAGGAGCAAGGAGGAGAAGGCTGGAACAAGAAGGGTTTTCATCCTCTCTTCGTCATCAACCCTAGGATCTCTTGCTCATGGGAAAAGGTAGGCAATCTCTCAAGCACAAATCGTGAAATTTTAACCCTAGGTAGCCCATGCACCCCTCTTTGAAAGCCCTCTGGTTTCACTATTTTTGGTTCATCCATGAGGGCGAATTAAATGCTTGAACTCCTGGCATCATCATGTACTCAAACCCTAAAGTTTGCTTTCAATCCAAGCATGTACTTGGTTTCATGCCATGAAGTTATTCTCATAAATACTACATGCTATTAGCTTTCAAACGCCCTTATTTGCCCTATGTTTCATCATGTATCCATTGCCAATTAATTCATTGATCTATGACTGTGTATGTTTATGTCACTGAAACTAACCTAATTAAAGCATGCTCTATACGTGTCTATTTTCTAATTTCTCATGTTCAGTGATAGATCTACATGTCTAGTTTCGTTTAAAAGTGGTTTTGTGATTTTTGGATGACTATGTGATTTTATATGGATTTTTGAAGAGATTAGTATCATGCCTTGGAGGAGGGAACCCACATAGAAAAAGGGCAAATCCTCTTTTCTGGGCTCGGGCCACCTTCTGAAGTTGCGACGGCCCGACCCGTCGCGATCTCAGAGGTGTCGCGACAAGGAAACCGTCGCATTCTGAACGCGACGGGTCGACATGTCGCGACTTTCCCCGGTTCAACTCCGGCGGTCGGTTCAGCAGAATGCGACCAGACCACGCGTCGCGATCTGAATCGTGACAGGTACCCCTGTCGCGACTCCAACAGAGCGGCCAAACCTAAATTTACTTACCTACCCCTGCTATTCATACCATATAAATTCTGTATAATCCTAATTAATTACTGTCATGATTAGAATCGACTTGTGAATTAATAATGAGTATTATTTACGTGAAATCAATTAATTTAAAAGCCATGTGCACAATCATTCATGCTCTCTTGATTTCTTACACTTGCACACACTTAACATTCATGCTTGCCATTAACCTCAATAAATTACCCAATAATGTATCTGGTAATTATGTGTAATTAATTACTAAAATTCTCTATTTAATTATTGACATTTCTTTTCGTTTTAATCGCATGATTTGTATACCGTGATCGCGTCCCTCTGCCTTCGAGGACTCGAGGCAAGACGGACAACGTTTCGTTACACACTCTCTTGGCATAGACCACCTCTCCGTTGAGAATACTCCTGACAGGACTAGGGACTCCTTGTCAAGGCCTCCGTAAGTCTCCTTGGCTTTGGCGCACGTCCTTTGCCGACGAGCTGGTTGTACCTTTAAAACCCGTTACACCCTTAGGGATCAGTACGATCCAAACGACCTTAGTGTGTTTCCTTCTTACCTTGTGATCATGCTGGATCATCTAGCCTGTGTTCATAGCACGGATAGTGGGCGGTCATGATTTCTACCAGACTGCCGGCCACAACGGTGTGCCGTGCAACTGTGACTATCGTTGTTTTACGAATATACCCCTATCTCATCTACTATCTTTGTACTCTCATCTGTTCACTTTCACTCTACACTCTCATCTATTTCATCTACTACTCTCATCTATTCTTGATACTCTTTATGGCCATCTATATGATTGTCTAAGATAAGAAAATGACTTATGCCAGCGCAATAGGGCCCGATCTGGTCCTGGGGAGAGCGCCTGAAAAGTGTCATTTGCTTATGGGAGTTAAAATGATCAAGGGTGTGTATGGAATGCACTCTGTGCCATTATACTATTAAGATTTTAATCTATGACAATCAAAGTGCTATCAATACAAGTGCAATCTATTCAAGTGCTATACAAGTGCTATCGTTACATGCTATTATCATTACATGTCCATTCCATTATCATTCTCGTTGTGCTATTTTCCTGTGCAAGTGCTATTGTTATCTTGCATCGTTACTTGCTATACATGACAATTCTCTCTAGTTATCCCGCCTTTAAGACATTAATCATTTAAAGTATGCTTGTTCTCATGAGATATTAAGTCCTACTGGGTGTTATTTTTCTCATCCTGCGTTGTTTTTTCATGTGTTCAGGTGAGTCGGATGGTGATGACCACACACACGAGGAAGGGAATGAGGATGATGCTCAAGAGTGACCAGATTCAGCAACCCGTGCTTTAGTAGTTAGTTAGTGAGTTTAGCTATGAGTCAGATAGTAGTTAGTTAGTGAGTTTAGTTATGAGTCAGATAGTAGTTAGTCGCTATGTATTAGTTGGATTTCAATAAAGTACTTTGGGCCCTAGTTTTGGCTCTGATTAGTGAATGTAATTATAGTTTAATTGATATTATTCCAATTGTGCAATGGTTTGATGTTTATTTATCGCTCTGTACTATTTAATAACTGTAATATCGCTCCGATATTCCGCTTCGGGCGTTACAGTTTTGTGGTATCAGAGCCTAGGTTATTCTTTATAGGATGATATATGTTTGACTTGCCTTGACTTAGAGTCTAATTCCATACCTATGTGAGATGGGTAGAACCATGGGTAATAAGTTAAAAATGAACTCACACACGCACAAACTTAGTGCAACTCAATGTCTTACATTAAAATTTCTCTTTCGAAGGAACTTAAAACCATAACAATGGCAGCGGAGCGTGCACAACTCCGTGATATGCAGCAAACCTTCAGCAGCTTACTCAGGCATACTTCAGGCTGCTGGAGCCAATAATAACCGTGGAGCAGGAGATCTGCACAGAAATTTCTGTAACTTAAATCCGCCTCGTTTCAGTGGGACCACTGATCCTGATGAGGCAGAGAATTGGCTTAAGGAGATAGAGTGTGTTTTTCGCGTCATGCAATGCGCGGATGGTGACAAATTACTTCTAGCAACATTCCAGCTCGAGAGGGACGCCTGTGAGTGGTGGGAGTCTGTGGAAGACACCAGGGTCGATGCACAATTTACCTGGAATGAATTTAAGGAGCACTTCAACTCCAAGTACTTTTTGGAAAGAGTCCAAGAGAGAAAGGCCTCTGAGTTTGCTGCATTGAAACAGAGGAATCTCACTGTTGCTGAGTATGAAGCTCAGTTCTCCCGGTTGGCGTGGTATGCCAATCATCTAGTCAACACTGAACGAATGAAGGCAAAGCGCTTTCTTAATGGGCTCAGGCCCACCTACATCACTCAACTTGCACCTCTGGACATTCAGATTTATCCGGAGATGGTTAAGAAAGCACAATTGCTGAAGGATGCGGCCGATCTCACTGATCGCATCAAGGTAGAATGGTAAAGAAGGAGCAAACATTCGGGACACCAAGCAAGCCCACTAACGGTAAGAAAGGCCGTTAAGCATTACTGACGGTCCAAGCCAAGAGCGGAAGCCCAAGGTCTTCGCCCCCACTGCACCTAACAAGCCTAGATGCAAGCATTGTGACAAGTTAGGTCACACGACAGAAGAATGTTGGAGGAAGGTAGGCGCATGCCTACGCTATGGTAGTCAAGAGCACCATATTCCAGAATGCCCTCTGCTCAAAGAAATGAGAAGCGTCCGATAAGATAGAAGAAGCCTGGCCAACTGCAGGCCCTGAAAGAAATTGAAACCACCGAGAGGGTGGAGTCGTCGAAGGTACTCTACCAGTCTTTTCTCAATCAGCATTTGTTTTTTTTTATATTGGCGTAACACATTCGTTCATATCACAAGCATTTTCTGATACATTAAATGAAAACCAACATCTATGGAATTTGAATTACCTGTCACTACACCTTTGGGAGAGAAAGCTCAACTAAACAAATACTTTCCATTAGCTGATGTAAAGATTGGTGAACTCAACCTTAGAGCTGACTTGATCTGTATGCCCATGGAGGGCTACGTTGTTATTCTGGGAGCTGATTGGCTATCCACGTATGTGGCTATCGTGGATTGTAGGAGAGGAAAGATTCCTTTAGTGAATTCCCTAAATTGACCTTCACGGGATGTAGACACAAGAGACTCTCTCGTCTCTGCTATTAAGGCACAGAACATGATAAGAAAGGGTTGTGTGGCATTTCTTGCCGCCATAATAGTTGAAAAGAAAGCATCTAAGATATCAGACATCCATATAGTGCAAGAATACCCCGACGTGTTTCCCTGATGAGCTGCCAGGCATTCCACCTGAAGGAGATGTAAATTTCTCAATTGATCTCATACCTAGAGCTGCACCGGTATCACGCAACCCTACAGAATGTCCCCCGCTGAATTGAAAGAGTTGAAGGAACAATTGTTGGAGTTGCTGGAAAATGGATTTATCAGGCCAAGTACTTCTCCTTGGGGAGCACCAGTGCTGTTTGTCAAGAAGAAGGACAGATCCATGAGATTATGCATCGACTACAGGCAGTTGAATCATCTGACTATCAAGAACAAATACCCTCTGCCCCGTGTCGATGAACTGTTTGATCAGATATAGGAGCTAAATACTTTTCTAAGATTGACCTTAGATCGGGATATCATCAGATGAGAATAAAGGATGCAGACATTTACAAGACAACTTTCAGAAGCAGGTACAGTCATTGTGAATTTGTAGTCATGCCTTTTGAATTAACCAATGCTCCTGCAGCTTTTATGCACTGATGAACAACATCTATCAGCCCTACCTCGACAAATTTGTCGTGGTATTTATTGATGATATTCTCATATACTCAAAGACCAAGGAAGAGAATGAGAAGCATCTGAGGATCGCTCTGCAGATCTTGCAGGACAACAAACTCTACGCCAAATTGAGCAAGTGTGAATTCTGGCTCGAGGAGGTGTCATTTCTAGGCCACGTTATATCCAAGGATGGTATCACTGTCGATCCTTCCAAAGTAGAAGTTGTACTCAACTGGGAAAGACCGACCAATGTCACTGAGATCAGAATCTTTCTTGGACTGGCTGGCTACTACAGACGGTTCATAAAAGACTTCTCCAAGATAGCTGTACTCTTACTCGCCTTACGCGAAAAGAGAACCCTATTCTGGAGCAAGGAATGCGAGAAGAGCTTTCAGACTCTGAAGCAATGTTTGACATCTGCGCCTGTCCTCGCGTTACCAGTCGAGGGCGAAGGATTCTCAGTCTACACTGATGCATCTGGAATCGGTTTAGGCTGCAGTGTTAATGCAGAATGAGAAATTAATAGCTTATTCTTCAAGGAAGTTGAAGCCACATGAAGTTAATTATCATGTCTATGACTTAGAATTAGCTACTGTGGTATTTGCACTTAGGATATGGAGGCATTACCTATATGGAGAGGAATTCATCGTCTACTCCGACCAAAAGAGTCTGAAGTACTTATTTTCCCAAAAGGAGCTTAATATGCGACAAAAGAGATGGCCAGAGTATTTGAAGGATTTTGATTTCAATATTCAATACCACCCAGGCAAAGGTAATGCAGTAGCGAATGCACTCAGTAGGAAGCCAGTAGCTTCATTATCTTGTTTAGTCACGGGCGAGATGCAATTACTTAAGCAATTCACCAGTCTGGATTTAAATATTGAGAAGAGAAGTGATAAGATGTTAGTTGCCAATCTTAGAGCTCAACTAGACATCTTTGTCGAGATCAGGGAGCAGCAGAATAACGACCCATTCTTGATCCGAGTCAGGAAACCATAGCAGACAAACCCGTTTTTCCCTCCATCACTGAGGATGGGAGAATATATTCCAGGCCAGGACATGTGTGCCCGACAATGAGGAGTTGAAAAGGAAGTTGATGGATGAAGCCCACAAGACAAAGTATACAATCCACCCAGGCGCAACCAAGATGTACCAAGACATGAAAAGGACATTTTGGTGGCCCAATATGAAGCGTGAGGTGGCTGAGCATGCCGCGCACTGCCTCACATGTCAACAGGTGAAAGCAGAACACCGTCATCCTGCGGGTGTACTTAGACCCCTGGACATACCTGAATGGAAATGGGAAAGTATCGGCATGGATTTCATCATGGGTTTACCCCGAACTCGTGGTGGACTTGATGCTATTTGGGTGATTGTGGACCGATTGACTAAGTCCGCACACATTCCTTGCAATTAAGAGTACCTGGAGTATAGATGTACTTGCAGCATTATGTAAAGGAGATAGTACGACTACATGGAGTTCCCATGCCCATTGTTTCAGATCGTGACCCTAGATTCACATATAGGTTCTGGAAGGGACTACAGACTGCCTTAGGCACCAAACTCAACTTTAGCACTGCTTTCCACCCACAGACGGATGGACAGACAGAAAGAACAAATCAGATTGTGGAAGACATGCTACGAGCTTGCACTATAGACTTTGAGGGGTATTGGAATGAACAGTTGTCCTTGATAGAATTTGCCTACAATAACAGCTATCAGGCCAGCATTAAGATGACACCATTTGAAGCACTGTACGGCAGAAGTTGCAGATCACCAGTGTGTTTGAATGAGATAGGTGAGCAGCAATGGCTGGGACCAGACATGGTGCTGAACACCAACAGAGATATACAGATTATCAGAGACAGGATCAAGATAGCTCACTCCAGACAGAAGAGCTATGCTGACAAAAGAAGAAGGGACTTGGAATTTCAAACTGGAGATCATGTACTACTTAAGGTATCCCCCACCCGAGGATTTCAAACGTTTGGGATGAAAGACAAGTTAAGGCCAAGATTCATTCGTCCATTTGAGGTACTGGAAGGAATAGGCAAGGTGGCGTATCGTCTAGCATTACTGTGGGTGACGCTTTTGCGCTCCCCTTTTCGAGGGGCGCGAGGAACGAAGGCCCACAAAGAGGGGGGAGGGATGGAAGATAAAAAGGTGTGGTGTGTGGATGTGGATATGGAGTAGAAAGAGGAAAAATACGGAAAATAAAAAGATCGTGATCGCCAGGCACACAAGGGTGCCGAATGGAGACGCACGGCGAGGGATGCGAGATGGAGGAGTGATCGCAAAGAATACCTGTTGTAGCGTGGGAGGTTGCGCGGAGGATGTGGGTCCTTTCTTCCTCTACGATCACGGCCGGCCATGGTAGAGGGCGTTTTCCTCGTTTGATTACCCTGACAAAGATAAGAAAGGGGATTAGCCACGTGTGTAGTATACAATTCTAAAAATAAAGAATAAATGAAATGAAGGGCATGGGGGACGACTTACCGTGTGGTGGCTTTTAAACCCCTAAAAATGTAGGTGTGTGTGTGTGTGCATGCATGTGTGTAGGTATGAAAAAGGAGTATAGGGGCCGCGTGGGGCCCGAAAGAGGTAAATGAAGATTAAAAGGGAGAAAGGGGAGAGGGTACTTCCCCAAATGGTAGATGCCGCGTTGGCGTTGCCAGTTGGACGGAGAGGAGAGGAGGGAGGCGTTCCCGCTTCGCTCTGAAGTGCGTGGAGGACGACATGGAAGGAGCGTTCCTCCGCCTTGCTCCGATTGGATGGACGGGATGGTTCGGATGGCGTGGCGGGCCTCCTTGGTTCGGAGCTAAGGCTGGAATCCAGCAGGGCTTCGCCGCTCTGAGTGGACCCCCTGACAAATGACCCTCAGGGGTCTATTTATAGGCAACATAGATTCAAATCGCGTCGGGCATGGGCGCCGTGACTATAAGGTTGAATCGCGTCTGGGGAGGCTGCCGTGATTAGGAAAGTCAAATTGATGTGACAGGCGCAGCCTGCTGCCATATCTTGAAATCGTGTCGGGTCTGGCTGCCGCGACTTGAAACGCGGCGGCTATGGCCGACACGATTACAATTTCGAGGCGACAGGGTTCATAAATGCGCCGGTCGGAACCGTGGGCGTTAGGTGTTGACTTTTTAATCGCGACGTGGCGGCTATGGCCGACGCGATTACAATTTCGAGGCGACAGGGTTCATAAATGCGCCGGTCGGAACCGTGGGCGTTAGGTGTTGACTTTTTAATCGCGGCGTCCTTATAGGACGCGATTTCAGAATTTTTCATGATCACAAGCGTGGGCCTCTTAAATGCGACGTCTTGTCGGGCCTAACTTTTTGACTTTTTAAATCACGTCCAACGGATTGGACGCGATTACATTTAAGCATGTGCTGATAAATGTGTCTGTAATGCACGACGCGTTCATGCCGCAGATGCATAGTCGCGCCCCGCATGGCCGTCACATTTAAGGTTGCGCTTATGAAGGCCGTCGCGATAAGGTTGCGCCCATGAAGGCCGTCGCGATAAGGATGCTGTCGCGCCCAGCCTGGTCGGCACGTTAAGAATCGCATCCGCCAGGCGGGACGCATTTCATAACGCCCCTACATACCCGTCGCGACTTGAAAACGCGGCCCGAAGACCTGTCGCGACTTGAACTTGATGCCTATAGTCCCCGAGGGGCCATGGAAATGGAGGGGAAGCACCGGGGAAGATGGAGAGACCCTAGATGATGGGAAAAACTACTCTTACAAGGCAAAAAGAGGGCCATTTGTGGCATTATGGCGCAATATAAAATTTGCCCGCGGTGGAGTCAGATTCGCGTGTCTACAGCTGCCACGCCTTGGCGTCTACTTTGCAGGGGAGCGAAGCGGAAGGACACGAAGTGGAGTGTAATAGAGTGAATTGGAATGAAAAGGAATGAAGCGTAGCGAAGTGGAGTGTAGCGGGAGCAGACTGAAAAGTAGACGCTAAGGTGAAAAATAGACATGTGTGACATTAGTGACTGCCACTTGATAAGAGTCTTTCTTCAACACCCAAAGCATCATCACCAGGAAGAAGACCTAAAGAACAAAAGTTTGGATTTGGAAAGGAAAAGAAGGGTGCACAAGGGAAACAAAGGAGAGATCAACCTTCAGCGAAGGGGAAGTACCTAAAGACACAATCCGTTAGGTTTCACCATTGGGGGCGTCTGCCACTGCCGCAGGTGGATCTCTGGGAGCAAAGACGAAAGGAGAAGGAGAGATCAACTTCCAACGAAGGGGAAGTACCTAAGGACACAATCTTTTAGGTTGCACCATTGGGGGCGTCTGCCACTGCCGCAGGTGGATCTCTAGGAGTTAAGACGAAAAATAGAGGGATAAATCCAAACAGAAGGTTCTTAAGGAAATCAGCTCAGAGGCAACAATAAAGGAAGTTGGGTACTTGACCCGAATGGAATATTCCAAATTGCTTGGCTTGGAGCGCGAATGGCTCTCAAATTACATTGGGAGAGTGGTTTTCCATTGTGATTTCAAGATGCATGTATGCTGGCTAGAAGGAAAATAAGACTAGCAGGAGTAGAAAATAACCAAGGATAATATTGTTACGATGGCGTTGAGTCAGGACCAGGGTTTATGCTTGGGTCCATCGTCCTCAGGTGCCAAGCGTAACGACCTATCCGTGCGGCTAAGGATCCTCTGGGATAATCATTGTTTTGTTAGAGGGGAACTCAAATCCCAGTTTTCTCAGAGCCACAAGGTCCTTGATGTGCTCTATGGGTATAAAATATAGTAAAATACAGATAAAGATGGTAAGGCAGCAGCTACAGCAGCGATGTAGCGCCCGATGAGGTAACTCGAATCCTGCACTCAAAACTCGTTAGCCAAAATAACAAACATCATGGAAAAACATCATTCGTTCATAGCAGTGAGCATGTATAAAGTAGTCAACACACACACAGCTCAAATAATTTTGTTTGTTAAAACCATGAGGATGAGTGATCTTCGGCCAGGGAGACTGGAGTTCAAGATGGGAGGAACTCATGAAGGGGAAGATTTGCATCGATCTGACGCAGGCAGAAGGCAATGTGCTCGCCTTGTGCAACACCATCATGGATTTGTTTTTCATTTTTGGAGGTATTTGAATTTTTTTAGATTTTAAAGTATTTGATTTTTGTTGGTTTTTGGAATATTTGAATTTTTGTTGATTTGAAAATATTTGAATTTTTGTTGATTTGAAAATATTTAAATTTTTGTTGATTTTGAAATATTTGACTTTTTTTTGGAATTGGAATTTTACAAATATTTGATTTTTTGAAATTTTGGAAATATTTGATTTCTTTTGGAATTTTGTAAATATTTTTTTTTGTGGATTTTGGAAATATTTGATTTTTGTGGAATTTGGAAATATTTGATTTTTTGTTGATTTTGGAACATTGCCATGCCATGGTGGCATTAGGGTTATGAAAGTTGACTAGCGAGGGGTCCTAATTACCTCCTGTGTCATTAAAGAATGCTTAGAGTAGGGCGTGCATTAAGGTGGTGCCCAGGGGCTAATTGCGTGGTTAACAGTGTTACTATCAGAGCCATGTCTGAAAAGGCGACTAAGCCTAGCAGGGAGAAGAGAAGAAAACTTGGAGATAAGCTTAGTATGGGTGTTTGAAGAGTTTGAGTTTGACTTCCTCCTGCGGCACAACTGTCGGAAGATTCAGTCTCATTTAAGCACTGGGGCTTTTGAAATTGATTTATGACCATTTTGATTGTAGGGACATGCGTACGCCCGGGTCCATTTGGATCTCCGCGGGGACTTTGTCGCTCTTTGCCATGCCCTATTATGATTGATTGGATTTTGATTTCGATTTTGCATGCATACGACTGGGTCCATTTGGATCCTGCGGGGACTTTGCCGCTCTTGACATACATTTGACTTGATTTTTCATTTGGTCATTTAATTAGCCCTTTTTCGAGACATCCTCTTATGACGGAGGTGCTTTAGGTTGGTTTCTTCGCCCAAACTACCTCTACTACCCATATTTTGGCCGAATAAGAGGAGAAGTAGATATTTGTGCCTTTCAGGCATGGCTATGACAGTGACGGCGTCTTCCGAGGCAATCGGCTTAGGGCGCCGTGTAGTGTGTGCAAAGTGCCCATGCTAAGGGCAAATCTTAATGACCCGGGAGGGAATCTGGACTCTTGGCTCGAAATTCTCACAATGGAAATGCTGCGATAGCATGACAATGTTGAATATTCATCTTTTTATGGATGTTTTTATTTTGACTGATAGATAATATAACAGTTTTCGAATAAGAGTTTGGAGGGTAAAGGGGGGACGAATGCCCTGCGCTGGGGCGAGACTCAGAGGTTTGAAGAATTTACACTTTATTTGGAAGTTAAAACTATCATGGGACTGAAACCCCGAAAACAATGCGAAGGGTCAAAGGACCCAATTAAATGGAGAGGAGAGAATGGCGGAAGGGGACGAATGCCCTACGCTAGGGCGAGACTCGGGGACTATGAAGAATTTACAATTTTATTTGGAAGTTGAAACTACACATGGGACTGAATCCCCGAAAACAGCGGGAGAAGGGTCGAAGGACCCGATTGAAGGCGGCGAGGAGAGAGTGGAGGAAAGATTTGGAGACTCCAGCTGGGCCGGAGGGGTTTTGAAGGAGGGCGTGCTGCCCTAAGAGGGAAGAGAATCCGGATGAGCCGGTGGAGGGAAGGGAACGAGTGGGCCGCGAGGGGCCAAAAGGGGAGGTGTGCCGCGTGGGGCACAAGAGGGAGATGTGCCACGTAGGGCACAGGATGGAGACGTGTCGCATGGGGCACGAAAGGGAGACGTGCCAGGCGTGTCACAATGGGAAGATGTGCCACGAGGGGCACAGAAGGGAGAGTAAGGAGTACAAAAAGGGGCATTATGCCCAGTATAGGAGAATGGATTGTACAATAAATGAAAATAAAATGCCTCCCGTGGGGAGGAATGCGGAGAATCCATGAGAAGGTGCTAAGGAGCACAAAAGATGATTGGAAAGAAAAGAAGAAGGTGGCGGAGGCCCCCTGGTCATTTGCCTTGCCCGGCTCTTGGGCTTCTGCTTGGGAATCAGCCTTTTGACCATCAGGTACTTTCTCACATAATGGGCCCAGCGGGCAGGGGTCTTGCTCTTCTCACAGGGATTGAGCGGCTCTCAATGATTGGAGGATTGTTGACTTCAGTTGGAGATTCAAACAACAGTGGCAACTCCTTAGGAATATGGCTGAAAGAAGGAGTGGGGAGTTCTACTGGTGGAGTTGGAAGCAACAAAGAGGGGACCGTGCCCAAAGATTGTATAGAGTGTGATGTGGAACGGGGCACGACCCCTTGGGTAATTCATTGTGCCAATGATTTGGCCTTGGAGTGCGTGAGCACAATCTGAATGGTTGACCCCTCACTAGAGTGGGAAGGTTCACAATAATTGTATGAGGGGTCATGATAGCTTGGAGAGAGAGATTCCCTATGAGTACTTTGAATTGAACCTGGCTAGCAACCGGAATGATTGGCATATTTTTAGAGGGCCTCTTGACAGCCATGGTTGGAGGGGAGGACTTCCGGTCAGTGAATTTGCCCGGTATGAAAATAATGACCGGCATGCGAGGGATATAATCTTGAATTTTGAAAAGCATGCCCGGTCCCGAGGCTTCCTTCTTCTGCTGTACTTGCTTGTTGCTCCTCAAAGGGGTGCACCTGCTCCGTCGGATGGTAGATGCGAATGGAGTAGAAGGATGTGTGGCCGGTGGAGGCGCAATGGGTATGATGGCAAGGGTTTGCTCAGGTTGGGTTTCCAATGGTGTTGGCGTAGTGGGGGATGTAATGGTTGGTGTGATGATTGGTGGAGGCTTAATGGTGGAGGGTTTGGTGATAATGGATGGTAGTGTGAGAGGGGTAGGTAAATGGCATACGAACATGACCTCAGAAGGTTCATTGTCGTAACCCAGGTGGTTTCAAGGATGGGTTGGTGGTTGGCAACCTCGGCCGAGCAACAGGCTGTGTGGTGAAGGTGGAGGCTGTTGTGGTTGTGGTGGAGGCATGGGAGCTAGCACGGGTGCCGAGTAGGTGCAACATGGGGCACGAGAGCTTCTTCTTGCATGGGGCGTCGTATGGCCCTGTTGGAGGTTGCTGAGTCCGAGGAGGATGAATCAGTGGACGCCTGGGTGGAGGCATGTTATGGTAAATGGAGGTGTTTGCGGTTGTGCAAAAGAAGTGAATGTTGTATGGTGGCGAGGTGGATGGTGGATGGCGTCCACTGATCCGTTCTCTCTCGGATTAATTTGATTAAAAAGATATATGATCAGGGAGTCCATTAGATGTTTCTGGATGTAACGTCCCCACTCTTAGAGCTCCTCCATAGAGGTTATTTGTTCAAGGCCAAGATGTGCCTAAACCTCAGAGTAGAGTTTGAAATGATTATTTTAACCTGCTCGGACTTCGAGAGCTCATGCTGCAAGCAAGTGGCCATTGATCTCCAACAGTAAGCAAATTGTACAAATTTCTCGTCGGCCCTCATCTTCTCGGATGCCAAATCCGTGATAGAGATATAGGGGCTGACGCGGTCTTTGTACCTCTGAAGGAATTTCTGGTGGAGGATGCGGAAGTCTCCTGCCTCACTTGGCTCTAGAGAGTAGAACCATTCGAGTGCAGGGCCGTCAAGAGATTTTCTAAATAAATATGCCAGGTGATGGGATCTCGCTGCCAACGAGATGACTCATAGAGGAATTCCTTGACATGAAGGTAGGGATTACCCGTGCCATTGTACAGTCGGTACGACGGCATCTCCGAAGGATGAATATAAGTTTGGGGGAGAGCCGGCATGGCGGCGACGGAGTCACCCACAGGATTTGAAAGCTTGTTTATTTGGTTCTCCAGATCATCCAATTTCTGGAGAAGAGCATTTTGGAGTGGAGTGGGTTGTTGCTGGACATGTGAGGGACTACATGCGGGTGGCCTTCAATTAGTGGGCCTTCCCAAGGGGTGGTCCGTTCGGACCGGAGCACGAGAGTGAAATTGGCTAGGGGGCCGAGGTGACGGAGAATATACAGGGGTATGTGGCGAAGTTGCCGGAATATACAAAGGTGGGCTGGGAGAAGGAGAGGGAGAAGGAGTCACACTCTCAACTAGGGATTAGATCAGATTGAGCTGTTGGGGTGTGAGCTGGTCAATGGCATGCCAGACGGTTTGGACTTTGGAGTCTTGGTGGTGGGAAGGCCCTTGCCGGGTTCTGATCTGAGGTAAATGTGAGGGAACATCAAATTGGTTAGTGCGCGGTATGCGCACATAACCATAGGAAGTAGAAGGTTGTCCCTCATGGTGGTGAGATGGACGGACTTGGGATTGAAAAGATGGGGATCTAACATTATCCTCATAGTCCTCATAATAAAAATCAGCATGATAATATTGGTCCATTTTTAATAAGGCAAGCAAATAGACAAGGTTGAACAAAGATTAGTCAATCAATATGGTCCAAACAAGTTGTGATGCTTAGCGCTTGTTTTTAGGAGTTTCATAATTAATAAATGGATTGAAGAGTATTGTGTCACTCCAGGTGAGATCCTAGTTGGGTACAGTATGGAACTTCGGGTGCAACTAGAATCACCTCTCACCACGCAATGGGATAGCTAACCCGGGTCAATGGAAGGGTACCGCCAGCTCGGTCCACCGTGAGAGAATCCACGGGTACGGAGTCTTACGGGGTTCTTGGCAAAGGTTCCCTAGTCCAATGAGACGGAATGCCCAAAGGAGAGGTTGCCTTTACCAAGAAAGGTGTGTGGAGCCTAGGATATGAGGGAAGGAGGTCCCCCGACCGATGTAAGAATGCCCTGTATGCAGCAGTTTATAGCAAAAATGGCAGCAAAGGGGGCGCATTTTTGTCAGTCAGTCAAATCGTGTCCGGTACAGCGGTCGCTATTTGACTTAATCGCGTCCAGTCACCTGGACGCGGAACTGAGAGCCACAGAAGGCTGTCAGCGACGCGTCCGGTCCCTGTGGATGGATTGCCAGACAGAAACGCGTCGGCTACAGCTGCCGTGATAAGAAAGTGAAACGCATCGGCTACGGCCGCCGTGACAATATAAACGCGTCGGCTTAAACTGACGCGAAAAGGAAGCAAGACGCGCCGGCCTCGGCCGCCGCGACACCGAAACTAAATCACGTTCGCTGCTTGGGACGCGATTCCAGAGGCAACCGAGAGAACAAAAGAAAGCAATAAACAAGGAAGATATACAGGGAAATAACGAGGAGATGTACAGAAACTAAAAAACTAATAGACACCGAAACGCGTCGGACCTACCCGCCGCGATACTAAGAACGCGTCAACCTTCTCCGTCGCGACACAAAGTTGAACGCTCCGGCCTTAGCCACTGCGACAATAAAACTGAATCGTGTCCTCTGCTTTGGACGTGATTCTAAAGGCAGCTCGAGAACAACAAAGAAAGCAGGAAACGGCAGAAAAGTTGGACAGAAAATAAATGAAATTAAACACACAGCATGCATGCTGCAAAGTATAAAATAAATAGAAAAGAATAGTGCCACGTGGGGAACGAAGGGAGGAGGGTAATCAAAGTAATTCGCAAAAAGGGGTCCCACCATGATCGCCAATCTGTGGGTGACGCTTTTGCGCTCCCCTTTCGAGGGGAGCGAGGAACGACGACCCATAAAGAGGGGAGGGATGGATGATAAAAGGTGTGGGTGTGGATATGGAGTGGAAAGCGGAAAAATATGGAAAATAAAAAGATCGTGATCGCCAGGCACACGAGGGTGCCGAATGGAGACGCACGGCGAGGGGTGCAAGATGGAGGAGTGATCGCGAAGAATACCTGTTGGAGCTTGGGAGGTTGCGCGGAGGATGTGGGTCCTTTCTTCCTCTACGAGCATGGACGACCGTGGTAGAGGGCGTTTTCCTCGTTTGATTACCTTGACAAAGAAAAGGACAAAGAGAAGAAAAGAGATTAGCCACGTGTGTAGTATACAATTCTAAAAATAAAGAATAAATGAAATGAAAGGCATGGGGGACGACTTACCGTGTGGTGGCTATTAAACCCCCAAAAATGTAGGTGTGTGTGTGTGTGCATGCATGTGTGTAGGTATGAAAAAGGAGTATAGGGGCCGCGTGGGGCCCGGAGGAGGTAAATGAAGATTAAAAGGGAGAAAGGGAAGGGGGTACTTCCCCAAACGGTAGATGGCACGTCGGCATTGCCGGTTGGACGGAGAGGAGAGGAGAGGAGGGAGGCGTTCCCGCTTCGCTCCGAAGTGCGTGGAAGACGACGTGGAAGAAGCATTCCTCCGCCTTGCTCCGATTGGATGTACATGATGGTTCGGATGGCGTGGCGGGCCTCCTTGGTTTGGAGCTGAGGCAGGAATCTGGCAGGGCTTCGCCGCTCTGAGTGGACCCCCTGACAAATGGCCCTCGGGGGTCTATTTATAGGCAACAACGATTCAAATCGCGTCAGGCATGGGCGCCACGACTATAAGGTTGAATCACGTCCGGGGAGGCTGCCGCGATTAGGAAAGTCAAATTGATGTGACAGGCGCAGCTGCTGCCATATCTTGAAATCGCGTCCGGTCTGGCTGCCGCGACTTGAAACGCGGCGGCTATGGCCGACGCGAATTGGAAACGCGACGTCCATGGCCGACGCGATTACAATTTCGAGGCGACAAGGTTCATAAATGCGCCGATCGGAACCGTGGGCATTAGGTGTTGACTTTTTAATCGCGGCGTCCTTACATTACGCGATTTCAAGATTTTTCATGATCACAGGCGTGGGCCTCTTAAAGCGACGTCTTGTCGGGCCTAACTTTTTGACTTTCTAAATCACGTCCAACGGTTTGGACGCGATTACATTAAGCATGTGCTGATAAATGCGTCTGTCATGCACGATGCGTTCATGCCGCAGATGCATAGTCGCGCCCCGCATGGCCGTCGCGTTTAAGTTGCGCCCATGAAGGCCGTCGCGATAAGGTTGCACCCATGAAGGCCGTCGTGATAAGGTTGCGCACATGAAGGCCGTCGGGATAAGGATGTTGTCGTGCCCAGCCTGGTCGACGCGTTAAGAATCACGTCTGCCAGGCTAGACGCATTTCATAACGCGCCCCACATACCCGTCACGACTTGAAAATGCGGCCCGAACCCGTCGCGACTTGAACTTGATGTCTATAGTCCCCGAGGGGCCATGGAAATGGAGGGCAAGCATAGGGGAAAGATGGAGAGACCCTAGATGATGGGGGAAACTACTATTGCAAGGCAAAAGAGGGCCATTTGTGGCATTATGGCACAATATGAAATTTGCCCGCAGTGGAGTCAGATTCGCATGTCTACAATTACCACCCCAGTTTCCATGTATCAATGGTAAGGAAGTACGTGTACGATCCATCACACGTAATCAGTTACGACATCATAATTCTGAACAAAGACATGACCTATGAAGAAAAACCGGTGAAAATCTTGGATAAGAAGATACAACAGCTTCGGAACCGACCCATATCAGTGGTAAAGGTGCTATGGAGAAATCATGAAGTCAAAGAAGCCACGTGGGAACCCAAAGCAACCATGCGAGGAAATTACCCAATTATTCAGTAAGTACTCTTCCTCTTACGATCATATGAATTTGGGGACCAAATTTTTTAAGAGGGGGAGGATGTAGCAACCTTGATTTTTAAATCCCAAATAAGATAAAAAAATTAAATAAATAAATATGATAAATAGAATTAAATTAGAAAAAATAGGGAATAAAGGAAGTAAAAGGAAATTAAATCAAACCCATTAAGCTAAATTAAGAATGGGTTGTATTATGGTCCAAACTTAATAGAATGGGCCCGAATGTGAAGAGCCCATCATGGGATGAGAGATAATTAATCTAATTTCGTACCTAATTAATTAGTAATTAAAAGGGTTAAGATAAGCATGAAATTAACCCATAATTATCCAAAACAAGAGCCCTCATCCCATCCTAAACCCTTGGCCATGAAATTGGACCTCTCCCTATCTTTTTAGGTAGATAATGCTAGGAAATAGGGAGATAATAGTGGAAATTCGGAGTTGGAAGAGGAGACAAGAGTTTTAGCTAGAAAGGACTCTTACACAAGATATACATCCCCCAATTCGCCCCTTTCAACCCTTAGAACGTTGTTGGAGCTCTGGGAGACGAAGGGAGAAGGCTGAGGATGAAGGAGCAAGGAGGAGAAGGCTGGAACAAGAAGGGTATTTCATCCTCTCTTCATCATCAACCCTAGGATCCCTTACTCACGGGAAAAGGTAGGCAATATCTTATGCACAAATCATGAAACTTTAACCCTAGGTAGCCCTTGCACCCCTCCTTGAAAGCCCTCTGGTTCACTATTTTTTGTGCATCCATGAGGGCAAATTAAATGCTTGAACTCCTGGCATCATCATACCCGAATCCTAAAGTTGCTTTCAATTCAAGCATGTACTTGGTTTCATGCCATGAAGTTATTCTCATAAATACTGCTTGCTATTAGCTTTCAAACGCCCCTATTTGCACTATTTTTATCATGTATCCATTGCCAATTAATTCGTTGATCCATGACTGTGCATGTTTAGGTCACCAAAAAGTAACCTAATTAAAGCATGCCTTATACATGTCTATTTTCTAATTTCTCATGTCCAGTGATAGATCTACATTCTAGTTTCGTGTAAAAGTGGTTTCGTGATGTTGGTTGACTATGTGATTTTATATGGATTTTTGAAGAGATCAGTATCATGCCTTGGAGGGAGGGAACCCACCTGGAAAAAGGGCAAATCCTCTTTTCTGGGCTCGGGCCACCTTCTGGAGTCGCGACGGCCTGACCCGTCGCGATCTCAGAGGGGGTCGCGACAAGGAGAACCGTCACATTCTGAACGCGACAGGTCGACATGCCGCGACTTTCCCTGGTTCAACCCCGGCGGCCGGTTCAGCAGAACGCGACCGGACTGCCTGTCGCGACTCCAACAGAGCGGTCAGAACCTGAATTACTTACATACCCCTGCTATTCATACCATTTAAACCATGTATAATCCTAATTAATTGCTGTGATCATTAGAATCCACTTGTTAATTAATAATGAGTTATATCTACGTGAAATCAATTAATTTAAAAGCCATGTGCACAATCATTCATGCTCTCTTTATTTCTGACACTTGCACACACTTAACATTCATGCTTACCATTAACCTCAATAAATTACCCATAATGTATCTGGTAATTATGTGTAATTAATTACTAAAAACCCTATTTAATTATTGACACTTATTTTCGTTTTAATCACATGATTTGTATACCGTGATCGCGTCCCTCTGCCTTCGAGGACTCAAGCAAGACGGACAACGTTTCGTTACACACTCTCTTGACATGGACCACCTCTCCGTTGGAAATGACAGGACCAGAACACTTTGTCAAGGCCTCCGTAAGTCTCCTTGGCTTTGGCGCACATCTTTGCCGACGAGCAGGTTGTACCTTTAAAACTCGTTCACCCCTTAGGGATCAGTACGATCCAACGGCCTTAGTGTGTTTCCTTCTTACCTTGTGATCACGCCGGATCATCTAGCCTGTGTTCATAGCACAGCTAGTGGGCGGTCATGACTTCTACCAGACTGCCGACCACAACAGTGTGCCGTGCAACTGTGACTATCGTTCGTTTATTGTTGTTTTATGAATATACCCCTATCTCATCTACTATCTTTGTACTCTCATCTGTATACTTTCACTCTACACTCTCGTCTATTTCATCTACTACTCTCATCTATTCTTGGTACTCTTTATGGCCATCTATATGATTGTCTAAGATAAGAAAATGACTTATGCCAGTGCAATAGGGCCCGATCTGGTCCTGGGGAGAGCGCCCGAATAGTGCCATTTGCCCATGGGAGTTAAAATGATAAAGGGTGTGTACGGCATACACTTAGTGCCATTATACTATCAAGATTTTAATCTATGACAATCAAAGTGCTATCAATACAAGTGTAATCTATTCAAGTGCTATACAAGTGCTATCGTTACATGCTATTATCGTTACATGGCCATTCCATTATCATTCTCGTTGTGTATTTTCCTGTACAAGTGCTATTGTTATCTTGCATCGTTACTTTCTATACATGACAATTCCCTCTAGTTATCCCACCTTTAAGACGTTAATCAATGAAAGTATGCTTGTTCTCATGAGATATTAAGTCCTACTGGGCGTTATTCGCTCATCCTGCGTTGTTATTTCATGTGTTCAGGTGAGTCGGATGGCGATGACCACACACACGAGGAAGGGAATGAGGATGATGCGCAAAAGTGATCAGATTCAGCAACCCGTGCTTTAGTAGTTAGTTAGTGAGTTTAGCTATGAATCAGATAGTAGTTAGTCACTATGTATTAGTTAGATTTCAATAAAGTACTTTGGGCCCTAGTTTTGGCTCTGGTTAGTGAATGTAATTAGAGTTTAATTGATATTATTCCAACTAGAATCACCTCCCTCTCACCACGCAATGGGATAGCTAACCCCGGTCAACGGAAGGGTACCGCCAGCTCGGTTCGCCGTGAGGGAATCCACGGGTACGGAGTCTTACGGGGTTCTTGGCAAAGGTTCCCTAGTCCAATGAGACGGAATGCCCAATGGAGAGGTTGCCCTTACCAAGAAAGGTGTGTGGAGCCTAGGATATGAGGGAAAGAGGTCCCCCGTCGATGTAAGAATGCCATGTATGCAGCAGTTTATAGAAAAAATGGCAGCAAAGGGGGCACGTTCTGTCAGTCAGTCAAATCGCGTCCGGTACAGCGGCCGCTATTTGACTTAATCGCGTCCAGTCACCTGGACGTGGAATTGAGAGCCACAGAAGGCTGTCAGTGACGCGTCCGGTCCCTATGGACGGACTACCAGACAGAAATGCATCAGCTATAGCCGCCGCCGCCGACAAGAAAGTAAAACACGTCGGCTACGGCCGCCGTGACATATAAACGCGTCGGCTTAAGCTGAAGCGACAAGGAAGCAGACGCGTCGGCCTCGGCCGCCGTGACGCCGAAATGGAATCGCATCCGCTGCTTGGGACGCGATTCCAGGGGCATCCGAGAAAACAAGAAAGCAATAAACAAGGAAGATATACAGGGAAGTAACGGGGAGATGTACAGAAACTAAAACTAATAGACACCGAAACGCTTCGGACCTACCCGCCGCGATACTAAGAACGCGTCAACCTTCGCCGTTGCGACACAAAGTTAAACGCGCCGACCTTAGCCACCGCGACAATAAAGTTGAATCGCGTCCTCTGCTTTGGACGCGATTCTAAAGGCAGCCCAAGAACAACAAAGAAAGCTGGAACGACAGGAAATATGCACAGGAATAAATAAAATTAACACACAACATGCACGCAAAGTATAAAAAAAATAGAAAATAATGGTGCCACGTGGGGCACGAAGGGAGGAGGGTAATCAAAAGGAAATTGCAAAAAGGGGTCCCACCATGATCGCCAATCTATGGGTGACGCTTTTGCGCTCCCCTTTTAGAGGGGCGCAAGGAACGACGGCCCACAAAGAGGGGGGAGGGATGGAAGATAAAAAGGTGTGGTATGTGGGTGTGGATATGGAGTGGAAAGTGAAAAATACGGAAAATAAAAAGATCGTGATCGCCAGGCACACGAGGGTGCCGAATGGAGACGCACGGCGAGGGGTGCGAGATGGAGGAGTGATCGCGAAGAATACCTGTTGGAGTGTGGGAGGTTGCACGGAGGATGTGAGTCATTTCTTCCTCTACGAGCACGGCCGGCCGTAGTAGAGGCCGTTTTCCTCGTTTGGTTACCTTGACAAAGAAAAGGACAAAGAGAAGAAAGGGGATTAGCCACGTGTGTAGTATACAATTCTAAAAATAAAGAATAAATGAAATGAAGGGCATGTGGGACGACTTACCGTGTGGTGGCTTTTAAACCCCTAAAATGTAGTTGTGTGTGTGTGCATGCATGTGTGTAGGTATGAAAAAGGAGTATAGGGGCCGCATGGGGCCCAAAAGAGGTAAATGAAGATTAAAAGGGAGAAAGGGGAGGGGGTACTTCCCCAAACGGTAGATGGCACGTCGGCGTTGTCGGTTGGACGGAGAGGAGAGGAGGGAGGCATTCCCGCTTCGCTCCGAAGTGCGTGGAGGACGACGTGGAAGGAGCGTTCCTCCGCCTTGCTTTAATTGGATGGACGGAATGGTTCGGATGGCATGGCGGGCCTCCTTGGTTCGGAGCTGAGGCAGGAATCTGGCAGGGCTTCGCCGCTCTGAGTGGACCCCTTGACAAATGACCCTCGGTGGTCTATTTATAGGCAACATAGATTCAAACCGCGTCGAGCTGGGCCCCATGACTATAAGGTTGAATCACGTCCGGGGAGGCTGCCGCGATTAGGAAAGTCAAATTGATGTGACAGGCGCAGCCTGCTGCCATATCTTGAAATCGCGTCGGGTCCAGCTACCGCGACTTGAAACGCGGCGGCTATGGCCGACCCGACTTGGAAACGCGACGGCTATGGCCGACGTGATTACAATTTCGAGGCGACAGGTTTCATAAATGCGCCCGTCAGAATCGTGGGCATTAGGTGTTGACTTTTTAATCGCGGCGTCCTTACAGGACGTGATTTCAGGATTTTCATGATCACAGGCGTGGGCCTCTTAAATGCGACGTCTTGTCGGCCTAACCTTTTGACTTTTTAAATCGCGTCCAGCGGATTGGACGCGATTACATTTAAGCTTGTGCTGATAATGCGTTTGTCATGCACGGCACGTTCATGCCGCAGATGCATAGTCGCGCCCCGCATGGCCGTCGCGTTTAAGGTTGTGCCCATGAAGGCCGTCGCGATAAGGTTGCACCCATAAAGGCCGTCACGATAAGGATGTTGTCGCTCCCAGCCTGGTCGACGCGTTAAGAATCGCATCCGCCAGGCTGTACGCATTTCATAACGCACCCCACATACCTGTCGCGACTTGAAAACGTGGCCCGAAGACCCGTCGCGACTTGAACTTGATGCCTATAGTCTCCGAGGGGCCATGAAAATGGAGGGGAAGCACCGGGGAAAGATGGAGAGACCCTAGAAGATGGGGAAAACTACTCTTGCAAGGCGAAAAGAGGGCCATTTGTGGCATTATGGCGCAATATGAAATTTGCCCGCGGTGGAGTTAGATTCGCGTGTCTACAATTACCACCCAGTTTTTCGTCGTACAAAATATTTTCCATGTATCAATGCTAAGGAAGTACGTGTATGACCCATCACACGTAATCCGTTACGACGACATAATTCTGAACAAAACATGACCTATGAAGAAAAACGGTGAAAATCTTGGATAAGAAGATACAACAGCTTCGGAACCGACCCATATCAGTGGTAAAGGTGCTATGGAGAAATCATGAAGTCGAAGAAGCCACGTGGGAACCCGAAGCAACCATGCGATGAAATTACCCAAAATTATTCAGTAAGTAACTCTTCCTCTTACGATCATATGAATTTGGGGACAAAATTCTTTTAACAGGGGGAGGATGTAGCAACCTTGATTTTTAAAATCTCAAATAAGATAAAAATTTAAATAATAAATATGATAAATATAATTAAATTAGAATAAAGAGGGAATAAAGGACGTAAAAGGAAATTAAAACAAAACCCATTAAGCTAAATTAAGAATGGGTTGTATTAATGGTCCAAACTTATAGAATGAGCCTGAATGTGAAGAGCCCATCATGGGATGAGAGATAATTAAGCTAATTTTGTACCTAATTAATTAGTAAATTAAAAGGGTTAAGATAAGCATGAAATTAACCCTAATTATCCAAAATAAGAGCCCTCATCCCATCCTAAACCCTTGGCCATGAAATTGGACCTCTCCCTTATCTTTTTAGGTAGATAATGCTAGGAAATAGGGAGATAATAGTGGAAATTCGGATTGGAAGAGGAGACAAGAGTTTTAGCTAGAAATGACTCTTACACAAGATATACATCCCCCAATTCGCCCCTTTCAACCCTTAGAATGTTGTGGGAGCTCTGGGAGACGAAGGGAGAAGGCTGAGGATGAAGGAGCAAGGAGGAGAAGGCTGGAACAAGAAGGGTATTTATCCTCTCTTCATCATCAACCTAGGATCCCTTACTCACGGGAAAAGGTAGGCAATATCTTATGCACAAATCATGAAACTTTAACCCTAGGTAGCCCATGCACCCCTCTTTGAAAGCCCTTGGTTTCACTATTTCGTTCATCCATGAGGGCGAATTAATGCTTGAACTCCTGGCATCATCATGTACCCGAACCTAAAGTTGCTTTCAATCCAAGCAGATACTTGGTTTCATGCCATGAAGTTATTCTCATAATTACTACATGCTATTAGCTTTCAAACGCCCCTATTTGCCCTAATTTTCATCATGTATCCATTGCCAATTAATTCGTTGATCTATGACTGTGCATGTTTTGGTCACCAAAAAGTAACCTAATTAAAGCATGCTCTATATGAGTCTATTTTCTAATTTCTCATGTCCAGTGATAGATCTACATGTCTAGTTTCGTTTAAAAGTGGTTTCGTGATTTTTGGATGACCATGTGATTTTATATGGATTTTTGAAGAGATCAGTACCATGCCTTGGAGGGAGAGAACCCACCTGGTAAAAGGGCAAATCCTCTTTTCTGGGCTCGGGCCACCTTCTGAAGTCGCGACAGCCCGACCCGTCGCGATCTCAGAGGGGGTCGCGACAAGGAGAACCGTCACGTTCTGAATGCAGCGGGTCGACATGTCGCGACTTTCCCCGGTTCAACCCCGGCGGCCGGTTCTGCAGAACACGACCGGACCGTGCGTCGCGATCTGAATCGCGACAGGTACCCTGTCGCGACTCCAACATAGCAGTCAGAACCAGAATTTACTTACATACCCCTGCTATTCATACCATTTAAACCCTGTATAATCCTAATTTATTACTGTCATGATTAGAATCGACTTGTTAATTAATAATGAGTATTATTTACGTGAAATCAATTAATTTAAAAGCCATGTGCACAATCATTCATGCTCTCTTGATTTCTTACACTTGCACACACTTAACATTCATGCTTGCCATTAACCTTAATAAATTACCCAATAATGTATCTGGTAATATGTGTAATTAATTACTAAAATCACTATTTAATTATTGACACTTGTTTTCGTTTTAATCGCATGATTTATAGACCGTGATCGCGTCTCCTCTGCCTTCGAGGACTCGAGGCAAGACGGACAACGTTTCGTTACACACTCTCTTGACATGGACCACCTCTCCGTTGGGAATGACAGGACCAGAGACTCTTTGTCAAGGCCTTCGTAAGTCTCCTTGGCTTTGGCGCACATCCTTTGCCGATGAGCTGGTTGTACCTTTAAAACTCGTTACACCCTTAGGAATCAGTACGATCCAAACGGCCTTAGTGTGTTTCCTTCTTACCTTGTGATCACGCCGGATCATCTAGCCTGTGTTCATAGCACAGCTAGTGGGCGGTCATGACTTCTACCAGACTGCCGACCACAACAGTGTGCCGTGCAACTGTGACTATCGTTCGTTTATTGTTGTTTTATGAATATACCACTATCTCATCTACTATCTTTGTACTCTCATCTATTCACTTTCACTCTACACTCTCGTCTATTTCATCTACTACTCTCATCTATTCTTGGTACTCTTTATGCCCATCTATATGATTGTCTAAGATAAGAAAAGACTTATGCCAGTGCAATAGGTCCCGATCTGGTCCTGGGGAGAGCGCCCGAAAAGTGCCATTTGCCCATGGGAGTTAAAATGATCAAGGGTGTGTACGGCATGCACTCAGTGCCATTATACTATCAAGATTTTAATCTATGACAATCAAAGTACTATCAATACAAGTGCAATCTATTCAAGTGCTATACAAGTGCTATCGTTACATGCAATTATCGTTACATGGCCATTTCATTATCATTCTCGTTGTGCTATTTTCCTGTACAAGTGCTATTGTTATCTTGCATCGTTACTTGCTATACATGACAATTCCCTTAGTTATCTCTCGCCTTTAAGACATTAATCATTAAAGTATGCGTTTTCTCATGAGATATTAAGTCCTACTGGGCGTTATTCGCTCATCCTGCGTTGTTATTTCATGTGTTCAGGTGAGTCGGATGGCGATGACCACACACACGAGGAAGGGAATGTGGATGATGCTCAAGAGTGACTAGATTCAGCAACCGTGCTTTAGTAGTTAGTTAGTGAGTTTAGCTATGAGTCAGATAATAGTTAGTCGCTATGTATTAGTTGGATTTCAATAAAGTACTTTGGGCCCTAGTTTTGGCTCTGATTAAATGTAATTAGAGTTTAATTGATATTATTCCAATTGTGCAATGGTTTGATGTTATTTATCCCTCTGTACTATTTAATAACTGTAATCGCTCTGATATTCCACGCCGGGGTGTTACAAATTGTGTTCTATTCTATTTCTTCACATAATCTGACAAATTCTTCATTCTTGAATTCTCCACCATAATCAGATATAATAGTGATTATCTGATATTTTTTGTTCTTCTGTACTAATTTACTAAATTTTAGAAAAGCTGAAAATGTTTTTGATTTGGCTTCTAAAAATGATATTCAAGTATATCTTGAATAATCATCCACAATACATAGCCATATATCTTTCCTCTAAGACATACTATTCTTATAGGTCCAAACAAATCTATATGAATAAGTTCCAATTGTTTGAAGGTTGTCACCAATGTCTTTGACTGAATGATGTCTTCGTTTGCTTTCTTTTTGCACAAGCTATACAGATTCATATTATTCAATTTCAGCTTTGGAAGACCTTCAACTAGATCATGCTTGATTAATTTCTTGATCACAGAAGTGCTTGCATGTCCTAGTCTTCTATGCCATAAATCAGTCTCTTCACTCTTAGTGGTTGCAAGACACAAATTGACTTCTTTCAGTTCTGTCAGTTATAAGGTATACAAATTCTTAACTCTTTGAGCTTCAAAGACTATTTTTCATTTTTTTTAATAATACATTTGTCGTCTGAAACTTTACCAAGTGACATTTGTCACAGAGTGACTGATACTAATGAGATTGTGCTTTAAACCTTCAACATACATAACATCTTCTATTAATTCTTTTCATTGTTCTTACTGTTCCACAGCCTAACACTTTTTCTTTTTCATTATCACCATAAGTGACTTGACTAATCTCATTTCTGAAACTTGTAAATAATTTTCTGTCACCTGTTATATGCCTTGAACCACATTATCCAATACCATTTGGATATTCTCAGGCCCCCTGCAAACAGAATTAAGTTGAGATTTTTAGTACCCAAATTTTCTTGGGTCCTTGATGGTTAGTTTTTGGAATCCAACGCAAGTGTCAGTAGTGCATGTGCTAATTTTGTGTGTCCTAATTGATTATAATGACTACAACATAAATCATATGCATTCTTTAAATTTGTAGTGTTATTGGTTTTCTGTTTCTGTCTGTAAGTATATTGATTAACCCTTTTTGGAATTTTAAATATCTTTTCTTTTACAAATTTAGGGGTTGGGTATTTTTCAGGATACACAATTTCTTCTACATTTTCTGGAGGTGTATAGTCTACTCCATATTTCTTTTTACCTGTTCTAGCACCTTTCAGTTTTACAACTAAAGATGTTTTACAGTTTGTGATTCTATCTATGGTAGTTCTTAAATAGTTTTTTTCTTCTCTTAATTTCTCTTCATCTTTCAATTTGTTTACATTTGATTCAGTTCCATAAATGTACCCTCTAGATTATTAGAATCAGATTCTGAACATGAAGTAAGAAGGTTTCAGATTTACCTGATCTAGTCCTACCATGAGGGATAGATTTAATTGTTATTCTTCTTCTAATTCTGACCTTGAAAAGTCTGAACTTGTAGCTTCTTCATTGTCCCATGCTGTTGTCATTGCTTTCTTTTTGTATCTTTGAACATTTTCTCTTTGCCTTTCTTTTCTCATATTTTTCAACTGAATCTTTTTTTTTTTAGCTTAGGACATTTGATTTGAAGTGTCCTAGCTAATTGCATTCATAACATATTGGCTTCTTCCTCTTATCCCCTTTGAAATGTCTTTTTGAGCTAAACTTCTCTTCTTGGCACGGATTCTTTGAAGTTTCCCTTGACAGCATGACTTCATCATCACTGTCTTCAGATTTTTCTTTTAAATCTACAGAGGAAGAGAATCTGCTGTCACGTTCTAGCAAACTACATTTACCGTATGACAGAAAATATACACGACGAGTAATACACATAGTTTGTTCATACTAACTAAGTTTGCGGAATTTTTACATGATACTCCTCATCTTAGTCTGAATGAGGATCAAACAGAAGTAACTGTAGCTTTATTACATTCTCACTTATAACTACAAGAAAACAAAAGATAGTTGCACGACACTTCTTGATTCAGGTGGTTATCTCAACACTCAAATCCCTTTAAGCATTCCTCCATCTTGGTCACCGAAATATGAATTGAATGAGCTAACTAGCCCAGTAGATTCAGCATTTCTAAAAGGATTCAGATAGATAAATATTCAAGGTAGAACGAGTAAAGATCACTAACATGGTGTGTTCCAATAACGAAAACACAAGATCATTCGATAACATGTGTTGAACAAGCACAATGTTGGAAATAGACAACAACTCAGGATGATATTTGGATTCCAAATCAGATACAATATCACACACACAAGCATGACATGATGACCAATCAAGCACGAATTGATGCATGCCAACATCCACGACGTCCTTATCGCCCCGCGCGGCCACTGACGAATTCAGGTGCTCTCCCCAGGACTGAACCAGCCCTTATTTGCCAGCATTTTTCTTAGATGAGTCCCAAGACTCTCAAAGTGTCATCATCATACACTTATCCTTGTAATGAATCAAGGTGTACAAGGATTCACTCATGAATCACACACAAGAATTAAAGAACTCTGTTCCTTCGCTAGTTTCAGAATTTACGAATCTCACAAGAATAATTTGTTCGGAACTTTGAAGAAATTACTCATGATGGAATGAAGGTTCATGACTGAGTTTAGTAGGTAAAACCACAAGGTTCATTCAAAGTTTACACATAAGAGTGAAGAAACTATGTTTTCTTACTGATTCAGAGATTGGTAGCCCTTCGAGGTCAAAGTTGTTCGGAAATTCGGAGAAATAATTCATGGTACAAAGAAGGTACATGACTGGTTTTGGTAGGTCTTTTAGGTACTAAACCATAAGATTTAGGTGGACTATTAGTTGGTACAATTGGGTAGGATTTGTATCAAGAAATAGAGTAAAACAAAGGCTAAAAACATGTATTGTTGTCATCTGTCGACAGGCACAAGGAAGCTGTCGACAGAACTGGCTTTCAGACAACAAGACTTCAGTCTGTGGGATCTTTCAACAGCTAGCATGGATCTGTCGACAGATCCTACAGGTAAAGGTTTTCAGGCCTCTGGCTATGAGTTCCTGTCGACAGCCAGGTGTTCGTCTGTCGACAGATCTTGCTTAAATTTTTAGAAATGGTTCTAATTCAACTATAATATGATACTAACAAACCCCTCTATCATACCTAACATATTAAGACTTAATCCAATATAGTCTAAGCCTCAATTCTGCATTATCCTGACAAAAAAGGGAAGGATAAAACATGGACTATGGTTCACATAGTTGATCTTTCAAGAAACAACTGAAAGAAGAGTTCAAGGTAAATGGATTGGAAAGTTTTTCTCTTAAACTCTCTTCTCTTTTTCACTAAACACTTGTCAAGTTCATAGACTGAAGACCTCCATGACCTTTCATAAACCAATTCACAACACGAAGAACCATCATGGTTCTGTCTACATTACACAAGAATATTGATAAAACTTCAGATTTTTGAATCAAGTGAAGGAAGGAATGAACAATCTATGAACTCTCTCATGTTTAAAACTAACTAAAACATGATGGAGAATAGTTCTATCATGACACATTCTCCGAATTACAGAGTAACAGACCCATATAGATTCATTTCAAACATGGGAACCAAGGTGGAAAGTCAGAGATTTAGGAGTTGAATCCTACCTTTAATGATGATTGAAAGGTTTCTCCGATAAAGAGTTCCACAAATGCAAATGAATAAGAAGAGTCTTGCACGTATTGCAACCTTAACAGGTGTTCTGTAGCACTGGAGAGGTAAGGTCCTTCGTAGACCCAGTACAGCACAACACACAGCAATTCCGAAGCATGAACGGGGCCAGAAATGCACAGGAAGAAGAACCAAATGCTTCTGCTATACCCTCACTATGACATTCAGAAGCACAACAAGATTGCCGCAGCAGTAGGAGAAGATGGAAAAGATATTCACGTACAAGATGGGGGACATTTATAACCCCAAACGTCTTCATGCACAATGACACGTTAATGACTAAGTGTCATGGTAAGAGTTCTTTTACCCCAGGTTTAACACGTAGCCCATGCAAAGTTTACCATGGCTACACGCACACAGTAACAACCATAGCCCATTCCTAAGTGTGGTGGCTCCTTAAGGGCCTTCCACGTATCCCACCAGGAAATTCCCAAAAATGTCTTACCGTAAATATTCCATAATTCAGCTGGTCCAATGATCACTATGCAAAACCATCCAAATGGTGTCCCATTGTCATGAATTTTAACCATAGGCTAATAGAATGGTTTTTACTAATTGTGGTGATTTTTATTTAATTTTTAGATTTTATTTTACAGTAGATGAACAAATCACCCGAAAAATGGTCGCGTCGACTGTACCTTGAAATCCGTACGTCAAAAAGTTCAGATAATTGCATTTCTGACTTCTCCACATTTTATGGAAATTATGGTGCTTCGGATTTTCATTTCATTGTCATTTTCCAGTGTCGCCCTGTGGGAGCGCGCACTTCATGTACGTCACTGGGGTAACGTTCGTTACCACTTATTATACACAAATATCAATTTTTTTCAATTTATGACTATTGCTTAAGTCTAATAACTTTATTACACATGGTTTTTCAATAAATAAAAATCTGGGGTGTTACATCTGCACACCTTCAAAACATTTGACATTTCTCTTCGATGAACTTTAAGAAAATCTTTCATATTGATCTCATGAGTCATTAGAGAACCAATTAGTTTATCTATAGAGAGTTCAGTAAGATCATGAGCTTTTTTGATAGCAGTTATTTTGGGAGTCCATGAATGAGTTAAAGATCTAAGTTTTTTCTAACAGTTTCTTCCTTAGAAAGAGCTTTTCCTAGTGAACTTAACAAACTATTATATTTGAGATCTATTAAACATTTGGGTGATATTTTCATTAGTAGCATTTTGAACTGTTCATATTGAGAAACAAGAATATATATTATAACAGAACCGAATTCAGTTATTGAACCGAACCGAACCGAACCGAGTTCAAACCGAAATCCTAACTGTTCTGGCATTTTAAGGATTTTTCTGACATTTTTTAGGCTTTTTTTGACATTTTTTTGGCCTGTTTTAGGCAAACTGGGCAAAAATGATGGTTTTGGGGTGGTCGCGAGCTTCGAACTCGTGACCACCGGCGCAGTGGAGGGCGCGGTCGCGCGCCCTCCACTACGCCACCCCTTTTTTGTTTGTAATTTATTATTTATATAGTTATATATCTATATTCGGTTTATTTCGGTTTCCTAGCTCCAAACCGAACCGAACTGTGAGGCTCATGAACCGAACCGGTCGGTTCGGTCGGTTTTTTCGGTTTGGACCCAAAATGAACACCCTATTCATAAGTTACTTGTAATTTATCCCACATTCTTTCTTTAGCAGTTTTACATGCAAATAATCTATCAAATTCATTTTTAGATAATGCACAACATAAATAATTCTTAGCTTTATAGTTTAGGGACATATTCCTTTTATCAGCTATAGATAGAGTAGAAGTACCATCAGCAAGTATAGCTAAATCACCTTGCTCAAGTACTTGTCACATATCAAAATCTGTGCCTCGGATGAAGCATTCCATTCTCATCTTCTAATACCGGTAATCTTCACCATCAAAGAATGGGGGTCTTGTTACAGACTGTACTTCATAGTTGTGACCTTCAGCTGCCATCTCTTCTCAAATCTTTTGATTCTTCTGAGAAGACCCCGCTCTGATACCACTTGTTGGATTGAGATGGAGTTTTAGATGTCCTAGAGGGGGTGAATAGGACTTCTTTGCACCTTTAAAAAAATTATCTGAAACACATGAAATACTTGGTGGAAACAATCACACAAGGCGCACATAAATTTATCCTGGTTCGGCCCTCCCCACATGGAAGTCCTACGTCCAGTCCCCAAGACCCACATGGGATTTCACTAACTGCCAGAACACTTGGCCTTCTCTCAACCTAAGAGGCATTACAACCCACTTGCTCCCAAGCAAGTCTTCTTCACCAAGGGGTATATACTACAACACCTACAACCACAGGTCTTCCCTTCACAAGAGAGGCACTATAGGGAAACAAAACCCTCTACTGGTTACAACACTGAAAAGAGTGCAGTGCGTCTACTCAAGGAGTGAGCAAACACATAAATTAGAAAGAGAGACAAGATAAGAATGACTGCTCTAACTCTTTCTGACTCAAGGGAGGTGGACTGAGATGATCTAGAATACAAATGCCACCCAAAGAGAAAAGACTTCTAAATGTGGAGAGTTTGAAAGTGGAAGCTTGAAGCAACAAGCTCTCTTTAGATCTTGGAAGCTTTTCTCTTTCTCTTTTTTGAGAAGGTGTGGTTGTGTAAGCTTGTGGCTCTTGTGTATATCGCTTTCTTGCACTCACGCTTGTATGCTTTTGGTTCAAACTTCAGCTCCCATTTGAATCCTTGGATGTTAAGACCTTGAGGCTTCTGAGATGACCATCGGTCCTTCAGCTCTTAGAGTCTCATAGCTTCAGGCTATGCAGATAGCTTCATGGCTCCATGAGACAACATTAATAAATGACTTCAAGCTCCATACCCATGACTAAAAGCAAGCATGCTTCAGTGGGTAGCTGAATATCTGCAAGGTCATAAAAAACACAAATACCTCTATCCTTTCGGAGGTAGGTGTGATAGAAATATATAAAGTATAAATAACTTCAAATAGATAGATGTTCTGAGCATTTAAAGACAGACAGACAGTTGTATGGGGAATACATGACTTTTCCTGAAAGTCAGAGAGTTCTGAAAGAAAGGAGATATGGTAGGTGAGTTCTGACAGATAACCCATACTACTTATACCTATCATCGCATTTACTACTTAGTATCTGTCCAACAGAGATGGAACTATATTTATAATAATGAGTAGGAGAACACATTATACAAATCTTTAGAATTTCAAACGAGATTTCAAATATGAGTATTTTAAATACACATTTTCCCGCCCACAAGATATTTGAATTTGATAGCAGAAAAAACATCACATTATAAGTCATATATGCGACAATTATTCTTTAAAGGATCCCATAGGGATAAAGAGAATTTATTGAAATAATCAAGATGAATAAACATTAGGTTTTGCAAGGAATAAAAAAAAAAATCCGAGTATGGTTAAACACCAAAATTGATGTTATACTTCGACTTCTAAAGAGTCAGAGTGAAAAGACCAATACATGCACATACAATACTAGACTTCGATTGTTAGAAGAGTTGGAGCGAGACATTCATTGGTAATAGACTTCAACTTCTTGAGAGTCAGAGTCAAACAGGTTTGTCATCAATTGATATCATCCTTCGACTTTTCAGTAGTCGGAGTGAGGCTATATATTACTTCGACTTTGCAAGAGTCAGAGTGAAGCTGGATCCCTTTGACTTTCGAGGAGTCGGAGTGAGCCCATATCACTATGACTTTGCAAGAGTCGGAGTGAAATTAGATCACTTTGACTTTAAGGAGTTAGAGTGAACCCAAATCACTTCGACTTCCGAGGAGTCGGAGTGAACCATATTACTTCGACTTTTAAAGAGTCGGAGTGAAATCAGTTCACATAATCGATAGCCCCCTTCAACTTTCCAGGAGTTGGAGTCAATATGGCATACAGTATACGCTGTGGACTTAGAAAAATTTTCTTATTAAGTGTGTGACAGTGTTGACACTTAGGTCCTATGAGTTCACACAAATTTGACTAAATGTTACAGAGTATATACATATATACCTTTACTTTGTCATATTAATTTACATACATGGTATAATTCAATAAATTTTATTAGGAGATATTAAAAGATTTTGTCATAGCAAAACACAATGATTAAGCATTCGTAAAAGATAATTGCACAACAATGTCCCTAAATATTTTTATTCAACAATTCTCACAAACATCTTTGTTCAACAATTGTTATATTAATATAAACAATATTATTAAAATTTACCAATTTAAAAAATTTAGCAATGGTCCAAGAACCAATCAGATTTGACATGGGAATGAAATCCAACAGTCGGATTTTAGATCAGAATGAAATCTAACGAACAAATTTTAAATCAAGAAGAAATCCAACTAACGAATTTTGATTCATCATTGGCTTGATGGTTGAATCTTGATCAGATATAGATCGATAAGAATCCAACGAAGCGAATCCAACTGTCAGATCTTGATCAAACTTTAAATCTAATGATTATGATTTAGATCTGTAGCAAATCCGATGTGCAGATCTTGATCAGATTGTTGTTAATTGGTAGCAAACTCAACTGATCAGATTCACATAGATCAAGCACAATTCCCACGGTTGGATTTTAAATCAGGATGGAATCGAACAACCAAATTCTGATTGACAGTAGATTTAATAGTTGGATAGTGATCAGATGTGGATTGATAGTGAATCCAACTGTTAGATCTTGATCAAACTTACATTGATCGAGAGAGAATCGAATAGTTGGATTTTAGATTGGGATCAAATCTTACGGTTGGATTTCGATTGATATTAGATTCAACAGTCAGATCTTTAATCAGAAATAAATCCAACATGATAAACATTTATTTGCAATACATCTATACAAAAAAAAAGTGAGATTAGCGATGGAATTTTGCGACAAAAAGTTTCGTCGCAATCAATCATGATAAATATTTTTTAATACATTGATAGCAAATTATTTATGGATATATATTTTTATTTATAAATTATTATTTTAAATATTATTTAAATTTTGAGTAATATTAATACATTGAAATTAATTTTGTGATGGATAGTTAAATATATATTAGCCTTTTAATAAATTTGCTACTATTAAATATTAATTTACGTATTTTCTATGGCTTGGACCGTCGTGGAAGGTTGTTTTATTAATTTTAATCTATATTTGTTTTATAATAACCATATAAATAATTATGTTTCATTATATTATAATTTTAAAGTGGTATAAACTAATGGATAAATTAATAAAAGTCCCTGATTGTAACAAGGGAGGTCCTTGCTATAACAGAACTGCTGTAACATAACTTAACGTATATTGTAGTAGAGGATAACACTTACTGTAATGAGTTACTGTTCTGTCAGGGACTAAAAATAAGTCAAATATCTAATAGAGATTTTTAATTAATTTGTCCTAAACTCATTGTAGGCTATTGTGTGTTTTTGTTGGTTTTATTTATTTAATATTTTTAAATCATATATAATATTATAATAATACATATGCAATGTTTATACAAATATTTGTTTTTGTTTTTGTTATTTTTATATATTAAATAATTATTTTAATAATAAATTTAAAATTATTTTTAGTGATTATTATATTAATTACAAACTAGTATGATTATATGTATGGTTAAGTATATTATTCATTTATAATAATTTATAAAAATATTTCTATCTATAGTTAAATATATATTCATATATATGAATATATTTATATAGAAAATAAATTAATGTAGTTAAAAATGGTGCGTCTCTCTTCTTCTCTGCAAGCTGCTTCTATAAAATAAATGTCTCCCTCTGAAATCCCATCCAACCCGAATCATTAATTTCCCTCCACCAGAGGAGAAAGAGAGGGAAATTCTAGAGAGGGAGAGTGGCATCAACGCAGGCCGTCCTAGGATTCCTTCGCGGCCAGGAGCACTACCACCACCACACGCCGCCTGAGCATTAGTCCGTGTTCTTGTCTAGGCATGCTAAAGATGTTTCCTTTCCTTTTTTGCATTTCATCTCTCTGTCCTTCTGCTGGAAAGAGCTCCAAGATGGAATCGCCTGTGACACCCCTGCTAAGTAAGGACGCCTTCCTCCCAACTTCCACCGGCCTGTGCCCAACGTTGCAGGTGGCGTGGGCTTTTTACGTACTCCTCCAAATCCACTCAATCACCACCCGATCGCTACTCGTCAGCACTGCGACCCATTCCGGTTAGCACGATGAGGAAGTACTCCAGCTTACGGGTATAATGCCTCCTGACCCGGTCTAGTTAGACCAATTCAGATCGAATCAGGTGACATGTCACAGCGAGATAAACCCATCATATACACATGTTGAGAGTAAGACATTCACTAACTTCATCATTGTAGAGCTATAATGAATAACCATATCCCAACTTATAATACAATGTCCATAACCATAATAGAATTAATAGAGTACAGGAAGAGTTGAAAGAAAAATAAATCAAGATCGCTAATCGATCTAATACGCTTAAAGAGCTAACCCACACATATATTTATTAGCAGAATACGAACTAATTACCCAATTGATTCTACCCTCACGATCAGAGTCCAAAGACACGCCTAACTCTGGCTCCTGAACTCTTGAAAATATGTTTGGCAAGTGTGAGTCTCAATAGACCCAACAAACTTCAGCAATTCTAACCACAATTTATCATATAAATAAACAAAAGTGATGTTATCATAATTTATCAGTTTCATGTCATAATTATAGTATAGGCTAGTCAACCTACTACAAGATGTCTTTCTTAAATTAGTTTCAAAGATATGTCATATATAAGAATATGTCAAATCGAATGTTATATTAGAGTCAAATCATATATTATCGTGTGCTTACACATATTCTTTGTCTTATAAAATTTCAGATACTCATGATTATGTGGACAGAACAAAACAGAGTATATGACATATCAGAATATCAGAGTGAAGCAGAATTACACATAATTTGAGCAACTAATATATTAGAACATAAAACATATTTCTTAAGTGTGGATATCAGACAAATATCCAAACCACAACATAGAGAGTCATCGGATATATTCTCCACACCTAGACAAGTAGCATGGAGAAGAGTAACTGCGCAGTACCCGAGATCATCAAGATCCCACCGTAACTAGCGAACATTGCTCACCTCCATGTTTTCAACCCCGTTGCCCATGGATCATCAGAAAGCTTCCCATAGAGGTACTTCTATGGTAGGCCTAAAACCTCTCTAAGATGACATGTCCATAACAAAATCGAATTATCATAATTCTAACATAATCATTTTTATGACCTTTTTAATGACAAGAGACTATGTGTGTAAGTGAAATAGGATGCAAGTCATGGTAATATCAAATTTAGACTGTTAAATCCTACTATAAAATCTTACTATCAGACTATTAACATTTTTAAGACTTTTAAGATTTTCAGGAGTTAACAAAAATTAATAAATATCATAATTATGTGTGTTTTGGAGACATTATCAAGATAAATGATTCATATGAGGTCCAATTAATCAGTTTAAATCACCTGTATGACATAATAGTTATGAGAAAATAATATATTTTTATGACAGATTTCAGGTTAAAACATATTATCTAACATTTATATTTTAATTAAAAAATCATATCCCCATCAAATCAATTTATATCGATCTCACATTTTTATTACAATTTTAAATATCATAAATATGTTACAGAATAATTTTCAACATTTTCTGACAATCATGAAAAATTCATATTATAATCAATATCAGGTATTCTAATGATTTATTTATGAAATGACTTTAATAGCATAAAATTAACCAAAATTTATTTGGAGATATTGGAATAAAACAAAATAGTCACCGTAAAATTAGAATTTTTATAAAAACTTATAACTTTGGATAATTTTTCAATTAAATAATAAGCAATGGAAATTCAAGATAATATCAAAATGTTCTAAAAAAAAATCCTGGAACAATTTTTTTCGTTACTCAGAACATCAGAACCTTAATAGTATGTTCTCTACATGCCCATAATTAAAATTTGAAAACTAATTTAAAATAATCATATATATAAGAAATCAATCATAGTAAGAATCTCGTCATCACTTGCCTTTTGGGAAACATTTTCCCCTCTAAACGAATTAAGCCTGAAGACGTCTTCCTACGACTACATGGAATGCACTCCCATGATCTTCACAATATCGACTTCATGTCCTCCCACATCTACGTCGCGTAGCATCGAAACTAACACACTGCGTAGAATGTCCGAAAGAACACCCTTCTATAAGAACTATTGGTCTAAACTTCTCCTTTTCATTTTAACCCTCTTTCTCTTATGTTGGATTTTTAAAAGAACAAGGAAGAAAGGATTTGGGTGATGTAAATTTCCCTCCCTATCTATCTCTATCTCTTGTACCGTGGAAGAAGGATGGGCTTCTCTCCCTCTCTCATTTCATACATTTATAATGATCAAGTTACAGAACCCCCAAAGCGAATTTAAGCTACCTTACTAAATGCTAAATTAAACCCTTTTCTTAAAAGTGAGAACCATCTAGACCATTTACTACTCTTCCCAAGCCATACGGTTTTGTCACAATCCATATGTTACCTAAGCAAAAACTTAATTCACTTTTTATTAGACCGTACGAGATTAAGCACTTTCTTAAAGTTTTGGATACCACATTTTTCTCTCCATAAAAGAGTAACACTTGAAACTCTTGAGAAATAACACTTCTAATAAATAACCCACTGTTGTCTTAAAAGAAATGCTCTTTCTTTTTCCAAAACTCCAAGAATCGGAAGTCTCATTGGTGGCTGGGGTTAGATAAAAAGAGTTACTAAAAGAAGTTTTAACATTCAATTAACTTTGAGATTTTGTTTTTCTAATCTATTCCATTTGGGTCTAAACCATTTAGTAACTAATATTTATTTAATCTCTATATTTTAATTATTAACAAAACAAAATATACAAATAAGAAACTATCATGAGTAGTGCCCTAGGTATGCGGCACTCACATATGTTTCATGCACATGTGCATAGGAGTATTAAAAGTTCAAACACTCTAACCTTTTATTTTATATATTATGTTTATATGTTTCTTCTTCTATTTATTATTATTATTTCTCTATACTTTAGACATTCTTTGAAATTTTCACTTGATTTCTTTCTAAAAATATTCTTCACAAAACTTGTAGGTCTTTATAAGACCTCTCCAATAGTTCAAAAATCTAGACAATGGAGTTTCTATAGTAGTTTATAATTATTTATTAAATGTCATATTTATGGATTACATATATATATATTTTTAAATTCAACTTACTAATTGTTGTATCAACTCGGCTGGTTCAAGTTTAAAATTTTATTGGTTATTACATCATCTCCTCCTAAAAAAAAAAATTTCATCATCGAAATTAAAAATACAATATGTACCAAAAATAAGTGGGTATTTCTTCCTCTTGTTGGTTTCCAGCTCCCATGTTGCTTCTTCAGAAGAATAATCTTCCTCAAATGTGAGATTCGGTTGAACTTCAATTGGCGCATGATCAATAATATGAGAGGGATTTGGCACATACTTTCGAAGCATTGTTACATGAAATACATTATGCACATCATCCATTGATGGAGGTAATGCTAGTTGATAAGACACACCACCAATCATGTTCAAAATTTCAAATGGCCTGATGTAACGTGGGTTGAGCTTACCACGTTTACCAAATCTTACCACACTCTTCGTAGAAGATACCTGTAAAGAAAACATGGTCCCCTATATTAAATTACAAGTCCTTTCTATTATCAACATAACTCTTATGTCTGCTCTGTGCTGCCAACAATCTTTGCTTAATTACCTTGACCTGTCTATACTCGTTTACAATATATGGACCTACTAGTTGTCTCTCGCCAATCTCCTCCCAACATAAGGAGACATGCATGGCCTCCCATATAAGGCCTCAAATGGCGCCATGCTAATACTTGCATGATAACTGTTATTATATACAAACTCCACTAAAAACAAATTCTTGTCCCAATCCCCCTCCAATCCAAACTACATGAACGAAGCATGTCTTCAAGTGTTTGAATCGTCCTTTTAGACTGTCCATCTGTCTGAGAATGGAAAGTAGTGCTAAACTTCAGCTGTGTGTCGAAGACTTTTTGCTAACCATTTTAGACCTTTAGGTAAATATGAATCCCGATCTGATGATAAACCTGCCACACCATGCAACCTTACAATATTATCAACATATAGTTGGGTTAGACTTTCTGTAGTACCCCAGAAATTCATTAATTAAAAATTATGGATAAATTGAAAATTTTATCAATTAATAAATTCAACCAGTTAAAAATGTACGCATTATTATCACATGCGTATAAACCTATATAAAAATTCCGTAAAAATAATAATTATACTTCAAATAATATTATCTAATGACCCATCATGAAATTTGGCATAGAAAAATCATTTAGACTTAGTTTAAGAATTTATGTGACTTATTAGCATAATTAAGGAATAAGTCGAGAACTCATTATTTTATGAGCAAAGTAGATTATAAATTAAAATAAACTTGTGGATAGGCTTTAAATATATGGGTTGATAGCCCATTATGATATTGGACCAATGGACAATCTTGGCCCATGAATAAATTATCTAATAAAATGATAATTAAAAATCTAATAAGTAAAGTAAGTACATGAGTTGTACAAATAAGCTCACATGAGTTATTGGCCAAGAGTAAGATCTCAAATGATGAAGATTAGAAATATTAGCATAAATATTTCGAAGTGAATAAAAATATACGAAGTAATTAAATAAGTGTGATAAATAGATTTGCATAAGGATAAAGGGTGAATAATTAGAATTAAATCAATACACATTAAGTCAAATTAGTAATGGTTTTATAAATGGTCCTAACATGGATTGTCGGGCCCAATAAGAAGAGTCCACCATGAGATGAGAGTTAAATAAGTGAAATTCGAAATAATATAGTAATAATTAGAAAAAGGGATTAGATAAATAATAAATGACATATATATCCCTAAAAGAGTCCTAATCCCATCCTAACACATTAACCACGAAATTAGATCTCTCCCCAAGCCAACTAAGTGATAAATGTTAGAAAGGGGAGATAAATGTAGAAATTCGGAGTTAATTATTAAATAAATAAAAAGGGGTAAGATAATGACTAAACTAGCTTATAAATGTCTTTATAAGAGTCCTAGACCTATCCTAAACCATTACTCACGAAATTAGGCCTCTCCTTACCCATTAGATAGATAATAGCAAGAAAATATGAGATAATTATGGAAATTCGTAATTAAATGAAAAGGAAAGAGTTTAAGGTGATTAAGGACTCTAATAAGCATTAAAACACTCCAAATTTCCGTCCCATCCCACCCCAAATCGTGGCTGGAGCTCTAGAGACGAGGAGAAGGGCTGGAGACAAAGGAGCAAGAGGAGGAGGCTAGAACAAGAAGGGGTTTTCGTATTTTCGCCATCCAAACTAGGGTTTTCTTACTCTACGAAAAAGGTAGGCAATCTCTCAAGCAAAAATCGTGAAATAATTATCCTAGGTAGTCTTCATGTACCTCTTCAAAAGCCCTATGGTTTCGTGGTATTTTGTTCACCCATTTGAGCGAATTTAATTCGTGAAATCCTGCTGTCACCATGAACCCGAATCTCATGTTTTCTCTAATACCTTGCACGTACTTGTTCCCATGCTATGAGAAAATTCTCATTGATACTACCATGTAACATATTTCAAAAGCCCCTGGTCTTGCTTGATTCGATCTCCCATGAGGAGACTTAAATCTTTGAATATCTATCAGACTGTGCACTCGACCCTTCTTGTTTCCTTTTGACCTCGTGCACACTTGACATCATTCCATGATAAAATTATCATAAATACTAATACATGTTAGCTTTCAAACGCCGCTGGTTTTGTAATTTTTCATCATGTGTACACCTCTAATTATTCGTTGAACCCTGACTGCGTCGGTTTAGGGCACCGAAAAGTAACCTGATCAATGCATGTCTAAACCTTGTCTATTTTCAAATTAATCGTGCATGTTGATAGATATACATGTCTACTTTCGTTTAGAACTGATTTCATGCTTTTTGGATCACCGTGCGATTTTATACTGAATTTATAATGACCCTGTGTCAAGAAGGGTCTACTCAGAGAAAGGGGAAAACTGGACCGCCCCTGTTATCGCGACGGCGCGATGCGCCGCGATAACGGGAGTGTCGCGGTCGGCTTTGAGGCCGCGTCATGAACGCGACGGCCCTAGCCGCCGCGTTCCCAATCCCGAACCGAGCCAGGCCGGCCGGTTCGCCTGTCGCGCCAGGCCGCACCACCGCGACCTGAACCGCGACAGGATACCCCGTCGCGATATGTTGCTTAACGTGACCTAGCGCCCCGTCGCGACTTGATCGCGACAGGCACCTCGTCGCCTTCATTAAATTTCGGCCAGAACAGATAATTGTGCTTATACCCCTGCTGATTTGTCTATATACTTCTTATTAGCCATGATTAACCCATGTTATAATGATTCGACTTGTAAATTAATAATTGGCATTAATTATATACATTAATTATTTAAAATGACATTTGCACGACTTGTCACATCCTCAAGATTTCTTTACACTTGCACACCATACATTGTAAATTGCCATTGACCTTGATAAATTATGCAATAATGTATTCGGTAAATTATCGAAATAAATGACTAAATTACCTATTTTTAAATACAATTGTTTCCGTTTTACTCGCGTATTTTATCTACCGTTACCGTTTTCCCTCGGCCTACGAGCACTCGAGGCACGACGGACCCGTTTTTACACACTTTCCCTTGACTTGGACCACCTCTCCACCGGGAATACTCTCGATTGGACCAGGGACTCCTTGTCAAGACCTCCGTAAGTCTTCTTGGCTTTGGCGCACGTCCTTAGTCAACGAGCTGGTTGTACCACAAAACCCGTTTCACCTTAGGGATCAGTACGATCCAAACCTTAGTGTATTCCTTCCTTCTCGTCTGAGTTCACGCCGGACCACCTGACCCGTGTACACAGCACGGCTAAGGGGCAGTTGTGACTTCTACCAGACTGCCGGCACCCGACTTGGTGTTGTGCAACCGTTACTATCGTGTTTATCGTCGTTTTACGATTGTACCCCTCTCATCCACAGTCTCTTTACTCTCATCTGTTCACGTTCTCTCTCACTTCTCATCTATCTCGTCTAGTACTCTCTTATCTCTTCTTGGTACTCTATTGGCCATTCGTGTGATTGTCTAAGATAAAAGAAATGACTAATGCCAGCGCAATAGGGCCCGATCAGGTCCTGGGAGGAGCGCCCGAAAAGTGCCATTTGCCCGCGGAGTTAAAATGATCATAGGATGTGTTACGGCATGCATCCAGCGCCATTTTACTATCTAGATTAATCTATGACAATCAAACAATCGCTTTACTATATCTCTGGGTTGACATGATGCTCGACTGGGGAAGTGCTAGTGCACCTTGGTGCAGACGTTACATATTCCTTCACTATATGGCCAATCCTCTATCATACTAGCTGCAATTACTTTTGAATATGCTATCATCCTCTCGTTTGCTATCGTTCTCTCGTGGTCAAAGTGCTATCTCTACAAGTGCAAGCGTGATCGTTACTAGTGCATCGTTGTGCAAATTACATGTTATATCGTTTCGTAGCCATTCTACTTCGTTCTCGTTGTACTATTTTCCCTGTGCCAATTGCAATTATTTCTCTCGTTATCGTGACATGCTCTACACGACTTTACTCTCTAGTTACCCTGCCATCAATACATTAACTATTTAAAGCATGCTTGTGTTCACGAGATATTAAGTCCTACTGAGCGTTATCGCTCACCCTTCGTTATTTGTCATTGTGTTTTCAGGTAAGTCAGGTGATGACCTTACACACAACAACGGGATTAAACTGGAGTGATGAGCGTCCTGAAGTCATAGCGATGGAATGTCCTTAGTACCTTAGAGTCTAGTTAGATATTTGCTTTAGATTTCTTATCCAATGTAATAAAGTCATTGAGCCCTATGTTTTGGCTCTGAATTAGTGGTTGTAATAGATTAGATGAATTATCAATAAAATGATGAGTTTTATTGCAATTATTGTTCATTAGTTGCTCTGATATTTGCGAATGTATGCGCATTTTTATTACCATACTCGTTGTTCATGTCTCCCCGATTTATTCCGCTGCTAAATTGGCGGGGCATGACAGTTGGTATCAGAGCCTAGGATGTCCTTATTAGGATATTTTTGGTCTTAGGATGTTCTAGGTGAACTGCCCTGACATTGTCTAAGTCAACTACCATACCTATGTGAGAATTGGGTAGAACCATGGTTAAAATCTGAATACATTTATCTATATATATGTACAACTTAAATATTACTTTAGCACCCTAATGACAACCTTATTCTTGAAGGAACTTTTAATGGACGCCAACATGAGACCAACTCAAAGGCTAGTTTTTGCATGTCAGCAAGCCGCCAAATACTAGAAGAAGCTTTAGAGACGACGAAGGAGATTAAAAAGAAGACCAATCAGAATGGGAAGAGAGGATACAACCATGACAAGAAGGTAAACCCCAGAAGAAACGTAGCAAGAAGATCTGTCATCATTGTAGTAAGCCGGGACATGTAGCCAAGGAATGTTGGCGAAGCAATGGTGCATATGTCTACGTTGTGGCAGTTTGGCACATCAGATACAAGACTGCCCCCTGTTAAAGGAGCCATCCACTAACGCAAAGGATCTCAACTATGATGATAAGAGAAAAATAAAGAAGAGTAAGAAGAACGCCACGCAAGTATCCCTTATTCGTAAAGGACAGTGTGAGCACTGCAATAAGATAGGTCACAAATTGGAGGAATGCTGGAGGAGAATAGGAGCTTGCCTACGCTGCGGAATCGCAATCATCGCATTTCCGAGTGTCCTATACTTGAGAAGCAGGAGAAAGAGAACGTCTGACAGAGCAAGAGAAGCCTGGCAGACTACAAGTTGTGCAGGATGATGGGACCCCCAACAAGGGTGGAGTCGTGGAAGGTAACTCTAAACTTATAACAATTGATATGTATTTAGCATGAAATGATGATTTATATGTAACCAACGTAGTCATAGAATTTGGGGACCAAATTCTTTTTAAGTGGGGGAGGATGTAGTACCCCAGAAAATTCATTAATTAAAAATTATGGATAAATTGAAAATTTTATCAATTATAAATTCAACCAGTTAAAAATGTACGCATTATTATCACATGCGTAAAACCCATATAAAAATTCCGTAAAATAATAATTATACTTCAAATAATATTATCTAATGACCCATCATGAAATTTGGGCATAGAAAAATCATTTAGACTTAGTTTAAGAATTTATGTGACTTATTAGCATAATTAAGGAATAAGTCGGAGAACTCATTATTTTATGAGCCAAAGTAGATTATAAATTAAAATAAACTTGTGGATAGGCTTTAAATAATATGGGTTGATAGCCCATTATGATAATTGGACCAATGGACAATCTTGGCCCATGAATAATTATCTAATAAAATGATAATTAAAAATCTAATAAGTAAAGTAAGTACATGAGTTGTACAAATAAGCTCACATGAGTTATTGGGCCAAGAGTAAGATCTCAAATGATGAAGATTAGAAATATTAGCATAAATAATTTCGAAGTGAATAAAAATATACGAAGTAATAAATAAGTGTGATAAATAGATTTGCATAAGGATAAAGGGTGAATAATTAGAATTAAATCAATACCATTAAGTCAAATTAGTAATGGGTTTTATAAATGGTCCTAACATGGATTGTCGGGTCCAAATAAGAAGAGTCCACCATGAGATGAGAGTTAAATAATGAAATTCGAATAAATATAGTAATAATTAGAAAAGGATTAGATAAATAATAAATGACATATATATATCCCTAAAAGAGTCCTAATCCCATCCTAACACATTAACCACGAAATTAGATCTCTCCCCAAGCCAACTAAGTGATAAATGTTAGAAAGGGGAGATAAATGTAGAATTCGGAGTTAATTATTAAATAAATTAAAAAGGGGTAAGATAATGACTAACTAGCTTATAAATGTCTCTATAAGAGTCCTAGACCTATCCTAAACCATTACTCACGAAATTAGGCCTCTCCATTACCCAATTAGATAGATAATAGCAAGAAAATATGAGATAATTATGGAAATTCGTAATTAATGAAAAGAAAGAGTTTAAGGTGATTAAGGACTCTAATAAGCATTAAAACACTCTCAAATTTCGTCCCATCCCACCCCAAATCGTGGCTGGAGCTCTAGGAGACGGGAGAAGGGCTGGAGACAAAGGAGCAAGGAGGAGAGCTAGAACAAGAAGGGGTTTTCGTATTTTCGCCATCCAAACTAGGGTTTTCTTACTCCACGAAAAGGTAGGCAATCTCTCAAGCAAAAATCGTGAAATAATTATCCTAGGTAGCCTTCATGTACCTCTTCAAAAGCTCTATGGTTTCGTGGTATTCGTTCACACATTTGGGCGAATTTAATTCGTGAAATCCTGCTGTCACCATGAACCCCCTCATGTTTTCTCTAATACCTTGCACGTACTTGTTCCCATGCTATGAGAAAATTCTCATTGATACTACCATGTAACAGCTTTCAAACGCCCCTGTCTTGCTTGATTTCGATCTCCCATGAGAGAGAATTAAATCTTTGAATATCTATCAGACCTGTGCACTCGACCCTTCTTGTTTCCTTTTTAACCTCGTGCACACTTGACATCATTCCATGATAAAATTATCATAAATACTAACATGTTAGCTTTCAAACGCTGCTGGTTTTGTAATTTTTCATCATGTGTACACCTCTAATTAATTCGTTGAACCCTGACTGCGTCGGTTTAGGGCACCGAAAAGTAACCTGATCAATGCATGTCTAAACCTTGTCTATTTTCAAATTAATCGTGCATGTTGATAGATATACATGTCTACTTTCGTTTAGAACTGATTTCATGCTTTTTGGATCACCGTGCGATTTTATACTGAATTTATAATGACCCTGTCAAGAAGGGTCTACCCAGAGAAAAAGGGGAAACCTGGACCGCCCCTGTTATCGCGACGGCGCGATGCGCCGCGATAACGGGAGTGTCGCGGTCGGCTTTGAGGCCGCGTCATGAACGCGACGGCCCTAGCCGCCGCGTTCCCAATCCCGAACCGAGCCAGGCCGGCCGGTTCGCCTGTCGCGCCAGGCCGCACCACCGCGACCTGAACCGCGACAGGATACCCCGTCGCGATATGTTGCTTAACGCGACCTAGCGCCTCGTCGCGACTTGATCGCGACAGGTCACCTCGTCGCCTTCATTAAATTTCGGCCAGAACAGATAATTGTGCTTATACCCCTGCTGATTTGTCTATATACTTCTTAATTAGCCATGATTAACCCATGTTAATTGATTCGACTTGGTAAATTAATAATTGGCATTAATTATATACATTAATTATTTAAATGACATTTGCACGACTTGTCACATCCTCAAGATTTCTTTACACTTGCACACCCATAACATTGTAAATTGCCATTGACCTTGATAAATTATGCAATAATATTCGGTAAATTATCGAAATAAATGACTAAATTACCCTATTTTGTTAATACAATTGTTTCCGTTTTTACTCGCGTATTTTATCTACCGTTACCGTTTTCCCTCGGCCGACGAGCACTCGAGGCACGACGGACCCGTTTTTACACACTTTCCCTTGACTTGGACCACCTCTCCACCGGGAATACTCTCGATTGGACCAGGGACTCCTTGTCAAGACCTCCGTAAGTCTTCTTGGCTTTGGCGCACGTCCTTAGTCAACGAGCTGGTTGTACCACAAAACCCGTTTCACCTTAGGGATCAGTACGATCCAAACCTTAGTGTATTCCTTCTCGTCTTGAGTTCACGCCGGACCACCTGACCCGTGTACACAGCACGGCTAAGGGGCAGTTGTGACTTCTACCAGACTGCCAGCACCCGACTTGGTGTTGTGCAACCGTTACTATCGTGTTTATCGTCGTTTTACGATTGTACCCCTCTCATCCACAGTCTCTTTACTCTCATCTGTTCACGTTCTCTCTACATTCTCATCTATCTCGTCTAGTACTCTCTTATCTCTTCTTGGTACTCTATTGGTCATTCGTGTGATTGTCTAATAAAAGAAATGACTAATGCCAGCGCAATAGGGCCGATCAGGTCCTGGGAGGAGCGCCCGAAAAGTGCCATTTGCCCGCGGGAGTTAAAATGATCATAGGATGTGTTACGGCATGCATCCAGCGCCATTTTACTATCTAGATTAATCTATGACAATCAAACAATCGCTTTACTATATCTCTGGGTTGACATGATGCTCGACTGGGGAAGTGCTAGTGCACCTTGGTGCAGACGTTACATATTCCTTCACTATATGGCCAATCCTCTATCATACTAGCTGCAATTACTTTTGAATATGCTATCATCCTCTCGTTTGCTATCGTTCTCTCGTGGTCAAGTGCTATCTCTAAAGTGCAAGCGTGATCGTTACTATGCATCGTTGTGCAAATTACATGTTATATCGTTTCGTAGCCATTCTACTTCGTTCTCGTTGTACTATTTTCCATGTGCCAATTGCAATTATTTCTCTCGTTATCGTGACATGCTCTACACGACTTTACTCTCTAGTTAACCTGCCATCAATACATTAACTATTTAAAGCATGCTTGTGTTCACGAGATATTAAGTCCTACTGAGCGTTATCGCTCACCCTTCGTTATTGTCATTGTGTTTTCAGGTAAGTCAGGTGATGACCTTACACACAACAACGGGATTAAACTGGAGTGATGAGCGTCCTGAAGTCATAGCGATGGAATGTCCTTAGTACCTTAGAGTCTAGTTAGATATTTGCTTTAGATTTCTTATCCAATGTAATAAAGTCATTGAGCCCTATGTTTTGGCTCTGAATTAGTGGTTGTAATAGATTAGATGAATTATCAATAAAATGATGAGTTTTATTGCAATTATTGTTCATTAGTTGCTCTGATATTTGCGAATGTATGCGCAATTTTTATTACCATACTCGTTGTTCATGTCTCCCCGATTTATTCCGCTGCTAAATTGGCGGGGCATGACACTTTCTATGCTCTATTTCTTCTTCATAGCTATGAAATGTGCAAACTTAGCAAATCTATCCACAACAACCCAAACAACATCATTACCTCTTTAGGACTTAGACAAACCTGTAAAAAATCCATAGTGATATCTTGCCATTTCCACTGAGGGATCTCTATCTTCTACATGAGCCCTGAAGGTTTTTGATGTTCAGCCTTTACTTGCTGGCAAGTCAAACATCTTATAACAAAGTTAGTGATCTCTCTCTTCATTTCTACCCACCAAAAGTTAGTGGCCTAGAATTTCATTGAATTGTAGGATGCAATTGTGTATGTGTTTCTGCATTTAGTTGTATGTTGTTCTATGTTGAACTTGGCGTCAACCTCTACTGACGTTGACTATAGTAAACGACATGAACGATTGCCATTTATTGTTTGTTAACGATATGTGATTGTGTCATTTATTTTCTGGAATAATGGTTTTTTCGGGCAATTAAGTTGACGACATGATCGATGGATGTCTACTTCATGGTCGATAGTAGCATGGGTTGATGTTAACCTGACTTGCCTATTTTTGTTGTTACCGTTCCGGGGGAGAGAAATCGGATGTTTCCAAAAGTGTTTAATGTAAGATTTGGGGCATTTCTGATCCAAGGGATAGGATTAGGTTTAAGCAATGCGTAGGGATCTTTATAAGACCCGGATTTAGCATTTGGGAAAGGCGTTTCGCACTGGTTGGGAAGAGAGAAAGGGGTTGCGAGCTTTGTTTGTGCGGTCTGAAGCTTTCTGGACCAAGGAGGATCATCAAGCATCGAGGTCAGAGGGTTCTCCAAGCGTGGGAGCTGTGCTAGAAGCTGGTTTTCGGAGATTGAAGACGGAGAGGAGGACTACCTTGTTGCCAAGGCGGGCATCTTCGAATCTCTATTCGTCACTCCAGAAGGAGGGTTAGAGGCAAGTAGCATGGGGGATCGGTTTAGGATAGTATATTCTTTAGATTTATTATTTTTACATATTTTTAAACCATTGAAATAACGTACGGGAGGGGCTTATGTTTCGTCATTTTATGTGCAAGTTTTGTGTTTTCTGATGAATGAACTTAACATCCATATCAACCCCGTTTAGTTATGTAAACGACAGCATCGACCACCGTCTATTTCTTGTAAATGACAACGTTTTGGACGTCACTATATGTTAACGGCGCTATGTGCCGCCGTCACTGATGTTAACGCAAGATATGTGGACGTTGACTATGTGTAAACTGTTGCCCAGCTAGCAAGCCCAGAGGGGGTGAATGAGATTCTAAAATTTTAGATTAAAAATGTTAACAAAAATACTTAACAAAACACTAAAAAGAATAGTTAGTGTTAGATGAATGAAGACAAACAATCGCACAAAAGCAATCACATATGTAACAGGAGATTTTTTGTAACGACCCTGGATATTTATGCCCATTAAGGCTCCATATCAGATCCGCCTCCCGCGAACGGACCGAAGTCTCGCAAGGGATATCTCACACACGTGTCCAGTAAGATATAATAGACAACAACTACAGTATAAGACACAAGAAATACATGTGCTCATATTTGTAAACCATATTGTACAATTTCCCAATACATTATTACATGTCCAATTAAAAAGTACAACTACCTGGGGCATACCCCGAGGGAGCACAAACTCACAGAAAACGACTACAAACTCACTGTTGGTGGTACAAGTCTGTCACAACATCTCCACAAGTCCACAAATGGCAAGCCCTGAAAGGAACTGTAGGGGAGTGAGCCTCAACAAGTCACTGGCTCAGTAGGGAACCACCAAACACCACACACAACATTGAAGACCTCAACCCCAGAGGGTCTCACAGCAACACTAAAAGCCAAACCATATCATGCTCACTACATTCGTAATTAACAACAGTTAAAACATAACCCAACACAATATCTTCAATTAATGCAATCTCAGAACAGGAAAGAACAACAGAACTAGTCTAACACCACTAGTCCGCCCAACAACTGAAATGCATAGGCACATGCCTCACAGGGACACTACCACACAACTTGTCGCCTAAGCTACAAGCCACACTGGCAAACCACTGCCTAGACTACAAGCTTCACTGGCAACCTCAATCACAAGGGCAA
>CM024754.1:41006549-41068895 GCA_014218235.1 Colocasia esculenta
CACATTCATCACAAGCAGTTGCACACAAATTCATGAGCATTCATGAGCATTTTCAAACTTACACCCCCATAACACATGCATAGAAAATGTATCAAGCAATTCACACGTTATTAAGCACAAAACTAGCCTTATGCATTACATGACTTTTGGTACTTGGCGGAGTATTTTACTCACGCATAATGATAGTTTCCAAACAAGCATAACTTGTTTTTCCACATGTCATCATTTGTATACCAAGAGGTCATGTGCACAGTTATGTAAGCAAGATGGCATGATTCCAATTGCTAAGAGGCATTGTCATGTGGGGTAGCATAAGACACTTTTGCATTGCTCAGATAAAGGTAAGAATCCATTTCAATTTCAGCAGTTCAAATATGAAGTGATAAGGAGATTTTACCTGAACAGTCTTCAATCATAGTAAAAACAGTTTACCTTTGTTCTCCATCATTTCTTCCTTGCACAGCCAATGTCATGAATCCATTTCTAATTTTTGGCTGCAAGACATCTCAGCTTGTTGATCAAGCTTGTTTTGGGACCCACACTTGCTTGGGTCCTGCAACGACATTAAGGTTAGGATATAACAAAGATTTCAAAATCCAAAGTGATTTGATTTTTGGATTTCTGTTGTTTTGTGCAGTTTTCCTGTTCATAGATACATGAAATTTCTGATCTTTATGAACATGTTTATCCTTGTGTGTATGAACACATGGATTATTATGGAGCTTTGAAGCATGCACAACATCATGATTTTTATGAGAGTGTGATTTTTCTTCCAGCAGAATTTAGCAAGATGACCAAGTTTATTGCATTTGTAGCAAATGGGTTGAGCATTTACCTGGAGCTTACCATAGTGTGATTGCATTTGCTGGAATCTCTGAGATCTTTAGAGTACCTTGATCACCCTTGGGTTGAGAAGAAGGGTGGTGGTACCCTTGGTATCTCTTGCATGATGTGGAGTTGGAGATTGCCTTGAAGCTTTTTGAGCTGTTGGAGGAGTTGAAACATTGTACAATCCTGCTTTCTTTTTCACTCCTTTTTCGGATTTTCAGTTGTAACTACATTCTTTTAATTGCTGCCTTTTTGTTCAAATTTTTATTTTGTTTTTGAACATTTTCTTATTTTTCACCGAAGCAAGACTTGTGTTTTTCAATTCATTTTGAATCTTCTGTTTTTCAGCTTTTAATGCTACAACTTCTTTTTCTGAAGTCTGAAGCTTGTTAGCATGACATCCAAACCATTTTTCATTTTGTTCTTTTCATTTTCAAATTGAGCAATTTGTTGTTCCAGATCAACAATTTTATTCTTAGAATTGTTCCATTCATCATTTAATGGTCTGTCATGATACATGCATTCAATCTCTTTTTCAGATGATTATTTTCCTCAATCAATTGGTTGCATTTCTCTTTTATTGATGATCATGAGCCATGTTAGAGATTTGTTTGATCAATTGATCATTATCAAATTTGAGATTTTCATTATGATCAATCAATTTATCATTTTGATTTTGCAAATCAGAATTTTCAGATTCACATGATCATGATCTTCTTTCAACTTAGAAAACTTGATTTCATAGTTTTTGACTTCCTTTTCCAATTTTTCATTCTTCATTTTCAATGTTTCATTTTCTTCATAGAATGCTTGAGCATTATCAATTATCATGTCTTTCTTTTCCAGATTTTCTTTTAGCTTTCTTGTTTGATGTTTAACAGTTTTAAATTGTTTGCACATGTGCTCATAGCATTCTATCAATTCATCATAAGATATATCATTCTCTGAATCAGAATTGGATATTGATGCATCAAATGGGTCTGAATTGGATTTACCTGATTCTTGAGAATTTCTTGACATCTTTGACATATGTGATCCTCTTGAGTCGTCTGAACGAGAAGAGCCTCTTGAGCTTCCATGAGCCATGTAGCATTTTTCATTGATTTCCCTTCCAGACTTGCATGTTTTCATAGAGGAGACCTGCATTTTATGAACCTTGTCATCAAACTCAATAATCATTGGTCTACTTATGATACTCGAGAACTCAGACATATTTCTGAGTATGTAGTAGATAAATAAACCAACCAACGAAGTGATCAGATCAGTTCAGAATCAATTATAAGCCCAATCAGAACAATTAAGCACACATAAACAGATGTGCCAAATCACAATCGATGAACAGAAAACCTGCTATGATACCAATTGTTAGGATCGGTATCGGTGATGGCCAAAGCTAGAAGGGGGGGTTGAATAGATTTGCAGCGGAAACTTAAGCAATTTAAAAACTACTTCAGATTAAAAGATCTACTCAATCAAAACCCCTTTGATCTGATGTAATGTGTGTGAATAAATTAACCGTTAGTGTGTAGACGAAATCCCTATGCATGCATCTAGTGCAATACAATGCAAACCACAAATCAAACCATAGTGCACAAGGGATTTTTTGGTGGTTCAGAGATCACACCACGGAATCCTACGTCCACCCCCCACACAGTGAGGACACACTACTCAACAACTGAGTACAACACACACACGAGCACACCGGCTCAACCACACACACACACGCTAGATCAGGTTCACAACAGATCAGATCCTCTAGCCTTGATCTGATCCACACACCACGTGTCTGATGCAAAAAGCAATCAGAACAACAATCCACACTTGCACAACATCCCCGTACTGATCTCAAATCAGTGCACCACACACAGATATATGAGAGTAGTGAAAAGAGAGAGTTTTGAGATGAAGAATCAAATCCTGATGTAGATCTCTTCTCGTTGGTCGTACAGAAGACTCTACGTCTTGACAAGTATCAGTTGGTGGAGAAGCTTGAACCACGGACGAACTGCTTCAACTCCGCTTGGAAGGTTGTTCTTCTTTGTTCTGGGCAGAGAGATGAACAGGGCAGCAGGAAGAAAGCCTTCTTCTTGACCTTTGCTTAGGGTTTTGGTATGGTGGCTTCTTGCTGCGAAAATAGCCTCATATGATCCATATATAGTGGTGTCCAAGCATAGAGAGTTGTGCTAAAAGGAAACATCAAAATATAGATCATATCCCGGCCATTAGATCTTCCCAAAACTCCGTCTGTCGACAGCCGACTTGCTGCTGTCGACGATGCTGCAGGTTTGCAAGAAACTGGAAGACGGGCTTTCTGGAAATAGATTTCTGAGTGGATCTGTCGACAGACGAAAATCATTTGTCGACAGATGCACTATTCATCTGTTGACAGATGCACTATTCATCTGTTGACAGGTGCACTATTTCAGCAACTTGTCTTGTTCTTTTGCACTTAGATTTTGGCTTTGTCTTGTGTACATTCACACCTATATTAAAAGACATAATTAGTGAGATATAATGAACATATAAAACATGTGTTTCATTTAATCCAATTGTCATTCTCATCAAGGTTCACACATTCATAACACATCATTTTGTCTGTTCATGAAATGTTCATCATCAAAAACAAACATACCATTGTGAACATTTCACAAAACATCAATTAGTATTGCTCATCATCAAAAACATTTAAACACTTGTTGTAACCCAACATTCTCCAATATGAGAACCCAACATTTGTAACATCTTCCAATTAGTTTATGTTTCAAATTTCATCTTAAATGGGCATCATATGGATACTAAATTAAAGGTCCAAATGAAATAGATGAATTAAATTGCATTTACGTACAAGATTTATGTAATATTTTTTTACTCACAAAAGATGCTTAGCCTTGAAGCAAAGCCATGACACGTGTTGGGGTGTGGGTAAAAACTCTCCCAACGTGGCTAAAGTAGCCTCAGTTAGAAAGAAGATAAGGCTTAGTCGTTCTACGTGTTTGCATGTATGAAAACGCTTGCAACCGAAGGCTTTTATAAGCCCCTAACATGGCTGATGGAGGAGCTTGAGGGATGATGAGGATTTCCCTCATCCTCATCCATTTTGTAGCTAGGACAACCTATATAAACCCCTTTATTCACTCCTATGTACACTTTGGACACCGGCATCATCCCTTTTTGTTGTTGTTCATTCTGCTACTATAGGAGGCTACGGCTAGGAGGAAAGTAGAAGAAGGAAGGAAGATTTCTTCTGATCGTCAGGTAGGATTTTCCTTTCTCTTTTTTCCTCCTTCAATGAGAATCCTTAAGATTAAGCCTCCACCTTTGTTATTACCTTTGACTTGTGTTCAATAAGTTTTTGTGTGTAGGATTTTATTCTTTCTTTCCACTCTGTTCATGGTTTAAACTGTTGCCCATGTACACATGTTTTGAGGTTTCTTCTAGATTCTAGAAAGAGCCTTAGGTAGGATTTACCTTTTCTCTCTCTTCCTATCCCCCACATGCTATCCATATTGTGAAGGTCTCCTCACTTCATCCTACTAGTTGTTTCATCATGTTGATCATGAAATCTTGTGTATAGGAACATGCTGAAGATGCAAAACCATTGGTTGAACTTCAATATAGAGTAGAATCACTTTAAAAGTGTCTTTCTAACTGGTTTTAACCCCTCCCAAAAAGAAGACCAGCATCTGTCGACAGATACCCATGGATCCCAAAACCCAGAAATCAGAAAAACAATAGCTGTCAACAACCAACCAGTAGCTGTCAACAACCACCAGTCGCCTGTCGACAACTAAAGACTAGATTCATGAATGCAGTTCTGGATGGATAGTAGCTGTCAGCAACCAACCAATACTTGTCAACAACCACCAGTATTTGTTGACAAACAGACTCACTTCTTCATTAGTCAAAGTTGATACACTTCTGGAATGTTCAAACAAGTTGGTTTTTCTATTTTCTTGGATTCTAAACTATTATACCACTAGGATGAGTTATTTAACTATCAACCAACCCATCTTTGGATTTCTATCTCTGTTGTGCTCATGAAATATGACTTATGATCATAAGACAATGCACTCTTCAATGAGGGAATTAGGATCACTTGTGATAGCACCAGTCACCTATGGTCAGCTGTGGACGACAGTTTGTAGGTAAATCCAAGTCAGTTTGTCTAATGATGGATGGTAATATACCCCATTCTTTCGCAATGAATAAGATCCGAGGTGCTGGAATCGCCTAGGTACTAAGGATGTATTTACATTTTTTATTAACCTCTTGAGAGCAGTATGATGCCTGTCGAGTTCAATTTCTAAATTAAGTTATGATCTGAATTTGAAAGATATATATGAATTTTGTTCTGAAATTGTTTGGGCCTAATATGAAACCAAATTGGGCTATTTGTTTGTGCTAAGTCTGAAAGTTCATGAGCAAGTATGTCATTGATCCATAAGCACACTGTCTGAATATTCATTTAGTTCTTCGCAATTTGAATTCATGTTCTAATTACTCAAGTTTTATCATATTAAGTTCTGAAATTTGACTTATGACTTTTGTTCTAACATCGGGTCTAAATCCGTAATTTGTACGACTTTTGTACATTCAACTCTTGGATTTGGATTTGATTGAAAGACTTATGCTTACTTCCACCTACTGAGTCTCCAGACTCGTGCCTTTATTTTCTCCGAACCCTTTCAGATTGAAGGTGGATGCAACTTCGGCTACAGGTTTCTTTCATTTCCGCTGCAGATCCAGAAGAAGAAACTAATCTTAGCGACTCTCTAGAATTTTGTTGTAGTATTAAAATGCTAGAGAGTGTGTGTGTTTGGTTTTATGTAAATTATGGATGTTAGTACAAAATAATCTTGTTGATGTGTAATACTTTTAATGATGACTTTGTGGAATGGTTTGTCAGTCTTGGGCATGACACAAGTTTGTCTACCCATAACGAATTTTGTTAGCATAACTCCTCTTCCATACAAAAGTTATGTATTATGTGTGTGTGATGGGAAGAGGGTGTTACAATTATAATATGTTTTATAGATATGTTTGTACATTTTGATTAATATTTTTAAAGTACCTATCTGAAGCTCTATAGCTTAGATTATTCCTAGGTAGCTATATGTTTTTGCAAGATATCCACAAGTGTCATTCAAACTGACATATTTCCAGTTTTTAAGGAAATTTTTTTTGCAGGAGTACCATGCGCCAATAAGGTGTCCATACCTCCTTGAATGCTCACCTACCCCAGTACACTCTAAGTACAGACTTTTTCTCTAGAGTAGTTAGATATCCTTTCAAACGACTTATCTCTTGATTTTTGTGACGGTCCTCGTCGTTCAAACCCGTTAACCTAATAACAAGCCTGACCTGACTCCATCTCTCACGAACAAGGGATATCAACACACACACGTTCGTGGAAATATAAAAGAACATGTTGAACATACATGAGATTCCATATCTTACACATTTTACATGGAATGTACATATCCAGTTCTTAACTAAAGTCAAAGTACGGGGTACAACTGCCTGGGACAAACCCCCAAAGCACAACAAAAAGGAAATTACTCTGCTGGAGGCGTATCTTCTACGGTGCGGTCCTGAACTAGAGGAGGGACGAGAACCCTCTTGCTCTCCTTCACCTGGAAGAAGAAGGGTTGAGCCTCACAAGTCACTGGCTCAGTAGGGAAACTCCCCCAAAAGCCGAGATAACAACAAATGTGTAAAACAAGAATAAAGCATGTATTCAAATAACAAGTAACAATATCTAAGCATGGTACTACAGCTATAAATAAATAAACCATTCTAGAGTATATGCATGGTACAACCTTTAATAAATAAACGGCAATTCACGTTCATGTGTACAAGCTAAAGAAGGGCACGCCACACACGAGTCACGAAACTAGTTTGCGACACCAGCCACTGACTCAGACAAACCACACAAAACTACCTCTCAGTCTTGCAGCCACAGACGAAACATCCAGCTGCCGCTCCACGTCAACAAGGTCAAGAAACTGTGGAGACCAACCAACACCACTCCTACAGACCACACGGCTGCAGGCCATGCCTGGCACTTTTAGAGACTCCAGCCCGAGCTCCCTAAAGTGTGGCACTGGAAAACCGGACTAGCTGGGGACCAGTACATCTACTGGTGTCCGTCCCCAATCCACGAGCGCGCTACAAGCGACCACACACCCACAAACACGATTGCTGCCTATTGTCGTCTTTCCCTCCGCTAGACGTACAACTCAAACACAGGAGTGAGGGTGTCTAGGAAGACGACACAAACCTTGATGGTACACACCGTACCAGGACAAACCCCGAGCACCACGTGCCTGGCTCACAATGACTTAGGGTATCTGACTCGAGAGGTAACCACGAAGGCGTTAAACGAACCCAACTTGCTATGCACACACATACATATAACTCGACATTTCCATCACGATATGTACTAATACACCTTTACATGCTTAAAATAACTTAAACAATACTGCACATGTAATGTGCAACTGGGAAGGGACAGACTGGCAATAGAACCCAACAGCTAGGTGGCCACACTTGAAAATGAGACGAACACAGTGGCCGCAATTAAGACTCATAATCATAACGGACCAACCCGTCACCTTCAAACTGAATCGCAACCGGACAAGGCGTCGCGTTCAAAATGCGACGTCTGGGTTCGTCGCCTTTCAAACCGAAGAACCAACCATGTTTCTTCCTCTCCGAAAATCACACTAAACACCCAATAGATGATGTAAAAGCTGTAAATAACCATCCACGCAATAACTTAAGCATGCTTACTACTGATATAAGCAATTCTACATTCCAAATACTTTAAACCTAATCCACACAATCAAAACAAGAGAAAGTCCCCTACCAACACGAAGATACGAAAATGATGCTGCCTTGGCGTTTCCCATGCTCCGAAGCACCTCCTTGCGCCAGTAACATGCCGAGAAATGCACCAACAACCCTGAATCGCCGGCCAATACCCCACAGAGCTCCCCCTTTAGCTGAATAGTGCAACCTGCATTGTTTGGCCAAGGCTCAGAGCCAAAACACAGCACAGGCTAAATCAAGATGTAACGGGCCGTCGTGTTTAAAACGTGATGTACCCTGTCATTGCAATTAAGCCACACAACGCTCCTGCATGCGCCATGCGGCGCGCATGCAGCCGCACCCACCGAAAGCGGCGATTGAATCGCAACGTAGCAAGTGGTCGCGTTCATGCAGAATCGCGACGCCTGTGTGGTCACGTTCTTAAAGGACGCACCAGAGGTCTGTTGGCCTCAGTTTTCCAACCCCCCAGCCTCACACCCTACTACACACACAACCAAACACAAGTGTGCACAACCAAACACAACTAATGGGCCACACACTAGCCCCTAAACCCATTAAATTACGATCTGGAAGGTCAGGCTGTTACACTTTCACTTAATATTTTATTTCTTACAAGTCTAGCCATGAGGAAAAGAAAAGTCCTTGCATGGGTTTGGCGTTTGTAACATCTATTCTGGCTGTATATAGAACCATGTAGCTATCCATATAGTTAGGAAGCCGTTGAGCAACTCAAAGATCTGAAGATGGTCTCTCAAAGTCACAACGTTCAAATTTTTTAAACTGCTTTATTCCAATGGGAAACAAAACTCTGAAGTCTATATAAGGTGCTGAAGTTTTTCTTTGAAGATAACACACATTTAACACACTTCTATATATGATACAAGAAGCAATGAAGCACAAAAGCAAGAAGATCAACAAGAAAGAGAAGTGCACACAAAAATATAAAGGAGAGCAATCTGTGCAAGCAAGCCGACTCCAAGCTCTCCTACTCTTCTGCATTCAAGAAGCTTGTATGTGGGCGGTTTAGATAGTCTGAGTTCTTATTCTAGTCCACCTATTAGAAATAGTTTAGAACTTTCAAGCATATTTGTATATCTCTTTCTGTTCTTCTGTGTTTGCTCATTCTTTAAGGAAGCACTCTGTCTACACTTTATTCAGAGTAGAAACCAGTAAGGGGTTTGTTCCCTGTAGTTTCCCTTTTGTAGAAGGGAAGACCTACTGCGGTAGGTGGTTGTTTGCCCCTTTGGTAAAGGGAAGACTTGCTAGGGAGCATTATTGCAATACCTCTCTTTGGAGAGAAGGCCAAGGGTTCTTGGTAGTTAGTGGAAAATCCCAGTTGCGCTTAGGGATTAGACGTAGGACTCCTAATGAAAGGAGGTCCGAACCAAGATAAATTCCTTGTGCACTTTTGTGATCGTTTCCGCCAAGTTACCTTGTTTAACACACACAAGGTACTAATACTTCTGTCAAGTGTTCTTTCAGATTCAGATAACTTTTAAATTGCAGAAAGTCCTATTCAACCCCCTCTAGAACATCTAAAGCTCCATCTAGATCCAAAAGTAGGTAGTAAACATCTGAGAGAAAGCCTTCCGTCTGCCACCCTCACCGCATCCGAGCTCTCGACTTCGAGTCTCTACAGGCAATGGAGCCCCCCGATCTGTACAATCCATTTGATGAGCTGTTTGAGTTGATTGACGAGGCCAACAGAGGTTTGAACTCCCTGTCGATGCCTCCTTTTCACCTCTGCCTTGAATTACGAGAACTAACGCATCCTTTCTTTTGTAGCAATGGCCGACAAGGCAAGTCATAAGCTCCTCAGGAAACCACCAGGGGAAGGGTAGCACCTCCCTCTCGGAGCTAGCCACATAGGAGCTCGTATCGTGAGGGAGCAAGAAGGTCACTAGCCAATGCCCGAAGCATGCTGGCACCGAGGATGCCAATGTGCAGATCATCGCCACCCCGGCCTCCACCCCCGAGATGCAGTCGCAACTGCCAGAGTCGAGGGAGCCGTCTAAGCATCCTTGGCCAATATCGGAGTCGGTGCCCAATGAGGTCACTACCTAGGCTCCTCCCATCCTCGGTAGTTGTCATGGCAGAAAGAGGAGCCCAGCGCCATAGAGTGGGGTTTTCAATCCATCCTCGCTGGACCCAAGGCCCGCGCCTCGACCCTGAAGTCCAACGAAGTCATTGAGACTTCTACAGGGCAGTACAAGACCAATTGGAGTTGTTCGAGATGCTTCTCCATTGGGATGAGGCCTCCTGAGGTGCCTCTGAGGCGCGACTGGCCAAGGTTGAGAAGAAGCTCGAGGCCGAGAAGAAGCTCAGAATTGAGGAGGCAGAGCGGGCGAACAAGGCAGAGGATAATGTTGCTTCATTGGCGAGATTGATGAGCTCAAGGTCGAGGTTGTCAAGCTCTACTAGTAGGGATCGACTTCTGCCTCAAACGTGCCAGAGAGTTGTACCCAAACCTCGACCTATCTGAGCTAGAGATCGCGGTCGAGGAGGAAGAGGACGTCGACATCAAGGAATCAACCGACGTTGTTCTGACCTCCTTCGATGTCCTTCCGACCTCCGTTATCGATGCTCCTGCCGCTGACACTGGTATAGCTACTGAGGCTTCTACCACCGATGTGGGTACCACATCCAGTACTGCCGATCCGAAGGTGACGACCCTTGTGATTCTAACGCTGCATTAGACTACCCCTTCGTGGGTCCTTCTTTCTTTCTTCTCGATCTCGGCCCTCGCCGAGGGTATCTTTAATGTTTCCTAAAATGAAAAGAGCTATTAAATCATTAAAATAGTTAATATGGGTTGGAATTGGACTCCTAACCCTACCCAAGTTGGCTAGGTACGAATTTGCAACCAAACCTAACTCAATTAGGAGATGGAAAGCTTGGAAGGTTTAAAGAAATAAGGAAACTCGGAATTAAATAGAATTTGAGTTGTAGTAGGAATTGGAAACACTAGAGGCTTAAATACACCCCAACCCCTTCATGGTCGACCCTAATGCGTTGCTGAGACTTGCTGGACTTGGAGGAGAGGCCAAAGGAAGGGAGAATTCGTGGGGAGAAGGCTTGCTCAAGATCTACCACTTGTTCTTCGAGTTCTAAGCCCTAGGAGACAAATCGACCCAAAGGTAGGCGTTCTCACAAGCAAAACTCAATTAATTTCGTCTGTAGGATGTTCCAAACATCAGGAACAAAAGCCCTCTGATCTCTCTATTTTCATCGACCCTATCTTTTGATCTTTATTTTTGAAGTTCTGCTATCATCTTGACCCCGACCCATCATATTTAATTTAGATCTCCATGTACTCTTGATCTCATGCCATGAAATTTTAACTAGAGATACTGCTTGTTGTCAAGCATCATTTGCCCCCGAAATCCCAAATTTTCATGTAGTATACTACTCGAATTAATTCATCTTCCTTCACTGTATCCTGCACTGTGTTCTTCGTGCATGAACTTGTTTAAAACCTGTGAAGATCATGATTATTTTCAAATTCCTAATTAGTGTGTCTACCCTCGCATGTCTAGATTAGTTTGAAAGTGGTTTCACGATTTTTAATGGACTGTACACCGAGATATCAATTTTTGAACGACCCTGTATCAAAACAGGGAAAAGCCTGGACCGCAATCCAAGGCAAACCCTTTTCCCGCTCAGACTCAGGCGCAGAACCTGAGAACGCGACGGCCCGATAGGCCGCGTTCTCAGGGGTTGATCGCGACCAGCAACCCTGTCACATTCTGAACGCGACAAGACCTGGCGTCGCGTTCTGGCCGTCTGTCCTGACCGACCCGTCGCGATCCTTGAAAGACACTGTCGCGTTCTGTATGTGCCCTGTCGCGATCCTTGCAGGGGTATGTTGCCTTCTAGAATTTTGCATGAAGACCCTTTGATTTTGGTACTCTATCCTTCTACAGTGATTATACCCTTATTAACAGTCTTAAACATAGTGAATAAAGATGTCATAATGTGAACATGTATTGACTCATTTAAAAGACACTCACATGACCTTTTCATATCCATGATTCTCTTTATCACATGCACATACTTGAAATCATCCGTTATGACTTAACTTGGCATGAAAATATCTTCTAAAATATCTGGTAATTTATTTCAATAATGTATTTAAATTTCCCTATTTTAATAGACTTGTCTTCTTTTCTCGCGATGTTTTAAATACCGTTACGGACGCTCCACTGTTCTAGAATTCCTCTGGAACATTGAGCACTTGTTTCTATATACACACTTTCTCTTGACTTGGACAAACTCTCCGTCAGATATTCCTTTTGTCGGACTAGTGAATCCTTGTTCAAGGCCTCTGTAAGTCTCCTCTGTCCATGAGTTCCCACATGGTCGATGAGCTGAGATCCAAACGGCCTTAGAATGCTCTCTCGCTCTTATCTTGAATCACGTCAGACCTCTGGACCTGTGCATAACATGGCCAGTGGAAGGGTAGTGAATTCCACCTGACTGCCAACACCAATTGCGCGTGTTGTGTAACTGTTACTATCGCCCGTTTATTTGACTTTTCATGTGCAATGACCTATAGTTCTCATCTATACTCTACTCGTTCACCTATTCACGTTCTCTATACACTCATCTATTCATCTAGTACTCTCATCTCTTCTTGGTACTCTATTTGGCCATCTATTGATTGTCTAAGATAATAAAAATAACCAATGCCATGCAATAAAGGGCCCGATCTGTTCCTGGGAGGTGCTCCCAAAAGTGCCATTTGCCCACGGGAGTTCAATGATCATGATGTCGGCATTACATCCAAGTGCCATACTATCAAGATTAATCTAAGACAATCAAAACAAAGTGCTATATTCTCTCGTTGTCTATTGACAAAACAAAGTGCTATACCCTCTCTTGGCTATCTATGGATAACCAAAGTGCAATACTATCTCGATTGACAAAAGTTAATCAAAGTGCTATACTATTTCGATTGATGAAAATCAATCAAAGTGCAATTTACTCTCTATATGGCCAACTACTTTCTCTCCCCTTGCTCTACATGTTACTTGCTATTGCTTGACAATGACGTTACTTGCTATCGTGAGTTATCGCTTTCTATCGTGACTTGATCATATTCATTGTGCTATACTTGAATCATGTGCTATTTGAACCATGATACTTGTGCTATTACTTTCTCGACTTTACACGACTTGCTCTATCATTAGTTACTCTGTTCTTTAAAGCATTAATTATTTAAAGTGTGCTTGACTCATGAGATTTAAGTCCTACTGAGTGTTATCGCCCACCCTTCGTTATTTGTTATTGTGTCTCAGGTAAGTCGGACGATGACCTTACACGCACCAATGGGACATGACCAGAGTGTTGAGCGACCTGTTATCAAATGCAGAAGTTACCCTAGTACAATAGAGTCTCGTAGTTATTGCGTTAGATTTCTTTTCCAATGTAATGATGTCATTGAGACCCATGCGTTGGCTCTGAATTAGTGGTTGTAACAATCTTCGTGAAATTATAATGAAATAAAGAATTTATTCCAATTATTGCTCTTTAGATGCTCTGAATCACTTGACTGTGGTGCAATTTACACTACTATGCACTTTGCTCACGTCTCCCCGATTTATTTCGCTGCTAAATTGGCAAGGCCTGACATAATAACACACAGAGAGAGATAGAAGGATAGAAAGTTGAAGTGCTAGAGAGCTTCAAATGATTTCTGCTTGAGCACAATCTTTTGCTTTGAACATGATTGAGCTCTTTCTCTCTTTTCTTTGAGTGTATGTCATTTAGGCTCCTCACTGGATGAACACTCTTTCAGACAGATCTTCAGGAACGCTCTCATGTATCTTTTCTACTTCAGAACCCTCATCCTTTTATGGAGCAGTTAATGAAACCGTTGAAGGATAGCCGTTAGAGCCTTGGATCCATTGGGACTCTTCTTCATTGTTTGCTCTCCTTATTCTTCTGTCTAACGGATTCTTCCATCTGCCTACTAGCTCCTTGGAACAAAATATGATCTTCTAGCTAGTGGACACTTCCAAGGGCATAGGTAGAAGGTCCAATCGATGTGTCTATGTATCATAGATCTGCATATAATAAATGCATGTTAGACTAGTAAAGTTTTCTATCAAATAGTTCATATCTCTTTTTCCACGTTTCCTATTGACAACCAGAAGTATTAGGTGAGAGCTTTGATTTCTAGCAGGAAATAAGACGTCCTTTAATCCTCCCTTTCTGCTGTCACATTCTTACCTTCCTTGAAAGGATAGACAACACATAGCACGGATACATTAAGGATTTGAAGACTATTTGAATTTTCATTGGGTGCCAAAGACATTTTGAAAGTCAATTGATATGTTTAAAAGCATATAAGCACTAATCGATATGTAAACGACATCAATCAGAATGATATTAAAGTCATTAATCAATTCTATTGAAACTTTGACTGGTCAAGATATGAACTTCGAATGCAAAGAATCTCAGTCGGAGTCACACTTCGAATGCTAAGAGTCTCAGTTGAAATCATACTTTGATTGCTAAGAATATCAAGAAGTCAGTCGAAGTGGGACTTCGGCTGGTCCAGAAAATAACGCAGTTAGTCAAAATGGAACTTTGGTTGGTCTAGAAAATAACACTATCAGTTGAAGTGAAACTTTGACTGGTCCAGAAAATAACACAGTCAGTCGAAGTGGAACTTCGGCTGGTCCAGAAAAATAACACTGACAGTCGAAGTGGAACTTCAACTGATAACTTTGACTGAATAGAACAAAATTGTACATGACGAAATGAAACTTCAGATGGTTCTTCGATTGGATCAAAATACACGCAGTCATTCGAAGTTGAACTTTGGCTGGTGACTTCTACTGATAAGAAGAAAGTTGTGCATGATGAAGTGAAATTTTGACTGATCAGAAGAAAATCATTAACGAAGTGAAGCTTCGTACATGACGAAGTGAAACTTCGACTGATAAAAGAAAACATGCATGATTAAGTGAAACTTAAATAGAAAACTATAGAGATTTTCAGTGCAAATCTTGTGTAGCGATAGTCGATAGAAATTAATTTATTCAAGACATAATTTATCATGAAAAATGTTATTAAATTTATTCATGAGCAAAATTATATTAAATATATTAAGATATTATGATAAACATGAGTTTGGTTATCACCAAAATAAAAAAGATAAAAAATATAAGCGTAGTTCAACAATGAAGACCTCAAACTCTCTCAATTCTACAAGATCACTCAAAGGAGAGGCTTGGAGTCTAGAGCTCTCTAGGGGTTGATTAAACTTCTTAACCTCCAACCTCACCAACCTTCAAAATCAAGACTTGGGAAGTGCATTTATAGGAGTTTGGGCTCAGATTACAAAACGCTTAAATAGCGTTAGTGACCATGGACACGTATATTGAATTGCGTCAAGTCAAAACGTCACATTTAATAAACTTTCATAATTCACTCAAGTTTTGAAAAATAGAAAGAATTGAATTACGCCAGCTTAACACGACGTAGATTATGAATTTCCAATTTCGATCAGACTGCTTTCCAAAAACCAAAAATGGAAGTCTTAAATACGCATCAGCTTGGTGCGATTCCTTTTAAGATAATTGATTATTGTGAGGCAAGTCGATCATACTGATTAGGGAAGTCCAAATTGCGTTCGTTCTATTTGGCAAAAAAAATGTTTCTAAAATTCAAAATGGAAATTGCCAAAAATGAATTTAGGAAAGAATAATAGCATCGGCTTGATCTGCTACTTATTATCTTTAGCAATTGGAGCAGTAACCACATCGGCTTGACCTGCCGTGAATTAGCATCAACAATCGGAAAAGGAAACACATCCACTAAAGCTGACGCGAATTACCTCAGCAATTAGAACTATAAACACGTCCCCTAAACTGACGTAAATCACCTTAGCAATCGGAACAGGAACCACATCCACTACACCAGACGCGGATATTAAAACCCTCTAATGGATGAAGCTTCTCCTAAGAGTCCTCTGAGTAGCTTGGAAGAGAAGGAGAGCATTACCCTAACATAGCTACCCTAAAAATCAACTGTAATGGTTTGTGGAATCTCAAAGTTATTGCCTTAGAGACTAGGCGTAAGAGGCTAAAAGAGTTTAGCTCCGAACCCGAATAAAATCTATGTGTTTGCCTTTTGGTCTACATGCGATTTTATTAACCTATTTTTTATTTTCTACGAACACCCATTAGACCCATCCCCCCCTTCTCGGTGTAACACCTCAAAATACGGTATAGCCTCGCATATTCACCTCCGAGTTGGAGACACCACATTAACAGAATCACGTACACACAAATATTGAGGGTTCGCAATTCTTAGTTATCGGACAAATATATTGTCACAATTGTTGGTTCCTGATTACTATTTTGGAACTGGAACTTCAGCTGGTCCAGAAAATAACGTAGTCAGTCGAAGTGGAACTTCGGCTGGTCCAGAAAAATAATACTAATAGTCGAAGTGGAAATTTACTGGTAACTTCGACTGAATAGAACAAAATTGTACATGGCGAAGTAAAACTTCGGATAGTTCTTCGATTGGATCAAAACACACGCAGTCAGTCGAAGTGGACTTTGGCTGTGAACTGATAATCTTTTCAAAGTTTCAATCAAAGTCAAGTTTCACTGATAAACTTCTTCATCCAAAGTCATGCATGTTTTTTGTTGTGATCAGTTGAAGCTCTACTTCGTCATATACAAAGCTAGCTTCGTCATATCCGAAGTCCACTTCATCATATTCGAAGTTGGCACTTCGTCATGCATGTTTTGGTCATGATCAGTCAAAGCTACACTTCCTCATATACGAAGCTACTTCGTCAAATCCAAAGCGATATATGAAGCTCACTTCGACTGACTGCGGGTTTCTGCTTCGACTAACAATGTTGTTTTTGCTCACACGAAGTTACACTTTGTCATATCTGAAGTTAACTTCATCATATCTGAAGTTAACTTTGTCATTTCTGAAGTTTCATTTCAACTGTAGCATTATAAATGTTTTATATGAAGTTTCACTTCGTCATATCCGAAGTTTACTTCGCCATATCCAAAGTTACACTTTGTCATATCCGAAGTTCACTTCGACCGATAACGTTGTTTTCTGTTCATATGAAGTTACACTTCGTCATATCCGAAGTTTCACTTCGACCGATAACATTGTATTCTGCCCAGTCGAAGCTTTCACTTCGACCATTTATGTTGTTTCCTTGTCATATCAATTTCTTTCTCTTAAACATCAATTACTGTATAAAATGACATCGATTACTCCTCCAAGTCCACATCGATTATCTTTTAGGCATCGATTACCATTAGACATTGAATGTCTCAAACATTGAGTGTCCTAAACATCAACTGTGTCTTAACATTGATTGGCACTATATTATCCATTGCTATTTTAGATATATTAGTTTCAAATACCTTGATAATTATCTGAGCAATATCCTTACTGATTGTGGTTGAAATTATAATGATTGCCTTTATGATAAAACCTTGTTATGAACATAACCTAGTGCGTAGTATTTTTAAATCATCTTTAAAGATACGCATTTCAACTTCCCGCTAATTGTTGCATATCCTTCTTAAAGATTTCAAGAATATCTTCTTACAAATGACGTTTTGACTTATTACTATTTTTTTCAGGATCTCAGGATTTGCCGTCACGTCAAAACTCGAGTTGTTGTGTAAAGATAACATCCTTCCTTTTAACCCACCACAGGGTACAGTCCCCCTGCTGGACAACTCAGCAACACCCGTAGGTAGATCCACACCCAGACCTAGGCATTACGTGGCCAACCCGGCCTCTACTACACCCTCATTCTCAGGTCGCTCCAGGGTGAGACACCGGCGTGCGCACCTGCCTCGTAGCATGCTGCCCAACAATCTCCCCCCAGCAGCCCCCCTGGGAATCGAACCCGCGACCCGCTCTGATACCAGGTTTCTAGGATCTCAAGTATTGTCGTTACGCCAAAACTCAAGTTGTTGTGTAAGGACACTATGCTTCCTTTTAACCAACCATAGGGTAGTCCCCCTACTGGACAACTCAGCAACACTCGCAGACATGTCCACATCTGGACCTAGGCATGACTTGGCCAACCCGGCCTCCGCCACACCCTCATTTTCAGGTCACCCCAGAGTGAGACGCTGACGCACGCACCTGCCTCTCAGCATGCCGCCCAACAACAACAATCACTTAAAATTTATCTAATAATATTTAGAATTTGAAGCTTGTCGTGACCCAGAGACAGAGACACCCGAGACCTCCCACCACAGGCATTACACCACAATCTGGAAATCACAGAGAGAGGGGAGCATGTAAAGCGACGTAACAAGTGAAATAAGCTCAAACCACCCTCATAAACACCCATGCACATCAATGGGATGGATCTACACTCCAAAATCTCACATGCACATCATGCAACACTCATCACCCAACACCACACCAAGCACAATGGGAGCACCAAACACGCATGCACAGCCTAGCATGGATTCTAATGGCTTGGAAAGGGGTTTGGAAGCCTAGCATGATAGAACTAGGGAAAGACAAGGGTCCCTACCTCAAATGAAGAGCCCACCCGTTGGGGTCTTCTTGTATGCATGGCCTCCTCCTCCTCGCTCCAAGCTCCACGCTCATGTCGTCCATGAGCAAGGATCGTCCTACACGTCGAGAGAAGGAGTCACCACCATGAGGAGAGAATGCCACACCCACGTCGGAGAAGACACCATGCTGGGAAGGAGACACACCGAGAAGAGAACCCCACAAGGGAAAACACACCTCTCCTAAGCCCTCAACTCCTCTCCACGAATAGGTGATCGCACAGGTCGGAGGAGAGGAGCAAACGCCGGAAGAGAGGAGGAAGAAGACTGTTCTGAGGCATGTGCACATATATGCCTCGGAGTTGAGAATGCGACAACTTACCTGTCGCGTTCACTTAATGAACACGATGGCTAACCTGTCGCGATCCCAAAGTCATGGTCAGACCTGACTAACGGAAATGCCATGTGTCATCCTCGAGACCTGACACCATGAATGCGACACCTAATATGTCGCCTTCATCTGTCAGCGTTTGACACTTGTCCCAACTGTCCCAACAAAGACGACAAAATTGCATGTTGTGGTCAAAGGGCTGACCGCGACGACGTGCCTGTCGCATTCCTAACCAGAATGCGACAGCCACCTCGTCGCCTTCAGAAGGCGACGGTCAGAAGGTGGCTGACCAATGAAAGGAGGATATTACAATTTACATTCTTATTTGTACAAGATAAAATGGCCACACAATAGAGAAAAAAAATACAGAGCAATTTAGTAGAATCTCTTTCCCAGGCTGGTTCTATATTTGTATTCTAGATTTCCTGAAAAATATGCTAATAAACTAGTGAGTCAAGACTCAGTAGGCATCATGACTATACCTATGGTTAAGTAATAATATAAAAACTTTCATAATACATATACTTAAGGCTCAAAATACATAATAATTGTAGTCAAAAGAAAGTACACAATAAAAACATATATTGGTAGAACTTTGGGCCAAATTTTAAAACATGAATAATAAATGATACAAATATTATTATCTTAAACAAATCATATCAATTTCCACTTTCATAATCGATCATGTATCGCAAATCATCGTTAAGGCCAAAACTATACAAATGCATCCAGTGTTTAGGCAATGACACCAAGTCTTAGTAAAGTGCAATAGTAGAGACGAATCTCCACCTAGATTCACATCCAGTAGGACGACCCATCAAGATTTCCAAAAATGACTTGTTTCCCTCGTGCCCAAATGACTTCACCTCTACGGACGCTTATAGGGGTTTTAGTCCACATATATCCTCAAGGTGACAATATTCATGGTGTATTCACATTCATATTTTATTACCAAATTGTTAAGTTTTTAGCTAAAGATTTAAGAAACATTTGATAGAAATAGTATGACATAGTGGAGCAAATAGTTATAGTTTGTATTTCAAGCTTAAACATAAAAAAATACATGATAGAATTGAGTAGAGATTAGGTTAAAGTTTATTGTTGAGCAACTACCCCTAAGAAAATTATTTAATACTTTAAATTCTAATAACATGTGATTTTGCTATGACAAAACCTTTTAAAAGAATTAAATACACTAATACATATACCACAGAAAATATTTTTGTAACGATACGGTCATTCGGATCCGGGTTTATCGGGTCTATGTGCAGTGCCCTTGACCAAGAGATAGTCAATGGGCTATTTTCATGGTTTGTGTGCATAGGGTGAGCAGTGTGGGCCGGATATGCCAGCCCATTTGCACTGTTGGTTCACCATTTGGAATCGCGGCGGAGGAAGGCGACGCGATCTGAATGCGTCGGCCTTGTTGGACGCAATTCCAGGAACCGCCTTTGTGACACGTGGCTCGGGTTTCTGTTTGGCGTCGGACAGGGGAGACGCGTTTAAAAGGTTTAAACGCGGCGTCTGCCCTGGACGCGATTTCGATCAGAGTGTTAAAAGCTTCATTTCGGCCAGACAGAGCAGAGGGGGCTCTGTCCGGCGCAGGGGAGGATGTTGTGGCCTCTCCGGCGAGGATTTCCGGTGATTTCGACTTCCGGCGGTTTGTGCGCATGGAACCACGCGAGGATGATGCTCAGAGCGTGGGTGTGCCGTCGGCAACGAGGTTCTGGCATCTTCCAGTTGGTAGGGAGACTTCCTACCTTGTTTATAGTTTAATGGCATGTTTGGTTTGGGTTAAGGGTTGGAGCATGTGAGGGTGGTTTGCCCTTGTTGTGTTTTACATGTTCACAACATTGCATGGATTGGATATTCGGTTTTGTTATGGTTTCTCCCTTGTGGGAGTGGGGGGTTCAGCCTGTGAGCTGGCCTCCCTGTGAGCGTTGAAACGCGGCCAGGATAGCGGACGCGTTCATGTGAACGCGACGCGCCGAGCCAGCGCGTTCTGCTTTCCGGTATGTTTGTTCAGTCAGTTGTGAGGTCGCGACCTTGTGGTCTGTCGCGTTAGCGTTAAACACGGCAACAAGGTTGGACGCGACTATGTGTTGACCGAAGGTTTGACCGGTTGGGGTCTGGTGGCGTCGTGTCAGGCCGACGCAACTTGGTCGCGTCACTAGGCCTATCGCGACAGCCTTTTGAATAGTGGCCGAAAGAGGCGATGCGACATGGTCGCGGCGCTTGGCCCCATCACGACAAGTTTGGAATGGCGTCCAAACTGGTCAACGCGTTTTGTAAGGTGTCGACTGTTGTCAACGCGGTTTGGCTTCTATGGAGGTTCTGCGCCGGTGTTGGGCAATGAAGGTCTGATGTAGACCTAGCTCGGGTCTGTGGTAATGTTTAATGGTTAATGTGTATAGATCTAACGTGTGATCTTGGCGGTCATGTGATGACCCCGTAATGAGTGATAGTGTGTAGGTTGGCTTGAGGGTTACATGGTGACCATTGACAAGCTAATCTTGACACTTGTATACCAAGGTTTATAATAAAGGATCAATACCGTGCTTTGTGTGCTTACCGAGTCTGGTGGTCCGGCGCCTAATCCGGAATACCTCTCTAGTCGGTTACCCTAGCACCGGGTGCTTAGGGCTTGTCCTGGTAAGTGTGTACCGCAGAGGTTTGAGTTGTCTTCCTGGACACCCTCCTCTTGTGCTTGAGTAGTACGTCCGGCTGAGGGGAAACATGACTGGGGACAGCGACTTGTGTTTGTGGGTGTGCAGTCACTTGTAGCGCGCTCGTGGTTGGGGGATGGACACTAGTAGTCGACACTGGTCCCCAGCTAGTCCTGTTCCAGTGACTCACTTTAGGGTTCTTGGCCAGAGTCCCTAAAGGTGTCAGGCTTGGGCCTGCGGGATGTATGACCTACAGGTTGTGGTGGTTAGTTAGTCTCCACTGTTCTTGGCTTGTTGTTGTGGAGCGGCAGATGGACCTTCTGTCCGTGACTGCGAGACTAGGAGGTGTTTCTTGTGCTTTTTTGTCTGGGTTGGATACTGGCGTCATGAATCAGTAGTCCATTCCCGTGTGGTGGCGTCGTCTCCATACCGACTCGTGTTTGACCACTGGTTGTGGTTTGTGTGTGAACCGTTGGTTAAGATTATAACCGTGAAACCATTAACTGTTATGGTGTGCCCTGGAGGTGGCACAGTTCTGTGGTTCAGTGTGGTACCTCATGGTAGTAGGTGGATGTACCCCTTGTGGGTAGAGTTTGTTGTGGTACATAAGTCCGACCTCAACTAGTGTTGAGGCGAGACCGTGCGTACTGTGGAGGTCTTGTGGTGTAACTCTCCACGTGTCGAATAGATTGGTTTCCGATTACGATGTAGTTACAGGTGTTGGCTGGTTGTCGCCAATCCCGATGCTCTGTGTGTGATGGTTAGCCTGTGAGACCGTAGCCTAGGCAGTGGTTTGCCGGTGAGGTTTGTGGGGTCGAGGTGTTTTAGTTGAAGGATGGACTAGCGGTATTTAGCTAGTCTTGTGTTTCCTTTTACTTTTCAAGGACCTAGGTTTAGCCAGTGTGTTTATGATCAGTTGTATTTAACATGCTTGTGTGTGCATGTTATATTTGGGTTGCCGGTGTTGCCAATGAGACCCTTTGGGGTTGAGGTCTCTTATGTAGTTGTGTTTTCTTTGTAGGGGTCCCTACTGAGCCAGTGACGTGTTGAGGCTCACTCCCTTATAGTCTGTTTCAGGTGTTGGCCGACTTAGCAGGTGTTGCTGACTTCGGTGGTTTACGCAGAGTATTGCAGACTTGTACCACCACAATAGAGTAGTTGAGTTGTTTGAGCTTGTGCTCCCTCGGGTATGCCCTGGTAGTTGTACTCTTTAATTGGACATGTAATATTGTAATTGTGGTCTATTGTACTTTGTGGTTATAGCTATATACACTTGTACTTTCTTGTGTTATATACTGTAATTGTGGTCTTTTATATTCATAGTGGACACGTGTTGGTGATATCCCTTGTGAGACTTCGGTCCGATCGTGGGAGACGGATCTGGATATGGACCCTTATTGGGTATGAATGTCCAGGGCCGTTACAGTTGGTATCAAAGCAGCTGCGACGACCCAAGATCCGCATTACCAGTACCAACTGGTAACCCGAATCCTGACCCGCTAACCCACGAGCCGAAACTCGAAAGGGTAAGAAAGAAGTGCCTGAGGAGAACATATAAACAAATGTACACATCACAATTTAAAAGCATCTCAAACTGGCATAACTCAGAGACAACATTAAAGTAAGAGTACAGTAAGAACAGGAGTAAAGTACTACTCACAACAGCAAGACGAGACCAACCACAGAGAGACACAGCTCCTCGAACCTCGAAAGCCGACCACGAACCACCTGAGGGGAAGGGAGTGAGTCTCACAAAAAGAGACCCAGTAGGGCAACTAACCCCTACCAGTAACAGAGCTACTAAACAGTGCTAAACAGAAAGCAACTGTAAGTAAACGCGCACACTCTGTCACACACACCTCAGGAATCGGTAACGTAGTGCGCAACTCCCTCAGGAGCGCACTGAGAGAAACAGGAACCTCGCCGGCTCGACAACATTACAAGCACAGCACACACACAAGCTCACACGCAAGAGCTCACACAGCACTCACAAAGTAGGACTCAACCAGGGTCTGCTGTTCAGCGTCCTGAAACCACAGAGTCTCGCAACCCTAGCCACGTGTGCACACTACAGACGCTCTCTCTCACGTCTGGTCCACGACCGTTTTTTCCCCCTACGCCCGACCTAGCGGTAGAGAAGGGGCTCCACGAGACCGGCTCAAAACCACCACAAGGAGTACGCACAGGACAGAGTCGCACTCGGCGTCCTGGCTCACTAGCGGAGGACAACCACACGCTAGTCATCTAGACGGAGTCGCACCCACGTCTAGGAAACACAACAGAAACGGGCACGCGGTACGCAACGCGCGTACAACAGACGGAACACACTCAACGCCTGAAACCTCATACAATCGACGGACAGCCCCGTGTCACGTCTCGATACAGTCAACACAATACGAGCACAGGTAGAGACACTCTCTACACCTGGGGACTGTGCTAACAAGCGGACACCGCATGTTAACACCTCAAACCACGGAAGAAGGGAAAGCACAGCTTGCTGGGAACTCACCTGTAATAGACGGCAGCATCGACTGTCGCTAACCAGGAATTAAACGACAACATAGCTTGACGTCAAGGGTAAAGTAGACGACAGCATCGACTGTCGCTAACAAGAGGTAAACGGCAACGCAACGGACGTCTAAAAAGAATAGACGGTCACACTCTAGCCGTTAACCCAAACTTGACGACAAACGATCTTGTCGTTTATCTCCTACCATGAAGTACCTAACGGCAACAACCATGCCGTCAAGATCGTCCCTAAGAGATTGACGGCAACGGATCACACCGTCAACCTCACGCATGAAGAGATCAACGTCAACATCTCTTGACGTTGACTTCTCCAGCTTCCAGCAGCTGACACAGCCACATGCCGATCCCAAGAGAGCAATCCAGCCCTCAGACCAGCGAAATGATGAGGAGAAACTCTCCCCCACATCACACTACACTACAGCAACACCGGAAACCACGATCCATCGCACGGATCGGCCAAACCACTCAAGTCCCGTAAAAGGGAAAACCTCCTCAAAGCACGATTCCATGCAAATCACACGCAACAGCATGAAATTAACACTACAGAACACTAAGGGGTCGAGTCCCTACCTCTGAAGCGTGAAAGAAGTCCTGCCAAACCTCAATTTGCGCCGACCCTTAGAAGCTTCCTCGCGAAAATCGCCACCCGATCTGCTGTTTCCGCCCGATCTAACCCTGCCTCGCGCACCAAGGTCTTTTCACGAGCTCCCGCCAACCACCTGAACGAGTAAAAACGGACAAAGATCGAAAAGGAAAAAAAGAAGGAAAAGGAGAGGAAATGGCTGCTCACGGGTCTGCCCTATTTCAACAGGCGCGACAGGTAGACGTCAACATCCCAAGCCGTCTACTCGAACCGCCAAGGAGTCGACGTCAAGGCCGTTTGCCGTCAAGTTCATCGCAGGAAAAATCCTGAACCGACAACAAACGTCCACAACGCTGGACGCCAACCCCCAGATCAACGACCTACCCCTGGACGCCAACCACTGATCGACGACTACACCTATGCCGTCAACCAGATCCGAACCTCAATTAGACCCGAGATGTTACACAGCGGTCCCGTTAGAATATGAAAGGACATTTAAGGTACAATGTCCCAATACATGAATTAATGTCCATTGCTGGTAGTAAGCATGTGGTTTTGTGTGGTGTCAAGTAGTTTTTGGTGTGAGTTTTTGACACGCAGATCATGTGTTTCTACTTGTTAAGCTGACAAGTGTAGGTTGTGGTGAGAATTGTGTGGTTTTGCCACTGGTGTGCCAGTCTGCAATGAAAGAATAATTGTTTGAAGGTCCTTAGTTATAGAAATTAAAGAGTTTCGAGAATTCAGATATGGAAACCAGTAAGGATGTTATAGTAAGAACCAGAGTTGGCAAAGACAGGTAAGAGGTAATGATGGGATAGTATGGTAAAGAAACAGTGTTATTGACATGGAATAGCTTGTGTTATGATTGTTGCATGTCTGGACTATGGTCAAGAACTTTGGTAGAGGTATTGAGTAATGAAAGGTGCAGTGAGAGCAGCATTGTAGTGTGGAACAGTACCTGTTTAACTAAGGAATTGTGATTAAGGAATTCAGTAAGCATAACCGTTGTATCTGAGATCTGTGCTAGCTAGCAAGTGTTAAAGAGTGGTTTGAATGATCATGTGATAAGGTATTGGTAAGTAGAGGATCAGAGATAGTAGAGGGTTGAGAGTACATTGTAATTAGAAACAGATAAGCCAAAGAGTTTGAGAATTATGCTGTTATGAATTGAGATGGTGATAGAAAATTAGAGTTAGAGATTATGTAGGTTCGTGCCGAGGTGATCACCTACGAGGATTTCCGAGGATTTCGACTTCCGGCGGTCCGTGCGGCACGGGAACCACGCGAGGACGATGCTCAGAGCGTAGGTGTGCCGTCGGCAAGGAGGTTCTGGCGTCTTCCAGTTGGTAGGAAGACTTCCTACCTTGTTTATAGTTTAATGGCATGTTTGGTTTGGGTTAAGGGTTGGAGCATATGAGGGTGGTTTGCCCTTGTTGTGTTTTACATATTCACAGCTTTGCATGGATTGGATATTCAGTTTTGTGATGGTTTCTCCCGTGTGGCAGTGGGGGGTTCAGCCAATGAGCTGACCACCCTGTGAGCGTTGAAACGCGGCCAAGATAGCAGACACGTTCATGTGAACGCGATGCGCTGAGCCGACACGTTCTGCTTTCCGGTATGTTTGTTAAGTCGGTTGTGAGGTCGCGACCTTGTGGTCTATCGCGTTAGCGTTAAACGCGGTGACAAGGTTGGACGCGACTATGTGTTGACCGAAGGTTTGACCGGTTGGGGTCTGGTGGCGTCGTGTCGGGCCAACGCGACTTGGTCGCGTCACTAAGGCCTGTCGCGACAGCCTTTGGAATAGTGGCCGAAAGAGGCGACGCGACATGGTCGCGGCGCTTGGCCCTGTCGCGACAAGGTTTGGAATGGCGTCCAACTGTCGATGCATTTTGTAAGGCGTTGACTATTGTCGACGCGTTTTGGCTTTGTGTAGGTTCTGTGCTGGGTGTTGGGCAATGAAGGTCTGATGTAGACCTAGCCCGGGTCTGTGGTAATGTTTAATGGTTAATGTGTATAGATCTAACGTGTGATCTTGGTGGTCATGTGATGACCCCGTTAATGAGTGGTAGTGTCTAGGTTGGCTTGAAGGTCACATGGTGACCATTGACAAGCTAAGCTTGACACTTGTATACCAAGGTTATAATAATGGATCGTATACCGTGCTTTGTGTGCTTACCGAGTCTGGTGGTCCGGCGCCTAATCCGGAATACTCCCTAGTTGGTTACCTTAGCACCGGGTGCTTAGGGCTTGTCCCGGTACGTGTGTACCGCAGAGGTCTGAGTACTCTCCTGGACACCCTTCTCTTGTGCTTGAGTAGTACGTCCGGCTGAGGGGAAAGATGACTGGGGACAACGACTTGTGTTTGTGGGTGTGCAGTCATTGTAGCGCGCTCGTGCTTAGGGGACGGACACTAGTAGTCGACACTGGTCCCCAGCTAGTCCTATTCCAGTGACTCACTTTAGGGTTCTCGGCCGGAGTCCCTAAAGGTCTCAGGCTCGGGCCTGCGGATGTGTGAACTGCAGGTTGTGGTGGTTAGTTAGTCTCCACTGTTCTTGGCTTGTTGTTGTGGAGCGGCAGTTGGACCTTCCGTCCGTGACTGTGAGACAAGGAGTGGTTCTTGTGCTTTGTTGTCCGAGTTGCATACTGGCATCATGAACCAGTAGTTCGTTCCTGTGTGGTGGCGTCGTCTCTGTACCGACGACTGTGTTTGACCACTGGTTGTGGTTTGTGTGTGAACCGTTGGTTAAGATTATAACCATGAAACCATTAATCGTTGTGGTGTGCCCTGGAGGTGGCATAGTTCTGTGGTTCAGTGTGGTACCTCGTGGTACCCCTTGTGGGTAGAGTTTGTTGTGGTACGTGAGTCCGACCTCAACTAGTGTTGAGGCGAGACCGTACGTACTGTGGAGGTCTTGTGGTGTGACTCTCCACGTGTTGAATAGATTGGTTTCTGATTACGATGTAGTTTACGGGTGTTGGATGGTTGTCACCAATCCCGATGCTCCGTGTGTGATGGTTAGCTGTGAGACCGTAGCCTAGGCAGTGGTTTGCCGGTGAGGCATATGGTCGAGGTGTTTTAGTTGAAGGATGGACTAGCGGGTTTAGCTAGTCTTGTGTTTCCTTTTACTTTTCAAGGACCGAGGTTTAGCCAGTGTGTTTATGATCAGTTGTAGTTTAACATGCTTGTGTGTGCATGTTATATTTTGGTTTCCGGTGTGCTAGTGAGACCCTTTGGGGTTGAGGTCTCTTATGTAGTTGTGTTTTCTTTGTAGGAGGTCCCTACTGAGCCAGTGATGTGTTGAGGTTCACTCCCTTACAGTTTGTTTCAGGTGTTGGCCGACTTAGCAGGTGTTGGCTGACTTCGGCGTGGTTTACGCAGAGTATTGCAGATTTGTACCACCAGCAATAGAGTAGTTGAGTCATTTGAGCTTGTGCTCCCTCGGGGTATGCCCCAGGTAGTTGTACTCTTTAATTGGACATGTAATATTGTAATTGTGGTCTATTGTACTTTGTGGTTATAGCTATATACACTTGTACTTCCTGTGTTATATATTGTAATTGTGGTCTTTTATATTCATAGTGGACACGTGTTGGGATATCCCTTGCGAAACTTCGGTCCGATCGTAGGAGATGGATCTGGATATGGACCCTTATTGGGTATGAATGTCCAGGGCCGTTACAATTTTGAACAAGTTTACCTCGAAAATTTTTCTAAGTCCACAGAATACTATATGTACTATACTTCGAATTAAGTCTCCGACTTTCAGAAGTCGAATTACAGTATGCAAGTTTACCTCGAAATTTTTCTAAGTCCACAAATTACTCTATGTATATCATACTAAATCCGACTGTTGACTCTGACTTTATAAAGTTGAATTTCTCTGAGTCTTGAGTTCTGAACTCCAACTTTCTGAAGTCGAATGCCACTCTCTGACTCCCAAAAGTCAAGTATCTGCCTTGTTTCTATGGAAGTCGAATGCACATATATCCGACTTCTTATAGTCGAATCTTATATGTTTCACTGCAACTTCTGAAAATCGAATGTCAGGTGTGTCTTCATGATTTTGTCTCTGACTTCTAAAGTCAAATAACACCTTCTTCTGAATCCGACTTCTCTGACAGTCTATGTACTTATACTTTCATTGTGTTGTCAGGATACTTTTTGTTTTTGTGGTGATTCATCTGCTTAATAATCTTTATCAAAACTTGTGGTACCTATATGATTGTTGAATATTAATATTCTATCAGGTCATTATTATTTTAATATATTCTAACAAGATGAGACATATTATACTCTAAATAATCTTCTAAACTTGTTTGTGATTATATTGAAACTTTTATTCAAATTGGTCTCTTGCTTCATGACAGAAGACCAGATCTTCATTCCCTTCAGAAAATATCATGCATTTATTGATTTAAGACGCATGGGTATCTGACAGAGGTTCATCTACCACTGTTAGACCCACACCTTACTTTTTGGTGCAACCGTCTGTCTCTCTTTTATTGGCCTGAAAGCTTGTCTGTCCGAGGATTCTATATTTTACATGTCTTCTATGACTTACCTACCTCAAAAGCATGGAGGTATTCTCTTTGTTTGTCTTGTCTTTGCTGCAGAACATTTATTGATCACGTTTTGAGCATGGAGCCTTCACAGAACATTAATTGGAGTTTGACCTCTAAGCTGTGAAGCTACAAGCCTTGTCTGAAGCCGTTGGAAAGCTAAAAAGGCAGAAGGACTTATGGACAACAACCTCAACAACATCCAAAGGATCAAAGTCTCTCCTCAAATGGCCAGAACTCTAACGGACACTTTCAAACGGCTACATTCCTCTGAAGCTTATATAGAAGCCGAAGTTTGACATAGAGTAACACACTTAGAGTTTTTGGAGACCAGCTAGCAACTTCTTCAATTCACTACTGTCTTCTGCTAGCAGAGATTTCTTCAAGCCTTCTCCTAAGCTGCAAGATTGAGAGCCTCATCATTCAGAAAAATCCCCAAGCTCTCCTCTTCACAGAAGTCTTGTATTGGGTGGCAATTGTGATTGATATTCCTTGATCCACCCCCTTTAGTTTAGAAAGGATCTTACTTGTAACTCCTATTGTTTTCTCCTTTCTGAATTAGGTGTGTTTGCTCATTCTTAGGGCAAACACACAAGTGTCTTTACAATTTTCTCTGTGTAATTTCAGCAGGAGATTTGTTCCTATTGTTCCCCTGCTGTGTAGGAAGACCTTGTAAAAGGTAGCTTTGTACCCCTGTTGAGGGAAGACTTGTGTGGGAGCAAGTGGGCTTGTAATTCCTCTCAAGGGTGAGAGAAGGCCAAGTTCTCTTGGCAGTTAGTGAAATCTCAAGTGGTTAGCTGAGGACTGGACATAGGACTTCCATGTGGGAAGGGCCGAACCAGAAGAAAATTTTCTTTGTGTAATTGTGTGATTGTTTCCGCCAACTTACACTTGAATCACACACTACACTAAATTCTAACAGTTCTATTTAGTGTTGTTTAATTTCAGATAAAAATTTTAAAAGCACAAGAAGTCCTATTCACCCCCCCTAGGACATCATTAGTACCATTTCGATCCAACAAGTGGTATCAGAGTTCGGTCTTCTCAGAAGAATCTAAAGATTTGAGAAGAAATGGCAGCTGAAGCTCACAACTATGAAGGTCAGTCTGTTACAAGGCCACCATTCTTTGATGGTGAAGATTATCAGTATTAGAAGATGCAGATGGAGTGCTTCTTCAGAGGCACAAATTTTGATCTATAGTAGGTAATGGAAAAGATGATTTTGAAATCCTTGGTGAGTCCTCTTCTACTCTTTCCATAGCTGATAAAAGGAACATGTCTTTAAATTATAAGGCTAAAAATTATCTATGTTGTGCCCTCTCTAAAAAAAATTTAATAGATTATCTGCTTGTAGAACTACTAAAGAAATGTGGGATAAACTGCAAGTCACATATGAAGGAACTGATAGAGTTAAACAAACTAGAATGGACATTCTTGTATCTCAATATGAACAATTCAAAATGCTTCCATATGAAAACATAACTCAGATGTACAATCGATTTTCAAACATAATAGTAGGACTGAGTTCTCTAGGAAAGGTTTTTACAAATGAAGAAACAGTAAGAAAAATCCTAAGATCATTAACAATGTTTGGACCCCTAAGGTCACTGCCATTGAGGAAGCACATGATCTAACTCAGCTTTCCATTGATAAATTAATCGAATATTTAATGACTCATGAAATTAATATGGAAAGATTTTTTGAAAATTCTTTGAAAAAGAAAATGCCAAATGCTTTGAAGGTTGCAGATTCTTCCTCTTCTGAAGATTCAAAGGAGAAATCAGATGACAGTGATGATGAGGCAATGCTGTCAAGTAATTGCAAAGGATTCTTGCCAAGAAAAAAAGTTTGGCTCCAAGAGATTCTTCAAGAAAGATAAGAAGAAGAAACCAACCTGCTACGAATGCAATCAACCAGGACATTACAAATCTGAATGTCCTAAGCTAAAGAAGAAGATCAAACAGAAAGATCCAACAAGAAGAAAGGAAAGAAAGAAGTTCAGAAAATACAAGAAAAAGGCAATGGCAGCAGCATGGGATAATGAAGAAGCCACCAGGTCAGACACTTCAAGTTCAGAATCTGAAGAAGAAGAGAAGGCAAATCTAGCCCTCATGGCAGGACTGGATCAGGTAAATTGCGAATATCTTTTACTTCTTGTTCTGAATCTGATTCTGATAGTCTTGAAGATGCCTTCAATGAATTATATGAAAATATAAAATATGTAGTCAAGCAAATGAAAATCATTAAATTAAATTTGCTAAACCAAGACAAGGCTAACACCTTCCTGAAAAATGAAGCAGAAAGGTTAGGACAAAGCTTAAATAAACTAAAAGAGCAAATGAATTATTGTGTGAAGACTTGAAAAATAAAATAGTAAATTATGCAAATAGAATCAAATTTAAAAGAACTAAAAGATGAAGAAAAATTACAAGAAGAAAATAACTATCTAAGAGCAACTATAGAGAAAATATCTAACTGTAAAACATCCTTGTTTGTTAGATTAAAGGCTTTAGGACGGCTAAGAAAAAGTATGGAGTAGGATACACACCTCCACTTAATGAAGAAAATATTGTGCATCCTAAAATATATCCACTCCCCAATTTGTTAAATAAAAAGGAATTAAGAATCCTAAAAAGGTTAACTAATATGTTTATAAACAAAAATAGAAATTTAATAACACTGCACACATTAAGAATGATTTTGATTTATGATGTAGTCACTGTAATCAATTAGGACACACTGTTAGCACATGCACTACCAGACATTTGCGCTGGATTCCTCAGACTAACCATCAAGGACCCAAGAAAAGTTGGGTACCAAAAGTTACAACTTAAATTTATTTGCAGGGTCGCCTGAGAGCATCCAAATGGTATTTGGATAGTGGGTGCTCAAGGCATATGACAGTGATAGGAAGTTGTTTACAAGCTTTAGAGATGAAAGTGGTCAGGTCACTTATGGAGATAATGGTAAAGAAAAGTCTTAGGATGTGGGATAGTAGGAACAAGAGAAAGAATTTGATTGAAGATGTCATGTATGTAGAAGGATTGAAGCACAACCTCATTAGCATCAGTCAACTATGTGATAAGGGTCATTTAGTAAGATTTCAGAATGACAAGTGCATTATTCAAAAGGATGGAAAAACAGTGTTCGAAGCTCAAAGAGTAAAGAATTTATATACCTTACAGTTAGCAGATTAAAAGAAGTGAATTTATGTCTTGCAACCACTAAGAGTGAAGAATCTGAATTGTGGCACAGAAGATTGGGTCATGCAAGCACTTCAGTAATCAAAAAATTGATTAAGCATGATTTGGTTGAAGGTCTTCCGAAGATGAAATTGAAGAAGTATGGAATGTGTACAGCCTGTGCAAAAGGGAAGCAAACCAAGACACCATTTCAATCCAAAACAGTGGTCACAACTTCCAAGCCTTTGGAACTAATTTATTTGGATTTATTTAGACCTATAAGAATAGTTAGTCTTGGAGGAAAGATATATGGCTATGTAATAGTGGATGACTACTCAAGATATACTTGGATGTCTTTCTTAGAAGCCAAATTAGAAACCTTTTCAGCCTTTCTGAAGTTCAGCAAAGTAGTATAAAAGAATCAGAAGTTTAAGATTATCAGTATTAGATCTGATCATGGTGGAGAATTCAAGAATGAAGAATTCATGAAGTTCTGTGAAGAAAATGGAATTGAACATAATTTTTCTGCACCAAGAACACTTCAACAGAATGGAGTAGCAGAAAGAAAGAATAGAACACTGCTAGACATGGCCAGAACTATGCTCACAGAGTACAATTTACCAAGGTATTTCTGGGCAGAAGCAGTCAACACAGCTGCTACATCATCAACAGGTGCATGATCAGACCAATTCTAAAGAAGACCCCATATGAGCTTTACAAAGAAAAGAAGCCCAACATCAGTCATCTTCGACCTTTTGGTTGTAAGTGTTTCATTTTGAATAATGGTAAAGATAATTTAGGAAAGTTAGATGCTAAAAGTGATGAAGGATTTCTGTTAGGATATATTTCAAAACCTAGAGGATATAAGTATTTAATAAAAGAACTGTAACCATAGAACAATAGTGCATATATTATTTGATGAGACTAACCCTTCTATTAAGAGAATAGAAGAAGAAGAAGACTGTGTTGAGATCTGTGCATGGATCTAGAGAAAACATTTCTTGAAGAAGAAAAGGAAGATCCTCCACTAGAAGAACTTCAACAGCAAGAAGAACAACAAGAGGACTGCCTAGAGAATTGAGGTATCACAGAGATCATCCAAGAGAAAACATTATAAGTGATCCTCAAGATAGGGTAAGAACAAGAGGTATGAATATTCCTTGTGATTTTTTTGCTTTTGTATCTCAAATTGAGCCTAGGACAATCAATGATGCACTGGCTGATGAATCTTGGATCCTTGCTATGCAAGAGGAACTTAATCAGTTTCAACGCAGCCAGGTTTGGACTCTTGTCCCTAGACCTTCTGACCATCCAGTTATTGGGACCAGATGGGTCTTCAGAAATAAAATGGATGAATCAGGAGTAATCACCAGGAACAAGGCCAGACTTATAGCACAAGAATATTCCCAAGAGGAAGGCATTGATTTTGATGAAACTTATGCACCAGTAGCTAGATTAGAGGCAATTAGAATTTTATTAGCATATGCATGCTCCCTCAACATCAATTTTTCCAAATGGACGTTAAAAGTGCTTTTTTGAATGGCTTTATAAAAGAAGAAGTTTATGTTGAGCAACCACCAGGTTTTGAAGATACTAAATATCCAAATTATATTTTTCGTTTAAAGAAAGCACTATATGGTCTGAAACAAGATCCAAGAGCGTGGTATGAAAGATTAAGTGCTTATCTTATATCACATGATTTCACAAGAGATAAAGTAGATAACACACTATTTATTAAGAAGTTTTTAGAAGGAATCTTAATAGTTCAAATATATGTTGATGATATATTTTGGCTCTACTAATGAATCACTTTGTAAATTCTTTGAGAACCTTATGCAAAGTGAGTTTGAAATGAGCATGATGGGTGAGCTTAATTACTTTCTTGGGTTGCAAATAAGCAGACCAAGGAAAGTACTCACATTTGTCAAACCAAGTATATTTCAGATCTACTTTCTAAATATGGCTTTGACAAGTGTAAGCCCTTAGGAACACCCATGAGCTCTGGAATTAAGTTAGATAGTGATCCACTTGGCAAGAAGGTAGATCAAAAAGTCTATAGAGGCATGATAGGATCACTACTCTATCTTACTTCTAGTAGACCAAATATAATGTTCAGTGTATGTTTGTGTGCAAGATTTCAAGTTGATCTTAAAGAACCATGTTCATGATGTTAAAAAAAATTTAGATATCTTATAAACACAAGTAAATTAAGTTTATGGTATCCCAGATGTTCTGATTTCAAATTAATTGGATATAGTGATGCTGACTATGCTGGATGCAAAATAGATAGAAAAAGCACCAATGGTGCTTGCCAAATACTTGCAGGTTGCTTAATTTCTTGGTCTTCTAGAAAGCAGAATTCAGTGGCATTATCCACAACAGAAGCAAAATACATTGCAGCTGGAAGTTGTTGTACTCAACTAATGTGGATCAAACACCAATTGGAAGATTATGGTCACACACTTCAAGAATTACAATGCTGTGTGACAATACAAGCGGAATTAATCTGACCAAAAATCCTATCCAGCATTCAAGGACAAAGCATATTGAAGTTAGACATCACTTCATCAGGGACCATGTAAGTAATGGTGATATTTTACTTGAGTTTGTCTCTACAAAAAATCAACTTGCTGATATTTTTACCAAACCTCTTCCTGAGGATAGATTTACATCTATTAGAAGAGAAATAGGTAGTGCAATCCTGATTAAATCACTGTGAAAATTTCATGATTGAATTGTATGTTAAGAACTCACTGTGAAATTCTCCAAGTCCCAGTACTGCGACTCATGAAGTCGGAGTGGAGACTACGACTTCTCAAGTCGGAGTCTACCATGACTCATGATGAGGAAGTGTGCTCTGCGACTTTTATAAGTCAGATGTAAAAATTCGACTGTTTACAGTTGGAGTCTGTATAAATGCTCTCATTAAATTAATATAATAATGGTAATAATTTTTAAATTTAAAGGAGTATTTATTACATAACGGTTCCCCATCGTTCATCTCCTCATCCTTGGGCAGTTACGACTCTAACTTTTATATTAGAACATCCATTCCCTTTTCCAAAGCACCCTTTCAAACTCTCTCCGACTCTCCTGTCGTCTTCTTCCTCTTCCCGCGTACACTGTTCATCTTCTCCGGCAACCGTCTTCAGAGCAACTCCAAAGCTCTCATTTTCTCTGAAAAAAGGTAAGATCTTTGAATTCTAAACTGCATTTCTTTCACTCCTTTGACAGTCTCCTAAGTCTTCTCCATCTCCTTCTGTCTAGATGGCATCATCTAGGGCTCCGAAGGAACTCAGTTCACTCCTGAACAGCTCCAATGCCTATCCTCTGCTAAGTTTTCCATCTGTCCGGGGAAGGTTGTAGATTTCTCTCAGTTACATGGTAGCTTAGTATGGGTAGAAGAACCCTAGCTGCGATGGGTTGGACTAGATTGTGTCAGATTTCTGAACCCACAGTTGAGAATGCCCTTAAGGCTTTCTTTGTCACCCTTCAAGTCTCCTCAGAGAGTTCAGTGACAGGCTATGTGAAAGGCACCAAAATTATAGTTTATGAAGATTTTCTAGTAGAACTTTTGGATTGTCCCAACTCCGGCATAAGCTTAGTGAGATAGTCTCTATGGATAAATAGAAATGGGCATCATTGGAAGTCTGGGGACAGTAAGCAAGAAAGGTTTTTAGTCAATGAGTTATCTGCAGAGAAGAGGATCATCCATTCAGTCATTACAAATATCATCACACCAAGGCCGAGACCCATTCTTCCATACTGCCAGGGATGGTAGTTTATTGTTTTTGGCTATTCAAAGACATAGGTCAACCTGCCCGCAGTTATTTGGAAAAGATGATAGCATCCAAAAATTTCAGGAGTCCCTTCCTTATGGACCACTGCTTACCTTGATTTTTAAGAGATTCTCAGTGGACCTTAGTGGTGAAATTTCTGTGGGAGTAAGAAAAGATTGGCTTGTCTACATTGAGAAGAAGTCACTACTCTTTGGAGAACAGAAGTCAAAATTTATAGGTTAAGGATTTTGTGCCCAGTGCACCCATGTGATGTTTCCTGATGAAGCACAGGATTCCTCTTCCATTCCAGCTAGTCAGCAAGAAGCTGAAGTTAGAGAAGATAGAGGAGAAGCCTCTACTCAAGATCATCAAGTACAACAATAGGAAGAAGAGCACAAGGGATTCAGCTAGAACAAGAGCAATTCCATCAAGAACAAGTTCCTGCCTCATCTCCAGGACATGATGCACCAGAAGAGACCATAATCAGGTACTAAGAGATCTAAGAGGTAAGGGAGTAGCACAAGAACAAGATGATTTTCCTAGATCTACTCCTGTCATGCAAGAATTTAAAGAAGTACAGCATCATTCCTCCCCTTCTCATTTTGAGACCCAGCCTAGGTCTCAGGGGGAGAGTAGTAATCATATGAATATGATCATGGATCTACTGACAAAGCAACAAGAGAGCTTGTCAGTCCTACATATGCAAGTTGAATTTATTGATGCCAAATTTGATGCTATGGCTGAGGAGGTCCAGCAAATGAAGGACCTATTGCTTCAGTTAGTGTGCCAACAGGGCACCAAGCAGCCTTCTGGACAACCATCTTCTCATCCAGAAGAGCAGCAACCACCAGCTCAGCAGCAACATGAAGCACAAGAAGCTCAAGTGCAACAGCAACATGACCAAGAGCAGCAGCAAGAGCAAGAGAAGCAGCAGCAGCCTGAGCAAGAGCAGCAGTTGGAACAGCAGCAGCAGCAGCCTGAGCCAGAGCAGCCCTCAGTAGCAATTGTGGAAGATCAGCAGAAGCCTGAGCAGCAGCAGCAATCTTCAGTAGCAGTTGAGTCAGAGCAGCAGCAGCAGCAGGAGTCTAGGCTTAAGAGGCCCCTAGAGTCTCTAGGTTTAGAGGAAGATGCCAGGTCCAAGGTCAAGACCTTTAAGAGGAAGGTTAGAAGAAGACTCCATAAGAATGGTCATCTTGTGTCCTCCAACCCCTTGACCATTTTCTCTCCTCCTCCACCTGGACCAACTCCTCCTAGGCTCTACTCCTACTATTTCCTCTGCTCCTACTCCTCCTGAACCACAACCACTACATCTTCATCTTAACCTACTGCCCCCACTGCACTCACTCCTCCAGCTCCTTCTGTTGATGCACCACAACAACAACCTCCACCTCCTACCTCATCTGATCCTCCTCCCTCTACATCTCTTCCAGAGGATCAGCCAATTGCCTTTGATAATGTCAAGTTTTCCATCTATTCTCTGAAATACTATTTCAAACCATCTCAGGCAACTAGGCTCACTCTCCAAACCCAACCTCCTAGTTTCTTTTCTTCTCTTCCTACTGCATCCACTCCTCTAGCAGGCAGATCCACCCTCTCACTGTCAGAAATAGTACCTAGTGTACTACTTTCATCTAAAGGTGGGAACATGCTAAAAGAGAACCCTGCCAAATTACTTCCTCCTTTTTGGTATGCATTTACTACCATTCAGAACATCACATGAACCTGTTCAGAGAATTCCTATCCATCAAGGCATTCCTTGAAGTCCATGAATACCAGGTTTCACCTTTGAGGACTAGCTTCCATCTCTCCTTCATACATCACAAGTATTGTTGGCTGATCTCCAACTGATCTCTCAGAAAAGCCACAGTCTGAATTCCAAAGAATTTCTTGAAATCTATCCTGGTGAAGCCACCAAATACCAGCAAACCCAATCCAGGAACCAATTCATGGATCTTCATCTGAATATTAGGTTCTATGACATGTTTGGCAACCTCATTAGAGACTCTCAGGTCAAGTACACTAAGATGAAGGAATTCAACCTTGCCAGATTCAGATTGGGACTGCCTGATGTCAACAAAGGCCAATGGGAAAACATCTTAAGAGGTCAGAGATAGATTTCCCCCTCCATGACTGTTGGATTATCTTCTGGCTTGTACCCAAGCTTAGTTGGTGCCATTTCTGCAAGAAAAGATTTTGCTCAGCTTATTTTCAACAGGCACATCCGAATAGCTACCAGGTTCAGGATCAAATATAATATGAAATTATCTTTTCATAGGTTTGCCCTCATGCAAGCACCTAAGAATTCCCAGCACATGTTAGACTTTCAGATTTGTTTTGCTGAGTCTGAGAGATTCACAGAGGATCAATGGGCAGCTGCATATCCTGAAGACCATTCCGATTGTGAAAAGTTGAAGATCTCAGTGGCTGAGTATCTCTGCAAAGGTCATGAGACTCTTTGGAAGTCTATTGCTCATAAATGGAAGCAGAGGTACTTAATCTATTATCAAGCCAAGGAAGCTGCAATTCATCAAGGACTGCATTGGAATATCACTATGCATGACTTTCTTCATTTAGCAGCCCATAGGAAATTTGTCCCTCTCAAAACTCTTCTGGGTCGTAGTCACTATTATAAGAGACTCACCTGGTTCCACAACCGTCATCTAAAATCTTATAGGAAACTCCCTCAGATAGGCCCCACCTATAAGATTGATGCTAGTCTCTTTGAAAATTTCTTCCCTGACAATGAGAAGAAGCTGTGGAATCTTCTCCAGCCTTTCTTAGATCAAGTCCCTCATTCCTTGTACTTACCTAGCTCCTTATCCAAGTCCTAAACACTCTTATGTACTTGAGTATTTCAGTTTATGAATACAATATTTGTTTCTTATTTATGTTTCTGGATATAGATTCATCTCCTTTTCTCCTTCCTTATGCTACCTTTTCTGTTAATGGCACAAAGGGGGAGAAAGAAGTGAGAAACAAATAACTAAAATCTTCACTGTTTTTTAAAGTTTTTTGTCATTAACAAAAGGGGAGAATTGTTAAGCAACTACCCCTAAAAAAATCATTTAATACTTTAAATTCTTATAACATTGTGATTTTACTATGACAAAACCTTTAAAAGACTCTTTACAATTAAATACACTAATACATATACCACTAAATATTTTGAACAAATTTACCTCGAAAAATTTTCTAAGTCCACATACTACTATATGTATTATACTTCGAATTTAGTCTCTGACTTTCATAAGTCGAATTACAGTATGCAAGTTTACCTCAAAATTTTTCTAAGTCCACAAACTACTCTATGTATATCATACTGAATCCAACTATTGACTCCGACTTCATAAAGTTCAATTTCTCTGAGTCTTGAGTTCTGAACTCCAACTCTCTGAAGTCGAATGCCACTCTCTGACTCTGAAAAGTCGAAGTATCTGCCTTGTTTCTATGGAAGTCGAATGCACATATATCCGACTTCTTACAGTCGAATCTTATATGTTTCACTGCAACTTCTGAAAATCGAATGTCAAGGTGTGTCTTCATGATTCTGTCTCCGACTTCTAAAGTCGAATTACACCTTCTTCTGAATCCAACTTCTCTGACAGTCTATGTACTTATACTTTCATTGTGTTGTCAGGATACTTTTTGTTTTTGTGGTGATTCATCTGCTTAATAATCTTTATCAAAACTTGTGGTACCTGTATGATTGTTGAATATTAATATTCTATCAGGTCATTATTATTTTAATATATTTTGACAAGATGAGACATATTATACTCTAAATAATCTTCTAAACTTGTTTGTGATTATATTTGAAACTTTTATTCAATTGGTCTTTTGCTTCATGACAGAAGACCAGATCTTCATTCCCTTTAGAAAATATCATGCATTTATTGATTTCAGACGCATGGGTATCTGACAGAGGCTCACCTACCACTGTCAGACCCACACCTTACTTTTTGGTGCAACTGTCTGTCTCTCTTTTATTGGCCTGAAAGCTTGTCTGTCCGAGGATTCTATATTTTACATGTCTTCTCTGACTCACCTACCTCAAAAGCATGGAGGTATTCTCTCTGTTTGTCTTGTCTTTGCTGCAGAACATTTATTGAGCACGTTTTGAGCATGGAGCCTTCACAGAACATTAATTGGAGTTTGACCTCTAAGCTGTGAAGCTACAAGCCTTGTCTGAAGCCGTTGGAAAGCTAAAAAGGGAGAAGGACTTATGGACAACAACCTCAACCAACATCTAAGGATCAAAGGTCTCTCCTCAAATGGCCAGAACTCTAACGGACACTGTAAGGCCCTCAAATTTTGTCCTTTTATTTTGTTGTGTGTGTAGATTCGTGCTTGTGTGTAAATATTATGCATGCATATGTAGATATCTACGTACATATTAGCTAGGTGTACTTACGTATGCACGTGTGTGTTAGTTGTAAACATTGTTTGTTTGCATGGTGTATTTTGTACATTATACTACATATATTGCATGTATATATATAGCGTATATATGGTTTTCTGCATGGTTTAAGCTCTGTTGAAGAGCAAATTGGCGTCAACATGGATGGACGTCCATGTTGAGTAAACGTCTATGTCGATGGACGCCAGCTTTGAGGTAAACGGCCATGGATGTGGACGTCTACTTCTCTGATTTTCTGTGCGCAGCAGACCCCGAAATTTCTGGTTGGGCTTGCTCACCGATTGGGGAGATGTCCCCAACGGCTCTCAGCTCTCCCATAAGTCCTGCGTGAGACCCCAAGCCCTACCTTATAAAAATACATCTCTTTGCAACCTGCAAGAGCTCTCTTGGCTCTTGGCAAAGGGAAAACCCTAGCTGTGAGAAGAAGAGAGAAAAACTGAACTTGTGAGCTTGGATTCGGCGATCAGAGACTTCTTCCGACGATCCACTGCAACTGGAAGGAAGATTGGATGTAGGGGAAGGCTTCCCCAACACTGGACTGGAGCATACATCGACCTAGAACCCGAAGGAAGGAGTTGTGGAGACTTCTTGGCCTTGCCCAAGGAGAGATTCAACAGCCATTTTGATCCCTTGGAGGTTTTTCTAAAGGCAAGTAACCCATCCCCGTGATGCATGTATGTGTCCAGTAGGTCTTACATATTTTTGGGATTTTACTCGTGTCCTGGAACCCCCACATTCACCCTTTTCTTTGGAGCTCGGTCTGTGTTTTTGCACAGACAGGAACCTAACGGCAAGATCTCTTACCGTTAAGCTCTTCAGTAGGCGACAGACGATGTTGCCGTTAACCCCTTTGAACGGCTAGCCTTTGCCATTTAGTTCTTCAGGACAGAACAGTGAGCTGTTCTTCCTTATATATGATTAAATTCTGAAGTTTTTCGCATGAGGATATATTGTAAACGTATATGCTATGTATTATGAATGGTGGAATGCGTTGTGAGATTTTGTGAATTTCTGTAAATAGTATGAATGGTTAAATTTATGAAAAATACATGTTAGAAGAGACCTTGGTTGTGTTAGTCTACTGTTCACATGATTCGTGAGGAATTTGAGTGCCATAATTTTTCTAGACCATGTGTATATATGTCAATCCATGCTCTGCAAAATTGGAAATTTTCCCATGATCATGTGATTTATTACAATTTCGGTAATGAAATTAGAAAGCATGTGTAGGGTCATGTAAAAATCACAGTAAATAGTATGATGTGAGATAAATTCGGGAAAATTTTCTATGATAATTTGCATGTTAGGTACAGGTCTGAGAACTGTTAAATCCGACATTTATATTGTGCTTCCATGATAACTGAATTATTAATGGCATGTGAATGAGTGTTTCATTTTTTGTAAATTCTGTGTAATTCATAAAAATGTAAAAATTTGCATGAGTGGTCTTAAACCTGCAAACAGTGTGTGGTTAAATTTTCATGAGATTTGGGTAACAGTAGGTTATATTGTGAAATTTCCATGTGAAAATGAGTTATTAATGCATGCTATCATGATTACGGTTTGATTATGTGTTTTCAACCTGATTAGTGTAAATTACTGAGTGTTTAAACTCTGTCAAACAGTAGCACTATGATTTAGGAAAACTGAACCATGTGCTTAATAGCGAAAAAGTAAGTGATGCGTAAATTGAACGAAATGGGTGTGTGATAAAAAATCGGAATGTGTAAAATGTGTCGTGTGTGACACTGCTTCCATAGAGGGCTGTGGAACCTTACCGTGAAAAAGTCCCCACGGGAAGGTTCAATGTGTTAAAATCCTATGGGCAGCAGGATGAAATCCTAGAGGTGGACAAGTACCACTGGTTAGGGTGAGAGTTCTTCTCCCGGTCTGCGCAGTACCAAGAGCCGTCACTGTGTTGCCTAGGTGGCGTCTATGTGTTATGTGTTATGTGATGTGAATGTGTCCTTCTAGTGGTGGTTTGGACTATGTGTCACGGCATCTAAATGTGAAAATGTGAATGTGTATATGCGCAAATTGTGTAGTGTGAACATGTGTATATGTGTAATGTGTAAAAGTAAACAATGTGAATGTGCAAATGTGTAAACATGTGAAACAATGTGTTAGAATGTGAAATTGTGATTCATGTTATGAAAATGTGGGATTCATGTCAAAACAGCAACCTTATATGTTTATAACAATGTTTTACATGTGCAAAAATATGTAGAATCCATTTGGGAGTATTTTCCTTGTATGTGTGTGAAAAACTCATGCTAAATTGCTATCATGTTGTAGCTTAATTGTGAATGTAGCTCTCATGCGGATAGATAAGTAGAAAGCATGTGGTAGGTATTCTAAATTGGAATGACATAAACCATGTATCATGTGTTGTGAATTATGTAGAAATATCATGACAGGTTGTCTCTTATCATTGTTTCAACCATGCTATATGTTTTGATTTAATGAAATTGAATGTAGGACTTACTTGGATGTATGCATGTATGATGTGTATGGAGTTTACTTGCTGAGTCTTTAGACTCACTCTTGCTTCGGCGTACAGGTTTAGCAGGTGACCCTACTTCCTTGGAGGAAACCGTTGAGAGCGACTCCGAGCGAGGAGAGTAGAGTGTTGTGGAGTCACCATCATTGTACTTTCACTTTCATAGTATGTAAGTTGAACATATGTATTTGGAATGTATGTAATTGTGAACAAACAATGTAATTTGAATTTTGTATTTCATTATGTGGACTTAGTTCCTTAAATTTCTATATGGATCATGTATGTTTAATGTGGATGATGAAATGAAAAGACAGTGGTTCTTTTACTTCGGCTACTCTACATTCATATTTGTGTACATCTCAATCATGTGTGTTAGTACTTGGGTAAATGTCCCACTGTGACGAGACTCACTATACCGACGTAGATTGGTATAATCGTACTGATATAAGGAGGGTCGTCGCAGACACTTTCAAACGGCTACATTCCTCTGAAGCTTATATAGAAGCCGAAGTTTGAAATAGAGTGACAACACTTAGAGTTTTTGGAGACCAGCTAGCAACTTCTTCAATTCACTACTATCTTCTGCTAGCAGAGATTTCTTCAAGCCTTCTTCTGAGCTGCAAGATTGAGAGCCTCATCATTCAGAAAAATCCCCAAGCTCTCCTCTTCACAGAAGTCTTGTATTGGGTGGCAATTGTGATTGATATTCCTTGATCCACCCCCTTTAGTTCAGAAAGGATCTTACTTGTAACTCCTATTGTTTTCTCCTTTCTGAATTAGGTGTGTTTGCTCATTCTTAGGGCAAACACACAAGTGTCTTTACAATTTTCTCTGTGTAATTTCAGCAGGAGATTTGTTCCTATTGTTCCCCTCCTGTGTAGGGAAGACCTTGTAAAAGGTAGCTTTGTACCCCTGTTGAGGGAAGACTTGCGTGGGAGCAAGTGGGCTTGTAATTCCTCTCAAGGGTGAGAGAAGGCCAAGTTCTCTTGGCAGTTAGTGAAATCTCAAGTGGTTAGCTTGAGGACTGGACATAGGACTTCCATGTGGGAAGGGCCGAACCAGGATAAAATTCTTTGTGCAATTGTGTGATTGTTTCCGCCAACTTACACTTGAATCACACACTACACTAAATTCTAACAGTTCTATTTAGTGTTGTTTAATTTCAGATAAAAATTTTAAAAGAATAAGAAGTCCTATTCACCCCCCTCTAGGACATCATTAGTGCCATTTCGATCCAACATTAATTACAAAGTGATGCAAAATAGCAAAATACTCATATAAATAAATGACTGAGTAATAGGTTAGCTTTGGACATTAAAATGAAGTCGATATGATAGATAATATGTATGACATCTAAACATAATACAAAAAATAAATTAGGGTAGTAAAGTGTGTAAAAAGAAGATAATAGTAGCCCACGGGTCCAAAATATCCTTTTAGTCTACTATTAAATAGTCTTCTTACGCAAAGTACCCTCCAGTCTTCTTATTTCTTTCTCTCTTTTCTATCTCCCAAGCACTAACTCCAACTCCCTAACCCTACCCCTCATTATAAGGAAAGGAGAAGGATCTAGAGGATAAGGACAAGAGGGACAATGTGTTTGGATAAGGATGATTATTTTTTTATATTTCTCTCAGTCATGTTGCACCTTTAATATAGAGTTTTAGTTATCAACTCTTAGTGAGAATCAAGTCTGAAAGTTAAATCAAGTTTTAAAGAACTCTCAAAATCAAGTCTCCGATAATCGAGTTCAAAGAAATCAAGTCTCAAAAATCAAGTCTTAGAAAATCGAGTCTCAAAAAATTGACTCCCAGATATATCAACTCTCAAAGAATTGACTCCTAGACAAATTGACTCTTAGAATTGATTCCTAAACAAATTGACTTTCAGACATAATTAACTCCCAAAGAATCAATTCCTAGACAAATCGACTCTTAGATGTAATCGACTCCTAAAGAATCAACTCCCAGACAAATTTACTCTCAGAATTGACTCTCAAACAAATCGACAATCAGACATAAGCATCGACTCCAAGATAAATCGACTCTCAGACATGAGAATTGACGTTGAAACAAGAGAATTGATCCTCAGAAAATCAACTCTCAGACTTAAGAGAATTGACTTTTAGACAATCTACTCTCCGACTTGAGAGAATCAACTCCTAGAGTTAGAATTGATTCTCAAACAAATCGACTCTCAGAATCAACTCCCAAACAAATCAACTTTCAGACACAGTAATCAACTCTATAAAAAATTGACTTTTAGAATTAAGAGAATTACTTTCATAAAATCAACTCTCAAACTTAAGAAAATCGACTCTCAGAGTTAAAAGAATGATTCTCATAACAAGAGATTATTGGCTTATGAATATAATACTTAGAGACGAATCAATTGTCTTTCAAGGCAGATCTAAAAATCGATAAAAATATTAACGTGTTTAACTACAGTGGACTTAGTCACAACTAAGGGAATCAACTCAGAGTTATAAATTGATTTTCATTATGTGAAATGGGAAAAAAAATAAAAGTGGTGTCCTAACATTGGGTCTCCCTAGCATAGCCAACATTGTGAGCGAGAAGCTTGACTATGCTTTTCTTCTTTATGTCCTTCAACTTGTTCAAGGTCTACTGCCTACTTTTGTGTATTGTCTTTCATCTTGGTAGGCACTCTTCTCAGGTCTAATGTAGCACAAAAGGTAGTATCCTAAATAGCATGAGAGTGCTTACCTTTTATGGTTGTCATATTATCTTTTTTTCTCTCTTTTTAAGATGAGACAAAACATGCTTTAAAATAATCTTGCAACTCAAGAAGACAAGTTAGTGCTCAAGACATATTTATAATGATGCATTTGAATGTTTTGAATATTATATCATTCTTTGCAACAAGTAGCCTGATTTATATAATAAACACATATTCTTAATTAGTCAAGAAGCTTGCATGTCAAACAATCTAAGACTTGGTTCAACATATAATATATTATTACTTGACGTACAAGGCAATATTCATTTTAGATATTCAAACATGATTTTTCCAATCATAATATGCATAATTGATTTATGAAAAGTTTAGCTCAGTCGCTACACATACATACAATCAATTATAACAAACTCAATTTTATAGGCAAAGCATAAGCATAATCGATTTAAAGGCTATGTAGTAAAAGCTTAATCAATGACTGGGTAATGCAAATTAGTATTAAGAACGTATTCGATTATGCTTATGCTTGTTTAAGCTTAATTGATTATCATTGAAAAGATAAAACTCAATATTGATGTCATGATGGATTAATAAGTATATAGAGTAAAGCTTAATGGATCATTCCATAGATGATAAGTTTCAATATTTAAAATATAATTGATTGAAGTATATTCAAAGTAAAGCTTAATCGATTTACATTGGAAAACTTCATATTAAAAACTTAATCGATCAATGCATATATGAAGTGAGACTTAATCAAATAGTCATGTTGCATACTTAGCTATTTTTACACCACTTAAGGTATGATCAATTGGCTCAATGTGTGGAAGTACTTAGTTGTCTTTGCTCAACTAGGCATTATTGATTAACAAGTAAGCATTGTAAAGCATAATCGATTGTAAACATGATTTAGTCACTTGAGTTCAATTGAAGACATGATTGGTTAATAATAAATTCATAGTGATAATTCATCGATTAACATGTCTATTGTGTACTTGAAATTTTTTACACACTTGAACACATAATCAATGTCAATGTCTACTAGTGTGTACTTAGAAACTTTTCGGTCCCAAAAGACATAGTTGATTAGTTCGTTCACTATGTGGACTCAAAAAATTTTCGCATGTGATATTTGATTGATTGTCGAAGTCATTGTGTGGACTTAAAAAAATATTGGCATGAGAAATTTAATCGATTTTTGTGTTCACTGTGTGGACCTAGTCGATTCTTGAGATAAGTTATATAATTGATTAATGTGTCCTTCTATGTGAACTTAGAAAATTTTGCACAAAGGAAGATTTAATCAATTATCGACTAAACAATTGAAACATAATCGATTAACCTATACAAAGTGTGGACTTAGAAAATTTTCGATACCTCACACAGTTGGATACATAACCAATTGAAAGTAACATAATTGATTAATTCACATAACATTGTATGAACTTAGAAAATTTTAACGGTGTGGAAACTTAATCGATTATTGATAGAATGGAGTGAAACATAATCGATTAGCTCATACTGTGTGTGGACTTAGAAATTTTTTTATGTCCTTCATAGTAGTAACATAATTGATTGTCAAAAGTAACATAATCGATTAACACGCACATATAATACCATTATTTAATCGATTATCAAGTACATGTTTGTGGACTTGAAATTTTCCCGATGCTACTATCTAACCATTTTCATTTACACTTAATTGATTCTCATTCCATCTTGTGTGCCTTGAAAGAATACCAATAGTTCAAGAGTTCATCGATTCTTGATGGAAGCTTGTGGACTTATAATGAATCCAAAGAGATTAATATTGAGTCTTTGAAATCAGTAAAAGTCCAATCACTGTCGACCACACATAAAACTTTGATTCTGAATATGCAATCATCATAGTCATACATGAAATACCATCATCACAGTAAACATGAAACATGCTCATCATATATATACATAGCGATGAACTTACCATGAAATTCAACATTCTATTCATGAATCAATCATGTAACTTAATTCTTTGAGCATGATATATTTGACTTGATAAATATGATATTGTATATAAAAAAATTAATTAATCACTCAATCTGAATATGAGCATTTTGTTGATCGCTCAAAATTAAATATTATAGAGATATTATTGCAATGTAACCTGCAATAGGAAAGACCTCTTCTTCTTCTCTTTTAGCTTTTCTCTCTCTTCTATTCTCTTAGTTTCATGCATATTAGATAGGTCGTACATTACATTATCTTCGCTCTTACATTGTTTTCAACTCACACAGCATGAATTCACACACATCTTTTCCCTAATCAGGGGTTTAAAATTCTTCTTGGTAATTTTCCTTCGTATTATTCATGTTTATTCTTTTCATGAATGGATGCTACACATGCACATGTTCTAATATATTTTCCTCTCTCCATTTTGATCTTTTTGGTAGGAAACTAGGTAGATACAACACAAGGCCTTCATCCTTTGGATGCATGGCTGAGGAATGAAGAAGGAAGAAAACACAATTTCTTACACAAAAGGTAGAAGGTGTCCTTATATCTTAACGTGTTTAAGATGTGTTCGTCAAGACAGACATGTTTACACTCAGCTTGGCCTTTTACCCTTCTGTTTCAACTTCCAGGATAATTAGCTTCAATTCTTCTTTTTATTCCCTTGTAATTCCCATGGTGGTGATCATAGTCTTTATTTATTATTTTCTTCATATTTCTTGGGGTTCAACTTCATATTTATTTTATAATCATCAATGCACTTTTCGCTTTTGTGTGAAAACTGATTTTGTTAGTTATAAAGACAAAGTGAAAATTACACCAAAGGAGATTATGAGGAGAATAAATACTGAATATCATGTCAACGTTTCGTACAAAAAGCATGGATAGAAAAGTGTTTGGCAGTGAAGGAAATCTTTGACCATTGATTAATATTGATCAAACTCATTTGTATGGAAAATATTCAATGATTCTAATGATTACTACTAGTAGTGTAGAGGTAGATGATTATATTCAACTAGAAGAACATGTATCTTTGAATTTCAAAAAGTGTTAGCTAAAATTGAGAAAATGAATACTATTGCAAAGAAGTGGTTTAAAGATGTTGACTATGAGAGGTGGACAAAGGTACATGATAGGGGCAGACAATTTGGCATGATGACAACAAACGTTTTTTGAAGTTTTAATAGTGTGTCAAAAGGAGCACATGGAATTTGCCTATTCAACTTTAGTATTGTAAGAAACTTCTATATGTTAAAGGGTTTTTTTTTTTTTTTGGGGGGGGGGGGGGGGGGTCAAAGATCATGCAAATGGTTTGAAGTGAGAAATCTACATTTGTAACACCCCAAAATAATATATATTGAAAATGGAGAATAAGGTAATGATTTTATTTATTAAAAATAATCATTTTCATGAGACATAATTATCCTTAATTTAGGATTATTCTTATATTTTTAATATAATTCTATTATTGTTTTCATATGTGCGCACTCCGACAGGGCGCCACCAGAATTCGGTAACGAAATTAAAATTTGACAACATCATAATTCTTAGAAAATGTGCTGATTTTTAAACATAAATATCATGAATTATTGATGCATGGATTTCAAGATTAAGTCGACATAATGATTTTCTGGGCAATTTTTAGTGGACGAAAAATTATTTCCAAAAATTAAACTAAAATCACCAAAATTGTTAAAACATTTCAGTTAGCTTATGTTGAAATTTTAACTTGGTTTAACATCATTTAGATACAAAAATATAAGGACAAGGGTCCAGATGAATTATCTCCATTTACGAAACCCATTTTTAGAATTTTTTTTTAGCTTACGTAGTCTTGGCTACGTAAGGCATTTATCCCTTGTGTAGGTAAGTTACACGTATCTTAATACGTGTTAGAAGTGAAAACCTTACTGTAAACGTGGCTAAGTAGGAAAAGTAGGAGATTTTTATCCTCAATGCGTGGGCTTTTTACAGTGACAGGTGGGGGGATTACGTGCCAGCCATGCATGTAACCTCAAGGCTTATATAAGCTTCCTTGGTCAGCTTCCACGAGAGTTTTGGCTATTTCTGGGCTAATACCATTACTGTGATTGTCATCTCCATCAACTACTTCTGCTACTACGGCTGTTGTTGTTGCTGCTGCTGCCATTACTACCACTGTTGTTCTTGCTGCTACAGCTGCGATTGCTACGACTGCTGCTGCTGCTTTTGTTGTTTTCCTTATGAAAGATCCTCATATGGGAGAAGAGGAGGATTTCCATTTCTCCTGTAGTCAAGTAGGATTCTCCTTCCTCTTGTTTCCTTCTTCTTGTTCCCACTCTCTATTTGAGTCTTGAGGATAAGCATCTACCTTGGCATTATCCTTGACTTATATTCAGTAAGCTATGTAGGAATGTGAATTCATTCTTTTTCCTCCACTCTATTCATATTTTTAGAGGTTGTTCATGTACATTTGATGTGAGAGTTCTTCCAGTTTCCAAAAGAATCTCATGAAGGACTTATATAGAATTTTCTCTCTTCCAAAAGTCCCCCACATCATCCATACTGTGAGTATCTCCTCTCTTCAATCTACTAAAGTTGTTTACTTTTCTTCATGATAAGGTGTGTAAATAATATACACAAGACCACAAACCATTGTTTGATCTTCCATAGAAAGTAGAAGCACTTAGAAAGTGTCTTTCTAGCCGTTTTAAACCTTTCTAAAAAGAAAGACCAGCGTCTATCGACAAATACCCATGGTTCCAGAACCCAAAAACCAGAGCTGTTGACAACCACCAGTAGCTGTTGACAACCAACCAGTAGCTGTCGACAACCAACCAGACTAACTAGTAGCTGTCGATAACCACTAGTGGCTGTCGACAACCACCAGTCAGTTGTCAACAACTAAGGCCAGATTTCAGAATGCAGTTCTGGATGGAGCAGTAGCTGTCGACAACCACCATTAAATGTTGATAAAGAGAACCATTTCTTCATAATTCAAAGTTGACACATTCTTGTATTGTCCAAACAAGTTGCCTCTCCCATTTTCTTGGATTCTAAACTATTATACCATTGGAATGAATCATTTAATCATCATCTACATCCATTTTTGGATTATTCTTAGACATTTCCGGTTATGTTGTTTCCTACATCTTCTTGATATCTTTAAAATTAACTCATAGAACCATGTTATTGTGATATTAAGAATACTTATGTACCATACATGCATGCTTAGCAAAAGTGAAATTTGATGACAACTTTGGGTTTTTGGACCCATTTGAAATAAATGTCTGTGCAAATGGGGTTGATTCAGTCCCGGGAGGAGCACCCGAACTCGTTTACTGGCCATACGGAACGATAATGGATCTACTAGATGTTGGCATTACATCATATTTGCTTGATTTGGTCATCATTTTATTCAGATATAAGTTGAATATGTATTACGTACTTGAACCAGTATGTGGTTATTGTACTGAATTCTTTTCTGTACAAGCTTTAATTCAGTACTCTCTTTTCATAGTGGTCATCTACTTATAAAGATTATAATCACCCTTGATATTAAGTACTGCCACCAATCAAGTACATTGCCTAATTTTATAGTTGTCATATTCTTTCTGATAAGAAGGGTGAATCCTACTGAGCACAATTGCTCACCAAATCTTATTTTTTCAGGTGAACAGGAAGAGCTTAACTCTTAGGGGCATGAGCTGAGCAGGACAACCAATCTCTAGAATCTTTAGAATACCTTTTGGGATAGTATTTATAGGTGTAAATAGTATGTTTTCTTTTTCCCACTCCTCCTGTGGACTTACATAAGGAATGTTATGTAAAATTCCGTTGTAATAAAGATAGATATTTATATAATCTAAATCTATTTCTTATGTCTATTTTCTGTCATTTTCTGATAAATAGTTATTTATTGGGGCATGACAACATTCATTCCAAGTCTAGGAGGACACTAATGACAAAAGACAACAAAATGTGGAGCGGTCAGATTTTCTTGAGATAACTTTTAAGTCACCAATTCATAAAGATATCAATGCACTATCTGTAACGTCGTGGTTAACTAGATATGAGTTTAATGGTTCTAGTGTGGTGCTCGTGGCCAATGTGGGGCCATGGAGCCTTGGTTGAGGTTACCGTACGTTGTGTGGGTGTTGTGGGCCGGAGGTTTGGGCCCAAACAACCCACAGGTTTTCTGGTGAAGAAGGCGACGGGGTAGGTCTCGCGTTTGGAAACGTGATAGCTTTACACGTCGCGTTCTTCATATCGACTACCGGATCGATTGGGAGTGTTGTTTTTGAATGTGTCGGGTTGTACGTCGTGATTATTAACGCGACGGGTGCCTACGTTGTGTTCTTGGAACCGCCTTCGTGACGCGTGGCGTTTGGGTTCCGATTGGCGACGGTTTTGTACATCATGTTTAATGTTTAGACGTGACATCTGCATACGTTACGATTTAGGTTTTTCCTTGAACACTCTATTTCGGGCTAGACAGAGCAGAGGTGGCTCTGTCCGGCCGAGGGAAGGAGTTTTTGTGGCGTTCTCTGGCGTTTCGGCTTCTTGGTGGCTAGTCCGGCATGGGTTCCCACGCAAGGAGGTCATCCGGAGCGTGGGCTTGCCGACAAGAGGCGTTCTTCACGTTTATGGGATCATCGGGTTGGTAGGAGGACTTCCTTTGTGTTTTCTTAATTTACATGTTTTGGAGTTTAGCAAATCATGCTATGGCAGTGTATGGTAGTGTATCTTATATTTAATGAATGAAATGGTAATTTAAATGGTCTGTGGATTGGTTTCCTGGGAAGAGAGGGGGTTCAGCCATCTGCCTGATAGTTTTGGTGAGAACGCGATGGATAGTTCGTCGTGTTTCTCTTTTGATTGTTGGATTGTTACCAATTGGTGTAACCGTGACGATGAGGTCCGTCATGATTTATACTCCGATTGTCAATGTTCTATCGATTGGCTTGTAGGTGACATGTCGGGCCATCGCGTTCATGTCGCGACCTTTGGGCCCTGTTGTGACGGAACGCCTCGGCCAAGCCCGTTAAACCGATAACGTACTTGATCCGAGTCCGCCTCTCGCGAATGGGCCGAAGCCTCGCAAGGGATACCAAACCACAGTCCGTGTAATCATAATGAAACACACCACATTTCGTATATATTTCATAGTTTTACATAGCCAAATTTCCACAAAACTGAAAAGAGGTACAAGAGCCTGGGGCATACCCCGAGGTACAACAGAAGAAAGTAAACAACTACAAAACTACACTGCTGGAGCTACTCTGCTGGAGGTGCTGACCCTGCATCGCTACGACGCGGCCCAGAACTGGACGTCGGACGAGAAACGTCCTCCTCGCCCTCACTGTGAGGGGGGTAGGGGTGAGCCTCTCTAGTCACTGGCTCGGTAGGGAACTCCCCCAAAACCGAGCAAACAAAACCACAGGTACGAAAGTAATAAACAATACCCAACATTTATAGAACAGTTAAGCAAGTAAGTAAAGCTGTAAAAGTACTCACCGTCTGCTGACTACGAGAAACAACAGTAATAATTAAACGACAAACCAGTACAGGTGTACAAGCTAAAGTAGAGACAGCCAACATGAGCCACGTGAACTGGTTCGCGACACCAGAAACTGACTCGGATAACTAACACAGGTCTACCTCTCAGTCTCGCAGCCACGGACGAAAGGTCCAGCTGCCGCTCCACGTAAAAAGGTCAAGCAACTGTGGAGACCAACTAAACACCACCACCTGCAGACCACACGGTCACAGGCCCATGCCTGGCACCTCAGGAGACCCTGGCCCGGGCTCTCTAGAGTGAGGCACTGGAAAAGGACTAGCTGGGGACCAGTGTCAACTACTGGTGTCCGTACCCCCAACTACGAGCGCGCTACAAGTGACTAAAAACAAACTCAAGTGTCACTGTCCCACTGTTGTCTTTCCCTCAGCGGACGTACAATCACACAGGAGTGAGGGTGTCCAGGTCAGACGACATAGACCTCGACGATACAACACAAGTACCGGGACAAAGCCCCGAGCTAACAGCGGGCTCACAAAGAACCTGGGGCACCCAACTGGAGAGGTAACCACGGTAGCGTCGTACTACTCGCCACGTACACAGAATCACGTGCACGTCACACACAAACCACGTGAACCTCACATAACCACAAATAACCGCGGTCCACACACGTGAACCCAACTGACTCGTTAAACACATACAGTCACTGAAGTAAGCAACTAACTGCACCTTGTATGCTTAACACGAGAACCAAGTGCACTCAGTGCACCTCATGCGTCAACACACAGGCATTATCGATAAATATCATAATTCGTCTTTGCTGTTCATAGCCAGTAGGCGGCAACATCGACTGCCGCTTACACCAAGTCAGAGACCTGGCCGTTAAATCCTGGCTGAGGAGCTTGGCGACAAACGATGTTGACGCCAAGTTCTTCGGCCATAAGCCCGCAGAAACCCTAATCCGGCTCTGTGGGTTTTCTAACCGTTCTAACTACAGAAAAACATGCAAATGTAGTTCCTACAGCATGCCAGAACCCAATACACCCATTACAACATGCTTCATACATTAAACTACTCAAACCACCCATTTCCCCATATGGTGCAACTCTATCCAAACATGCATTATCATGCTAGTTCAAGTGGTTATGATGTGTTTTAATGTTTCTACGGAGCTAAACGGTTCATCCCCTACCTCAGAAACGCGTTAGAATCTCCCGCAATCTCTCGGTTCACGCCGAGCCCTCCGCGAGCTCCTACGGGAATTGCACACTCCGCGACGTTTCCTCGCGCATTGCGGCAACGCCATGCATTCTACGATCGTCCAACTACTCCTCGGTACCGTTAGAAGCTTCAGAAACACTGGGGCGCGAAGTTGGGGCAAGAGGGAAAGAGAGTGAGGAGAGAGCTGCCCTCGGGTGAGCCTATAAACCTGCACCATTCTCAGGTTGGCATCAACCCCCATGCCGCCAACAGCAACCGCCACCCTTAGCGTCCCACCTACTGCCGCAAGTTCATGCAGTAAACGTCCACTAAGCTGGACGCCAACCAGTCAACGACCACCCCTGGCCGCCAACTTCAACTGACAGCAGCAGGTCCTGTTCATTTCAAAGACAACCATGCTCTTCACCTGCTCAAAACCACACATTCACATCACACATTCCGCACAACTAGTCACATTGGCCTCACAACGGCCTACACAACTGACACACACATGATCCGCATGGATCCGAAAGGCACGCGACGTTACATTACTAATCTAAAAAGAACAATTTCGACCTCGAAATTCAACACAATTCAAAGTTAAATAACTCATAACTACACACTTTTACAAGTACTCATCTAAAAAGAAAATACCAAGCTTACTCAAACAGATAGGGATACCCTTTAGCCATTTTCCGCGCCAACTCCAGGTATCCTCACCACCTAATCTATTTTCCCACTCACTTTAACTAGCTCAATTTCTTTCTCCTCAGCTTCTTCATCTTTCTTACTGTGATCTGCACCGGATACTCTGGCATAGTCATGTCCGGCCTCAGGTCACCACCTTTGTAAGGTCTCGGGTCTTTAGTGGATCCTTATTGGGTCTGTAGTGGTTCTGTGTGGTCGACGACAAGACCATTGTCGTTGACTTGGGGTTGACGCCAGGGCTTGCCGTTGAGTCAGAGTCAGCGTCCAGGGATGTGGACGTCTGATGTTGAACTCAACGACATGGATCTGGACGTCAGTGTAGGCGGTTCAGTAGGCGACCAGAGATGTTGACGTCGACTAACCAGTCCTGTTGAAATAGGGCAGCCCGAGAGCAGAACCTATCTTTCTCCTTCCTCTCCTTCCCTCCACCTTTGCTTTCTTGATTCCGCAGCTCTGTTGGTTGATTTGAGCTCGTGGGAAGCCCTGGATCGTGTGGCGTTGCTTGATCGGGCGGGAAACGCGAGATTTTGGTGTGATTCGCGCGGAGTCTTCGGGGGAATCCGGCGCGATTAGTAGCTGTTTGGGGATTCTTAAGGCTTTCTGAGGTAGGGACTTAACTCCTACAACCTCCTTATCAAACCAGCATGCCCAATTAAGTGAATTGGTGTGCAAATCATGGTTTAGGGTTGGGTTGTATCATGCCAGGATTTTGGGTAAATTGGATAATCTAGGATTAGACGTTTAATTTCGTTGTGTGGTAGTTTAGATTGATGAGAGGAAGTGTTTCCCTCCATCAGTCGAATTTCTGTTGAGTTGCTACCCATTGGAACTGATTTGGTTCAGTTCTGGGTTTAGGGGACTGAAGATATCAACGTCACATCTGTTGACGTTGAGATCTTCAGGGGTGATTTAAACGACAAGGTCGATTGCCGTTTAATCAGGATAAACGACATAGTGAGTGCCGTTTACCTCATATTGGCGGCAATCGATGTGGCCGTTAATCTCCTACTCCCAGCAGACTTGAGTTGTGTGATTAGAGGCGATTGACATGTGATGTCCGCCCTAATAGCACAAGTGGGCCAGGCTTAGAGTGTGACTCACCTGTGCATTTGAGTAGTTGTTTGTGGCACGAGGTGTTTACTTACTGTACGGGTTTAGACGTTGAGTGTGTTCGTCTGTTGTACGTACGTTGCGTTACCGTGTACCCATTTCTGTTGTGTTACCTAGGCGTGGGTGCGACTCCGTCTAGACGACTAGTGTGTGGTTATCCTCCGCTAGTGAGCCAGGACGTCGAGTGCGACTCTGTCCTGTGCGTACTTCTTGTGGTGGTTTTGAGCCGGTCTCCGTGGAGCCCTTCTCTACCGCTAGGGTCAAGCGTAGGGAAAAACCGGTCGTGGACCAGACGCGAGAGAGAGCGTCTGTAGTGTGCACACGTGGCTGGGGTTGAGAGCCTCTGTGGTGACGGGACGCCGAGCCACAGACCCTAGCTGAGTCCTACTTGCTGTGTGTGTGAGTGTGTGTTACTGAGCCGCGTGGTTTACAGTTTGTGTTGTGGTGCGACGTGTACTTACTTTCAGTTTTTACTTTCCGCACTTTAGTCTGTTACCGGTGGGGTTACTTTTCCCTACTGGGTCTCTTTCTTGAGACTCACTCCCTTCCCTTTCAGGTGGGTCTTCGTCGACTCCCGTTCCAGGCGAGTCTAGCCACTCGGTGTTGGTGCTCCGCAGTGAGTAGGTCTTTGTTTGTTTTTGTTGTACTTCTGTACTCTGTACTTGCTCAGACTCTGAGGTTGTATATGATATGTTCATATAGTGGAATTTTACAGCTTTACATGGTGTGTATCTTCTTACATATAGTCTCCTCGGACTTTCACTTCCTACCTTCTGAGCTTGTCTCGTGGGTTAGCGGGTCAGAATTCGGGTTACTGGTTGTTACTGGTAATGCAGATTGGGTCGTTACAGTTTGGTATCAGAGCCTGGTCTGATGAGATATATAAGAAAATACCATCATGTTAACTCAGAGTATAAAGAGTACAATTGCAGCTATGTAGCCCGGTTAGTTAGTAGTGTATTTATGTGTGTATTTTGTTCTGTGTGTAGTTCTATGGCGCCTAGGCGACGTCCTAGAGAGGGAGTAGCCAAGCAGGCGACTCGTCAGGAGGTGGAGATGCTCCGCCACCTCAGCAGACGCAGCCTTTGCCACAGGACGCACATAGTGGTATTGTTCCGCCGCCGCCACCTCCACCTCAGGTAGCTCAGGATTAGACATGACTCGATTTCTTGAGGGGATGGCTTAGTTTGTGCTCAGCACCGTGACGCGCCGGTACCCCAGGGTGGTACTGGGAGGGTGTTAAGGGAGTTCTTGCAGTTTCAGCCTCCTCAGTTTTTGGGCCAGCTGATCCAGATGTAGCGCGAGCATGGTTAGATGCAGTGGAGCGGACTTTTCGTTCCATGGAGTGTGTTTCCGAGGAGCGAGTGTTGCTAGCCAGTTACCAGTTGCAGGCGCAGGCGTTGACTTGGTGGTCCGCTGAGTGGGAGACTACTTTTCATTCTCGTCCACTTAGACAGATTCCGTGGCAGGAGTTTGTCGTTTCTTTTGAGAGAGCCTTCTGTCCTACTTATGTCCGGACGGAGAGGTTGTACCAGTTTCTGGACTTGCAGCAGAGGGACTCTACTGTGGTGCAGTACAGGGCTAGTTTGTGGAGCTAGGCGTTATGCTCCACAGATTATGGGAGATGAGGGTCTGAGGACTCAGCAGTTTGTGAGAGGCTTGAGGCCAGAGCTCAGGCAGGCACTATAGTTGCTCGTGTCACAGACTTGGATGCGGCCTATCAGACAGCGGCAGCATTGGAGGCAGACACCTTGCGGACTCGTGCTCGGAGTGCAGAGGTTCAGACGCAGGTAGTTCCTTCTCAGCCTCACCAGCAGCAGGGTAGGTGTAGATGACCCCGAGGACTGCAACTTCCTACGCGTCCACTTCTACTGGGACGACGGCGAAGTCAAGATCTCGGGGAAGTTTCGGCGTGATAGGAGGCAGGCAGAGCAGAGGCAGCAGTCGGTTGGGAGTGTTCAGCAGCCGGAGGTCAGCCTTCGCAGCAGGTACAGCGTACTTTTGCTGGTCAGTGTTACCGGTGTGACCAGATGGGTCATATGGCGCGAGATTGTCCTTTGCTACCTCGTGTGCCGCAGCAGCAGACCCAGTCCAGCCTCGAGTGCAGCAGCAACAGCAGCAGGCACCAGTGTAGCAGCGTCAGCAGACCGGAGGTTCTGGTGGGTCGAGAGGTAGAGGTCGTGTTACCCACTTGACTCGTGCAGACGCGGAGGCAGCTCACCTGGTGGAGGTACTGTTTCAGTTTTTGGTTATGCAGCTAGAGTCTTGTTTGATTCCGGTGCCTCTCACTCTTGTGTCTGAGGACTTTTTAGACTCCCTTGGAGAGTTGAGTTCGGGAGAGTCTATTGAGTTAGCAGTAGAGTTGCCGACAGGGGACTTTGTCCTTACGTCCTACTGTCTCGAGGAGGTACCTGTGCAGTTGCAGGATCAGTTGTTGTCAGCCCGTCTGTTTGCCTTGCAGTTACATGATTTGATGTGATTTTGGGTATGGACTGGTTGGAGCGGTATGGTGCAGTGATGGATTGCCAGAAGAAGAGGGTGCACTTGCGGATACCTGGGGCAGCGGCGTTCTACTTCCAGGGTATCGTACCTCTTACTTCTCGCTTTTAGTTTCTGCTTTGAGGGCAGGAGGTTACTTGCTTCTGGTTGTCAGGTTTCCTAGTTTCTGCAGTGACTCTTGACCAGATTGCCTCGGGGTGGGGGACATTCCCGTAGTGTGTGAGTTTCCGGATGTTTTCGGAAGAGTTGCCTGGTCTACCATCAGAGAGAGAGATTGAGTTTACTGTAGAGTTAGTTCCTGGCACTTACCTTTGCGCAGGCACCGTACGTATGGCACCAGCAGAGTTGAGGGAGTTGAAGAGGCAGCTTGAGGAGTTGTGGAGAAGGGCTATATTCGTCCTAGCTTTTCTCCGTGGGGGTCACCTGTTTTGTTTGTCCGGAAGAAGGATGGTAGCCTGAGGTTGTGTATTGATTATAGGAAGCTAAATCAAGTGACCATCAAGAATAGGTATCCTTTGCCTAGGATTGATGATCTCTTTGATCAGCTTCAGTCTGCTCTGTCTTCTCGAAGATTGACTTGAGGTCGGGCTACTATCAGTTGCGGATTAGAGATTCGGACATTGAGAGGACTGCTTTTCGGACCAGATATGGACACTTTGAGTTTTGGTGATGCCGTTTGGGCTCACCAATGCTCCAGCAGCTTCATGGATCTGATGCACCGGGTGTTCCACCAGTTCTTGGACCGGTTTGTCGTAGTTTTGTTGACGACATTCTGGTGTACTCCACTTCGGAGGAGGAGCACGCCGAGCACCTGAGGATCGTGTTGCAGACCTTGCGAGAGCACCAGTTGTATGCCAAACTTAGTAAGTGTGAGTTTTGGCTACAACAGGTTCACTTTTGGGGCACGTGATCTCAGGTGAGGGAGTTTTATGGATCCAGCGAAGGTTGAGGCAGTTTTGCAGTGGGAGAGTCCCAGATCTGTGTCTAGATTCGTAGCTTTCTGGGTTTGGCAGGTTACTACCGCAGGTTTGTTCGAGATTTTTCTCAGGTTGCTGCACCCTTGACTCGGTGACGAGAAAGGAGTTTCGTTTGAGTGGTCGGAGCAGTGTGAGCAGAGCTTCATAGAGTTGAAGCGACTGCTTACGTCGGCGCCAGTTCTTGCCTTACCTTCAGGGAGGAGGTTTTGAGGTTTGCACAGATGCTTCAAGTGTTGGTTTGGGTGCGGTCTTGATGCAGCAAGGCCGAGTGGGGCTTATGCGTCTCGCCAGCTTAAGCCCCACGAGGAGAGTTACCCGACCCACGACCTAGAGCTTGCAGATGTGGTGTTTGCTTTGCGGATTGGCGTCTTTACCTGTACGGAGTGAGTTTTGTAGTCCGTACCGACCACCAGAGTTTAGATATGTGTTTTCTCAGAGGGATCTGATATGGGCAGCGTCGATGGATGGAATATCTGAAGGACTATGATTTCAGCATTGAGTATAAGCCTGGAAAGGCGAATGTAGTTGCAGATGCCTTGAGTAGGAAAGCACAGATGAGTCATCTGATGCTTAGAGAGTGGCAGTTGTGGCAGTCTGCGACAGAGGGATCTTTCAGAGTTTCATCCAGTCGTCGTCAGTGTGTGTTGGGCAGTTTGTTAGCAGCTCCCGCAGTTGTGAGACAGGTTGCTGAGGCTCAGCAGGCAGATCCCGAGTTGCACAGTGTGTTGCTTCTCCCAGAGGTTGAGCTTTGTGAGGACGGGACTGTTAGGTTCCGAGATAGACTCTATGTTCCTGTTGAGGAGTCTATCAGGAGAGTCGTGTGCAGGAGGCACTGGTTCCAGGTACTCTATTCATCCAGGGGCGACCAAGATGTACCACAGGTTGAGACGTCAGTTTTGGTGGCCTGGGATGAAGAGAGACATAGGGCTTTTGTTGCTAGGTGTTTGGTCTGTCAGCAGGTGAAGGCCGAACATCAGCGTCCAAGAGGACTTGTGCAGCCGTTAGAGATTCCGATGTGGAAGTGGGACCACGTGACGACTGACTTTTTGTGGTTTGCCGAGGACAACTGGAGGTTTTGATAGCATTTGGGTTCTTGTGGACAGATTGACGAAGACTGCCAGATTCTTGCCTGTCAGGACTAGTTGGGGTGTGAGTAGTTGGCCGCGTTGTACGTAGAGCGGATTGTTCCTTTGCATGGAGTGCCGATCTCTATTGTGTCAGACAGGGATCCTCGCTTCACTTCTGGGTTCTGGCGCAGTTTCCAGAGAGCTTTGGGGACAGAGTTGGCTTTTAGTTCCGCCTACCACCCTCAGTCAGACGGTCAGTCAGAGCGGACTATCCAGACTTTGGAGGACATGCTTAGAGCTTGTTGCCTGGAGTGGCAGGGGTCGTGGACAGCACTTACGTTAGTCGAGTTCGCATATAATAATAGTTATCACTCCAGTATCGGTTTGGCACCATATGAGGCTTTGTACGGACGACCGTGTCGCACTCCTCTTGACTGGTTCGAGGTTGGCGAGCGAGTTGTCACGGGGCCGGAGTTGGTTCAGCAGTCAGTTGAGGTAGTTCAGCTTGTGAGACAGAGGCTTCAGACAGCTCAGAGTCGGCAGAAGAGTTATGCAGATCAGCGCAGGCGACCGCTCGAGTTTCAGGTAGGAGACCAGGTGTTTGTTCGTGTGTCTCCTATGAAGGGAGTGGTGAGGTTCGGTAAGCGTGGAAAGTTGAGTCCTCGCTTTATTGGGCCTTTTACCATTTCTGAGCGTGTCGGAGGTTTGGCGTATAGACTTGAGCTTCCGTCAGAGTTGGCAGCAGTGCACGACGTGTTTCACGTGTCGATGCTTCGGAGGTACCTTTCTGACGAGTCTCACGTTCTGCAGAGTGCAGAGTGGTCTGAGGTGACTCCAGTGTTGACTGTACGAGTTTCCGTTGCACATTGAGGATCGCCGAGTTCAGAGGTTGAGGAACAAGGCATCCCTTTAGTTCGTGTTGCGTGGCAGCGGCACTCCGATGTGAGTCGACATGGGAGAGGGAGGATGAAATGCGCGAGCAGTTTCCATACCTCTTTGGTGAGTCTTCTTTCCTTGTGTTGTTTGAATTTGAGGGCAAAATTCCTTAAGGGGGGAGGGCTGTAAGGTCTCGGGTCTTTAGTGGATCCTTATTGGGTCTTAGTGGTTCTGTGTGGTCACGACAAGACCATTGTCGTTGACTTGGGGTTGACGGCCAGGGCTTGCCGTTGAGTCAGAGTCAGCGTCCAGCGATGTGGACGTCTGATGTTAAACTCAACGACATGGGATCTGGACGTCAGTCTGTAGGCGGTTCAGTAGGTGACCAGAGATGTTGACGTCGACTAACCAGTCCTGTTGAAATAGGGCAGCCGAGAGCAGAACCTATCTTCTCCTTTCCTCTCCTTCCCTCCACCTTTGCTTTTCTGATTTCCTAGCTCCTGTTGTGATTTGAGCGTGGGAAGCCCTGGATCGTGTGGCGTTGCTTGATCGGGCGGGAAACGCGAGATTTTGGTGTGATTCGCGCGGAGTCTTCGGGGGAATCCGGCGCGCGATTAGTGGCTGTTGGGGATTCTTAAGGCTTTCTGAGGTAGGGACTTAACTCCTACAACCTTCCTTATCAAACCAGCATGCCAATTAAGTGATGGTGTGCAAATCATGGTTTAGGGTTGGGTTGTATCATGCCGGGATTAGGGTAAATTGGACAATCTAGGCGTTAGACTGTTTAATGTTATTTGTTGTTGGTAATTAGATTGATGAGAGGAAGTGTTTCCCTCCATCAGTCAAATTTCTGTTGAGGTTTGTACCCATTGGAACTGATTGGTTCAGTTCTGGGTTTAGGGACTGAAGATATCAACGTTCACATCTGTTG
>CM024754.1:41068995-41468995 GCA_014218235.1 Colocasia esculenta
AAGGTCTTGTTGGCAGGCGTGGTCCTCCCCCGGAGCACCACGTGTTCTCAAGTACCTCTCGAACAGGACCCTTACTCTGAACACGCCTTATCCTGCTGGCTTTACCATCACCCGGGCAGCGCGCACCGAGCAGCCACTGCTGTTACCGAACAGCGGGGTCAGCCTTTGTACAGGCTACCTGCTCGGTAACCCTGGCTAAGTACGTCCGAACAGACTGTTCGCCTCCCCCACATCGGTTGTAACCGCTGCAGGCCACGCGCCCCACGTCCTGGGGCGTATTAACTGTCGAACGGCCCTAAACGGGCGCCTCAGCGGATAACTCCCCGACGATGCCGCCAACCGGCGCGACCTTTCAGGCACGATCCCGGGACGTTTCACCCCTTCTCCGCAATGCTCATGCCTATAAAAGGGCCCAGGTACAAACACCATGCAAAAGGTACGCACGCGTTATCATGGCAATCTTGCTCACACCAGCCACGGCATCACACACGAGAACCCCCCTTCCTCTCAAGTCAGCTACTGACTTAGGCATCGGAGGGTTCTCCCCGGTTCTTCACAACCGGCCCCCTGATCTTGTTCTGGTTTTGCAGGCCTCCGCCCACTACCGGCGACGTCTTCCTTTCCTCCAAGTGTAGGTCTATTTGGCTCCGGCCCGAACAGAAAAGGTCTCCACAATATCTATATTAACATTTAATTTATAAAAGATTATATTTTGAGTAGATTTATTATAGAAAAATAAATATAATTCTCTTTCTAAATATAAATTTTATATTTAATATAAATTATTTTTATGTTTATTTTTTCCGGGCCGGACGGGCCGACCGGGCCGGGCCAACAAAGCCCAAGCCTAGCCCTATTTTTTTCCGGGCCGGGCCAAAAAATTGTAGCGGGCTCATTTTTTCGGCCCAAGCCCGGTTAAAACGGGCCGGGCCTCCGGGCCGGCCCGCCCAATTAACACCCCTATTGGTAACATCACCATTAAAAATGTGTGCCACATCAACAATTGAAATAAAAAGGTTAAAAACACCTCATAAATGATGAGGTTGTGGTGCATTTTGATTGGTGTGTTACTTTAATGTGTTATCAAATAGTGTTACTAAACCATTTTTCATTCTATTTTGGCATTGCCATTAATGTTGAATGGGGAAGCTTTCCTCTTTTCCTTGTGAAAAAAAAAAGTGTCAACAACATTACCAATATTAACTTCAATTATATGTTAAAAAAAAGACCTAAGTACCCAAACTTGTAGAAAGACCTACGCTCACAAAAACAAACTTAATTGTCCAGATATAATACACACAATATAAATAACATATTCAAATAAATTAACTTGTCAATCTCGAAACCGCATGTCCACTTGTGACTTAAGTTCATATTCATAATGCAAAAAACATGTTCATTCATAATGCAAAGAACATGTACTTCACCATTTATGCTCATACATCCACAAACAAAAGAACACACTGCTATAGAGAATAGAGCATTACGAAATGAAAAATACCACATAAAAGTACATCAGAAAATGAAGAAATATCTCGTAAAAAGAGTATGTCAAGAAAACCCAAATTACCTTATGAGCACAAATATCAAAAGAACTAGGGATATCATTTTTTTTTAATCCACTTCTAGCTCCTTGACCAGGAGGTCTACCATGGCCATGATCCTACACTTAAAATTCCTTTAATTTGAACATCAAAATGTGTCTCTAGCTATGTCTTTGGAATTAAGATATCAGAAATTGATGAAGGGCTCGTAGTTGGTGTATCTACTTCCATATCTTCTCATATTTTAGCAAATGCGTCCTCAAGTAACTCAAATCAAAATCTACTCTGATGGTGTGATAGTTGAACACCTCTGATGTCTTTGACGGTATGTGCCAACTGTGGGTTTGATGAATGTAATGCTGTGATCTCATTTGTAAGCATTGTGTCCTTTGTAGATACATGTGAAGGTGTTGTCTCATATAGAGGTGACTGAAAGTGTCAGATTATTTTGGGGATATGAGATAGTCTTGCACCATTTGCCTATGATAGTGATGATCCTACATCTAGTGCAAATGAGTGCAATAGTACTTCATGTGAGACACGGGACAACACCTCCTAATGTACATTTGTATGTCTACATACTAGAACTAGTACGATCTTATGACATATCATTTTTGAGCTCCTCAGAAATTATCATATGTAGATGTCTCATATCCTCTACCAGTGGTCTTTCTATATGGCTCATAACACATATATCATAACCAAACTCTAATCTTCCAATGTACCATCACATGATGGCATAATCCTAAGATGTATACTCTTGCCTAACAACATTAGGAGATGTATTTGTCAAAAGGCCTTCAAGCATCTCATGTCCATGCAAAACATAGGAAATATGTAGCCCAATCCATGTCTCTCCGCATTCCTTTCGTGTGATATGATCTAATCCCTCGTTGGAGATAGAAATATGCTATATATGCTCTATTAAACTATCTAAGCACTCTATCTATAAGATGCACTATGGCCAAGTAGAACAATGGAAGTTGACACACTCAAAAGTCAAATCCATACATAAATAGCATGGATATTAATGTTGATAAGTTGTTTGGACTATATGGCGCCCACTCAATCTATAGTCAAACAATATATACTATAAATATAATGCATAGAAAATAGAAAATAGCTTTCAGATAAAATTTTATATTGTTTACTTGATATCAGCTTAATGATCAAACTCTGATTTATAGTCTCATAAGTCATAACATGTCAATGGTTGTTTGTCTCTTGTCTAGGAACATTCCACTTATAATAAATTTGTAAGATAACATATTAAGGACATTATTAACTAAGTTAATGACTTTATATATGTATATATGACCCAATGGCCTGTTGTCTATCAAGAACGAGTCATGATGTAAGAACGCCCGTCATGTAGTCATTCCCAAGGTCAAAATTAAAATAAAAAAAAACACATGAAACAATAGGAGGCCAATTTCTAAAAATATATAAAAACCAAAGATTTGTTATTTTATCTGAAAAAGAGTAAATGAACCACCAATAACTTTTGACTCTATCACCCTAAAAAAAGGCAATTGTGGCACTGAAAGTAGCTCCATCTCTTAATGCCAAAACACAAAAAAATCAATGTTTATAAACATAGAATTGAAGATAAGGACCACATAAATGAGAAACAACTATAAGAAAATGAGAAAAAGAAAGTGGATTCAACTTAAATACACTTACTAAAGATTGGGGGGGGGGGGGTCGCACTCCTAAATATGTAGCTTGTAATGACTTGGTTGCCACAATTGCTACAACGATTATGTGCTGAGCCTTCTTTATTTGTGCCCATACACATGTGAGAGTGTTAATTTGTTGCGCGAACGACCACCTTGTCCCCCCCCCCCAAAAAAAGGTGCCAAAGTAGTATCTCCATGAAAAGACCAATAATAATATCCATAACATGATGAAAGACATATATAGGTATATATATGTCGATATGCTCTCACTGTATAAAATGTAATATAATAGATGAATAGAATATTTTATTGAGAAGATCCACATGAAGCCATGTGTAAGCACAATTAAGGAAGACCCATAATGCCATAAGAAGTGTATGTACATATAACCACTTTGTGGTCTTTGGTTGATAGTGTAGCGACCCTGGATACTTATGCCTAATAAGTCTCCATATCCAGACCGCCTCCCGCGAACGAGCCAAAGTCTGGCAAAAGATATCCCAACATGTGTCCAATCAGAATTAAAGACAACCACAAGAGTATAATATACAAGAAAGTACATGTATTTATACTCATTTACATTAAATTACGTTGCCCTAATACATTATTATATGTCCAAGAGAAAAGTGTAACTACCTAGGGCATACCCCGAGGAGCAAAGCTCACACAACTACAATACAATTTACTACTGGTGGTACAAGTCTGCCACAAATTCGCCGCATGCCAAACTCACGGCTAACACCTAAAAAGAATTGTAAAGAAGTGAGCCTCAATAAGTCACAGGCTCAGATGGGACCTCCCAAAAACAACCACAAACCAGTAACACAAGAACCAAAACCTCAACCCACAAGGATCTCACTGGCAGCACTAATTGAAGTAAAGACGTGCTAACAATAAACATAATTAAACTGCATTCAACATAAACATGCTGGCTAACACGGTTCACAGGAACTAAAGGAAACAACAGGACTAATGTAGAAACACTAGTCCACCACAGTAACTGAAAACCCACACCACGAGCCATATAGACCAATCACCGACAGATAGTAACAAGACTGACAACAAAGAGTCAGTCCCCTACAATAACTGACGAGTAAACCACTAGCCACATAGGCTAACCAACAACGAGAAGCAACAGGACTGGTAGCTAAGAGCCAGTCCATCATACCATTCACGATACAACACCTCGAAGAACTACCCACAAAAGGGTAAAAAACACCACAAGTGGAAGGTTACATGACCCGACCTCCATGGAAACACTAATCCACCTCAACACCTGAAAAGGCTAGCACAACGTGTGCCACCACAACACACTACCCCCGAAGGGTACAGATACCTGAAACCACAAGGTACCACAACCAAACCACAGACCTCTACGATACACACAGTACCAAGATAAACCCCGAGCACAACAAATCATAACGTGCCTGCCTCACATAGAACCTGGGGTACCCGACTAAGAGGCATTCCAGAATGGGCGCCGGACCACCCAACTCGACCACACACAAGTCTCGCCGAATATTAATATATAACCATACAACTTTCATTCATATACCACGACAATTCACATTATAGACATGCTTGTCATTGGCCATCACATGACCTCCATAGCAACCACACATATGAACCATACATACGAACCACTTAATCTTAATAACATACTTAACATGATTAACATAATTAACGTAATTTACTAACAAACCATAAGCCAACCCCTTAATCCTATAACATGCTTAACTAACATTAGTCAAACCCAAAACACTACCAACATAGCCATAAAATCAAGGCTAGGCCCAAACAGGACCCTCACTACCACCAGCACAACACAGACTGTAACGTCGCGTGCTTTTCGGATCCATGCGGATCGTGTGTGTCGTGGTTGTGGCGGCCGTTGTGAGGCCAGTGTGAGTCAGTTGTGTGGAATGCATGGTGTGGATGTGTGGTTTGTCCAGGTGCAGCACAGAGTTGGTCCGAAATAGAATGGGACATGCTACTGTCCTGTTGGAATTGGCGGCCAGGTGTGGCCGTTGACCTGTTGGCGTCCAGCTTAGTGGACGTTTACTGCTTGAACTTGGCGGCAGTAGATGTGGACGCAGAGGGTGGCGGTCGTTGTTGGCAGCATGGGGGTTGACGCCAACCTGAGAATGGTGCAGGTTATAGGCTCACCCGAGGGGAGTTCTCTCAGCTCTCACTCATTCCCTCTTGCCCCAGCTTGCTGCCCCCGAGTCTTTGAAGCTTCCAACAGGTACCGAGGAGTAGTTGGACGATCGTAGAACGCGCGGCATCGCTGAATTACACGAGGAAACGTCGCGGCGTGGTGCAATTCCCGTGGGAGCTCGCGGAGGGCTCGGCGTGAACCGGGGAATTTCAGGAGATTCTAACGCGTTCTGAGGTAGGGGACGAACCCTGGTAGCTTCATAGAAACATTAAAACACATCATAACCACTTGAACCAGCATGATAATCCACGTTTGAATAGAGTTGCACCATGCGGGATAAAGGGTGGTTTGAGTTATTTATGTTCAGAGCATGTTTTAGTGGGTTGTATTGGGTTCTAGCATGCTAAAGGAATTGCATTTGCATGTTTTTTTAGTAGTTAGAACAGTTAGAAAGCCCGCAGAGCCGGATTAGGGTTTCTGCAGGGTTTATGGCCGGAGAACTTGGCGTCAACATCGCTTGCCGCCAAGATCCTCAGCCAGGAGGTTAACGGCCAGGACCTTGCCGTTGACTCCCTGTAAGCGGCAGTCGATGTGGCCGCCTACTTCTATTTGAGCAGAAATGACTAAGTACAATAATATCGATAATGCATGTGTGTTAACGCATGAGGTGCACTGAGTGCACTTGGTTTACGTGTTTAGCATACAAGGTATGCTGTTAGTTGTTTACTTCGGTGACTGCGCGTTGTGTACGTGAGTCAGTTAGGTTCACGTGTAGTGGACCAGTGGTTACTTGTGGTTTACGTGAGGTTTCACGTGGTTTGTGTGTGACGTGCACGTGGTTCTGTGTACGTGGCGAGTAGTACGACGCCTACCGTGGTTACCTCTCCAGTTGGGTGCCCCAGGTTCTTTGTGAGCCAGGCTGTTAGCTCTGGGCTTTGTCCCGGTACTTGTGCTGTACCGTCGAGGTCTGTGTCGTCTGACCTGGACACCCTCACTCCTGTGTTGAGTTGTACGTCCGGCTGAGGGAAAGACGACAGTGGGACAGTGACACTTGTGTTTGTTTTTAGTCACTTGTAGCACGCTCGTAGTTGGGGGTACGGACACCAGTAGACGTACTGGACCCCAGCTAGTCCTTTTCCAGTGCCTCACTCTAGCGAGCCCAGGCCAGGGTCTCTGGAGGTGCCAGGCATGGGTCTGTGACCGTGTGGTCTACAGGTGGTGGTGTTTAGTTGGTCTCCACAGTTGCTTGACCTTTTTACGTGGAGCGGCAGTTGGACCTTTCGTCCATGGCTGCGAGACTGAGAGGTAGACCTGTGTTAGTTGTCCGAGTCAGTTTCTGGTGTTGCGAACCAGTTCACGTGGCTCGTGTTGGCTGTCTCTACTTTAGCTTGTACACCTGTACTGGTGGTTTGCCGTTTAATTATTACTGTTGTTTCTCGTAGTCGGCAGACGGTGAGTACTTTTACAGCTTTACTTACCTGCTTAGTTGTTATATTAATTGTTGGTGCTGTTTACTATTCGTACTCGTGGTGTTTGTTTCGCTCGGTTTTGGGGGAGTTCCCTACTGAGCCAGTGACTAGAGAGGCTCACCCCTACCCCCACAGGTGAGAGCGAGGAGGACGTCTCTCGTCCGACGTCCAGTTCTGGGCCGCGTCGTAGCGGTGCAGGGTCAGCACCTCCAGCAGAGTAGCTTCAGCAGTGTAGTTTTGTAGTTGTTTACTTTCTTCAGTTGTACCTCGGGGTATGCCCCAGGCTCTTGTACTTCTTTTTAGTTTTTGTGAAATTTGGCTATGTAAACTTGTGAAATATATATGAATTGTGGTGTGTTTCTTTATTTTACACGGACGTGGTTTGGTATCCCTTGCGAGGCTTCGGCCCGTCGCGGGAGGCGAACTCGGATCAAGTACGTTAGCGGTTTAACGGGCTTGGCTGAGGCGATCCGTCACAGTTGGTATCAGAGCAAGGTCCGTGTTAAATAAGGGAATTAAGAGGATACATAGCCTTATTTCGATTTTTATACACTGCTGGTAGGGACCCTGGTTTTTGATCATTTGTGGTTTTGATTTTTGTCTGGTGTTTTGTGTATGTAGAAAATTTCTGAAATGGCTGATAGGAGAGATTGGGGTGGTGGAGGAGATGATCCGGAGGAAAGCACCCAGCGTATGATAGAAAGGATTTGGGAGAGCCTCACGGATATTCGAGCAAGAATGTATCAGCAGGCGCCAGTACCACCAATTGCAGTGCCACCTGGGGATGGAGAGGTTGTACATGTTGCTCCAGTTCCGCCGAGAGTGGAGGTGCCTTTTGTAGCTCATGTGCCACCACCAGTGTTGTTAGCGGAAGAACAGTGTTGCAGGTTGAAAAGTTCTGAGATTGCAGCCGCCTACTTATTCAGGAGGGCCGAATCCAGATACACTGAGCATTGGGTTCATGAAATTGAGAGAGTTTTTGCAACTATGAGGTGTCCGGCAGCAGATAGATGGGTATTAGTTGCTTACCAGTTGAGAGGTTTTGCCTTGGAATGGTGGCGATTGAAGATGCAAATCACTTTTGCAGGCAGGACGGAAGAAGCTATCACTTGGCCGGAGTTTCTTGATGTATTTAACGATACATTCTTTCCGATCCAAGTGCAGCAAGTAAAAAGAGAGCAATTCCGAACTCTTCAGCAAGGTAACTCTTCAGTCTTAGAGTACCAGATGAGATTTATGGCACTTAGCCGTTATGCGCCATATGTGGTTCAGATAATAATATGATGGTTGAGTACTTTATCAGAGGATTGAGAGTGAAATGCAGGATGCGATAGTACCTCTTATGTGCAAGACAGTGGAAGAGGCAGCGCAGAGGGCAGCTACTTTGGAGAGGTCTATCCGTACTCGTCAGAGGTGGAATCAGGTTCAGGTAGTTTCCGGCTACCGCAGCAGACAGTAGGTGCAAGCAAGGGCAAGGCACCAGCAGGACCTTCTTCATCTGGTTTCGGGAAATGGGGTCAGAAGTTAAAGCAAGCATTTAAAGGCAAAGGAAGAGGATGGGGAGGTCGTCAGCAGTTGCAGCAAGGCCGTGGTAGGCCTGAGGTGGAGGAGTCGCAGCAGAGTACTGCCAGGCAGCCTATGGTTCTTCCAGGCTATAGATGTTATAATTGCAATCAGCCGGGACATCTAATCCGCAATTGTCCATATGCAAGAGAGTATGGATATGGCAGAGGTGTGCAGCAGCAGCAGCCTCAGCAGTTCCAACAGCCACAGGCAGGTCGTGGCAGAGGAGTACCGCAGTAGCGAGGGAGAGGCCGGGTTATGGCTATCACCCGAGCCCAGGCAGAGGCGTCAAATATGATAGAAGTACTTTACCTCTTTATGAATATTCAGCAAGAGTCTTATTTGATTCGGGTGCCTCTCATTCTTTTATTTCCGAAGAATTTCTGGATTGCAAGCTCATCCTTTAGAAGAGAAGTCTTGTGAGTTAGTGGTGGAGGTTCCTTCAGGTGAGTTCTTACTCACTTCGAGCTATATAGATGAAGCTCCTGTTATGATTGAAGGGAACCAGATGCCGGGTCGGTTGTATGCCCTGCAGCTGTCAGATTATGATATCATTCTGGGTATGGATTGGCTTGAGATGTATGGAGCAATGTTAGATTGCAGAAAGAAAAGGATCAGATTTGTCATCCTAATGGTGCAGTGTTTGAATATCAAGGTATGCCTTTTTATACCTCCAAGTTCTAATTTCTGCAATTAAAGCTAGAAAGTTGATAAATGATGGGTGTGTGGCTATTTAGCCTCAGTAAGTTTGGTAGAAGCCAGTCAGCCAATGGAAGCAGTTCCCGTGGTTAGGAATTTGCTGATGTTTTTCCGAAAGATTTGCCTGGTTTAGCTCCACACAGAGAGGTGGACTTTTCTATTGAGTTGCTGCCAGGTACCATGCCGATTTCTAAAGCTCCATATCGGATGGCACCAGCAGAACTTAAAGAATTGAAAAAGCAATTAGAAGAATTGTTGCAAAATGTTTATTAGACCGAGTCATTCCCCGGGGGAGCGCCGGTTTATTTGTGAAAAAGAAAGATGGAAGTTTCGGAGTGCATTGATTATAGAAAATTGAATGATGTGACCATCAAGAATAAGTACCGTTGCCGAGGATAGATGATTTATGATCAATGCAATCAGCAAAAGTGTTTTCTAAGATTGATTTAAGGTCCGGGTACCATCAGTGAGAATCAAAGAGAGGAATAGATAAGACAGCGTTCAGAACCAGATGGATGGTCACTATGAGTTTGTGGTAATGCCTTTTGGTTGACTAATGCTCTGCAGGTTTTATGGATCTGATGAATAATAGATTTTTCATCCATATTTAATTCAATTCATTGTGGCTTTATTGATGATATTCTAATTTATTCAGCATCTGAAGAGGAGATTGCAGTCATTGCGGTTTACTTGCAGTGTTAGAGTAACCAGTGGTTGCTAAATTAGAAGGGTGAATTCTGGTTAAAGGAAATCAGTTTTGGGTCATGTTATCAGCAAAGGAGTAGCAGTAGACCCGAGTAAAGTGGAAGCGTGTTAGGTGGGAAGTGCTAAGACAATAACCGAGATGTAGAAGTTTTCTGGGTTGGCAGGTTATTATAGGCGGCTTTATCAGATTTTTCTCAGATTGCAGCTTGTGACGGCCCTCGTTACACCGGTACGGTTATACCAACCCACGTCGGTATAGCGAGAGTCCTCACAGTGGGACATTTACCCAACGATACAAACAGCTGAGATACACGCGAATATATATACAGAGTAGCGGAAGTAAAAGAGAACTATCTCCATTCATTCATCATCCACATTAAACATACATGCAGTTTACAATTTGCAAAAGGAACTAAAATTCACATGATTTAATTGCTGAAATAGAGATACAAAATGTCCACATATTACATTCTTTTAATGATAGTTCTAATACAATGTCCAAGTACATACTAAGAAGTACACACAATCACAAGGATCTCAAAAGCTGGCTAGTCTCCACGCTCGGAGTCCGTCTCTGCTGCCTCCTCCGAGGGTACGGTGTCACCAACTATACCTGTACGCCGAAGCAAGGAGTGAGTCCAGGGACTCAGCAAGTAACACTATGCATGATATACACGTACAAGTCCTAGTGGTTTCTACACACACATTACATTTTAACACATAGCATGCTAGTCCATTTAAGTTTTCAACCTATCATGAAGGTTCTACAATTTTATACATAACGCATGCTTTCAGATTTCAAAATATAACATTCACCTATCACATGGTCTCTATTCCATTCACTCATGAACTTTTTAATCAAAACATGAGAGTTATGACATGGACAATTTACATACATGAACGGGGAACATAGTTAGCATGGATTCCACATGTTCTTAAGTATACATAACTTTTCACATGCTTTAGGTTGCTGATTTCACATGGTTCAAAGACTATAAACCTACACATGAAGCTACAATGTGGCTTAGAACATAACATATGAACAATCCATCATGCCACTTTGCACACATACTCATTAATTGTTCCTAATCATGGATTCTAAACACTTTGCACACATAAACATGGAATGATAACATGCATTTGCTGAATTCATACGGTTTCAGATTTAGCCTCACATGATTCAATACACATTTACACATCTAGAATTTCACATTTCTTTTTACACAATTCCTCTTTTCACATGGTTACACTTTACACATACACATTCACATATCACTTACACATTTACACATGGTCACATACACTTTACACATTACACTTTACACATATTTTAGGTGCCGTGACACATAGTCCAAACCACCAAAGAAGGACACATTCACATCACATAACACATAGACACCATCTAGGCAATTCAATGGTGACTCTTGGACTGCGCAGACCGGGAGAACAAGTCTCCACCCTAACCAGTGGTACTTGTCCACCTCCAGGATTTCCCCCTAATGCCCTTAGGGTCACTTAACACAATGAACTTTCTCAGGGGGACTTTTCCCTGATACGGCTCCACTGCCTTCTCGGAAGCAGTATCACATTGGCATAGTTTACACTTTTACACATTTACCGTTTTACACATGGTTTTACACTTGACACTCTTCATTTCATTCACACTTTCTTACTCACATGAACACCTCTGTTTTCCTAACATGGTACTACAAATTTTTCAGGATTCAACACATAGTAAACACACCAATCATGCTGGGTTTAGACAAAATCTAATCACATTTCGATCATATGTACGAATTATTCATAATTCACATGAAAACACATAACTTTTTATTTTTTGTTCCAATTAACCTGAAATTTTAACCACATGCTGTTTTCGGGTTCAAAATCATACCCTCAATTTTTCAGATTTTGATGAGCTAAATAGGATTTACAGAAAATCAAACACTTAATTAGCACATTATTCACAATTTACGTTAACATGGAATTTACACATCATGCAATTTACCACTTGCTGTTTAGCCATAAGCTACCAACATTTGCATGAAATTAGAGTACAACATTTCCCTAATTCATACATCTATGGATTTAACACTACGAATCATTTTTGCATACTTCTATTCTATCGAACCGAAACTATTACAAATTGCACAATCATGGATAAGTTTCCTAAATTTGCAAACACACATGCTGACCCACAATCTTCATGATTAAACGAAATCAAGGCATTCACATTAATCTAATCCTGAATCATGGGTTTTGCAAAATGGTCTACAAGTCATGCTCACATGTTTACAAGATATCATTATCCACATTGCCAACACAACTCACATACATCCACAACCAAAATGCACAATATACATAGCTTATAGGGATACCATATATCCTCATCACGAAAATCATAACGAAATTAACGTATAAGAGGGACAGAACAGCTCACTGTTCTGTCCTGAAGAACTAGACGGCGGTCTGGCCGCTGACTCAGAGTCAGCGGCATGGTCGATGGACGCCAAGCTCATCACAGGCGTCCAGGGACCTTGCCGTTTACTCAGGTCTGTGCAGAAACACAGACCCGAGCTCTGAAATTTGGGTGAAATGGAGGGTCTAGGACTCGAGGGAAATTCCATAAAAATCATAAAAACCTCCTAGACTCATACGGGGATACCATAGATAGGTCACTTGCCTCTCTAAAAATCCTCCAAGAGTTTTATGGCTCGAAGAAGACCTCCTTGGGCAGTTCCAAGAAGTTGCAGAAGCACCTCCAAGATCGCCTTCCTCCGAGCTCCTGGGTGATCTCCACGCCGAGGGGATGATGGGGAGCCTTCCCCTTGCTTCAGCTCCCTCCTTGATGCAGAAGATCTCCAAAACCAGCTTCAAGGGGTCGGATTTTAGGGTTCTAAATGGGTTTTTTCTCACAGAATGCTCTAGGGTTTTCTCTCTCTTCTCTCCTCTTGCAAGGGTGAAAGTGAGAAGTGGGGAGAGGCCATTTCGGGTTCAGCATGTAGGAGAGGCCCTCACCCACTCACCATGCCGATTAGACAGCTAGAGCCGTTGGGGGACATCCCCCCAATGGTTGCCATGCCTTGTTTCAGAAGATAGCAGCTCTGCTGCGCATGCAGGCCAGAGAAGTTGGCGTCCAGATCGCTGGACGCCGGAGTTAGTGTTGGCGTCCAGGGTTGGACGCTAACACCACCTCAACGGCCTGGGGATTGACGCCAAAAGGTCCTGCGGCCAGAACCCTAATTTATGCAGAAAACCATGCATACCAAGCTTCTATACATGCAATATGTACATGGTATTATATTCACACTATCATCATGCAATACATACATTATTTACGTTTAATATAAACACATGTACACGTATTTATACTATTTTAATATCCACGTAAATACGTACATATACTCAACACAATATACACACATAAATACGAAAAAAAATACGACGGAAATTCGAGGGTCTTACACCCTCTCCCCCTTAAAGAAACTTCGTCCTCGAAGTTAGAACGACACTACTCAAACAAAAGGGGATACTTCTTCTTCATCGCATCCTCAAGCTCCCACGTAGCCTCCTCACGCGAGAAGTTCCGCCATAGAACTTTCACCGACGCGATACTCTTGTTCCGGAGATGCTGAACCTTCCGGTCAAGAATGGCTACTGGCTGCTCGACATACGAAAGATCTGGCTGGATCTCCACTGGCTCATGACTAATCACATGAGACGGATCTCGGACATACTTCCTGAGCATAGATACGTGGAATACCGGGTGAACGCTAGCCAAAGCTGGGGTAAAGCTAGCTCGTACGCCACGTTGCCCAAACGTCTGAGAATCTCATATGGGCCAATGAACCTAGGGCTTAGCTTGCTATGCCTGCCAAATCTGACAACTCCACGAGTAGGCGATATCTTCAAGAAGACATGATCGCCAACCTCGAACTCCAAATCCTTTCTCCTGTTGTCGGCATAACTCTTCTGCCTATCCTGTGCCGCAACAAGCCTTTTCCTGATAAGCTGAATCTTATCCGAAGTTTCCTGAACCAACTCCGGTCCGATCAACTGCCTATCACCAGTCTCCTCCCAACATAAAGGAGATCTGCAGGGCCTACCATACAACGCCTCGAATGGAGCCATTCCAATACTAGCATGAAAGCTGTTGTTGTATGCGAACTCCACAAGAGGTAAATGACGCTCCCAATCATCCTTCCAATCCAGAACACACGCTCTCAACATATCCTCGAGCGTCTGGATAGTCCTCTCGGACTGTCCGTCGGTCTGGGGATGAAACGCCGAACTGAGCTTAAGCTCCGAACCTAACGCATCCTGAAGACCCTTCCACAATCTCGAAGTGAATCTCGGATCTCGATCCGAAATGATCGACTTCGGCACACCATGCAATCTAACGATACCGCTAACATACAATCTAGCTAAGCTCTCTACTGACTGCTTCTTCTTCATAGGTAAGAAATGAGCAGTCTTCGAGAATCTATCTACAACTACCCAAATCGAGTCATTGCCCCTTCTAGATCGAGGCAAACCCGATACGAAATCCATAGTGACAGCTTCCCACTTCCATACGGGGATATCCATCCTCTGCATAAGGCCGGATGGTCGCTGCCGCTCGGCTTTCACCTGCTGACATACTAGACATCTAGACACATAATCCGCAACATCCTTCTTCATGCCGGACCACCAAAATGATCTCTTCAGGTCTTGATACATCTTAGTGTTACCCGGATGAATAGAGAATCGCGATCTATGAGCCTCCGCTAACACATGCTCACGGACATCTACTACATCGGGGACACAAACGCGGTGCTGAAATCTAATCACACCGTCCTCATCACGAGCAATGCCCGCCTTACCCACTAACTCTAACAATCTAGGATCGGCTTTCTGCTGCTCAATCACCTCATCCAAGACTGAGGATCTAAGGGATAGCTGAGCTACAAAAGCCTGACACAACGATGGCTCTAACTCGGTCATAGAGCACGCTGCATCCTCCAACATCTTCCAATCCTGCTGGAGCGAAGACCTCTTCCTACTAAGAGCATCCGCTACGACGTTCGCCTTTCCAGGATGATACTGAAGGTCGAAGTCATAGTCCTTCAAGAACTCAATCCATCTTCTCTGCCTCAGGTTTAATTCCTTTTGGGAGAAAAGATACCTCAAGCTCTTGTGGTCGGTAAACACCTCAAATCTGACACCATAAAGATAGTGCCTCCAGATCTTTAGTGCATGAACCACAGCTGCTAGCTCTAAATCATGAGTCGGATAGTTCCTCTCATGCTCCTTCAACTGACGAGAAGCATAAGCTACTACCCTCTCTTGCTGCATGAGCACACAGCCTAAACCAATCCGAGATGCATCCGTATAAATGGCAAAGCCTTCTAGACCACTGGGCAATACCAATACCGGAGCAGAAGTAAGCTTAGCCTTCAATAGCTGAAAGCTGCGCTCACATGCCTCAGACCATACAAACTTCTCACCCTTTCTGGTCAGCTTTGTCATAGGGGCGGCGATGGATGAGAAACCCTCAATGAATCGCCGATAGTAACCAGCTAACCCAAGGAAACTACGAATCTCCGAAGGAGTCTTGGGAACATCCCAATCCATAACTGCCTGGATCTTTGCTGGATCAACAGCTACACCAGCGCCGGAGATAACATGCCCGAGAAAGTGAACCTCGCGCAACCAGAACTCGCACTTGCTGTACTTTGCATACAGTTTGTGCTCACGGAGAACCTCTAAGACTAACCTCAAATGCTGACGATGTGTGGTCTCATCCGGAGAATAGACCAACACGTCATCAATAAACACAACAACAAAGCTATCTAAATACGGACTAAACACCCGGTTCATGAGATCCATGAACGCTGCAGGGGCGTTGGTCAATCCGAAAGGAAGAACCAAAAACTCATAATGTCCATAACGGGTTCTAAATGCCGTCTTGGACACATCCTCACTCCTAATCCTCAACTGATGATAACCAGATCGCAAGTCAATCTTGGAAAAGACTGATGCCTCTCGCAACTGGTCAAACAGATCATCAATCCGAGGTAAGGGATACCTGTTCTTCACGTCACCTGGTTTAGCTTCCTATAATCGATGCACAACCGAAGTGACCCGTCTTTCTTCTTGACGAATAATACAGGTGCGCCCCAAGGGGAAACACTGGGGCGAATAAATCCCTTATCGAGCAATTCCTGCAATTGCTTCCTCAACTCGGCTAATTCTGCAGGGGCCATCCGATATGGGGCCTTCGAGATAGGAGAGGTGCCTGGAAGCAACTCTATAGTGAACTCTATCTCCCTATCCGGTGGCAATCCAGACAAGTCATCGGGAAAGACATCTGGAAAGTCCTGCACCACATCGATCTCTGCAAGAGTCAGTGACGAACCAGCATCGGGTACTAGCATAACGCTGGCAAGAAATGCGTCACAACCCTTGTTCACCATACGCATCGCCTTCATGGCAGAGATGACTAACTTTCCCGCTAAGTTCTTTGGCAAGGGATGAGAGAACTCGTCCTCGCCAGGAATGCGGAACACAATCTTCTTTCTACGACAATCCACTAACGCATAGTGCTCCTCTAGCCAATCCAGACCAAGAATACAATCATAGTCCTTCATCTTTAGCAAGAAGAAACACCCATCTAGGAATCTATCCTCAATGCACACAGGTAACGACGGAATGCACTTCCTAGTCGATACCGTACCCGCAGGGGTGTGCACAGACAAAGGGACCTCTAACTCCTCAGACTCTATGCCTGACTCTAGGGCTAACTGCCTAGCGAACCGCTCGAAATGAACGAGTGAGTAGCACCCGTATCAAACAAAACCCGAGCGTGCACACCGAAAAGTAAAACTGTACCTTCGGTGACATGCTCCGCCTGCTCGGCGTCCTCACGAGCTAACGCAAACACTCGAGCTGGGGCTCGAGGCCTTCCTGGTCGTCCTGTAGCTGGCGCGGCTGCCGCTACTGCTGGTACTGGCGCTCCTCGCTGAGCTTCCTGCTGAAGTCGGGCAATCCTTGATCTTGTGGTCGCTGCTCCCACACTTTAGGCATCTACCCGCTATTAACCAACACTCCGAACCTCCATGGGTCTTCCCACAATGGGGACACTCCTTCTTCGCACCGGGGGAACGTACAGAGGGTACCTGATAGTTGCTGACTGCCACTTGTTTCTGCGGTGTCTGGTACACCGTCTTCCTCTTGTCTTGCCGCTGGAAAGTCGCTGCCGGCCTCTTCTGCGAAGCCTTCTTCTCCTCTAGATACTGCTCCATTTCTCCCTCCTGTCTGCAGGCTGCGCTGAGGGCCTCGTCTAGCGTGCGGTGGTCGAACGCCACGAGCCTCGTCCTCAGTGATGGTTTGAGACCCATCACGAACTTCTTGGTCTTCCTGCGCTCATCCTCTACTATGTGCGGTGCATATTTAGAGAGTTCAGAAAACCTTGCCTCGTATTCTAAGACGGTCATCGATCCTTGCGTCAGGGAAAGGAATTCTTGCTCCATCTTGTCCTGGATGTGCTCTGGGACGAACTTGGCTCGGAAGAGCCTCACGAACGCGTCCCACGCCACATCTACTGCTCCGTCCTCAAAGCGCGTACGCAGTAGGGAGGACCACCATACATCAGCTCTCTCCTGCAACACACCTTCATAAGCTCTAACTAACAAATAACAACCAACATTCAAGCATAAACTAAAGCATACCTGTAGCATGTAGGTGGCTAAGGTCACCTTGTCCTCGTCAGGACACCTGATAGCTCGGAAGATTTTCTCGATCTCCCTCATCCAGCTTTCTGCCAAAAGCGGATCACTCTCCCCCTTAAAAGAGGGTGGGGTCATCCTCTTGAATCGCTCCATGATGGAAGGTCCACCATGGTCCTGAGCTGGGGCCTGAGCCTGCTACATTAAACAACAAGCAATATACAATAAACACAATATCATACAATTCAAATAGTAGACTACTTAGTTGTTTTATTATTTTACCTGGGCCTCCAACTGGGCCTGGAGTGCTGCCTGAGTGTGTGCCTGGGTCTGCATGGCTTGCACCAGACCTTGCATGAACACTCCATAATCCACTGGCGGTGGGGGGAAGCACAGGACCCTGTGGGGCGGGGCCTGCTGCTCCGCCCGCTCCTCACGCCTCTGCTCGTCGTCGCGAGCTGGCGCACCTCCACGTCGTCCACGGGAAGCCATGGCTGTAATAAAATTTCAGCCACCATTAGAGCTAGGTTACTAAGTTTTCTAACCATTTTCTTATCTATTTTTCACTTCTTATTAGTGTTTTCTACACATGTGGACATACTTAGCATGCAATGGGGATGATGACTTAGTTATATTCATGTGTAATCTCAACCGGTCGCTCTGATACCAATCTCTGTGACGGCCCTCGTTACACCGGTACGGTTATACCAACCCACGTCGGTATAGCGAGAGTCCTCACAGTGGGACATTTACCAACGATACAAACAGCTGAGATACACGCGAATATATATAACAGAGTAGCGGAAGTAAAAGAGAACTATCTCCATTCATTCATCATCCACATTAAACATACATGCAGTTTACAATTTGCAAAAGGAACTAAAATTCACATGATTTAAATTGCTGAAATAGAGATACAAAATGTCCACATATTACATTCTTTTAATGATAGTAATACAATGTCCAAGTACATACTAAGAAGTACACACAATCACAAGGATCTCAAAAGCTGGCTAGTCTCCACGCTCGGAGTCCGTCTCTGCTGCCTCCTCCGAGGGTACGGTGTCACCAACTATACCTGTACGCCGAAGCAAGGAGTGAGTCCAGGGACTCAGCAAGTAACACTATGCATGATATACACGTACAAGTCCTAGTGGTTTCTACACACACATACAATTACAACACATAGCATGCTAGTCCATTTAAGTTTTCAACCTATCATGAAGGTTCTACAATTTTATACATAACGCATGCTTTCAGATTTCAAATATAACATTCACCTATCACATGGTCTCTATTCCATTCACTCATGGAACTTTAATCAAAACGTGAGAGCTATTGACATGGACAATTTACATACATGAACGGGGAACATAATTAGCATGGATTCCACATGTTCTTAAGTACATACATAACTTTTTCACATGCTTTAGGTTGCTGATTTCACATGGTTCAAAGACTATAAACCTACACATGAAAGCTACAATGTGGCTTAGAACATAACATATGAACAATCCATCATGCCACTTTGCACACATACTCATTAATTGTTCCTAACATGGATTCTAAACACTTTGCACACATAAACATGGATTGATAACATGCATTTTCTGAATTCATACGGTTTCAGATTTAGCCTCACATGATTTCAATACACATTTACACATCTAGATTTCACATTTTCTTTTACACAATTTCCTCTTTTCACATGGTTACACTTTACACACACATTCACATATCACTTACACATTTACACATGGTCACATACACTTTACACATTACACTTTACACATATTTTAGGTGCCGTGACACATAGTCCAAACCACCAAAGAAGGACACATTCACATCACATAACACATAGACACCATCTAGGCAATTCAATGGTGACTCTTGGACTGCGCAGACCGGGAGAACAAGTCTCCACCCTAACCAGTGGTACTTGTCCACCTCCAGGATTTCCCCCTAATGCCCTTAGGGTCACTTAACACAATGAACTTTCTCAGGGGGACTTTTCCCTGATACGGCTCCACTGCCTTCTCGGAAGCAGTATCACATTGGCACAGTTTACACTTTTACACATTTACGTTTTACACATGGTTTACACTTGACACTCTTCATTTCATTCACACTTTCTTACTCACATGAACACCTCTGTTTTCCTAACATGGTACTACAGAGTTTTCAGGATTCAACACATAGTAAACACACCAATCATGCTGGGTTTAAACAAAATCTAATCACGTTTCGATCATATGTACGAATTATTCAAATTCACATGAAAACACATAACTTTTTTTACTGTTCCAATTAACCTGAAATTTTAACCACATGCTGTTTTCGGGTTCAAAATCATACCCTCAATTTTTCAGATTTTTCTGAGCTAAATAGGATTTACAGAAAATCAAACACCTAATTAGCACATTATTCACAATTTACGTTAACATGGAATTTACACATCATGCAATTTACCACTTGCTGTTTAGCCATAAGCTACCAACATTTGCATGAAATAGAGTACAACATTTCCCTAATTCATACATCTATGGATTAACACTACGAATCATTTTTGCATACTTCTATTCTATCGAACCGAAACTATTAACAAATTGCACAATCATGGATAAGTTTCCTAAATTGCAAACACACATGCTGACCCACAATCTTCATGATTAAACCGAAATCAAGGCATTCACATTAATCTAAATCCTGAATCATGGGTTTTGCAAAATGGTCTACAAGTCATGCTCACATGTTTACAAGATATTATTATCCCACATTGCCAACACAACTCACATACATCCACAACCAAAATGCACAATATACATAGCTTATAGGGATACCATATATCCTCATCACGAAAATCATAACGAAATTAACGTATAAGAGGGACAGAACAGCTCACTGTTCTGTCCTGAAGAACTAGACGGCGGTCTCTGGCCGCTGACTCAGAGTCAGCGGCAGGTCGATGGACGCCAAGCTCATCACAGGCGTCCAGGGACCTTGCCGTTTACTCAGGTCTGTGCAGAAACACAGACCCGAGCTCTGAAATTTGGGTGAAATGGAGGGTCTAGGACTCGAGGGAAATTCCATAAAAATCATAAAAACCTCCTAGACTCATACGGGGATACCATAGATAGGTCACTTGCCTCTCTAAAAATCCTCCAAGAGTTTTATGGCTCGAAGAAGACCTCCTTGGGCAGTTCCAAGAAGTTGCAGAAGCACCTCCAAGATCGCCTTCCTCCGAGCTCCTGGGTGATCTCCACGCCGAGGGGATGATGGGGAGCCTTCCCCTTTGCTTCAGCTCCTCCTTGATGCAGAAGATCTCCAAAACCAGCTTCAAGGGGTCGGATTTTAGGGTTCTAAAAGGGGTTTTTCTCACAGAATGCTCTAGGGTTTTCTCTCTCTTCTCTCCTCTTGCAAGGGTGAAAGTGAGAAGTGGGGAGAGGCCATTTCGGGTTCAGCATGTAGGAGAGGCCCTCACCCACTCACCATGCCGATTAGACAGCCTAGAGCCGTTGGGGGACATCCCCCCAATGGTTGCCATGCCTTGTTTCAGAAGATAGCAGCTCTGCTGCGCATGCAGGCCAGAGAAGTTGCGTCCAGATCGCTGGACGCCGGAGTTAGTGTTGGCGTCCAGGGTTGGACGCTAACACCACCTCAACGGCCTGGGGATTGACGCCAAAAGGTCCTGCGGCCAGAACCCTAATTTATGCAGAAAACCATGCATACCAAGCTTCTATACATGCAATATGTACATGGTATTATATTCACACTATCATCATGCAATACATACATTATTTACATTTAATATAAACACATGTACACGTATTTATACTATTTTAATATCCACGTAAATACGTACATACATACTCAACACAATATACACACATAAGTACGAAAAAATACGACGGAAATTCGAGGGTCTTACAACAGCACTATGACTAGACTGACCAGGAAAGGAGTGCCTTTTGTGTGTCGGGAATGTCAGAGAAGTTTTAGGAATAAAGAAAAAGACTCACATCGCACCTATATTGACATTACGGCAGGGACAAGTGGTGGTGTTTGTGTTGTATACTGATGCTTCAAGGAGAGGAATGGGCGCAGTACTTATGCAGATGGTAAGTGATAGCCATGCATCAGGCAATTGAAGACAGCAGAGAGAACTACCACACTCTGATTAGAATTGCAGCAGTTGTATTGGCTTTAAAAATGGGTGGAGCATTACTGTATGGCGAGAGATTGAAATAATTTTTACAGATCATAAAGCTGAAGATATATTTCCGCAGAAAGATTTGAATCTTCGCCAGCGCAGATGGTTGAATATTTGAAAGATTATGATTTCAGTTGGCTTACCATTTGGGTAAGGCCAATGTTGTAGCTGATGCCTTGAGCAGAAAGGCATATATGAATTGATGATGATTAAAGAATGGAAGTTGTATGAAGAAGTAGCGGAGAATTCCTGTATGTGCCCAGCAGTCAGCATCGGGCAATTTTAGTTGCCAGTGCAGTAGAGCCATCTTTATATTGGCAGATCATTGAAGCTCAGAGAGCAGATGCAGGTTACCTGAAATTGTAAAAATGGAAGGAGTTTCTATTGATGATAATTGTGTGGTCAGGCTTAGGGGCAGGTTGTTTGTTCCTGCAGAGAGAGAGGTGAAGCAGCGAGTTCTGGAAGAGGCTCATAAATCTAGGTACACTATTCATCCAGGTAGTACTAAAATGTACCATGATTTAAGGAAGCATTTTGGTGGCCTCATATGAAGAAAGAAATAGCAAAATTTGTGGCAAGATGTGCTATATGTCAACAGATTAAAGCAGAGCATCAGAAGCCTGGAGGTCTATTGCAACCGTTGCCTATTCCACAGTGGAAATGGGATGATATTGCGATGGACTTTGTGGCAGGTTTACCAAGGTCGAGTTCAGGGCATAATGGAATATGGGTGTTTGTTGACAGATTGACTAAGGTATGCAGATTAGTGGCAGTAAGTATGTCTTGGACAGTGGACAGATTGGCAAATATTATGTTGAAAGAATTGTTCCACTGCATGGTATTCCAAAGACTATTGTATCTGATAGAGATCCAAGATTTACTTCTGGTTTTTGGAGAAGTCTGCAGAAAGTAATTGGTTCTGAATTAAGATATAGCTCCGCTTATCATCCCCAGACAGATGGTCAGACAGAGAGGACCATTCAGACAATTGAAGATATGTTGCGGGCTTGTTGTTTAGTTTGGGGAGGCAGTTGGGAGCATCATTTGGGAATGGTTGAGTTTGCCTACAATAATAGTTATCATACCAGTCTTGGGATGGCACCGTATGAAGCTTTATATGGAAGGCCATGTAGAACCCCATTGAACTGGCATGAAGTGGGAGAAAGGTAATTAGTGGGTCCTGAATTGATTCAGCAAACCACTGAAGTAGTGAAGCTTATTAAAGAAAAATTGCAGGCAGCTCAAAGTAGGCAGAAAAGTTATGCAGATGTGCGGAGGAGACCACTTCAGTTTGAGGTGGGAGATTTTGTTTTTTTGAGAGTTTCCCCGAGTAAAGGAATTATGAGATTTGGCAAGTCTGGAAAGTTGTGTCCAAGGTATGTGGGACCTTTCCAGGTAATTGAAAGAATTGGGGAAGCAGCTTATAGGCTGGATTTGCCAGCTGATTTTGCAGATGTGCATGATTTTTCCATGTCTCCATGTTGAGAAAATGTATTGAAGATCCAGCTCAAATAATTAAATATCAAGGAGGTGACCTGAGGCCGGACATGACTATGCCAGAGTATCCGGTGCAGATCACAGATTGAAAGATAAAGAAGCTAAGGAATAAAGAAATTGAGCTAGTTAAAGTGAGATGGGAAAATAGGTTGGGTGGTGAGGATACCTGGGAGTTAGCCGCAGAAATGGCTAAAGGGTATCCCTATCTGTTTGAATAAGTTTGTGTATTTTCTTTTTAGATGATAGTACTTGTAAAGGTATGTATGTATGAGTTGTTTAAATTTGAATTGTGTTATGAATTTTGAGGTCGAAATTTTCTTTTTAGATGATAGTAATGTAACGTCGCGTGCTTTTCGGATCCATGCGGATCGTGTGTGTCGTGGTTGTGGCGACCGTTGTGAGGCCAGTGTGAGTCAGTTGCGTTGAATGCATGGTGTGGATGTGTGGTTTCTCCAGGTGCAGCACAGGGTTGGTCCGGAAATAGAATGGGACATGCTGCTGTCCTGTTGGAATTGGAGGCCAGGTGTGGCCGTTGACCTGTTGGCGTCCAGCTTAGTGGACGTTTACTGCTTGAACTTGGCGGCAGTAGATGTGGACGCAGAGGGTGGCGGTCGTTGTTGGCGGCATGGGGGTTGACGCCACCTGAGAATGGTGCAGGTTATAGGCTCACCCGAGGGGAGTTCTCTCAACTCTCACTCATTCCCTCTTGCCCCAGCTTGCTGCCCCCGAGTCTTTGAAGCTTCCAACAGGTACCGAGGAGTAGTTGGACGATCGTAGAACGCGCGGCATCGCTGAATTACGCGAGGAAACGTCGCGGCGTGGTGCAATTCCCGTGGGAGCTCGCGGAGGGCTCGGCGTGAACCGGGGAATTTCAGGAGATTCTAACGCGTTCTGAGGTAGGGGACGAACCCTGGTAGCTCATAGAAACATTAAAACACATCATAACCACTTGAACCAGCATGATAATCCACGTTTGAATAGAGTTGCACCATGCGGGATAAAGGGTGGTTTGAGTTATTAATGTTCAGAGCATGTTTTAGTGGGTTGTATTGGGTTCTAGCATGCTAAAGGAATTGCATTTGCATGTTTTTAGTAGTTAGAACAGTTAGAAAGCCCGCAGAGCCGGATTAGGGTTTCTGCAGGGTTTATGGCCGGAGAACTTGGCGTCAACATCGCTTGCCGCCAAGATCCTCAGCCAGGAGGTTAACGGCCAGGACCCTTGCCGTTGACTCCCTGTAAGCGGCAGTCGATGTGGCCGCCTACTTCTATTTGAGCAGAAATGACTAAGTACAATAATTATCGATAATGCATGTGTGTTAACGCATGAGGTGCACTGAGTGCACTTGGTTACGTGTTTAGCATACAAGGTATGCTGTTAGTTGTTTACTTCGGTGACTGCGCGTTGTGTACGTGAGTCAGTTAGGTTCACGTGTAGTGGACCAGTGGTTACTTGTGGTTTACGTGAGGTTTCACGTGTTTGTGTGTGACGTGCACGTGGTTCTGTGTACGTGGCGAGTAGTACGACGCCTACCGTGGTTACCTCTCCAGTTGGGTGCCCCAGGTTCTTTGTGAGCCAGGCTGTTAGCTCGGGGCTTTGTCCCGGTACTTGTGCTGTACCGTCGAGGTCTGTGTCGTCTGACCTGGACACCCTCACTCCTGTGTTGAGTTGTACGTCCGGCTGAGGGAAAGACGACAGTGGGACAGTGACACTTGTGTTTGTTTTTAGTCACTTGTAGCGCGCTCGTAGTTGGGGGTACGGACACCAGTAGACGTACTGGACCCCAGCTAGTCCTTTTCCAGTGCCTCACTCTAGCGAGCCCAGGCCAGGGTCTTTGGAGGTGCCAGGCATGGGTCTGTGACCGTGTGGTCTGCAGGTGGTGGTGTTTAGTTGGTCTCCATAGTTGCTTGACCTTTTTACGTGGAGCGGCAGCTGGACCTTTCGTCCATGGCTGCGAGACTGAGAGGTAGACCTGTGTTAGTTGTCCGAGTCAGTTTCTGGTGTCGCGAACCAGTTCACGTGGCTCGTGTTGGCTGTCTCTACTTTAGCTTGTACACCTGTACTGGTTTGCCGTTTAATTATTACTGTTGTTTCTCGTAGTCGGTAGACGGTGAGTACTTTTACAGCTTTACTTACCTGCTTAGTTGTTATATAATTGTTGGTGCTGTTTACTATTCGTACTCGTGGTGTTTGTTTCGCTCGATTTTGGGGGAGTTCCTACTGAGCCAGTGACTAGAGAGGCTCACCCCTACCCCCACAGGTGAGAGCGAGGAGGACGTCTCTCGTCCGACGTCCAGTTCTGGGCCGCGTCGTAGCGGTGTAGGGTCAGCACCTCCAGCAGAGTAGCTTCAACAGTGTAGTTTTGTAGTTGTTTACTTTCTTCAATTGTACCTCGGGGTATGCCCCAGGCTCTTGTACTTCTTTTTAGTTTTTGTGGAAATTTGGCTATGTAAACTTGTGAAATATATATGAATTGTGGTGTGTTCCTTTATGTTTACACGGACTGTGGTTTGGTATCCCTTGCGAGGCTTCGGCCGTTCGCGGGAGGCGGACTCGGATCAAGTACGTTAGCGGCTTAACGGGCTTGGCCGAGGCGATCCGTCACACAGACCTCATAGGCTAAAACACGAGGACATAGACGTCGCCTTTCAAATCGCGACGACTCCACCGGTCATCAACAAGTTGACCGCGACAGGACCTAAGGTTGCGACATGAACGTGATGGTCTGACACGTCGCCTACAAGCCAATTGATACAACACCGACAATCAGAGTATAAATCGCGACGGACCTCATTGTCGTGTTTACACCAATCGGTAACAACCCAACAATTGGAAGAGAAACGTGACAGATTATCCCGTCGCGTTCTCACCAAAACATGACGGTTCAAACCATCGCTTTATCAGGCAGATGGCTGAACCCCCATCTCTTCCCAGAAAACCAATCCACAGACCATTTAAACTACCATATACTGCCATAGCATGATTTACTAAACTCCAAAACATGTAAATTGAATGAAAACACAAAGGAAGTCTCCCTATCAACTCGACGAGCCCATAAAATGCAAAGAACTTCACCTGCCGGCAAGCACGTTCCGGACGACCTCCTTGCATGGAACCCACATCGGAATAGCTACTAGGAAGCCGAGACGCTAGAGAACGCCGCAAAAACTCCTTCCCTCAGTCGGACAAAGCCACCTCTGCTCTGTCTAGCCCGAAATAGAGCATTCAATGCAAAACCTAAATTGTGACGTATGCAGACGTAGCGTTTAAACATTAAACACGATGTACAAAACCGTCGCCAATCGGAACCCAAAACGCCATGCGTCACAAAGGCAGTTCCAAGAATGCGACGTAGGCACCCGTTGCGTCAATAATCGTGATGTACCAACCCGACGAGTTCAAAAACAACACTCCCAATCGATCTGACAGTCAATATGAAGAACGCGACGTGTAAAGCCATCGTGTTTCAAAATGGGACGACCTACCCCGTCACCTTCTTCACCAAAAAACTTGTGGGATGTTGGGCCCAAACCTCCGGCCCACAAGACCCACACAATGCACGGTAATCTCAACCAAGGCTCCATGACCCCACATTGGCCACGAGCACCACACAGAACCGTTAAACTCGAATCCAGTTAACCACGATGTTACATTACTACCACCTAAAAAGAAATGTCGTCCTCGACATTCATAATGAAACCACGACAATCTAGACTACCACCTAAAAAGAAATAAAGCCATTCACAAAACAAGAAGGATACACTTCATGGCTTCAAACTGCTCTTCAGACTTTCTGCTTACCTGCCTTAATCAATCCATTTCTGTTCTACTTTCTTTCATAGCTCGATCCATACTATTCTGTTGTAGGTGCTTTATCTCCTTGGACTCAACCTATTGCCACATTTTTCTGGCTGTGTTTGCAACACCCTTTTCTGCGCCATCTTGCTTGCTGAAAAATCTGTTATCATAAACCGCTGCATCTGACTATTTGCCATACTAATTATCTATTGCACCTCTATACCAATCGGTTCCTTGCTTCAACAATTGCATGCACATTCCCACTGTACCTTCATATCTGCACTCACTTATTGCCTTACTCTGCCCATTAATGATTGCTTACACAAACATACTTTCTGCCTTGATCTGTTATTCATTATTTGATTCTGTCTACTTTCTTGCTCTGTTTACTATCAATACTGGATACAGTACTTGAAACTCTATTTTTCAATTATTCTGTTTCTTCATATTACCGATTACCTTTCCACTACGCACACTGATTACCTCGGATACCTGCCAAATACTCTACAAATTTTGTTCTCATTATCACTTTCAATTATTTTCATTACTATACCATTCTGACTTTAGTTGAACCCAAACCTAACTTTATTTATTTACCCAAAACCACCTCATTTAACTAATGACCACTCGAAGAAAATACCTGAAACCTCAAACTGTCTTCTTTGCCATACTGCTATTATTATAATCTGCTCTTTTCTGTTCACTAAAAATTACAATCTAGCTGACTCATCATATTAGACCTATAACATTTCAAAATAACTAATTTGTATTGATGTAACATTGTACTCTCCTATCATGGAATAAACTGCTCAACTAACTCTGCACATGCTCTACCACTGACTTTACCCAATTCCTTTAATTAACTGCTAACTGACCCAAAAGTCTTCTCTACTCAACTAATTAAGCCTTTCCATTTGCATTCTACAACTCACTGACCTCTGGAATTTCAAACTGTACACATTACTTATTCTTCTTGCTATACTCTGCCATAACCTTATCTGTTCTTTATTCCTTAACCCATCTATCTCTGCTACCACATCAAATTCTAAAAAATATTCTAAAGGAAGAATACCTCTGCTCAACTGAATTACTCATTCTGCACTACCACATAAAACTCTTACTGACCATCACTCTACTTATCTGACTATAACCATCTGCTGATCTAGTATACTCATCTTTTTTTCAGATCAATAATGATGAACTTTAAATTTATTGCCAACTGGATTAAATACGAAACCATCTCTGTGAAGTGCTTTCCTTAAATATTCTCTTATCTGGCTAACCTCACTGTACTATTCAAACTTTATGATTCATATTGTAACTCTTCTTAACACATAACTACCTTTTTTTGGAACACTGCCAAAATCTGAAATTTAACATCCATTCCCTTTAAATACAATGCTTTACCCTTTCTGATTCCTCTATTCCACACTGTCGCTTTACAATCTCCGCATCTGCTCTTACTGTACTCTACTATTACATCTCTATTTTTATTCACTGAAACCATTATTACTATAACGTCGTTGTTGACACTGGCAATCCTGTAATTAAATATAAATACTATCTGAAGCTTGATCCCATTACTATTAACACATATGTTCCTTACAAATCTTTATCTGCTAACACTAATACTCCTCATTCCTCTCTTTCTTGAATCAACATTTCTCTATCTCTTCCATTCCACTTTCTTTCTAACAATCTTAAGCCCAAATTCTCAAAGTTGGAACACCTTTCTCAATACCTAATTTGATCTTGCTAACTCTCTGAATCTTATTCAAAGTAAACTGACTCCAATTGCCTAAACTTGTACCATTCTTTGATTCAACTGCCACGATATACTGAACATTCTCACAAAATCTCACTGCAATGCCATAATATATAAAAAATACTTTTGCTGACAACAACAACCTGCCATTCAAACTGCCAACTGTCCACCCATTATTGATTCTTAACTAATCCCAGAAATCTATTCCAACTCAACAATTTGCTTATTCATTATTTCATTAATCCACAATCCTCATTCCTACATTTTTCACAACCCTCAACACAAATCCTTCTATCACTGACAAACATATATAATCATATCCTACTGCCACAGGTCACTGCTCTTTTATTTACTAATACCTCATCTGAAGCTGATCTGAATCACTCAATCATTTAAAATCTTCCACATCATTGATTTCACCATCATCTGAATTGTTTCTCAATACCCACTTACACAAATCACAGACACAACAGTTACCTTCACCAGATTTCTCAATCCTTTATAGCTGACAATCTCTAACACAACAATGTTCCATCTTGCCACACTATTTCTGCTATAACTCTATCACACTGTTACCCCCATCTTTTTACACATATACATAACCATTACCATATACCTGTCTCTACTGATCCTCTGCTTTACTAACAACACCTTCATCACATTAAATCATATCCCTTTCAAAGAACAACTCTACCTATATTGAATACCACAACTGACAGTACCAATGCTTTCTCATCTTCCACTGCTTACTAAACCATTTCACAATAGACCTCTAACAACTGCCAATCCCACAAACATCTACACACAATTTATACACCAAAAACACGTATGAAACCACATAAAATCGTAGACTTACTACCAGCAGTAGACATTAAACCATGTTTTGGGACATTGTAAACTTAATGTCTTTTCATATTCTAACTGGACCATGCTCTGATACCAATTGTAGCGACCCTGAATACTTATGCCCTGTAACACCACGGAAAATTTTATTTGTTGGAAAACATGAATAATATGGTTATTAGACTTAACTATTATTATAAGATGGAAATAATTAGAATTTGGGATTAATTAGTGTTAATAAATGTTACCCCAGTGTTGTACCTAGAGGTGCGCACTCTGACAGGACGACACAGGAATTCTGAAACGAAAATGCAATCCAAAAACACTATAATTTTCAGAAAAATATGGTGATATCATAAATGTAAATATCCGGATTTGTTGACGTGCGGATTTCAAGAATAAGCCGACGCAACTATTTTCCGGCAATTTTCACTTGATGAAAAATTAAACTAAAATCATCATAATTTGTAAAACCATTCCTTTAGTCTATGGTTGAAATTTTAACACAAATGGACATCATTGAATATATTAATGAGAGGATTATTGGGCCAGTTGATTTATGGGCCATTTACGCTAAGGATTTTTAGGATTATTCCCTGCCTACGCAACATGGGCTACGTAAGCCCATGTCATCAGCAGCTAAACACCTTACACGTTGGTGGTTTATGTGTAAGTGCTGGATGGGTTGCATGAGACATGTGTAACAGTTACACCTGTACGTAGGAGGTGTCATTGTGCATGGGAAGGTGGCTAGGCTATAAAAACATCCCCTCGCCCCATTGTGCAAACTTACCACTTCTTGTTCCTGTTTCCTTCTGATCCTTGCTGCTGGAGCTATTGCTGTGGGAGCTGCTGGATTAGTTCCTACCATAGGTGCTGATGTGTTTTCCCTGTTGCTGCCATTTGTACAACGAAGCCTACTGAAGTTGTTGCACCTGCAGTTCTCTTGTTTCCTCCTTCGGTTGTTGTAGACTTTTTACGTTAGGAAGAAGAAGAATCTTGTTCTATTCCAAGTAGGATTCATTTTCTCCTTCCTCACTCCTGTCTACTACACATGCTAAGGAAGTTTTGTTAAGTGTTTAAGTTCTCACACACTTGTTTTGATTTCATAAGTATCTTCAGAGCTAAGTATTCATCTTCTGTAATGTGATGTAGCATGTGTATCTGTAGGAATCTTCTAGTAGGATTCTTTTCCTTCCCTCTCATTCTTAACCTTTATACATACTATGAAGTCTCTTGTTCAGATGTTTGAGCTCTTAATCCTTTGTTTGAATCCACAAACATCTTTATAACAGTGTGGACTTCTTCTATTTAGATGTTTGTATCTTAGACTTTTGTTTGACTCCTTAACACCTCTGGATTTATGTGCCTACCATGAAGAAATTCTCTTTCATAACTGTTGTTGTAGGAGTTATTCTCCCAGCACCATGTCATGTCAAGTTTCCAGTTAAAATGTGTAGGTGGTAGACCCATGCTTTGTTTGTCCAACTTGTAAGACTATTGAAAGAGCTAGAAGCAAGTCTTTTCCTTAGATTTTGTCCATGTTTGATCCACAGTTTCATGGTTAAGTTTTCAGAGTGACTATAGAGTCATTTCTGGAATTGGCACTGGCGGCTGTCGATAGACAGAAGCACCTGTCGACAGACCCCTGGCTTCCAGAACTCCAGGCTTCTGGAAACAGCAGTGGCTGTCGACAATGGCATCTGTCTGTCGACAGATACACTGACCTGTCGACAGATAGACCCCATCCTGTCGACAGGCACTGTCCCCAGAACCAGAAATTGACTTCTGGATACTTGCACCTATCGACAACCACCTCCTGGCTGTCGACAACCACTATTTTGGCTAGTGTTCCAGTACCTTTTCTTGCTATTCGTCATCTCTTGCTAATACTTCTGCTATTGGTCCAGAAAGTTACCCATCTCCATTCTTATAGTGTTTAACATTGTGTCACTAAGAAGACCACTCTAATTGTTTTCTATATACCCTTCCTTGGATTACTCTTGAAGTCTTCCAGTACAGTAATGTCTAGTTGATTACAATTCCCTATGTTCAGTAACCTGAATTCATATACTTTGATATCATGAGAATGTAAATACTTGAGTACCACAATTGATTGTGAATAACTGTGATGACAATTATTGGGTCCTGGACCCCACTTGATTAATATGCTTGTGCAAATAGGGCTGGTCCAGTCCTGGGAGGAGCACCCGAATTCATTACAGGTCGTACGGAATGATAAAGGCACCAGGATGCTTGGCATTGCATCAATACAGCTTGATTATGGTCATCATGTTTCTTTCATCTGTGAATGTATATATGAACCAGATTATGAGTTTCATTGTGAATCCCTGAGCATGCCTATTGTTTCAAAATCCACTGTCATGTTAAGATGTTTATTTGTTCTCTGTGATCTTAGTCAAGTCTTTTTCCTTGACCATCATATATTTTAATCTTTATGATTTGAATATTTGAATCCTACTGGGCTAGTTAGCTCACACATCCTACATTTTCAGTGATCAAGATGTGGGTGAGCTTAAGGGAATGGTGTGCTGAGAGAATCTTCCGACCTCAAGAAGCCAGCTGTTTTGTTTTCTTAGAGTTGAACCCATGGATTGTAATAAAATAAAGTTACTATTTCTTACTCCTCACCTAGACTGTATTGAGGAGTCCTTATGTAATAATGCTTCCGCTAAATTTTGTTGTAATGAATAGACACTAGTTTATTTTTTGTGCCTAATATTTTCATTTCCGATAAATAGACTTTATTAGGACGTGACAGATAATTTGGTATCAGAGTCTTAGGTCGATAAACTAGGGTGTAAACGGAACCCGATATTTCGATATTTCGACCCGATTCCGATAAAAATTATCGGTTTCGGAATGGAAAAATGATACTGATAGTTTATCGGAATCGATATTTGATATTCCTATAAGCTATCGAAATCGAAATTGAAAAATAATCGGTATCGGTTATTCCGATAAATTATGCATAACTTAGAAGGAAAAATTATGGTAACACCTTAGCTTATCGAAATTTATTCCGGAAATATTATCAGAATCGAAACGGAAATCGGAATAACGATTTCGATTTTTATCGAATCGAAACCGTATTTCGGTTATCGAATCAGAATCGGAATCTGTGTTTCTGGTTCCGAACCCGACCCGTTTGCAGCCCTACGATAAACCTAGGGAACAATCAGTGAGTTGGGGTTAGAAACTTGGGATTAGCTATAATGACAATAAGGTTTTGTAATTACGTAGATGCTTAACTTGTTATCTATTTCAGCATGGACAGAATGCACAAGAAAGATTGGTGGCAGCAATGGAGATGCTACGCCAGATGTAGAATATATGCCCAAGCCCAAAAGGAGTACACATGCAGGTCAAGGAGGAGTGCTGAACTTGACTGCAGGAGCATTTCTGCGCGGGAAATCCACGTGCTTCTCTGGATACTATGACCCAAATCATGAACAATTTGGACGGTTTGAAGTTAGGACAGGACATGTTGCTCTATCAAGTTGAAGGATATTGGGAAGTGTTGACCGAAGCGGCAAGAGAATTGTACCATGGTTCGGGGGGAGAACAACAACCACCGTCTGTAGAGTCTATTGTTTAGACTTAAAGTGAGATAGAGAATGAGAGACCTACTTTTGTAACCTCTCATTTTGATCTGTAGTGGTTGTATATATAACTCACATGTATATGTGTGAGTAATGAGAGGTTGAGGGATGTTAGTGGTATTGTACAAACTTTCGGCTAACTAGGAAGAATGTTGTAAATATTTTAGTATATGGAACACAGTGTTGATGTCATATAATGTACATCTTTTGACTAGTTAATGGAAATGGTGTGTTATGTGAAATTTAAAGTTTGTACATGATGAATGTGAGCATAGTTTGATTATGGAATTAATGTATGCATTACTGGATGTCTCAATATTCTCTCATTTAATCATGGAAGGAGGTGATGCCAATTGGAAGAAATGGAGAGTTCGATGCATGATTTGACTCGAGTAATGGGAAACTGTAGCCAAGAATAACAGTCCAACGGAACAAGTTTATTTAAGGATTTCCGAAGTTGGACCCTCCGAGATTTGCGGGTAGTACGGATCCAAATGAGGCAGAGAACTAGTTAAAAGATATTGAGAGGATCTTTAAATGATCCGATGTAAAGAGGAAGAAAAATTCGTTTGCAACATTTCAGTTAGATCGGGATGCCCGAGCATGGTGGGAAACAGTGGAGTCTACCTTAGAGGACCCAAACCAAGTTGGTTGGGAAGAGTTTGTGGAACTGTTTTATGACCAGTATTTCTCCAAGGTAGTTCAGGAGAAAAAGCCAATGAGTTTTGCTAACTTGAAGCAACTCAGGATCTCGGTGTCGGAATATGAGGCACGGTTTGCCCGATTGTCAAAGTATGCTCCATACCTTATAGCTACAGAGAAACTGAAAGCCAAGCGGTTTATGAACGGATTGCATCCCAATTTCATTATGCAGTTAACCCCTCATTTGATTACTACATACTCAGAAATGGTTAAAAGAGCTTTAGCATTAGAAGCTGCAAATGACACCGTGGATAAGATTAGAGGAAGGTCTGGAGAAGGATCTTCGGATCGTAAGAGGAAGTATGAGTCGGGGAATGCCCCGAAGGTTCAGCAAACTATTAAGAAGGCAGGAAAAGCTTCAGTTGGAGGTAAAGATGTATGTAAACATTGCCATCTCAGTGGGCATAAGGCTGAGAACTATTGGCGTAGGTTGGGTGCTTGTCTCCACTGTGGGAGTACTCAACACCGAATTCCGGATTGTCCGATGACCAAGAATGCACCAACCAATCAGAACCCCCGAGTGAAGTAGGGAAGATTGCAAGCCATTCAGGAAGTGGAACCTGAATCACCGCAAGAAGGCGGACTGATAGAAGGTACATTACTAGTAAACTAGATACCTGCATATGTATTGTTTGATTTAGGGGCTACGCATTCTTTTATTAGTTATGAGTTTGCTAAATCTTTGGAAGTAAAATCAGCTATATTACCTACACAGCTTGAGGTTGCAACTCCTTTGAGTGAGGGTAAGAAGGAATATTACCCTGCTAGCCAAATCTTAGTCAAAGGACATAATTTATCCGGTGATTTGATATGTCTTGAAATGTGGGATTATGATGTAATCCTTGGGGTTGATTGGCTATCTAAGCATCATGCAAACTTAGATTGCCAATTAAGACAAGTAACCTTTCTAGGAAAGGAAGCTTATTCCATGACTTTTGATAAACCCCGTATAAGGAAAATACCTATAATTTCAGCAGTCAAAGCATGTAAATTGGTACAAAAAGGTTGTCAGGGGTATTTGGCTTCTGTAACTTTGATAAATCAGAACACTTCTAGATTGGAAGATATTCCGGTGGTAAGAGAATTTCTTGATGTTTTTCCCGAAGAGTTACCTGGTTTACCGCCTAGTAGAGAGGTGAATTTCTCAATTGAATTGGTACAAGAGCTACACCAATTTCAGAACACCCTATAGAATGTTAATGGAAGAGCTGAAGAAGTTAAAAAAGGCAATTGATGGAATTGATAGAAATAGATTCATTAGACCCAGTACCTCACCTTGGGGTGCTCCGGTGTTGTTTGTTAAGAAGAAGGATAGTCTATGCGGTTATGCATAGATTATCGACAATTGAATCAGTTGACTATTAAAAACAATACTCACTTCCAAGAATCAATGACTTATTTGGTCAATTGTCTGGAGCTCAGTGTTTCTCCAAGATTGATTTGAGATCTGGGTATCATCAACTCAGAATTCAGGAACAGGACATTCATAAAACAGCTTTTCGAACGCGTTAGGCACTACAAATTTGTTGTAATGCCGTTCGGATTGACAAATGCACAGCTGCATTTATGCGTTTGATGAATGACGTGTTCAGATCTTATTTGGATTAGTTTGTGGTTGTATTTATAGATGACATACTGATTTATTCTAAGAGCATAGAAGAAACGAAGCACATTTGCAGAACTTTGCAACTGTTACGAGAGCACAAATTGTATGCGAAGTTTAGTAAATGTGAGTTTTGGTTGAAGCAAGTGATGTTCTTAGGACATATTATTCTAAAGAAGGTTTGTTAGTAGATTCTTCAATGATTGAAACCATACAGAAGTGGGAGCAACCTAAGAACCTCACTGAGATCAGAAGTTTTCTGGGTATGGCCAGTTATTACTGGCAGTTTGTTAAAGATTTCTCTAGAATTGCTTCACCTCTCACACAATTGACTAGAAAAGGAACTGCATTTGAGTGGAGTGAGAGTTGTGAACAAGCATTCCAATTATTAAAGGAATGTCTATCATCTGCACCAGTTTTAGCTTTGTCAGTAGAAGGAAAAACATTTGAGGTTTATACCGATGCTTCAAACGTTGGACTGTGATGTGTATTGATGCAAGAAGGCAGAGTCATTGCGTATGCATCTAGACAATTGAAGACTCACGAGAAAAATTACCCAGTACATGATTTGGAATTGGCCGCAGTAGTTTTTGCTCTTAAACTTTGGAGACACTACTTGTATGATAATCAATTCATAGTGTACTCCGATCATAAGAGTCTCAAGTATTTATTTTCACAAAAAGAATTGAATATGAGGCAAAGAAGATGGATGGAGTATATCAAATATTATGATTTCAAAATTGAGTACCATCCAAGAAAAGGTAATACTGTGGCTGATGCACTCAGTAGAAATCCTATAGCCAAAGTATTCCAATTGCAAGTTAAGGAATGGAAGTTATTGGAGGAATTTTCCACATTGAGTTTGAAGGCCGAACCACAAGAAGAAAGAGTTGTAATTGATAACTTGACAGTTCAGTCAGACTTGCTAAAGCAAATTGGAGAACAACAAGACAATGATCCTATATTGACAGAAATTAGAGAAAAATTGGCTTCTAGATCTGATTTTAATGAAGATGTACAAGGGAATCTTCGGTTCCGGGACAGGTTGTGTGTGCCGGATAATTCCGAGATTAAGAAGCAAATTTTAGAAGAAGCTCATCGATCATACTACACTAACCACCCGGGAGCTGTCAAAATGTATCAAGATTTAAAGAAACATTTTTGGTGGTGCAATATGAAGAAAGACATTGTGGATTTCATAGCTAGATCTTTGACATGTCAGAAAGTCAAGGCCGAACACCAAAACCGACAGGAAAGTTAAAACCTCTTGAGGTACCAGAGTGGAAATGGGACGTGTCGGTATGGATTTTATTGTGGGGTTATCCAAAACACGAAGTGGATTTGATGCCATATGGGTAATCATTGATCGACTCACAAAATCGGCTCACTTCTTAGCAATTAAGACAAGATGGTCTGTCAGTGTTTTAGCAGCTCTGTATATGAAAGAGATTGTTCGGTTACATGGAATCCGGAAAGACATAATTTCTGATAGAGATGCCAGATTTACCTCACATTTTTGGAAAGAACTACAGGATGCATTGGGAACTAAACTGAAGTTGAGTACTGCATTTCATCCTCAAACCGACGGACAGACAGAATGGGTGAATCAGATTATTGAGGATATGTGCCGTGCTTGTGTATTAGAGTTCGGAAATGACTAGAATACTCACTTAGCAATCATGGAATTTACTTATAATAATAGTTACCAGTCTACTATTCAAATGGCACCATTTGAAGCTTTGTATGGTCGGCAATGTAGATCACCATTGTGTTGGGTGGAATTGAAAGAATCACATATTCTTGGACCTGAAATGATTCAAGAAACAACAGAAATTATTAAGTTAGTGCAGGACCGAATGAAAGCTGCCCAAGACCGATAGAAAAGTTATGCTGATCGACAAAAAAGAGAGCTGGAATTTCAGCAAGGAGAACATGTGTTTCTTAAAGTATCACCCCGAAGAGAGGAATCAAGAGATTCAGTATTAAGGGAAAATTGAGTCCAAGATATATTGGACCGTTTGAGATACTGAGGAGAGTTGGGGAAATGACTTACCAATTGGCACTCCCACCACAATTATCTAATGTGCATGATATATTTCATGTGTCAATGTTGAGAAAGTATGTTTATGATCCGGAATTATTTATAGGTTAGTAATCATACTCTTATGTTATTAAAATTTGGAGGACCAAATTTCTTTTAGTGGGGGAGAGTTGTAACACCCCGGAAAATTTTATTTGTTGGAAACATGAATAATATGGTTATTAGACTTAACTATTATTATGAGATGGAAATAATTAGAATTTGGGATTAATTTGTGTTAATAAATGTTACCCTAGTGTTGTACCCAGAGGTGCGTGCTCCGACAAGGCAACACCGAAATTTTGTAACGAAAACACAATCCAAAAACACCATAATTTTTAGAAAAATATGGTGATATCAGAAATGTAAATATCCGGATTTGTTGACGTGTAGATTTCAAGAATAAATCGACGTAACTATTTTTCGAGCAATTTTCACTTGATGAAAAATAAATTCTAAAAATTAAACTAAAATCACCATAATTTGTAAAACCATTCCTTTAGTCTATGGTTGAAATTTTAACACAAATGGACATCATTTGAATATATTAATGAGAGGATTATTGGGCCAGCTGATTTATGGGCCATTTACGTTAAGGATTTTTAGGATTATTCCCTGCTTACGCAACATGGGCTATGTAAGCCCATGTCATCAGCAGCTAAACACCTTACACGTTGGTGGTTTATGTGTAAGTGCTAGATGGGTTGCATGAGACATGTGTAACAGTAAAAACCAAATGGTTTTTACTGTTACACCTGTACGTGGGAGGTGTCATTGTGTATGGGAAGGCGGCTAGGCTAGAAACACATCCCCTCGCTCCATTGTGCAAACATTCCACTTCTTGTTCCTGTTTCCTTCTTATCCTTGCTGCTGGAGCTGTTGCTGTGGGAGCTGTTGGAGTAGTTCCTACCGTAGGTGCTGTTGCGTTTTCCCTGTTGCTGCCATTTGTACAACGAAGCCTACTGAAGTTGCTGCACCTGCAGTTCTCTTATTTCCTCCTTCGGTTGCTATAGACTTTTTACGTTGGGAAGAAGAAGAATCTTGTTCTATTCCAAGTAGGATTCGTTTTCTCCTTCCTCACTCCTGTCTACTACACATGCTAAGGAAGTTCTTGTTAAGTGTTTAAGTTCTCACACACTGGTTTTGATTTCATGAGTATCTTCAGAGCTAAGTATTCATCTTCTGTAAATGTGATGTAGCATGTGTATCTGTAGGAATCTTCTAGTAGGATTCTTTTCCTTCCCTCTTCATTCTTAACCTTTATACATACTATGAAGTCTCTTGTTCAGATGTTTGAGCTCTTAATCCTTTGTTTTGAATCCACAAACATCTTTATAATAGTGTGGACTTCTTCTATTTAGATGTTTGTATCTTAGACTTTTGTTTGGCTCCTTAAACACCTCTGGAATTATGTGTCTACCATGAAGAAATTCTCTTTCATAACTGTTGTTGTAGGAGTTATTCTCCCAACACCATGTCATGTCAAGTTTCCAGTTTAACATGTGTATGTGGTAGACCCATGCTTTGTTTTGTCCAACTTGTAAGACTATTGAAAGTGCTAGAAGCAAGTCTTTTCCTAAGATTTTGTCCATGTTTGATCCACAAGTTTCATGGTTAAAAGTTTTAGAGTGACTATAGAGTCATTTCTGGAAGTGGAACTGGCGGCTGTCGACAGACAGGAAGCACCTGTCGACAGACCCCTGGCTTCCAGAACTCCAGGCTACTGGAAACAGCAGTGGCTGTCGACAGATGGCATCTGTCTGTCAACAGATACACTGACCTGTCGACAGACAGACCCAGCCTGTCGATAGGCACTGTCCCAAAACTAGAAATTGACTTCTGGATATTTGCACCTGTCGACAACCACTGTTTTGGCCAGTGTTCCAATACATTTTCTTGCCTAATCTCTTGCTAATACTTCTTGCTATTGGTCCAGAAAGTTACCATCTCCATTCTTATAGGTGTTTAACATTGTGTCACTAAGAAGACCACTCTAATTGTTTTCTATACCCTTCCTTGGATTACTCTTGAAGTCTTCCAATACAAGTAATGTCTAGTTGATTACAATTCCCTATGTTCAGTAACCTGAATTCATATACTTTGATATCATTGTAGACACCCGGTTCTGGCTAATTGGTTGAGCCATATTTCTTGTTATCTTAGTGGGCCCCTAATTGGTCACTCACCTTAAGCCCATCATTAGCCTTGTTTTGAGTCCATTAAACCATTAAAATGCCTTGAAATCCCGCACATTATCACTTTGAGAGAGTCCTTGGGGCATAATAACTCTTATCTTATCATATGGTTGGCTGATAATTCATGATTATTTCGGATTTATTGTCACGACGCATCGTGGCGCCGCGTCTCTATGTCGCGACGGCTCTGGCTGCCGCGACAGCCCATGCATTATCCATGCACGTGGGCAACACTGTCGCGTCGCCCCGCCCTGTCGCGTTTCTAGTCGCGGTCCTACGATACGCCGCGACAATGGCCGAGCCATCTGGCCACCATAACTGCCCCCTATTTATCCTCCTATGAATCTAGCTTAATCCCTAGGGATTATCTCCACCTCTTGAGGCGAAACTCCGGCCCTAGGGACTCTCCTTGGGATTCCTAAGGACTCTCCATCCATTTTAATAAGGCTTTATCTCCCATTTTAATTTCTGAGCCATTTAAAGGAGATAATATCATTTTTTCTCACTCAAAGCTCTATATAAACAAGGCCCCTCCTCAAGGACGGGGGAGAGCCTCATTACCACCCCGAAGGGCTGCCGAAATTCCCTCTCACCCATACTTAGCCTCGCAGCCACTCATTTCCTTCATTTTTCTTCACATTCCACTCCACAAAACTCACTCTTTTCATCATCAATGGAGTTCGGGACGTGAAGAGGGCGACTCCAGCATCCTCCTGAAGCTATTGCTCACCATCGGGACAACATCCACGCCAGCTTCTTCTTTTCTCTTTTCATGCAGTTTTATGTTATTTTTAGATAGAGCACATCCACCATCAACCCACTTTTTCCCCACACCCACAGGGGTTTAAAACCACCCCAGGTGCATTCCCACCATGATTCCCCATTTCCCTCCATTTTTAGAATAGATACTATGCTTAACATATTCTAATAGGGTGTTTTCTTTGTGTTTTTTCTTTGATTGGCAGGCAAACAAGTGAAATCTACGAGAAGCTCTGGTTCTCTAGCCGGCTGGAGGACGAGAAGAAGGTCCATACCCAACATCTCCCGCATTCAGAGAACGCGACGGAGGAGGGTGACGCGACATGAGACGCGTCAGTGTAGGCTGACGCGATATCAGTCTATCGCGGCGCCCATGACGACCGCGACACCAGGTATTCCTCCGTCTATCTCTTTTCCTATTCCTAGTTTAGCTAGCCATCATTCTCTTATTCAGGCAGCTATCTAGGTGGCGATCACATTCCATATTTCCATACTATTAGATTTAATATCCATTCGTGTGTTGAGGAGAAGCACAATCCCTGTGATTACACCTTTTGGCGATCACGGTGGGACCTTCACTGCCACCCTCGTGGATTTTTTTGACTGCTTGCTTGCCATGTTTGTTTGTTTCTCACTTTAGTGCCCTGTTAGTCTCTTGTTCTGCGTATTTTCGTGTTCTGTTCTTATCGCGACCTATCGCGGCGACGCGATCAGGTCGCATCGTTGGTCAAGGACGCGTTATCAGGTCAGTCTCCTCTTCTTTTTATCTATCCTTTCTTGTTTCCTTCAGATCATGCATCCCTCTGATATCTCCTTGTATCATGCGTTGTCGCGTTTCTGAATGTTAAAATCCTGCTAGAAACTGGATTTTCCTTTTATTTTTACTTGTAAGTTTTCAGTTCTAATCGCGGCGCACATAGAGGGCGCGACAAGGTCGCGTCGTAGAGGGGTGCCGCGTTATCAGGTATGTTTTGTATGTTACTGTTTTGAATCATGAATCGGTCTCTGTGTGCTTCATGGTCCATGTAATATTGATTTGCTGTTTTTTTTTTTGTGTTCTCATTTAATGGGGTAGTTTGTTTGACATAGTTGAGGACCTTTTGGTGTTTTCGGGCCTCTGTTCCTATCGCGACAGGTCGCCCTGTCGCGATAAGGTCGTGGCGTATACGGTCGCCGCGACTCGACCCGAAGGCCATTTGGTCACCCTATTTTTGTTCTCATCTATCACTTGTGCATACATTTCGGGCACCTAGGCCCATTGCATACGCTATTGAAACCCATTTGTTTAGGTTCCCCCTTGGATGAGTGAGTCCTCTCACCTACGAGCACTCGTAGGTTGACTCGGGCCCACCTTCCGAGGACCTCCGTAAGTCCTCGTGATCGTACGCACGTTGCGGTTCGTCGGGCTGGTTGTACCAGTTGTACCCCTTAGTCTGAGCCACCCCTTTGCGTGTGAGTGTACCATTCCGTAGCTTCACTGGAGGACTTGAGTCCATACCCATTAAGGTCCATTTGACCGAGTGACATCATCTTAATTAATTCATCTATAGGTCAAGTTCAAACCTTGAGAAATTTGTACTTTAAACATGACAACTTGAGTGTTCATCCCTCCTCCTCTCAGTCTTTCTTGTTGTGATTGAGTCTAGGTTTGTCTGTATCACCCCCTATTAGTCTTGGGGGGGGGGGTGTATGCGTCGTTGTTTAGGGAGATCGAGTGAGTCCCCTCCTTTCTTTGTATCTTATCATAACCCCCTCTTCGACATGGATCAATTCCGGGTCCTTGCCGACGATGCCCTTCCTCTCGGATTGCTCGAGGAGGTGGCCCAACCCTCCATGGCCGCACTCCCCGGGCATATCCGGCCTCCCTCCGTCACTGGGATTCCATCCCGTCCTCCCTCTCCCCCTGGGGGTGATGACCCCCACTCACAATTCAGCCAGCTTCTTCCACACCTTACTCCGGACCAAGTCCGAGAGTTCATAGCTGCTGCCAAGGGGAAGCAACCATTATCTCCCCGGGGTCAGAATTCAGTTCGACCGGCGGATTCCTCCACCCATGTTGCTTCGGCACCCCACCTTCCTTCATCAGGGGCAGATCCTACACCCCTCCGTCCTCGGGCCATTCATTTTTCGGAACCGAGCTACCTTCCACCACGAGAGGTCCGGCCTCGATCCCCTCCAACTACATACTATACGGCCGAACCAGCTCCCCTCCCTCGCGAGAGGTCTCATTCCTTCGAGCAACCTCGCTCCCTTATTTCTGCGCATCAAGTCCAGTCTCCCTCCGACTTCTTTGCGGAGTGGACAAGCATGAAGAAGGAGCTTCATGACCTCCGGAGACAAATCGATCCTCGGAAGGTAGCTGATATTGCCCTCTCATCCTTCCAGTACCTCCGGGTGCCACCCCAGTCGGAGCTCCCTGTCTACCGGCGATACTCTGGGGTGGGGGACCCCTATGTTCATTTGAAAGACTTCGTCTACGAATCAGCACCACACAAGTATGACCGCCACCTCATGGCATACTTGTTCAGAAAATCCCTGGATGGTCCGACTTTGGAATGGTTCTACTCATTGCCCCCTGAGGAAGCCGAGGATTTCCAAATTGTCCAAGAGAGATTTCTACAACAATTCCAAGATCGGGTGGGACCCGAATATTCTTTTGTGGATCTGGTAGCTGAGAAAATGAAGCCAGAGGAGGAATTCTCCACTTATGCTGACCGGTGGCGTTCTTTGGCCGCCAAGGTCCATTGCCCCATGCCTGAGGAGGAGAAAGTGAAGTTGTTGATTTCCAACGCCACTCCAACCTACCGAGCTATTTTGGCCATGAACGATATCTCTACCATGCACCAGCTATATAGACGAGCCCATTTCATCCAGACCCAACTTAAGGACTCGCCTATACATTCCATGTTTGAGACCCCCAAGGCCCATTACACCAAGAAGCCGCAAGGCCCAGTCACCGAAGGGATCCAAACTAATGAACAAGTGGGTGCATTAGTAATCCTCAAGGCCCGGTAGGAAGTCTCCCTATACCCAGCAAGCCCAACAGCCATGGAACAACAACAATAGACAGCCACCTCCCCAAGGACAAACCCTCCACAGGATCAGCGCCAGTATTCCCAAGTCCCTCCACCGCAAAATGGCTACGCCCCTAGAAAGCCCAATGGACCCAAAAGAGCCCAATACCCTCCTTTGCCCGAGTCCCTAGCCGATGTCTTTGCAGCCCTCATGTCTCTGAATGCCCTGAGACTTCCTCCTCAGAAGGCGAACTGGAACATGGCAGCCGATCAAACAAAGTACTGTGTCTATCACCGTCATCCAGGCCATAATGTGTCGGATTGTTTTCAATTCCGAGATATGATATATGACCTCCATGAGCAGAATCAAATTGACTGGGCAGAGATGAAAAGGCTAATCCAAGCCCTGAGGGACCAGCAGGGCCAGAGGCAACAACAACAACAGCAGAGGCGACAGCAGCCACAGCAGCAACAACACAACAACCGCACAACAACACAACAACAACACACAACAACAACACAGTACCAACCCTTCCAGCAGTAATAGCAGCAACAACAACAGCCGCAGCAGCCGGCAAATGACCTAGGCATAATCCGCAACCCCATGCCACAACATCAGCCCGCTCCAAACCCCCAGCCAGCTCCACCACCTCCTCCACCCGCGCATCTTAACCCTGTCATCCACCATCCACCACCAGGAGCTCAATGGGTTTTCGATGACGAACATGAAGTGGGCCAGCTCCTGGTTATTTCCCACGTCACAACCACTACCCCCGCACCTACGTCCACTGCACCCCCCTCCTTCACGCCCCACATTACTACAATTACCTCACCATCCTATCCCCCCGTCATGTCACCCATTATCCCTCCACCCAGCAATATCCCTTTCTCCCCTACGCCAGCGCCCTTACTAGCCAATCCTTCTATCCTTGACACCGCAACCCCTCCACTCCACCATAATCTTGCCCTCAGGAGCGGGCGAATGTTCCATCGGATGTACCCTAACGCATCCGTGCCTATGCCAGGTCAACCGGCCCAACAAACTAGCAACCAACAGCAGCAAGACATGGAAGAAATTGTTCCGGCCCCGGGGACTCAGTATGATATCCTGAAGCATTTGGATCAAACCCCCGCCAAGATTTCCATACTGGAATTAATCAAGAGATCACAGACTCATCAAGACGCCCTAAGGGCCTTTCTGCAAAGGGTCATGGTCAGTGAAGACATGAACCCGGATAATCTGCCTTCAGTGCTCTCCATTGTAAACAAAGGACCCACTATTACCTTTTCTGATGGTGAGTTGGCCGCCCCAAAAGCCAGAAAAATGCCCTTATGTGTGACACTCACCATAAACAAAGTGGCCATCGATGCAGCTCTAGTGGATACGGGAGCTTCCATTAATGTGTGTCCATTAAGCATAGGGCTGCCAACGGGTCGGAGTCGGAATCGAAAATGGTACTTTCCGCATCCATTTCCTATAAGAAAATCGGAAACGGGTCGGAAACGAAAACTAATCGGAAACATTTTGTACGATCAAATGGTAGATGTATATAGTATTAGAAGCAATGGTAAAAAAGATGTCTTTGATAATAATATGTATAATACATACTACGAGAGAGATAAGTTAATTATATTCTATTTACAAATTAAAGAGAAGCTAAAACTTAGTCTAAAGTTTTTTAATATTAAGAAATAAGATTTTAAGAGTATATATTTTGTAAATAAAATACAAAATATATCTTATCGGAAACGGAAACGGAAAATCGGAAAATAATCGAAAACGGAAAAACGGATACGGAAAGGTCGGAAACGGATCGGAAAGTCGGAAATCGGATATCCATTGGCAGCCCTAATTAAGCACCCTTAGAGCATGCAACATATCAGAGCGTCGACTGCAGCCTACCCCCCACCACCATCGCTGCTTATGACAATTCACGACGTGCTTGTCACGGAATCATCACATTACAAGCGGAACTAGGGCCATTGGTCATGTCAGTAGAGTTCTATGTGTTGAACATCGATCATACTTATAAAGCCATCTTAGGGCGCCCGTGGATTGAATCGTTAGGGGCAGTACCATCCACAGCACATTAGTGTCTGAAATTCCCCTTCCAAGGGTGAATAGTCAAGTGAAGAGCGTGGCAACAACACATACAGTAGAAGCAGTTGAGAGGGTGCTGCCATCAGTATGGCCATCCAATAAGCTCGTTATCTCTGTGCTCGATATCAACTACACTTGGGCCTATACATTCTCCTCTAATCGCCCAGTTGGGTCTCCCCTGTAATGACAGTCAGAAGAGATATAAGCACAAATACAAAGGGGTGGAACATCATGTTTGGCTGGGTTATCAGTCAGGAAAAGGCCTGGGTGCCCATCTCCAAGGGCGAACCAAGACTGTGGCTAGCACCAAGAAGTTCACAAAACATGGCCTGGGATACTCAGAATGGCCTGCCTTATCTTTTCCTTCACAATCGGACCATGGCCCGCTCACCTGGTCTTTGTATGAGCACTTTGTCAGAGGGCCCATTGTAGCAACCTGAATTTTGCGAAAAATAAAAATAAAAATTTAAATAAAGAATTAAAACCTAGCTAAATAGATATTTAAATGAAAAGAGCATTAAATAAAACTCATTACATGGAAAAGAGTAATGGCTTTACTTAATGGATCCCCTAGAATTTATTGGGTCAAAATATGAATTTGTAAGGGGAGAATAATAAGAAAATACCCTAAATTCGGAGTTTAATTATATCATAATTGGAAAGGGGTTATTAAAGCAATAAAAGTGACAATTAGAGTTGGAATTGGATTCCTAAACCTACCCCATATAGTCTAGCACGAATTTAGATACTATCCTAACCCAATTAGAGATTGGAAAGCAAGAGAGAAAATGTGGAGTTAGGAAATCTCGAAATTAAGAGGAATTTGAGTAGTAGTAGGAATAGGAACTTGTATTTATATAAATACACCTCTTAAACCCTCTTGGCCGACCCTAGCTCGTTGCCAAAGGTTGTTGACTTGGAGAAGAGGCCAAGAAGGAGAGGATCTCGTGGGGAGAAGGAGTTCTTGAAGCTTCTTCCTCGTTCTTGGAGTTCTAAGCCCTAGAAGACAAATTGAGTCAAAGGTAGGCATTCTCATGAGCAAAACTAATGAAATTTTGACTGTAGATCTTTCCATGCATCATGAACAAAACCCTCAAATTTCATAATTTTCCATCGAGCCAATATTTTCTTCTTGAATTTTGAAGTTCTGCAACTCTCTTGACCCCGAACCCTCTTCATAATTCTTGTTCTCCATGAATACGAAATCTCATGCCTTGAAATTTTTATGGGAGATATTGATGATCATTAGGGAACTTTCGCCCCTAAAAGCCCTAATTTTATCAAGCATGTTGCTCGAATTAAATCAATCTTGCTCTCTGTGTCATGTTCTATATTACTCGTTATTGTTCATGCTCAAACCATGTTCAAACCCTGCTCTCTTTCTAATTCCTAATTACTGGAAGTACCCTTGCATGTCTAGATTAATTCAAAACTGGTTTCGTGATTTTTCATCATGTATATAACTAGTTATGATTTTCTAAACCCCCTGTATCAAAATTTGAATGTTCTGGTCCGCAATCCAATGTCTGGTCTGACTCCTGTCGGAGTCAGGCGCAGACCACCAGATCGCGACTGGCCGATATGTCGCCTTCTGAGGTCTGATTGCGACAGCCTACCCGTCGCATTCAGAAAGCGACAAGTGAGCTGTCGCTATCCCTGTGCCTGTCCTGTCGCGACCCTTTCCTGCCTCTGTCGCGTTCACAAGGCCGTCGCGACAGTACCCATGTCGCGATCTGCCTACCCTGTCGCAATCCTCATTGGCCTATGTCGCCTTCACAGGTTTTTTTTGATGAAAATCCATAAAAATTATTTCTGTCGCTTTCTAAATATTCTTACGCCTTCTTATAGTTATACCCCCAGTAAAAACTTGTTTTAAAAAAATGGAGCTACATTGGATGATTTAAAATACATATTCACGACTTATTTCTAGCTATGATTTCTCTTACACATGCACACACATGAACCATCCATATGTGGCTGAAATTTGGCATAAATATCTCATAATGTATCTGGTAATTTACTGCAATAAAGTATATTAATTGCCCTATTTTTTTAAGGACTTGTATTCGTTTCTTGCGATGTTTATATACCGATATCGACGCTCCACTGTTCTAGAATTCCTCTAGAACGTCGAGCACCCGTTTTATATACACACTTTACTTGGCTTATGGTGAACTCTCTGTCGGATATTCCTTCACCGGACTAGTGAACTATTGCACAAGGCCTCCGTAAGTCTCCTCTGTCCATGGATTCCCACATAGTCGACGAGCCGGTTATACCCTAATACCTATGATACCCTTTAGGGATCTATATGATCCAAACGACTATTAGAGATTCACTCTCGTCTTAAATCACGCCGGACCTCTGGACCTATGCATAACAAGGCCAGTGGTAGGGTCGCGAGTTCCACCTGACTGCCATCACCAAGTGTGCGTGTTGTGCAACTGTTACTATCGCCTGTTTACTCGTCGCATTACGTGCAATGTCCACTAGATCTCATCTATACTCTACTCGCTCATCTATTCATGTTCACTCTACTATCTTGTCTATTCATCTAGTACTCTCATCTATTTCTTGGTACTCTATTTGGCCATTAAATTGATTGTCTACGATAAAAACATGACTATGCTAGAGGCAACATTATAAGGGCCCGGTCTGGTCCTTGGGAGGAGCACCTGAAAGGCTATAACTCGTGAGGGTCTAATGATCTGGGTGATGGCATACACCTAACGCATGAACACGCAAGATTTGATCTATGGCAATCAATTAATCAAACAGTCAATTATTGGTTTACTTGAATCTCGTGGTTGAAAGAATATCGACCAACACTTGCTATCGTGACTTGTGCACTGTCGTACAACTTTACTTGTTATCTTGTTATACGGCCAATCCGATATCAACACTTGTCGTGCTATACTCTCGTGCATTGTGCTATTGTTTCTCGTTATCGTGTACCAGTACTTTCTATATATTTCTCGTTATTCTCACTAGTTATCCTGCTTTACAAGACATTAAACACTTAAAGCATGCTTGATCCTGAGATTTAAGTCCTACTGGGAGTTATCGCTCACCCTGCGTTATTTGTCGTTGTGTTCTCAGGTGAGACCGAGGATGGACCATACACTCAAGAGGATGGGAACGACCTGGAGTGATGTCTTGAGTACCCTAGCGTCCTATTTCTATATTTAGCGTTGTAGTAGTTAGGTTTAAAGTTCAGTCTTTTGCTTTATTCCAATGTAATCGGCTCAATTGGTTGGCTCTGATATTATTAGTTGTAACTAGACATTTGAAAGATTATTAATGAATGAAATTGTTTTAGTATTTATCCTTGTTCAATGGTTTGATGTTTAGTACTCGCTCTATACCCGTTCACTTGCAACTGCCTTCGCGCTCCGATATTTCGCGTCGGGGCGTGACACCCATCCAGCCCGGATATAACACCACTACAGAGGCGCCGAAATCAGCTTACCAGACCCTAGAAGCTCAACGGCCCAATAAGAATAAGAAAGCTGAGGAAGGTACAGAGCACCTAGACCAGGATGATTTGTCTCATCAATCAGTCTGCTGTTTGAAGAACCGGAAGCTGGGACAGAAGAACCAGAATCAGAAGATCTTGTTTCTGTGGTCAACCGTCTGTTCATCGAAGAAGATGTGTCGCAAGTAGCAGTGCTATCAGCGTCAGCAACCACCACCAAGCGACAGTTGCTTGGATTTGGTGAGGACAGTCAACCAATTAGCTCAACCATCTCGGCAAGGGAGCTCTGGCCAGGGTTTTCCCGGCCTCCCATTCATCTTATTTCATCCATGCTTGTTAATAATTTTGATGTTATCCCCGCGTCTCCCCCTTTTATTATTCAACTCTCTCTCAACGCCGTTGAAGCGTTGACTCGCTCTTCACCCCTTTTCACCATTTTCTTCGATGGCTCAGTTCTGTCTTTCTCCCGGAGCCTCTTAATGTAATGTAGTTCCTTTCATCAAAAAAAAAAAAAAAATCCAAAAATCCAAAAAAAATAATAAATAGAAAATCAAAAATACAAAAAATAGAAAATCCAAAAAATGTGTCCCTCCACTCATCTCATCTCCTCTTCCTTCGGACGACGATCCCCGTCTTCCTCCTCCCCTTTCTTCGAACGGCGATCCCCGTTCTCTCCTTCACTGTTCATCAAGACGACGATCCCCGTCTTTCCACTCTTTTCTCCCTGCTTTCTGCCTCAACTGTTAATCTCCCCTACCCCATTGACGCCGGTTCCCATCACCCTTCTCTCCTGCTTCGACGGCGATCCCCGTCACCCCGCACTCCTGCTCACCTGCTTCGACGGCGATCCCCGTCACTCTGCGCTCCTCCTCTCCTCTCAGGCGGCGATCCCCACCTTTCTCCTCTTTCTGTGCAAACTGTGCTTTCGTCTGACTGGCCAACATGGTCACGTTGGACATTCTAGGAGAGGGGCCTTCTGTTCCCCCGCGCCCCATTCCTGCGGCCGGCACCCTGGGCTCGGGTGGCCCGCCTCTTCCTCCAGTCCCATCGGAGGACCCTCGCGGCCCTGCCGCACCTTTCCCTGCTCATTCCAATAAACCTCTGGACACTCCTCCAGAATCTCCTGTAAATATTGGGCTTAGTTTAGAATCAGGGGTAGAATCTGGCAAGTCCCCGTCCCCATCTAGAAAGAAGAAAGGTAATGGCGTACCCCGAAGATACCTGCTTGACCTAGTTCAAAAGTGTGACGCTCTTCTAGCTGTCGAAGAGTTCGTCCAGGAGGCAATGGTTTTGAACTTGGAGGATCTTCATATAGAGGAAGGGCTAGACGATGGTTTCGGTGTTTATGAAATCGTAGCCGAGGGAGACCCAGTAGATGAGAATGATTGTGAGATAGAGGATGCTGCTGAGGCGTATGCTAGTGGAATGAGGAGATTCGATGAACCTACCTCAGCAGTTGATGAGCCCACTAAAGAGGTAAACGTGGGGACTGAAGAGGACCCCAGGCTTTTAACCATAGCTTCCAGCCTCCCTTTCGAAGAAGAAGAAGCGCTCATAGAAATGTTGAGGGAATTTAAGGATTCCTTTGCCTGGTCCTACGATGACATGCCCGGCATTGACCCTGATTTAGTGGAACACAGGCTGTAATACCCCAGAAATCTCATTAATTAAAAATTATAAATAAATTGGAAATTTTGTCAATTAATAAAATTAAACTAGATAAATGATACACATCATTATCACATGCGTAAAAATGTGTATAAAATTTTGTAAAATAAAAGTTATACTTTAAATAATATTCCCTAATGACCCATTAAGAAATTGGGGCATAGAAAAATAATCCGGACCGAGTTTTAGAATTTAGGTGACTTATTATTGTAATTAAAGAATAATTCGGAAAACCCATTATTAAATGAGCTAAGTGGAATAATAATTAAAAATCAAATAATGGGTGGACTTTAACAATATGTATTTTTTGGATCAATGGACCTCTCTTGGTCATGAATAAATTCAAATGAGAAAATGTAATAAAATCTAAAACACAGCTAAATGGATAATTAAATGAAAAGAGCATTAAATAAAACCCATTAAATGGAAAAGAGTAATGGGCTTTGCTTAATAGATCCTCTAGAATTTATTGGGTCAAAATATGAATTTGCAAGGGGAGTTTAATAAGAAAATACCATAAATTCAGAGTTTAATTATATCATAATTGGAAAGGGGTTATTAAAGCAATAAAAGTGGCAATTAGAGTTGGAATTGGATTCCTAAACCTACCCCATATAGTCTAGCACGAATTTAGATACTATCCTAACCCAATTAGAGATTGGAAAGCAAGAGAGGAAAGGTGGAGTTAGGAAATCTCGGAATTAAGAGAAATTTGAGTAGTAGTGGGAATATGACTTGTGTTTATATAAATACACCTCTTAAATCCTCATGGCCGACCCTAGCTCGTGCAAAGGGGTTCTTGGACGTGGAGAAGAGGCCAAGGAGGAGGAGAAATCCAGGAGAGGAAGATCCATCAAGCTTCTTCCTTCGTTCTTGGAGTTCTAAGCCCTAGAAGATAAATCGAGTCAAAGTAGGTATTATCACAAGCAAAACCAAATTAAACTCGTCTGTAGGTAGTTCCAATCACCAAGAACAAAAGCCCTCTTGTTTCATAATTTTTCATCGAGCCAATCTTTTGTTCTTGATTTTTGAAGATCTGCAAACATGATAACCCCGAGACATCATGTGTAATTCAAATCTCTATGCATACTTGATCCCATGCTACGAAATTTTGCTGTAAATACTTCATGTTGATAGGGATCTTTTGCCTCTGAAAGCCCTAATTTTTGTTGAGCATGTTGCTCGAATTAAATCAATCTTGCTCTCTGTGTCATGTTCTTTGTTACTCGTTATTGTTCATGTTCAAATCATGTTCAAACCCTGCTCTCTCTCTAATACCGATTTACTGGAAGTACCCTTACAAGTCTAGTTTAATTAGCAACTGGTTTCATGATTTTTCATTGACTATACAATTAGTTGTAATTTTTTGAATCACCCTGTGTCAAATAGGATGGGTTTTGGCCCGCAATCCAATGCCCTGTCCTTTCCCTGTCGGACTCTGGCACGGACCCTGTGAACGCGACGGCCCGATAGGTCGCGTTCACAAGGCCGTCGCGACAGTACCTATGTCGCGATCAGATAGCGACAGACCTGGCGTCGCTATCTGCTGCCAGAACCTGTCGCGTTCCCTTCATGCCCTTGTCGCGTTCTCAAGCCCGTCGCGACGCCCTTCTTGTCACGTTCTGAACGCGACAGGACACCCCGTCGTGTTCTGGCCGCCTGAGCAGACAGCCCTGTCGCCACCCTTTGCCCTACCCCTGTCGCTACCTGCCCTACCCCTGTCGCAATCCTTACAGGCCTACGTCGCCTTCACAAGATTTTGCATAAAAACCCATAAGATTTATTGCTCTCACTTTCTAAAATATTCTTACGCCTTTTTAACAGTCACATACGCAGTAAAAACCCCTGTTTTAAAATGAAGCCATATTGAATGCTTTAAATTACATATTCACGACTTCTTTTCTATCTATGATTTCTCTTACACATGCACACACATGAATCATCCATATATGGCTGAAATCTGGCATAAAATATCTCATAATGTATTTGGTAATTTATTTCAATAAAGTATATTACTTGCACTATTTTAAAGGACTGGTATTCGTTTCTCGCGTTGTTTACATACCGATATCGACGCTTCACTGTTCTAGAATTCCTATAGAACGTCGAGCACCTGTTTTTATATACACACTTTACTTGGCTTGCGGTGAACTCTCCGTCGGATATTCCTTTCGCCGGACTAGTGAACCCTTGCACAAGGCCTCCGTAAGTCTCCTCTGATCATGGATTCCCACATGGTCGACGAGCCGGTTGTACCCTAACACCCATTACACCTTTAGGGATCGATATGATCCAAACGGCTATTAGAAGTTCGCTCTTATCTTGAATCACGCCGGACCTCTGGACCTGTGTTTAACATGGCCAGTGGTAGGGTCGTGAGTTCCACCTGACTGCCAACACCAAGTGCGTGTGTTGTGCAACTGTTACTATCGCCTGGTTACTCGACGTATTTCGTGCAATGACCACTAGCTCTCATCTACACTCTACTCGCTCATCTATTCACATTCACTCTACTATCTCGTCTATTCATCTAGTGCTCTTATCTATTTCTTGGTACTCTCAATTGGCCATTAATTGATTGTCTAAAGATAAACAATATAACCAATGCCAGCGCAATAGGGCCCGATCAGGTCCTGGGGGGAGCGCCCGAAAGTGCCATTTGCCCGCGGGAGTTAAATGATCAGGATGTCGGCATTACATCCAAGTGCCATACTATCAAGATTAATCTAAGACAATCAACCCAAAGTGCTATATTCTCTCGTTGTCTTTTGACAAACAAGTGCTATACTCTCTCTCAGCTATCTTCGGATAACCAAAGTGAAATTACTATCTCGATTGACAAGAAAGTTAATCAAAAGTGCTATACTATTCGATTGATAAGAAAATCAATCAAAGTGCAATTTACTCTCTATATGGCCAACTACTTTTTCTCTCCTTGCTATACATGTGTCGTGCTATTGTTTGACGTTGACGTTATTTGCTGTCGTGTCGTTGTTGCTTTCTATCGTGACTTGATCTTATTCATTGTACTATACTTGATTCATCTGCTATTTGAACCATGTTACTTGTGCTCTTACTTTCTCGACTTTACGTGACTCGTTCTATCTTTAGTTACTCTGCCATTTAATGCACTAATTATTTAAAGCCTGCTTGAGCCTGAGATTTAAGTCCTACTGGGCGTTATCGCTCACCCTTCGTTATTTGTCTTGTGTGCCTCAGTAAGTCGGACTCTGACGTCACGCACACCAATGGGACGGGACCAGAGTGATGAGCGACCTGGAGTCAACTCATGAAGTTACCATTAGTACCATGGAGTCTAGTAGTTGTTGCTTTAGATTTCTTTTCAATGTAATGATGTCATTGAGCCCTATGTATTGGCTCCGAAATTAGTGGTTGTAATAGTCTTAGTGGAATTTCAATGAAAAGAAGAGTTTATTCAATATATTGTTCCATAGATGCTCTGAATTATTCATTGTTGTACATTTTCTCTACTATGTACTTGGTTCGCGTTCTCGCCGATTTATTCCGCTGCTAAATTGGCGGGGCGTGACACATGCTGATCTTGAAGTCAGGGGCAGTTGCCGTCAAACAAAAGTTAAGGAGGTTTCCTCCCCCACATCGCCTTAAAAATGAAAGAGGAAATTGATAAACTACACAAGGCTAAATTCATCCGTGTAGTCCTCTATCCACTGTGGGTGGCGAACATCGTCCCGGTCATGAAGAAGGACGGAAGGGTGCGGATCTGTATAGACTTCCGGGACTTGAACAAGGCATGTCCTAAAGATGATTTCCCCCTACCTCACTTGGATGTTCTGATTGATAATACTGTAGGGTTCGAAACTCTATCATTCATGGACGGATATTCAGGCTACAATCAAATTCATCTAGCCCCGGAGGATCAAGAGAAAACCTCCTTCACCACCCCATGGGGAACATATTGCTATGTGGTTATGCCGTTTGGACTAAAGAATGCCGGCGCCACTTATCAAAGAGCAATGCTAGCTATCTTCCACGACATGATTCATATCGATGTCGAAGTCTACGTGGATGATATCGTGGTGAAGTCTCGGACCAGAAGAGAACACTCCTCCGTGCTTGCCAGGGTCTTTCGCCGCGCACAAGAGTATCGGTTAAAGATGAATCCAAAGAAGTGCGTATTCGGGGTTTCTTCTGGCAAGCTGTTAGGCTTCATAGTTAGCAAACGGGGAATTCAAATAGATCCGCATAAGGCCAAGGCAATAAATGAAATGCCTCCTCCCAAGAACATATCTGAGCTTCGAGGTTTGATTGGTCGGCTTCAGTTCATAAGGAGATTCATATCTCAGCACTCCTAAAGGTGCCGTCCTTTCTATGAACTGTTAAGAGGAGGAGTCAGCTTTGAATGGAACGCTAAGTGCCAAGAGGCCTTTGATGAGCTCAAAAGTTACCTTATGAATCCTCCCGTGCTTCAGGCGCCCATCCCTGGGAAACCCTTGATCCTGTATCTGTCAACTATTGAGGAATCCCTAGGAGCTGTCCTTGCCCAGCACGATGAATCCGGCAAAGAAAGGGCAGTCTATTACCTATCTAGGCTCTTCAGTCCCTCCGAGCTCAAACTCACCACAATGGAGAAAACATGTGCAGCGCTAGTTTGGGTAGTGCAGAAATTGAAGCACTACTTCCTAGCTCATAAGGTGAGTTTGATTTCTAGAATGGATCCTATTAGGTATCTCCTTGAGAAGCCAGTCCTCGCCGACAGATTGGCGCGCTGGCAAAGTTTCCTCTCCCAATTTGATATCTCCTTCATAGTCCAGAAAGCAATCAAAGGGTATGCCATTGCTGAGCACCTTGCTCACCTTCCTCTTCCCCACAGTGACACGGTTCAAGAAGATTTTCCCGATGAAAACCTGTCACTCACCTCTCATGATCCCTTCTGGTCACTCCACTTTGACAGAGCTCTCAATTCTAGGGGACGGGGCATAGGTGCTGTCTTGCTCACCCCAGAAGGGATCACCATTCCTCTGGCCTATCAGCTTCAGTTCCATGCCACCAACAACATCTCCGAGTATGAGGCTCTCCTTGCCGGTCTTAAACTCGCCTATCTCTTAGGCGCGCGTCATCTCAAGATTATAGGAGACTCTCAGCTCGTCCTTCGGCAAGTCCTTTCTACCTATCGCACTCGTGACCCTAAACTCAAGCCCTATCAAGATCTCGTCACTCTCCTAGCCATGCAATTCCGTCAACTCATCTACATTCATACTCCTCGCTCTCAAAATATCCTGGCCGATGCCCTCGCATCCCTTGCCTCCTCTCTCTCCTTCCCTCTCAGTCGCAGTGCTGAGACAATCACCGTTCAAAGGTTAGAGGCTCCCTCTACTCAGGACCCTTGGTTCATTAACCTTAGGAGCTCTCTAGTTTTGAAGGCAGAGAGAAAAGAAGCAAAGGAGTTATTACTCGTGGAGCTAGGAGAAATGGTAGAAGAAGAAAGGCCGTGGTATCATGAAATTGAGCTATATTGCCGAGACGACACCTTCCCGGAAGAGGCTGAAGCGGAGGACAAGAGAGCTATCCGTAGAGCGGCATTGAGGTATACCATAATTGGCGAAGTTCTCTACAGACGCGCTCTGAATGGAATACTCCTCCGATGTGTGACAAATGAAGAAGCTTGGAAGATTGTGGAAGGGTCCCACTCTAGCGAGTGTGGAGGGCATGTGAATGGCCAGATGTTGGCTAAAAAGATTCTTAGGCAGGGCTATTACTGGCCAACCCTAGAAGAAGATTGCGCCACCTACGTTCGTAGGTGCATCAAATGCCAAGTCCATGCCGATAAAATTCATGCTCCCTCCTCCTCTCTACATCCACTATCTTCTCCTTGGCCTTTCTCCATGTGGGCCTTTGATATCATCGGGCCTCTTGGTGATCCTAATGCTCAGGTAAAACAAAAATCTTTCATCCTCACTGCTACCGAGTATTTCACCAAATGGGCCGAAGCTGAAGCATTTGCAGAGATCAAAGGTTCAACTGTGTGTAGATTCATCATGAGGAATATTATCGCGCGGTTCGGAGTGCCAAGCAGCCTCGTCACCGACAATGGGCCTCAATTCATATCACAAGATCTTCAAGACCTCTGTAAGAAGTTTAATATTTCTTTGCATCATTCGTCTCCTTATTATCTGCAAGGCAATGGCCAGGCCGAAGCCACAAACAAAACACTTTTGAAAATCTTAAAGAAAACTTGTGAGTCTAATAAATTTGCTGATTGGCCAGAGAAATTAGTTGAGGCTCTGTGGGCCTACCGTACCTATATCCGCACGCCCACTGGGCAAACTCCTTTCTCGCTTACTTATGGGATGGAGGCGGTATGTCCACATGAGATCCTCATTCCTTCGCTAAGAATTCAGTTAGATAAGGAACTTAATCCTGATGAGCATCGGGAGGCGCTACTTACACAACTGGAACTCTTAGACGAACGACGTTTAGCTACCGCCGATCATGTTATTTCATATCAGAATATACTCTCCAGGTTCTTCCAAAAGAAAGTGATCGAGCGAAAATTTCAACAAGGAGACATGGTCTTGAAGCGAATTTTCATAAAACTTGGAGGTCCAAGGTCCAAATTGTCAGCAAACTGGGAAGGGCCGTACGTCGTCAAGGAAGTGTACCCCGAGAACGCGTATAGGTTAGTTAACGCCGATGGTGAGGAGCTCTCTCACCCATGGAATGGGCTGTACCTTAAAAGATTCTACCCCTAATATTGATAACAACACCAATCTGCAAAAAGTGAATGTTGTTGGCCATTTATCTCACCCCTCTCTTTGTGCTAAATGATCTCTATGTCCGGCTACACACACACAACACGGAAACCTAAGCTTAATTCCCCTTTGACCATGGTGTTTCTGCTCAGTCCTAGTATAGGGAACCTAAGGTCAATTCTCTTCTTACTCGGACGAGGTCCAGGGCAAAGGGAAAGCTAGCCTATATACAAGCAAGCGGTGTAGATCATGTGTATGAAGTCTCAAAGAGGGACGGTCAATTCAAAAAAAAAAAAGAGAGAGAGAAGAAATGAAAGAAAATGATAAATGTGAATGAATGATGAGAAAATATGGGCATGTCAAAGAGTGGCAATACAGTTCCCCGCGGGACGCCCTTGAGCCCGGTCGTACGCATGCCCTCAATCCAAAGAAAAGCAATGACCCTAAAAGTCCCTAGACAACAGACAGATTGCACATGTACGCACCAATTGCAAATCTTATAAGCCAGTAACCCCGACCCCAAGACTAAGTCTTGTCTCATCGCTAGTCTTCCTGTTCTCCCTAAAAGACCGAAAGATCCCCGCACCCGGTTTGTGTTGGAACATCGATGTTCAAGGGGGCAAGAAGCCTTAGTAAGCCAAAGTTAGATGCACGCTGCACATAGATATTATTCGTCAAACAAGAGGTGAGAATGAGATCGGTGGCTAATTACCCGAAAGCAAGAGTTGTTGTTATCAAAACAATTATGAAGTCACATTCATGTTTGGTTAAACGCAAGAGGCTGAGCCAAAGAGCAGATCTAACCTATTTGCTAAGTGTGCAGGGACAGGTGATTTCAAGAGATGTACAACGCCGTACTCAGTGTTTTCTGTCTCTCTCTCTCTCTCCCGTGTTCGAATCTTATCTCACACTCGTGTCAATAAACAAACCATTCATTCCATAAGCAATTGACACAAAAGCAAAAGTTCCACTAAGATATGAACAATATGTACAAAAGATGGGGAGGTGGCTCACATATCTCCTCACTGTCCACCACCACTCTCCCCGGATCCCTCCTGCCTATCTGGAGGTGGCAGCATCTCGCCACCATCTCTGCCGCCCTGGGCGCTACCCTCACCCTGGCGGCGCCTCTCCTCCTCCTCGTTCCTCCGTCTACTGGAGGAACCTGCCAAATACTGTCCTACAGAGGCGCCGGTCGCCCTGCTGACGCTCGCCCCGCTCCGGCTCCTGCTACGTGAACGGCCTATATCCGTCACGATCTGCTGAAGGCTCCGTGCCACCGTCTGCTGCGCCAGCAGCTCCGCGCGCAGTCGGGTGATCTCCTCCTGGTCTCCGGGCGGCCTCTGCACCCGCAGCGCCGCCAGCTCTCTCGTCGCCTCCTCGACCTGCGCCTCAGCTGCCTCCGCCCGGATGCGCAGCTGGTCCCTCTCGCTCTGAGCAGCTCGGACCTCCCCCTGAAGCTGGTCCCTCTGACCGTGGAGATCCATAGCATGCTCCGTGGTAAGCTGCAAATCTCTCTCCTGTATCAGAGAAATCAGTCAATAATCAATTGCTAAAAAATAATAATCAACCAGGGATTCCATTGTACTTACCCGCTCCTCCAGGTGCCGCTGAGCCTCCTCGGCCCTCAGCACCGCCCCCGCCATCCGGGCCTCCAGAAGCGATGGAGAGCCCCCTGCACTCCGAGAAGAGGAAGCACCGCCTGCTCCGGTGCTCCTCACTCTCTCCAACTCACTCCGCTGCGCACAAAAGCATGTCAGTTTCCAAAATCTGCTTAAATTAGATTAAAGGCTGAAGTTGGGGTAGGTACTTACCAGCTCCGCTGTCTGCCTCTGTGCTGCCTCCCGATCTTGCACCGCTGAGTAAAGCAGGGCTCGGAGCGATGCAATCTCGCCAGTTACATCCACCTGCAATGCATTGTCAAATCATCAGCTCAATTCCATAAATCCAAATTCATTGAGTCAAGGTTTAGGAGTTTTACCTGGTGTCGGGCGCTCTTATATACCTTGCCACCGTACTTCAAGGCGTACGCCTGGAGGTAGGCATCATCAGTGGTCGCGTCGGATTTGACGGCCTTTCCTTTACGCTCCCAGTTGCTGATCTGTTCCTTCGCCCGCTCACACCAATCTGTCGTGTCGTGAAGTCCCCGGAAGCTCCGACCCGGTCGGCGGAAACGGTCCCGGACGGGGAACTCCACGGCACTCTGTCTGAGTCCGAGGGAGCGCTGGCAAAGGTGCAGGTGTAGAGGTAGCACAAGGTTTAGCGCATGCAACCACACCGACCTACCGAAGTAGGGGCGGGCCTGCACCAACCAGGGCTGTCCCTCATCACTCTCCCCCAGGTATGGCTGCCAAACCACCTGCAAAAAAGGGGCAGATCCGATCAGTCATCAAGCAATTAAATCAAGCGAGTAATTAATGCGAAAGGAAAGGTTAAGGGTACTTACATCCAAGTAGGGGTAGCTGTCTATGGCCTCCTGAAGTCGCTCAAGCTGGTCCCCGAGGCTGCGGGAATCTCGGATGGGATCCCAACGGCGTGCAATGGGTACCAGACCCGGCCGTGCAAGCTCTCCTCTCCTCAAAACTGGGAGGTGTAGATAGGCCCAGACCTGCAAGATAAGAATCAAGTTAGATGGCAGTTTATGGCATGGTGCAGTTCAAATCAAGGGTTAAGGAGAAAGTGCGTACCTGGAGGAAGGGGAAGAATCCGCTGGTCGACGTCTGTCGCTCCGAGGCGCCCAAGCTATCGAACTGATGTGCCAGGAAGGCTGCTCCCCAGGCATACCCCCCTACCTCACTCAGGTCCTCTAGCAGCGACAGGAAGCGACAGTGGACCGCGTCGCCCCTCGTGGCAAACAAAAGTCTGCCAAGGAAGAGCACGAGAAAACGACGCAGGTCCAAGTCTGCCTGCGCCCCAGGCTCACTAGCTAACTTCCTCCGGCTCACTCGGATCAGCCTGTCTAGGTGCTCATCGTCACTCTCCCCTGCTACCTTCCCCACATCGAACAGACCCAGGCTCTCCTGGAGGGGTACCCTAAGAACTAAGGAAGACCTACGCTCCACAGGTAGCTCTAAAGGTCTCTCAGCCAAGTCATGGTAACAGGGGTAGGTGTATCCGCTCACAGCCCGCCCATAGATCCTGAGCCCCGTGATCCGGCTCACATCCTCAAGACTGGGGATCATTTGCCCCCATGGGAATACGAAGGCGGTCGCCTCCGCATCCCACCTGCTCCGCAGAGCCTGAGTAAGGGCCGGATCCGCCCTCATCCTATCAATCCTAAAGATCTCTCCAAAGCCCATCTCCTCTACCCTCTCTCTCTGGAAAGGGGGGAATGCCAGGAACACCGCTAGCACAACAATCCATGACACTCGGGCCCTCATCTCACCCTGCAGAGGCATTCAAGTTTAAGTTAGAGTTTTTTGTGTTCGGTTGGTATCGCGGAGGCCTTGGCAGCCGCTACCCTGTCGCGTCAGTGCGGGGCACCGCGACCATATCGCGTCGACCATAAAGGCCGCGATATAGTCGCATCGGCCACAAGCGCCGCGACATGGTCGCGACGCCCCGCCCCGCCGCGACACCATGTCGCGGTCGGTCGGGCCGACGCGTTATCAGAACCAAACCGGCCGGAGCCTCCTTTGTTTGGTCCTCTTTTCCTTGGGCTTTTTCGCCCTACATTTGCCCTCTAGGGGCTCCGTCTATCATCATTTCACGATCATACAAGGTTCTAGGGTTGAGTTACTTACCGATTTCATGGCTTTGGCTCGTTTCTTCCGCTCCTCCTCCACGTTCATCGTCGGAGCATCCACATCCACCTCCTCCTCCATCTCGACCTCGGGCGCTTCCTCCTCGACCGGAGGATCCGCCACCCGGCGCCGGGAGCTCCAACGCTCCACCTGTCTCTTCCTGCGGGACGAGCCCTCGCCTGAGTCCTTTCCTCCTTCCATTACAGTCTCGGGAGATCTTCGGGTTTGGGAGGCGAAGAGAGGGTCAAGAAGTGAGTTAAAGACGAGGGGGGATGCAAGAGGATTAGAAGATTTGGGGTTTTGGAAATTTGAAAGCCGGAAAGGAGGAAGAAGAGAGCCGTTTGGGCTTTGAATGAGTCGGTTCTTGACGCGACGTAGCGGGCGGTCGCGTTCATGTCGCGACACTTAGGGCCGTCGCGACATAGTCGCGACGCCCCGCTTGGGCACGACATAAAGGCGACACCCCTTCCCGTCGCGTCATCAACAGAGCCCATGCGTTTGCAGAAAAATTCGGTTTTATTCCTTCAAATGCAAGTCATTACATGCTCTAATTCTTTCTAACAATCAAGTAAATGCTACAGATCCTTTCCTAGCTACCATCTTGCCTACAAATCAAGTCAAATCAAATCAAATCAAATCAAATGATCCTCGCCGCTGGCTGAATTTGCTTCAAAGCTTCGACGTATTCTCTGATCACGTCATCGTCTTCCTCCACCTCGGCTTGAATCGCGCTCATCGCGCATCCCTCCCAGTGAACGACGGTGCTGCGCATGTTGCGTTCGTCCTGTGCATCACCTCTTTTCCTCTCTTGGATGGGCGGGAAGTGTGAGAGAATCGGAACCACCGTGCGAGCCGCACCGCATTGAAGATAGCAACGGTCCGGATTGTAGGAAACTAATACTTCGTTGCCCAGCAGCCTCAAGGCGAGCCCAGTGCATTGGGGGAGGTGGATTATCCGGCCGTGCATGAATCGGGGGCGCATGTCAAACGTGGCCACGGTCAAATTGCGGAGGTACTTGCGCCATGCTTGTATTCCTTTCACTTGAGCTATTTTGCACCAAGCTCGAATGCTCATGTGAAGTCGCCCTCCCACGTACGCCAATGGATGGTTTAGCATCGTTTTGCACTCCGTGGTCAGGTCTCCCGCCGCTCGGAATTGGATGTGCATTCCCATCCATAACTCAAGGGCAATTACCGACCCATAGAAAGGACCCCCGAGCGCTGCAGAAGTTAGGCCGGTATACAAGAAACCCAAGACAGCTTGTCCAATGTTCATACCTTCAGAGAGGGAGTCAATAATGCTAAGGTTGCCAAAAGAGATGGCGCCGTCTGATTCCGGGAAGAGTATGATGCCGCAAATGCATATGGCGGCTGCCTTGGCAATGGCGGCATAATTCTTGGTTTTCCGCTTGCATTGGGAGGTAATCCACTGTGCAATTGGAAGAAGGTGGATGTGCATACCGCTCGTCATGGAATAGAGGTCGGTTTTCCTTGTGGTAATGTACGCCAAGATGCTCCAGGAGTTGATTTGCTCTACTGTGTAGGAAATTGTCGGTTCTTCGCCCCTTTGATAGCGTGGGAGGCCGAGCATGATCTCCAGCTCCTCCAGAAGGATTGTCGCTTCAAACCCGGGGAAGACGAACGTGTTTGTTTGCGGATGCCACAGCTCCGTTATCGCCGTAACACTTTCCCACACGTGCACCATCTTGTTGTAATTCTTGGCCAGCACAAAGACGGTGGACAGCCCCCACTCCTTCAAGTGGCCAATGGACGTAGGCGGCAGTAGCTCGAGCATGGGCACCAGCCATGGCACTTTTGAGAACCGCCTTTGGCCGGGGAGGATCTGAAATAGAAGAAGAAACATGAAGAACGAAGAAGAAAAGAAGAGGAAGGAAGAGCAAAACAGGGGAAAACAGAGCATAGTGCAGAAAGTTCAGAACTTGAGAAGAAAAGCCGCTTACTTGGAGCTCCGGGCGCGTGTAGATGTGCCCCGGGATGGCGGAGAGTTGCTTCAGATCGGCATATGAGTCCCTAGCAGCTTTTGGGCCGGAGTAGAGAGGGATATCCTCCTGGAATGTAGAGTAGTTCCTCTTCGTGTCTGCAAAAGAGGGAAAAGAGCTTGAATCTGGAAGGAAAGAGAAGAGAGGAGATTAGCTGCGGGATTAGCACTCCCAAACCCTCTATTTATAGAGTCTTAAGAGGTCCACTCCTACTCTAATCCCGAAGCTAGGTGTTAGGATAGCATTAGAAGAGGTTTAGGAGTCCTAGTGCTAGTCTAGATGTCTTAGGATGAGGATAAACTTCGGTTTCCTGGTCTTACTGGGTTCAGACCGAGTCGCGACGCTGCGATCTGACGCGACCTTGTCGCGGCGGGGCGCTATGTCGCGGTCATTCAGAGAGTCGCCTCTCTACCCGAGGGTCTTTTTCTTGTCTGTGCCTTGTGTGTTTGTTTGTTTTTTTATAATTGTGGATATATGTTGTTAGTTTGAGCTTGTTATGTTTGTTCCTTGTCAACAAAAAAATGCAAAAAATTACAAAAGGGAGTTTGCCACAGGTAAGTCAGGTATTGTATTTCTTTCCTTACCCCTTGCATTTACTATATGATATTCTACTTATTATATCACTTCAAGAACTGGCTGGTTCTCAATGTGTTCTGGGATTTGAGTTCCCCTTTATCAAAACAGTGATAATCTAGGAGCACATTGTTAATCGTTGGGATAGGCCGTTGAGTTATTTAAGTTCGGGAACGATGGATTCAGGCCTGCATTGCGGTTGTGGGTAGTCTCTTGACCCGTCCTCATTTTGGCTTAACAATATTATCCTTGATATATTTTTTAATTTTCTATTTTGCATTCGTTTTGATGATTTCTTTTATTTAGCCCAACATGCATCATGTAGGACTTTGAGCTTTTCTGACTCATTCCTGATTCTTGATGAGCCCTTGTTGAGTGCCCAATCATCCTCCAGTTTCCAAACAAGAAATCCAATCTCACTCCGAATCGGAAGGATTGCCTCCGAGTGAGTTGTTCCCGTCAATATGACAAGAATTTCCCTGTCTGGATTACCTATCCAAATTTTCCTTTTCCTTTGATCTGTTTTGGTCGCGAACCGCTCCCAGGACAAAGTCATGAGTTACCTGCCTGGCACGCACATGTCCCTCCAAAACGAAACCTGCAAGCCATCGGCTAGGTACCTCTCAATCTAGGGGTTGATCGTCTTCTTCTTTTCTCCTTCTCGTCCAGACTCGTGCTTTTCTTTGCATCCTGCTCGAGCAGCTGACTCGGGCTTTCACGAAGATTCCAATTTCCTGTTAGTTAGACCGGGTGTCTCTTTACCTTGCTTCCACTTTTCAGTCCACTCCACGTCATCTCCGTTCCGCCGTCACTTTGTGACACCTCCACTCCACTTCCGCTTCGCTACCCTGCAAAGAGGAAGCCAAGGAGGGGCAATCTGTAGACACCCGGTTCTGGCTAATTGGTTGAGCCATATTTCTTGTTATCTTAGTGGGCCCCTAATTAGTCACTCACCTTGAGCCCATCATTAGCCTTGTTTTGAGTCCATTAAACCATTAAAATGCCTTGAAATCCCGCACATTATCCCTTTGAGAGAGTCCTTGGGGCATAATAACTCTTATCTTATCATATGGTTGGCTGATAATTCATGATTATTTTGAATTTATTGTCACGACGCATCGTGGCGCCGCGTCTCTATGTCGCGACGGTTCTAGCTGCCGCGACAGCCCATGCATTATCCATGCACGTGGGCAACACTGTCGCGTCGCCCGCCCATCGCGTTTTTAGTCGCGGTCCTACGATACGCCGCGACATGGCCGAGCCATCTGGCCACCATAACTGCCCCCTATTTATCCTCCTATGAATCTAGCTTAATCCCTAGGGATTATCTCCACCTCTTGGGGCGAAACTCCGGCCCTAGGGACTCTCCTTGGATTCCTAAGGACTCTCCATCCATTTTAATAAGGCTTTATCTCCCATTTTAATTTTTGAGCCATTTAAAGGAGATAATATCATTTTTCTCACTCCAAGCTCTATATAAACAAGGCCCCTCCTCAAGGACGGGGAGAGCCTCATTACCACCCCGAGGGTTGCCGAAATTCCCTCTCACCCATACTTAGCCTCGCAGCCACTCATTTCCTTCATTTTCTTCACATTCCACTCCACAAAACTCACTCTTTTCATCATCAATGGAGTTCGGACGTGAAGAGGGCGACCTCCACATCCTCCTGAAGCTATTGCTCACCATCGGGACCACATCCACGCCAGGAAGTCCCCTAATGGGGCTTGCCTTCTTCCTTCTCCTTCTTTTCTCTTTTCATGCATTTTTAGTTATTTTTAGATAGAGCACATCCACTCAACCCACTTTTTTCCCACACCCACAGGGTTTAAAACCACCCCAGGTGCGTTCCACCATGATTCCCCATTTCTCTCCATTTTTAGAATAGATACTATGCTTAACATATTCTAATAGGGTGTTTTCTTTGTTTTTTTTTTTTTGATTGGCAGGCAAACAAGTGAAATCTACGAGAAGCTCTGGTTCTCTAGCCGCTGGAGGACGAGAAGAAGTCCATACCCAACATCTCCCGCATTCAGAGAACGCGACGAAGGAGGGTGACACGACATGAGACACGTCAGTGTAGGCTGACGCAATATCAGTCTATCGCGGCGCCCATGACGACCGCGACACCATGTATTCCTCCGTCTATCTCTTTTCCTATTCCTAGTTTAGCTAGCCATCATTCTCTATTCAGGCAGCTATCTAGTGGCGATCACATTCCATATTTCCATACTATTAGATTTTAATATCCATTCGTGTGTCGAGGGGAGCACAATCCATGTGATTACAATCATGAGAGTGTAAATACTTGAGTACCACAATTGATTGTGAATAACTGGTGATGACAATTATTGGGTCCCTGGACCCTACTTGATTAATATGCCTGTGCAAATAGGGTTAGTCCAGTCCTGGGAGGAGCACCCGAATTCATTTACAGGCCGTACGGAATGATAAAGGACACCAGGATGCTTGGCATTGCATCAATACAGCTTGATTATGGTCATCATGTTATCTTTCATATGTGAATGTATATATGAACCAGATTATGAGTTTCATTGTGAATCCCTGAGCATGCCCTGTGTTTCAGTACCATTGTTTCAAATCCACTGTCATGCTAAGATGTTTATTTGTTCTTCTGTGATCTCAGTCAAGTCCTTTTCCTTGACCCATCATATATTTTAATCCTTATGATTTGAGGATTTAATCCGACTTGGGCTAGTAGCTCACACATCCTACATTTTCAGGTGATCAAGATGGGGGTGAAGCTTAAGGGAATGGTGTGCTGAGAGAATCTTCCGACCTCAGAAGCCAGTGTTTTATTTTCTTTAAAGTTGAACCCATGGATTGTAATAAAATAAAGTTACTGTTTCTTACTCCTCACCTAGACCGTATTGAGGAGTCTTATGTAATAATGCTTCCGCTAAATTTTGTTGTAAATGAATAGACACTAGTTTTATTTTCGTGCCTAATATCTGTCATTTCTAATAAATAGACTTTTATTAGGACGTGACATGCCCAGTAAGGCTCCGTATCCAGACCGCCTCCCGCGAATGAACCGAAGTCTCACAAGGGATATCCACACAAGTGTCCAGTAGGAATATAAAAGACACCACATAGTATAATATACAAGAAAGTACAAGTATCTATACTCATTTACATTAAATTACACTGTCCCAATAAATTATTAAATGTTCAAGAGAAAAGTACAACTATCTGGGGCATACCCTGAGGAGCAAAGCTCACATAACTACAACTACGACTCAACTGCTAGTGGTACAAGTTTGCCACAATGCCGTTGCACGCCAAACGCACAGCTAACATCAACAAGTCACAAGCTCAGCAGAGACCTCCCAAAAACAACCACAAACCAGTAACACAAGAACCAAAACCTCAACCCCCAAGGGTCTCACTGGAAGCACTAACTGAAGTAAATATGTGCTAACAATAAACATATATAAACTACATTCAACATAAACATGCTGGCTAACACGGTTCACAGGAACTATAGGAAACATCATGACTAATGTAGAAACACTAGTCCACCACTGCAATTGAAACCACCAAACCATGAGTCATATGGACCAATCACTAACAGACAGTAAGGAGACTGACAACAAAGAGTCAGTCCCCTACAGTAACCGACGAGTAAACCACTAGCCACATAGGCCAACCAACAACAAGAAGCAACAGGACTGGTAGCCAAGAGCTAGTCCATCACACCATTCATGGTATAACACCTCCGAGAACTACTCACAAAAGGGTAAAAAACACCACAAGTGGAAGGTTACACGACCCGACCTCCACGAAAACACTAATCTACCTCAACACCTGAAAAGGCTAGCACACCACGTGCCACCACAACACACTACCACCGAAGGGTACAAGTACCTGAAACTACAAGGTACCACAACCAAACCACAACTGGAGAGTCACCTCTCACAACCACAAACACTAGAAAGCTCGAGTCGGAAGGAACAACGCCGCCACGTGGGTAAAGACTACTGGTTCATGATGCCAGTACCCAACCCAGACACAACACAAAAACTACCTCTCAGTATCGCAGTCCAAGATGAAAGTTCCAACTGCGGCTCCACAATCACACTGCAAATGCCAACTAACTGTGGAGACCAACCAACACCACACATGCAAACCACACACAACTACAAGCCCATGCCTGGCACCTTTAGAGACTCTGGATTGAGCTCTCTAAAGTGAGGCACTAGAAACACAGTACTAGTTGGGGCCCAGTACGTCTACTGGTGTCCGTATCCCCAACCACGAACACGCTACAAGCGACCGAGTACATCCACAACACACAAGTCGCTGCCCCACTGCCGTCTTTCCCTCAGCCGAATGGACAACTCAAACACATGAGTGAGGGTGTCTAGGAAGATGACACAGACCTCTATGATACACACAATACCGAGATAAATCCTGAACACAAAAAACCACAATGTGCCTGGCTCACACAGAACCTGGGGTACCCGACTGAAGAGGCATTTCGGAATGGGCGCCGGACCACCAAACTCGGCCACACACAAGTCTCGCCGAATATTAATATATAATCATACAACTTTCATTCATATACCACGACAATTCACATTATAGACATGCTTGTCATTGGCCATCACATGACCTCCATAGCAGCCACACACATGAACCATACATATGAACCACTTAATCTTAATAACATAATTAACGTAATTCACTAACAAACCATAAGCGAACCCCTTAATCCTACAACATGCTTAACTAACATTAGCCAAACCCAAAACACTACCAAACATAGCCATAAAATCAAGGCTAGGCCTAAACAGGACCCTCACTGCCAACCAGCACAACACAAACCTCAGAAGCTAAAATGCGACGGACACAGACGTCGCCTTCCAAATCACGACGACCCCACCAGTCACGTCAACAAATTGACCACGACAGGCCAAAAGGTCGCGACATGACGCGACGGCCCACCATGTCACCTACAAGCCAATCGATAGAACATTGACAATCAGTATAAATCGTGACGGACCTCATCGTCGCGGTTACACCAATTGGTAACAATCCAACAATCAAAAGAGAAACACGACGAACTATCCCATAGCGTTCTCACCAAAACTATCAGGCAGATGGCTGAACCCCCATCTCTTCCCAGAAAACCAATCCACAGACCATTTAAATTACCATTTCATTCATTAGAACATAAGATACACTACCATACACTGCCATAGCATGATTTGCTAAACTCCAAAACATGTAAATTAAATGAAAAACACAAAGAAGTCTCCCCTACCAACCCGATGATCCCATAAAACGTGAAGAACGCCTCCTGCCGGCAAGCCCACGCTCCCGGATGACCTCCTTGCGTGGAACCCGTGCCGGACTAGCCACCAAGAAGCCAAAACGCCACAAAAACTCCTTCCCTCGACCGAGAGCCACCTCTACTCTATCTAGCCCGAAATAGAGTGTTCAAGGCAAACCTAAATCGTAACGTACGCAGATGTCACGTTTAAACATTAACATGACGTACAAAACTGTCGCCAATCGGAACCCAAACGCCACGCGTCACAAAGGCGGTTCCAAGAACACAACGTAGGCACCCGTCGTGTAATAATCGCGACGTACCAACCCGACACGTTTAAAACAACACTCCCCCTCAATCCGGCAGTCGATATGAAGAACGCGACGTGTAACCTCAACAAAAAACCTACCCCGTCGCCTTCTTCACCAGAAAACCTGTGGGTTGTTTGGGCCCAAACCTCCGGCCCACAACACCCACACAACGCACGGTAACCTCAACCAAGGCTCCATGACCCCACATTGGCCACGAGCACCACACTAGAACCATTAAACTCACATCCAGTTAACCACGACGTTACAGATAGTGCATTGATATCTTTGTGAATTGGTGACTTAAAAGTTAGCTCAAGAAAATCTGACCGCTCCACATTTTGTTGTCTTTTTGTCATTAGTGTCCTCCTACACTTGGAATGAATGTTGTCATGCCCCAATAAATAACTATTTATCAGAAAATGACAGAAAATAGACATAAGAAATAGATTAGATTATATAAATATCTTCTTTATTACACGGAATTTTACATAACACTCCTTATGTTAGTCCACATGAGGAGTGGGAAAAGAAAACATACTATTTACACCTATACTACTATCCTCAAAAGGTATTCTAAAGATTCCAAAGATTGGTTGTCCTGCTCAGCTCATGCCCCTAAGAGTTAAGCTCTTCTTGTTCACATGAAAAATAAGATTTGGTGAGCAATTGTGCTCAGTAGGATTCACCATTCTTATCAGAAAGAATATGACAACTATAAATTAGGCAATGTACTTGATTGGTGGCAATACAGAATATCAGGGTGATTATAATCTTTTATAAGTAGATGACCACTATGAAAAGAGAGTACTGAATTAAAGCTTGTGCAAAAAGAATTCAGTACAATAACCACATACTGGTTCAAGTAGGTAATACATATTCAACTTATATCTGAATAAAATGATGACCAAATCAAGCAAATATGATGTAATGCCAAACATCTAGTAGATCCATTATCGTTCCGTATGGCCAGTAAACGAGTTCGGGTGCTCCTCCCGGGACTGAATCAACTCCATTTGCACAAACATTTATTTCAAATGGGTCCAAAAACCCAAAGTTGTCATCAAATTTCACTTTTGCTAAGCATGCATGTATGGTACATAAGTATTCTTAATATCACAATAACATGGTTCTATGAGTTAAATTTAAAGATATCAAGAAGATGTAGGAAACAACATAACTGGAATGTCCAAGAATAATCCAAAAATGGATGTAGATGATGATTAAATGATTCATTCCAATGGTATAATAGTTTAGAATCCAAGAAAATGGGAGAGGCAACTTGTTTGGACAATACAAGAATGTGTCAACTTTGAATTATGAAGAAATGGTTCTCTTTATCAACACTTACTGGTGGTTGTCGACAGCCACTGGGTGGTTGTCGACAGCTACTGCTCCATCTAGAACTGCATTCTGAAATCTGGCCTTTAGTTGTTGACAACTGACTGGTGGTTGTCGACAGCCACTGGTGGTTGTCGACAGCTACTGGTTAGTTTGGTTGGTTGTCGACAGCTACTGGTTGGTTATCGACAGCTACTGGTGGTTGTCAACAGCTCTGGTTTTTGGGTTCTGGAACCATGGGTATTTGTCGACAGATATGATCTGTCTGTCGACCGACGCTGGTCTTTCTTTTTAGAAAGGTTTAAAATCGGCTAGAAAGACACTTTCTAAGTGCTTCTACTTTCTATGGAAGATCAAACAATGGTTTGTGGGTCTTGTGTATATTTATTTACACACCTTATCATGAAGAAAAGTAACAACTTTAGTAGATTGAAGAGAGGAGATCCTCACAGTATGGATGATGTGGGGGACTTTTGGAAGAGAGAAAAATCTATATAAGTCCTTCATGAGATTCTTTTGGAAACTAGAAGAACTCTCACATCAAATGTACATGAACAACCTCTAAAAATATGAATAGAGTGGAAGAAAAAGAATGAATTCACATTCCTACACAGCTTACTGAATATAAGTCAAGGATAATGCCAAGGTAGATGCTTATCCTCAAGACTCAAATAGAGAGTGGGAATAAGAAGAAGGAAACAAGAGGAAGGAGAATCCTACTTGACTACAGGAGAAATGGAAATCCTCCTCTTCTCCCAGTATGAGGATCTTTCATAAGGAAAACAACAAAAGCAGCAGCAGCAGTCGTAGCAATAGCAGCTGTAGCAGCAGAACAACAGTGGTACTAACGAGAGCAGCAACAACAACAACAACAACAGCCGTAGCAGCAGAAGTAGTTGATGGAGATGACAATCACAGTAATGGTATTAGCCCAGAAATAGCCAAAACTCTCGTGGAAGCTGACCAAGGAAGCTTATATAAGCCTTGAGGTTACATGCATGGCTGACACGTAATCCCCCCACCCGTCACTGTAAAAAGCCCACGCGTTGAGGATAAAAACCTCCTACTTTTCCTACTTAGCCACGTTTACAGTGAGGTTTTCACTTCTAACACGTATTAAGATACGTGTAACTCACCTACACAAGTGATAAATGCCTTACGTAGCCAAGACTACGTAAGCAAAAAAAAATTCTAAAAATGGGTTTCGTAAATGGAGATAATTCATCTGGACCCTTTGTCCTTATATTTTTGTATCTAAATGATGTTAAACCAAGTTAAAATTTTAAACATAAGCTAATTGAAAGGTTTTAACAATTATGGTGATTTTAGTTTAATTTTTGGAAATAATTTTTCGTCCACTAAAAATTACCCAGAAAATCATTGTGTCGACTTAATCTTGAAATCCATGCATCAATAATTCAAGATATTTATGTCTAAAAATCAGCACATTTTTCTAAGAATTATGATGCTGTCAAATTTCAATTTCGTTACCGAATTCTGGTGGCGCCCTGTCGGAGCGCGCACATATGAAAACAACACTAGAATTATATTAAAAATATAAGAATAATCCTAAATTAAGGATAATTATGTCTCATGAAAATGATTATTTTAATAAATAAAATCATTACCTTATTCTCCATTTTCAATATATATTATTTTGGGTGTTACAAATGTAGATTTCTCACTTCAAACCATTTGCATGATCTTTGACCACCCCCCCCCCCCCCCCCCCCCCCCCAAAAAAAAACCCTTTAACATATAGAAGTTTTTACAATACTAAAGTTGAATAGGCAAATTCCATGTGCTCCTTTTGACACACTATTAAAACTTCCAAAAACGTTTGTTGTCATCATGCCAAATTGTCTGCCCCTATCATATACCTTTGTCCACCTCTCATAGTCAACATCTTTAAACCACTTCTTTGCAAGAGTATTCATTTTATCAATTTTAGCTAACACTTTTTGAAATTCAAAGATACATGTTCTTCTAGTTGAATACAATCATCTGCCTCTACACTACCAGTAGTAATCATTGAATATTTTCCATACAATGAGTTTGATCAATATTAATCAATGGTAAAAGATTTCCTTCACTGCCAAACACTTTGCTATCCATGCTTTTTGTACGAAACGTTGACATGATATTCATTATTTATTCTCCTCACAATCTCCTTTGGTGTAATTTTCACTTTGTCTTTATAGCTGACAAAATCAGTTTTCACACAAAAGCGAAAAGTGCATTGATGATTATAAAATAAATATGAAGTTGAACCCCAAGAAATATGAAGAAAATAATAAATAAAGACTGATCACCACCATGGGAATTACAAGGGAATAAAAGAAGAATTGAAGCTAATTATCCTGGAAGTTGAAACAGAAGGGTAAAAGGCCTAGCTGAGTGTAAACGTGTCTGTCTTGACGAACACATCTTAAACACGTTAAGATATAAGGACACCTTCTACCTTTTGGTGTAAGAAATTGTGTTTTCTTCCTTCTTCATTCCTCAGCCATGCATCCAAAGGATGAAGGCCTCGTGTTGTATCTACCTAGTTTCCTGCCAAAAAGATCAAAATGGAGAGAGGAAAATCTATTAGAACATGTGCATGTGTAGCATCCATTCATGAAAAGAATAAACATGAATAATACGAAGGAAAATTACCAAGAAGAATTTTAAACCCCTGATTAGGGAAAAGATGTGTGTGAATTCGTGCTGTGTGAGTTGAAAACAATGTAAGAGCGAAGATAATGTAATGTACGACCTATCTAATATGCATGAAACTAAGAGAATAGAAGAGAGAGAAAAGCTAAAAGAGAAGAAGAAGAGGTCTTTCCTATTGCAGGTTACATTGCAATAATATCTCTATAATATTTAATTTTGAGCGATCAACAAAATGCTCATATTCAGATTGAGTGATTAATTAATTTTTTTATATACAAATATCATATTTATCAAGTCAAATATATCATGCTCAAAGAATTAAGTTACATGATTTGTTTCATGAATAGAATATTGAATTTCATGGTAAGTTCATCGCTATGTATATATATGATGAGCATGTTTCATGTTTACTGTGATGATGGTATTTCATGTATGACTATGATGATTGCATATTCAGAATCAAAGTTTTATGTGTGGTCGACAGTGATTGGACTTTTACCGATTTCAAAGACTCAATATTAATCGCTAAACAATCATGTTTAATCTTTGGATTCATTATAAGTCCACAAGCTTCCATCAAGAATCGATGAACTCTTGAACTATTGGTATTCTTTCAAGGCACACAAGATGGAATGAGAATCAATTAAGTGTAAATGAAAATCGGTTAGATAGTAGCATCGGGAAAATTTCAAGTGCACAAACATGTACTTGATAATCGATTAAACAATGGTACTATATGTGCGTGTTAATCGATTATGTTACTTTTGATAATCAACTATGTTACTACTATGAAGGACATAAAAAAATTTCTAAGTCCACACACAGTATGAGCTAATCGATTATGTTTCACTCCATGCTATCAATAATCGATTAAGTTTCCACACCGTTAAAATTTTCTAAGTTCATACAATGTTATGTGAATTAATCAATTATGTTACTTTCAATTGGTTATGTATCCAACTGTGTGAGGTATCGAAAATTTTCTAAGTCCACACTTTGTATAGGTTAATCGATTATGTTTCAATTGTTTAGTCGATAATTGATTAAATCTTCCTTTGTGCAAAATTTTCTAAGTTCACATAGAAGGACACATTAATCAATTATATAACTTATCTCAAGAATCGACTAGGTCCACACAGTGAACACAAAAATCGATTAAATTTCTCATGCCAAGAATTTTTTAAGTCCACACAATGACTTCGACAATCAATCAAATATCACATGCGAAATTTTTTTGAGTCCACATAGTGAACGAAATTTTTTTGAGTCCACATAGTGAATGAACTAATCAACTATGTCTTTTGGGACCGAAAAGTTTCTAAGTACGCACTAGTAGACATTGACATCGATTATGTGTTCAAGTGTGTAAAAATTTTAAGTACACAAATAGACATGTTAATCGATGAATTATCACTATGAATTCATTATTAACCAATCATGTCTTCAATTGAACTCAAGTGACTAAATCACTGTTTACAATCGATTATGCTTTACAATGCTTACTTGTTAATCAATAATGCCTAGTTGAGCAAAGACAACTAAGTACTTCCACACATTGAGCCAATTAATCATACCTTAAGTGGTGTAAAAATAACTAAGTATGCAACATGACTATTCGATTAAGTCTCACTTCATATATGCATTGATCGATTAAGTTTTTAGTATGAAGTTTTCCCAATGTAAATCGATTAAGCTTTACTATGAATATACTTCAATCAATTATATTTTAAATATTGAAACTTATCATCTATGGAATGATCCATTAAGCTTTACTCGATATACTTATTAATCGATCATGACATCAATATTGAGTTTTATCTTTTCAATGATAATCAATTAAGCTTAAAAAAGCATAAGCATAATCGAATACGTTCTTAATACTAATTTGCATTACCCAGTCATTGATTAAGCTTTTACTACATAGCCTTTGAATCGAATATGCTTATGCTTTGCTTATAAAATTGCGTTTGTTATAATTGATTGTATGTATGTGTAGTGACTGAGCTAAACTTTTCATAAATCAATTATGCATATTTATGATTGGAAAAATCATGTTTGCATATTTAAAATGAATATTGCCTTGTACGTCAAGTAATAATATATTATATGTTGAACCAAGTCTTAGATTGTTTGACATGCAAGCTTCTTGACTAATTAAGAATATGTGTTTATTATATAAATCAGACTACTTGTTGCAAAGAATGATATAATATTCAAAACATTCAAATGCATCATTATAAATATGTCTTGAGCACTAACTTGTCTTCTTGAGTTGCAAGATTATTTTAAAGCATGTTTTGTCTCATCTTAAAAAGAGAGAAAAAAAGATAATATGACAACCATAAAAGGTAAGCACTCTCAAGGCTATTTAGGATACTACCTTTTGTGCTACATTAGACCTCGAGAAGAGTGCCTACCAAGATGAAAGACAATACACAAAAGTAGGCAGTAGACCTTGAACAAGTTGAAGGACATAAAGAAGAAAAGCACATTCAAGCTTCTCGCTCACAATGTTGGCTATGCTAGGGAGACCCAATGTTAGGACACCACTTTTATTTTTTTTCCCATTTCACATAATGAAAATCAATTTATAACTCTGAGTTGATTCCCTTAGTTGTGACTAAGTCCACTGTAGTTAAACACATTAATCTTTTTATCGATTTTTAGATCTGCCTTGAAAGACAATTGATTCGTCTCTAAGTATTATATTTCATAAGCCAATAATCTCTTGTTATGAGAATCATTTCTTTTAACTCTAAGAGTCAATTTTCTTAAGTTTGAGAGTTGATTTTATGAAAGTAATTCTCTTAATTCTAAAAGTCAATTTTTTATAGAGTTGATTACTGTGTCTGAAAGTTGATTTGTTTGGGAGTTGATTCTGAGAGTCGATTTGTTTGAGAATCAATTCTAACTCTAGGAGTTGATTCTCTCAAGTCGGAGAGTAGATTGTCTAAAAGTCAATTCTCTTAAGTCTGAGAGTTGATTTTCTGAGGATCAATTCTCTTGTTTCAACGTCAATTCTCATGTCTGAGAGTCGATTTATCTTGGAGTCGATGCTTATGTCTGATTGTCGATTTGTTTGAGAGTCAATTCTGAGAGTAAATTTGTCTGGGAGTTGATTCTTTAGGAGTCGATTACATCTAAGAGTCGATTTGTCTAGGAATTGATTCTTTGGGAGTTAATTATGTCTGAAAGTCAATTTGTTTAGGAATCAATTCTAAGAGTCAATTTGTCTAGGAGTCAATTCTTTGAGAGTTGATATATCTGGGAGTCAATTTTTTGAGACTCGATTTTCTAAGACTTGATTTTTGAGACTTGATTTCTTTGAACTCGATTATCGGAGACTTGATTTTGAGAGTTCTTTAAAACTTGATTTAACTTTCAGACTTGATTCTCACTAAGAGTTGATAACTAAAACTCTATATTAAAGGTGCAACATGACTGAGAGAAATATAAAAAAATAATCATCCTTATCCAAACACATTGTCCCTCTTGTCCTTATCCTCTAGATCCTTCTCCTTTCCTTATAATGAGGGGTAGGGTTAGGGAGTTGGAGTTAGTGCTTGGGAGATAGAAAAGAGAGAAAGAAATAAGAAGACTGGAGGGTACTTTGCGTAAGAAGACTATTTAATAGTAGACTAAAAGGATATTTTGGACCCGTGGGCTACTATTATCTTCTTTTTACACACTTTACTACCCTAATTTATTTTTTGTATTATGTTTAGATGTCATACATATTATCTATCATATCGACTTCATTTTAATGTCCAAAGCTAACCTATTACTCAGTCATTTATTTATATGAGTATTTTGCTATTTTGCATCACTTTGTAATTAATGTTGGATCGAAATGGCACTAATGATGTCCTAGAGGGGGGTGAATAGGACTTCTTATTCTTTTAAAATTTTTATCTGAAATTAAACAACACTAAATAGAACTGTTAGAATTTAGTGTAGTGTGTGATTCAAGTGTAAGTTGGCGGAAACAATCACACAATTGCACAAAGAATTTTATCCTGGTTCGGCCCTTCCCACATGGAAGTCCTACGTCCAGTCCTCAAGCTAACCACTTGAGATTTCACTAACTGCCAAGAGAACTTGGCCTTCTCTCACCCTTGAGAGGAATTACAAGCCCACTTGCTCCCACGCAAGTCTTCCCTCAACAGGGGTACAAAGCTACCTTTTACAAGGTCTTCCCTACACAGGAGGGGAACAACAGGAACAAATCTCCTGCTGAAATTACACAGAGAAAATTGTAAAGACACTTGTGTGTTTGCCCCAAGAATGAGCAAACACACCTAATTCAGAAAGGAGAAAACAATAGGAGTTACAAGTAAGATCCTTTCTGAACTAAAGGGGGTGGATCAAGGAATATCAATAACAATTGCCACCCAATACAAGACTTCTGTGAAGAGGAGAGCTTGGGGATTTTTCTGAATGATGAGGCTCTCAATCTTGCAGCTCAGGAGAAGGCTTGAAGAAATCTCTGCTAGCAGAAGATAGTAGTGAATTGAAGAAGTTGCTAGCTGGTCTCCAAAAACTCTAAGTGTTGTCACTCTATTTCAAACTTCGGCTTCTATATAAGCTTCAGAGGAATGTAGCCGTTTGAAAGTGTCTGCGACGACCCTCCTTATATCAGTACGATTATACCAATCTACGTCGGTATAGTGAGTCTCGTCACAGTGGGACATTTACCCAAGTACTAACACACATGATTGAGATGTACACAAATATGAATGTAGAGTAGCCGAAGTAAAAGAACCACTGTCTTTTCATTTCATCATCCACATTAAACATACATGATCCATATAGAAATTTAAGGAACTAAGTCCACATAATGAAATACAAAATTCAAATTACATTGTTTGTTCACAATTACATACATTCCAAATACATATGTTCAACTTACATACTATGAAAGTGAAAGTACAATGATGGTGACTCCACAACACTCTACTCTCCTCGCTCGGAGTCGCTCTCAACGGTTTCCTCCAAGGAAGTAGGGTCACCTGCTAAACCTGTACGCCGAAGCAAGAGTGAGTCTAAAGACTCAGCAAGTAAACTCCATACACATCATACATGCATACATCACAAGTAAGTCCTACATTCAATTTCATTAAATCAAAACATATAGCATGGTTGAAACAATGATAAGAGACAACCTGTCATGATATTTCTACATAATTCACAACACATGATACATGGTTTATGTCATTCCAATTTAGAATACCTACCACATGCTTTCTACTTATCTATCCGCATGAGAGCTACATTCACAATTTAAGCTACAACATGATAGCAATTTAGCATGAGTTTTTCACACACATACAAGGAAAATACTCCCAACATGGATTCTACATATTTTGCACATGTAAAACATTGTTATAAACATATTAAGGTTGCTGTTTTGACATGAATCCCACATTTTCATAACATGAATCACAATTTCACATTCTAACACATTGTTTCACATGTTTACACATTTGCACATTCACATTGTTTACTTTTACACATTACACATATACACATGTTCACACTACACAATTTGCGCATATACACATTCACATTTTCACATTTAGATGCCGTGACACATAGTCCAAACCACCACTAGAAGGACACATTCACATCACATAACACATAACACATAGACGCCACCTAGGCAACACAGTGACGGCTCTTGGTACTGCGCAGACCGGGAGAAGAACTCTCCACCCTAACCAGTGGTACTTGTCCACCTCTAGGATTTCATCCTGCTGCCCATAGGATTTTAACACATTGAACCTTCCCGTGGGGACTTTTTCACGGTAAGGTTCCACAGCCCTCTATGGAAGCAGTGTCACACACGACACATTTTACACATTCCGATTTTTTATCACACACCCATTTCGTTCAATTTACGCATCACTTACTTTTTCGCTATTAAGCACATGGTTCAGTTTTCCTAAATCATAGTGCTACTGTTTGACAGAGTTTAAACACTCAGTAATTTACACTAATCAGGTTGAAAACACATAATCAAACCGTAATCATGATAGCATGCATTAATAACTCATTTTCACATGGAAATTTCACAATATAACCTACTGTTACCCAAATCTCATGAAAATTTAACCACACACTGTTTGCAGGTTTAAGACCACTCATGCAAATTTTTACATTTTTATGAATTACACAGAATTTACAAAAAATGAAACACTCATTCACATGCCATTAATAATTCAGTTATCATGGAAGCACAATATAAATGTCGGATTTAACAGTTCTCAGACCTGTACCTAACATGCAAATTATCATAGAAAATTTTCCCGAATTTATCTCACATCATACTATTTACTGTGATTTTTACATGACCCTACACATGCTTTCTAATTTCATTACCGAAATTGTAATAAATCACATGATCATGGGAAAATTTCCAATTTTGCAGAGCATGGATTGACATATATACACATGGTCTAGAAAAATTATGGCACTCAAATTCCTCACGAATCATGTGAACAGTAGACTAACACAACCAAGGTCTCTTCTAACATGTATTTTTCATAAATTTAACCATTCATACTATTTACAGAAATTCACAAAATCTCACAACGCATTCCACCATTCATAATACATAGCATATAACGTTTACAATATATCCTCATGCGAAAAACTTCAGAATTTAATCATATATAAGGAAGAACAGCTCACTGTTCTGTCCTGAAGAACTAAATGGCAAAGGCTAGCCGTTCAAAGGGGTTAACGGCAACATCGTCTGTCGCCTACTGAAGAGCTTAACGGTAAGAGATCTTGCCGTTAGGTTCCTGTCTGTGCAAAAACACAGACCGAGCTCCAAAGAAAAGGGTGAATGTGGGGGTTCCAGGACACGAGTAAAATCCCAAAAATATGTAAGACCTACTGGACACATACATGCATCACGGGGATGGGTTACTTGCCTTTAGAAAAACCTCCAAAGGGATCAAAATGGCTGTTGAATCTCTCCTTGGGCAAGGCCAAGAAGTCTCCACAACTCCTTCCTTCGGGTTCTAGGTCGATGTATGCTCCAGTCCAGTGTTGGGGAAGCCTTCCCCTACATCCAATCTTCCTTCCAGTTGCAGTGGATCGTCGGAAGAAGTCTCTGATCGCCGAATCCAAGCTCACAAAGTTCAGTTTTTCTCTCTTCTTCTCACAGCTAGGGTTTTCCCTTTGCCAAGAGCCAAGAGAGCTCTTGCAGGTTGCAAAGAGATGTATTTTTATAAGGTAGGGCTTGGGGTCTCACGCAGGACTTATGGGAGAGCTGAGAGCCGTTGGGGACATCTCCCCAATCGGTGAGCAAGCCCAACCAGAAATTTCGGGGTCTGCTGCGCACAGAAAATCAGAGAAGTAGACGTCCACATCCATGGCCGTTTACCTCAAAGCTGGCGTCCATCGACATAGACGTTTACTCAACATGGACGTCCATCCATGTTGACGCCAATTTGCTCTTCAACCAGAGCTTAAACCATGCAGAAAACCATATATACGCTATATATATACATGCAATATATGTAGTATAATGTACAAACTACTACACCATGCAAACAAACAATGTTTACAACTAACACACACGTGCATACGTAAGTACACCTAGCTAATATGTACGTAGATATCTACATATGCATGCATAATATTTACACACAAGCACGAATCTACACACACAACAAAATAAAAGGACAAAATTTGAGGGCCTTACAGTGTCCGTTAGAGTTCTGGCCATTTGAGGAGAGACCTTTGATCCTTTAGATGTTGGTTGAGGTTGTTGTCCATAAGTCCTTCTACCTTTTTAGCTTTCCAACGGCTTCAGACAAGGCTTGTAGCTTCACAGCTTAGAGGTCAAACTCCAATTAATGTTCTGTGAAGGCTCCATGCTCAAAACGTGCTCAATAAATGTTCTGCAACAAAGACAAGACAAACAGAGAGAATACCTCCATGCTTTTGAGGTAGGTGAGTCAGAGAAGACATGTAAAATATAGAATCCTCGGACAGACAAGCTTTCAGGCCAATAAAAGAGAGACAGACAGTTGCACCAAAAAGTAAGGTGTGGGTCTGACAGTGGTAGGTGAACCTCTGTCAGATACCCATGCGTCTGAAATCAATAAATGCATGATATTTTCTAAAGGGAATGAAGATCTGGTCTTCTGTCATGAAGCAAGAGACCAATTTGAATAAAAGTTTCAAATATAATCACAAACAAGTTTAGAAGATTATTTAGAGTATAATATGTCTCATCTTGTCAGAATATATTAAAATAATAATGACCTGATAGAATATCAATATTCAACAATCATACAGGTACCACAAGTTTTGATAAAGATTATTAAGCAGATGAATCACCACAAAAACAAAAAGTATCCTGACAACACAATGAAAGTATAAGTACATAGACTGTCAGAGAAGTCGGATTTAGAAGAAGGTGTAATTCGACTCTAGAAGTCGGAGACAGAATCATGAAGACACACCTTGACATTCGATTTTCAGAAGTTGCAGTGAAACATATAAGATTCGACTGTAAGAAGTCGGATATATGTGCATTCAACTTCCATATAAACAAGGCAGATACTTCGACTTTTCAGAGTCAGAGAGTGGCATTCGACTTCAGAGAGTTGGAGTTCAGAACTCAAGACTCAGAGAAATTGAACTTTATAAAGTCGGAGTCAACAGTCGGATTCAGTATGATATACATAGAGTAGTTTGTGGACTTAGAAAAATTTTGAGGTAAACTTGCATACTGTAATTCGACTTATGAAAGTCAGAGACTAAATTCGAAGTATAATACATATAGTAGTATGTGGACTTAGAAAATTTTTCGAGGTAAATTTGTTCAAAATATTTTATGTGGTATATGTATTAGTGTATTTAATTTGTAAAGAGTCTTTTAAAAGGTTTTGTCATAGTAAAATCACAATGTTATAAGAATTTAAAGTATTAAATGATTTTTTTAGGGGTAGTTGCTTAACAATTCTCCCCCTTTTTGTTAATGACAAAAACTTTTAAATAAACAGTGAAGATTTTAGTTATTTGTTTCTCACTTCTTTCTCCCCCTTTGTGCCATTAACAGAAAAGGTAGCATAAGGAAGGAGAAAAGGAGATGAATCTATATCCAGAAACATAAATAAGAAACAAATATTGTATTCATAAACTGAAATACTCAAGTACATAAGAGTGTTTAGGACTTGGATAAGGAGCTAGGTAAGTACAAGGAATGAGGGACTTGTTCTAAGAAAGGCTGGAGAAGATTCCACAACTTCTTCTCATTGTCAGGGAAGAAATTTTCAAAGAGACTAGCATCAATTTTATAGGTGGGGCCTATCTGAGGGAGTTTCCTATAAGATTTTAGATGACGGTTGTGGAACCAGGTGAGTCTCTTATAATAGTGACTATGACCCAGAAGAGTTTTGAGAGGGACAAATTTCCTATGGGCTGCTAAATGAAGAAAGTCATGCATAGTGATATTCCAATGTAGTCCTTGATGAATTGCAGCTTCCTTGGCTTGATAATAGATTAAGTACCTCTGCTTCCATTTATGAGCAATTGACTTCCAAAGAGTCTCATGACCTTTGCAGAGATACTCAGCCACTGAGATCTTCAACTTTTCACAATCAGAATGGTCTTCAGGATATGCAGCTGCCCATTGATCCTCTGTGAATCTCTCAGACTCAGCAAAACAAATCTGAAAGTCTAACATGTGCTGGGAATTCTTAAGTGCTTGCATGAAGGCAAACCTATGAAAAGATAATTTCATATTATATTTGATCTTGAACCTGGTAGCTATTCGGATGTGCCTGTTGAAAATAAGCTGAGCAAAATCTTTTCTTGCAGAAATGGCACCAACTAAGCTTGGGTACAAGCCAGAAGATAATCCAACAGTCATGGAGGGGGAAATCTATCTCTGACCTCTTAAGATGTTTTCCCATTGGCCTTTGTTGACATCAGGCAGTCCCAATCTGAATCTGGCAAGGTTGAATTCCTTCATCTTAGTGTACTTGACCTGAGAGTCTCTAATGAGGTTGCCAAACATGTCATAGAACCTAATATTCAGATGAAGATCCATGAATTGGTTCCTGGATTGGGTTTGCTGGTATTTGGTGGCTTCACCAGGATAGATTTCAAGAAATTCTTTGGAATTCAGACTGTGGCTTTTCTGAGAGATCAGTTGGAGATCAGCCAACAATACTTGTGATGTATGAAGGAGAGATGGAAGCTAGTCCTCAAAGGTGAAACCTGGTATTTCATGGACTTCAAGGAATGCCTTGATGGATAGGAATTCTCTGAACAGGTTCATGTGATGTTCTGAATGGTAGTAAATGCATACCAAAAAGGAGGAAGTAATTTGGCAGGGTTCTCTTTTAGCATGTTCCCACCTTTAGATGAAAGTAGTACACTAGGTACTATTTCTGACAGTGAGAGGGTGGATCTGCCTGCTAGAGGAGTGGATGCAGTAGGAAGAGAAGAAAAGAAACTAGGAGGTTGGGTTTGGAGAGTGAGCCTAGTTGCCTGAGATGGTTTGAAATAGTATTTCAGAGAATAGATGGAAAACTTGACATTATCAAAGGCAATTGGCTGATCCTCTGGAAGAGATGTAGAGGGAGGAGGATCAGATGAGGTAGGAGGTGGAGGTTGTTGTTGTGGTGCATCAACAGAAGGAGCTGGAGGAGTGAGTGCAGTGGGGGCAGTAGGTTAAGATGAAGATGTAGGTGGTTGTTCTGGTTCAGGAGGAGTAGGAGCAGAGGAAATAGTAGGAGTAGGAGGAGTTGGTCCAGGTGGAGGAGGAGAGGAAATGGTCAAGGGGTTGGAGGACACAAGATGACCATTCTTAAGGAGTCTTCTTCCAACCTTCCTCTTAAAGGTCTTGACCTTGGATCTGGCATCTTCCTCTAAACCTAGAGACTCTAGGGGCCTCTTAAGCCTAGACTCCTGCTGCTGCTGCTGCACTGACTCAACTGCTACTGAAGATTGCTGCTGCTGCTCAGGCTTCTGCTGATCTTCCACAATTGCTGCTGAGGGCTGCTCAGGCTCAGGCTGCTGCTGCTGCTGTTCCAACTGCTGCTCTTGCTCAGGCTGCTGCTGCTTCTCTTGCTCTTGCTGCTGCTCTTGGTCATGTTGATGTTGCACTTGAGCTTCCTGTGCTTGATGTTGCTGCTGAGCTGGTAGTTGCTGCTCTTCTGGATGAGAAGATGGTTGTCCAGAAGGCTGCTTGGTGCCCTGTTGGCACACTAACTGAAGCAATAGGTCCTTCATTTGCTAGACCTCCTCAGCCATAGCATCAAATTTGGCATCAATAAATTCAACTTGCATATGTAGGACTGACAAGCTCTCTTGTTGCTTTGTCAGTAGATCCATGATCATATTCATATGATTACTACTCTCCCCCTGAGACCTAGGCCGGGTCTCAAAATGAGAAGGGGAGGAATGATGCTGTACTTCTTCAAATTCTTGCATGACAGGAGTAGATCTAGGAAAATCATCTTGTTCTTGTGCTACTCCCTTACCTCTTAGATCTCTTAGTACCTGATTTATGGTCTCTTCTGGTGCATCATGTCCTGGAGATGAGGCAGGAACTTGTTCTTGATGGAATTGCTCTTGTTCTAGCTGAATCCCTTGTTGCTCTTCTTCCTGTTGTTGTACTTGATGATCTTGAGTAGAGGCTTCTCCTCTATCTTCTCTAACTTCAGCTTCTTGCTGACTAGCTGGAATGGAAGAGGAATCCTGTGCTTCATCAGGAAACATCACATGGGTGCACTGGGGCACAAAATCCTTAACCTATAAATTTTGACTTCTGTTCTCCAAAGAGTAGTGACTTCTTCTCAATGTAGACAAGCCAATCTTTTCTTTTACTCCCACAGAAATTTCACCACTAAGGTCCACTGAGAATCTCTTAAAAATCAAGGTAAGCAGTGGTCCATAAGGAAGGGACTCCTGAAAATTTTGGATGCTATCATCTTTTCCAAAATAACTGCGGGCAGGTTGACCTATGTCTTTGAATAGCCAAAAACAATAAACTACCATCCCTGGCAGTTATGGAAGAATGGGTCTCGGCCCTTGGTGTGATGATATTTGTAATGACTGAATGGATGATCCTCTTCTCTGCAGATAACTCATTGACTAACAAACCTTTCTTGCTTACTGTCCCCAGACTTCCAATGATGCCCATTTCTATTTATCCATAGAGACTATCTCACTAAGCTTATGCCTGGAGTTGGGACAATCCAAAAGTTCTACTAGAAAATCTTCATAAACTATAATTTTGGTGCCTTTCACATAGCCTGTCACTGAACTCTCTGAGGAGACTTGAAGGGTGACAAAGAAAGCCTTAAGGGCATTCTCAACTGTGGGTTCAGAAATCTGACACAATCTAGTCCAACCCATCGCAGCTAGGGTTTCTTCTACCCATACTAAGCTACCATGTAACTGAGAGAAATCTACAACCTTCCCCGGACAGATGGAAAACTTAGCAGAGGATAGGCATTGGAGCTGTTCAGGAGTGAACTGAGTTCCTTCCGGAGCCCTAGATGATGCCATCTAGACAGAAGGAGATGGAGAAGACTTAGGAGACTGTCAAAGGAGTGAAAGAAATACAGTTTAGAATTCAAAGATCTTACCTTTTTTCAGAGAAAATGAGAGCTTTGGAGTTGCTCTGAAGACGGTTGCCGGAGAAGATGAACAGTGTACGCGGGAAGAGGAAGAAGACGACAGGAGAGTCGGAGAGAGTTTGAAAGGGTGCTTTGGAAAAGGGAATGGATGTTCTAATATAAAAGTTAGAGTCGTAACTGCCCAAGGATGAGGAGATGAACGATGGGGAACCGTTATGTAATAAATACTCCTTTAAATTTAAAAATTATTACCATTTATTATATTAATTTAATGAGAGCATTTATACAGACTCCAACTGTAAACAGTCGAATTTTTACATCTGACTTATAAAAGTCGCAGAGCACACTTCCCTCATCATGAGTCATGGTAGACTCCGACTTTGAGAAGTCGTAGTCTCCACTCCGACTTCATGAGTCGCAGTACTGGGACTTGGAGAATTTCACAGTGAGTTCTTAACATACAATTCAATCATGAAATTTTCACAGTGATTTAATCAGGATTGCACATACCTATTTCTCTTCTAATAGATGTAAATCTATCCTCAGGAAGAGGTTTGGTAAAAATATCAGCAAGTTGATTTTTTGTAGAGACAAACTCAAGTAAAATATCACCATTACTTACATGGTCCCTGATGAAGTGATGTCTAACTTCAATATGCTTTGTCCTTGAATGCTGGATAGGATTTTTGGTCAGATTAATTCCGCTTGTATTGTCACACAGCATTGTAATTTCTTGAAGTGTGTGACCATAATCTTCCAATTGGTGTTTGATCCACATTAGTTGAGTACAACAACTTCCAGCTGCAATGTATTTTGCTTCTGTTGTGGATAATGCCACTGAATTCTGCTTTCTAGAAGACCAAGAAATTAAGCAACCTGCAAGTATTTGGCAAGCACCATTGGTGCTTTTTCTATCTATTTTGCATCCAGCATAGTCAGCATCACTATATCCAATTAATTTGAAATCAGAACATCTGGGATACCATAAACTTAATTTACTTGTGTTTATAAGATATCTAAATTTTTTTTAACATCATGAACATGTGATTCTTTAAGATCAACTTGAAATCTTGCACACAAACATACACTGAACATTATATTTGGTCTACTAGAAGTAAGATAGAGTAGTGATCCTATCATGCCTCTATAGACTTTTTGATCTACCTTCTTGCCAAGTGGATCACTATCTAACTTAATTCCAGAGCTCATGGGTGTTCCTAAGGGCTTACACTTGTCAAAGCCATATTTAGAAAGTAGATCTGAAATATACTTGGTTTGACAAATGTGAGTACTTTCCTTGGTCTGCTTAATTTGCAACCCAAGAAAGTAATTAAGCTCACCCATCATGCTCATTTCAAACTCACTTTGCATAAGGTTCTCAAAGAATTTACAAAGTGATTCATTAGTAGAGCCAAAAATAATATCATCAACATATATTTGAACTATTAAGATTCCTTCTTAAAACTTCTTAATAAATAGTGTGCTATCTACTTTACCTCTTGTGAAATCATGTGATATAAGATAAGCACTTAATCTTTCATACCACACTCTTGGAACTTGTTTCAGACCATATAGTGCTTTCTTTAAACGGAAAATATGATTTGGATATTTAGTATCTTCAAAACCTGGTGGTTGCTCAACATAAACTTCTTCTTTTATAAAGCCATTCAAAAAAGCACTTTTAACGTCCATTTGGAATAAATTGATGTTGAGGGAGCATGCATATGCTAATAAAATTCTAATTGCCTCTAATCTAGCTACTGGTGCATAAGTTTCATCAAAATCAATGCCTTCCTCTTGGGAATATTCTTGTGCTATAAGTCTGGCCTTGTTCCTGGTGATTACTCCTGATTCATCCATTTTATTTCTGAAGACCCATCTGGTCCCAATAACTGGATGGTCAGAAGGTCTAGGGACAAGAGTCCAAACCTGGCTGCGTTGGAACTGATTAAGTTCCTCTTGCATAGCAAGGATCCAAGATTCATCAGCCAGTGCATCATTGATTGTCCTAGGCTCAATTGAGATACAAAAGCAAAAAAATCACAAGGAATATTCATACCTCTTGTTCTTACCCTATCTTGAGGATCACTTATAATGTTTTCTCTTGGATGATCTCTGTGATACCTCAATTCTCTAGGCAGTCCTTCTTGTTGTTCTTCTTGCTGTTGAAGTTCTTCTAGTGGAGGATCTTCCTTTTCTTCTTCAAGAAATGTTTTCTCTAGATCCATGCACAGATCTTCAACACAGTCTTCTTCTTCTTCTATTCTCTTAATAGAAGGGTTAGTCTCATCAAATAATATATGCACTATTTGTTCTATGGTTACAGTTCTTTTATTAAATACTTTATATCCTCTAGGTTTTGAAATATATCCTAACAGAAATCCTTCATCACTTTTAGCATCTAACTTTCCTAAATTATCTTTACCATTATTCAAAATGAAACACTTACAACCAAAAGGTCGAAGATGACTGATGTTGGGCTTCTTTTCTTTGTAAAGCTCATATGGGGTCTTCTTTAGAATTGGTCTGATCATGCACCTGTTGATGATGTAGCAGGCTGTGTTGACTGCTTCTGCCCAGAAATACCTTGGTAAATTGTACTCTGTGAGCATAGTTCTGGCCATGTCTAGCAGTGTTCTATTCTTTCTTTCTGCTACTCCATTCTGTTGAGGTGTTCTTGGTGCAGAAAAATTATGTTCAATTCCATTTTCTTCACAGAACTTCATGAATTCTTCATTCTTGAATTCTCCACCATGATCAGATCTGATACTGATAATCTGAAACTTCTGATTCTTTTGTACTACTTTGCTGAACTTCAGAAAGGCTGAAAAGGTTTCTGATTTGGCTTCTAAGAAAGACATCCAAGTATATCTTGAGTAGTCATCCACTATTACATAGCCATATATCTTTCCTCCAAGACTAACTATTCTTATAGGTCTAAATAAATCCAAATAAATTAGTTCCAAAGGCTTGGAAGTTGTGACCACTGTTTTGGACTGAAATGGTGTCTTGGTTTGCTTCCCTTTTGCACAGGCTGTACACATTCCAGACTTCTTCAATTTCATCTTCGGAAGACCTTCAACCAAATCATGCTTAATCAATTTTTTGATTACTGAAGTGCTTGCATGACCCAATCTTCTGTGCCACAATTCAGATTCTTCACTCTTAGTGGTTGCAAGACATAAATTCACTTCTTTTAATTCTGCTAACTGTAAGGTATATAAATTCTTTACTCTTTGAGCTTCGAACACTGTTTTTCCATCCTTTTGAATAATGCACTTGTCATTCTGAAATCTTACTAAATGACCCTTATCACATAGTTGACTGATGCTAATGAGGTTGTGCTTCAATCCTTCTACATACATGACATCTTCAATCAAATTCTTTTCTCTTGTTCCTACTATCCCACATCCTAAGACTTTTCCTTTACCATTATCTCCATAAGTGACCTGACCACTTTCATCTCTAAAGCTTGTAAACAACTTCCTATCACCTGTCATATGCCTTGAGCACCCACTATCCAAATACCATTTGGATGCTCTCAGGCGACCCTGCAAATAAATTTAAGTTGTAACTTTTGGTACCCAAATTTTCTTGGGTCCTTGATGGTTAGTCTTAGGAATCCAGCGCAAATGTCTGGTAGTGCATGTGCTAACAGTGTGTCCTAATTGATTACAGTGACTACAACATAAATCAAAAGCATTCTTAATGTGTGCAGTGTTATTAAATTTCTATTTTTGTTTATAAACATACTGGTTAACCTTTTTAGGATTCTTAATTCCTTTTTCTTTAACAAATTGGGGAGTTGGATATATTTTAGGATGCACAATGTTTTCTTCATTAAGTGGAGGTGTGTATCCTACTCCATACTTTTTCTTACCCGTCCTAAAGCCTTTTAATCTAACAAACATGGATGTTTTACAGTTAGATATTTTCTCTATAGTTGCTCTTAGGTAGTTATTTTCTTCTTGTAATTTTTCTTCATCTTTTAGTTCTTTTAAATTTGATTCTATTTGCATAATTTTACTATTTTTATTTTTCAAGTCTTCACACAATAATTCATTTGCTCTTTTAGTTTTATTTAAGCTTTGTCCTAACCTTTCTGCTTCATTTTTCAGGAAGGTGTTAGCCTTGTCTTGGTTTAGCAAATTTAATTTAATGATTTTCATTTGCTTGACTACTATTTATATTTTCATATAATTCATTGAAGGCATCTTCAAGACTATCAGAATCAGATTCAGAACAAGAAGTAAAAGATATTTCGCAATTTACCTGATCCAGTCCTGCCATGAGGGCTAGATTTGCCTTCTCTTCTTCTTCAGATTCTGAACTTGAAGTGTCTGACCTGGTGGCTTCTTCATTATCCCATGCTGCTGCCATTGCCTTTTTCTTGTATTTTCTGAACTTCTTTTCTTTTCCTTTCTTCTTGTTGGATCTTTCTGCTTGATCATTCTTCTTTAGCTTAGGACATTCAGATTTGTAATGTCCTGGTTGATTGCATTCGTAGCAGGTTGGTTTCTTCTTCTTATCTTTCTTGAAGAATCTCTTGGAGCCAAACTTTTTCTTCTTGGCAAGAATCCTTTGCAATTTTCTTGACAGCATTGCCTCATCATCACTGTCATCTGATTTCTCCTTTGAATCTTCAGAAGAGGAAGAATCTGCAACCTTCAAAGCATTTGGCATTTTCTTTTTCAAAGAATTTTCAAAAAATCTTTCCATATTAATTTCATGAGTCATTAAATATTCGATTAATTTATCAATGGAAAGCTGAGTTAGATCATGTGCTTCCTCAATGGCAGTGACCTTAGGGGTCCAAACATTTGTTAATGATCTTAGGATTTTTCTTACTGTTTCTTCATTTGTAAAAACCTTTCCTAGAGAACTCAGTCCTACTATTATGTTTGAAAATCGATTGTACATCTGAGTTATGTTTTCATATGGAAGCATTTTGAATTGTTCATATTGAGATACAAGAATGTCCATTCTAGTTTGTTTAACTCTATCAGTTCCTTCATATGTGACTTGCAGTTTATCCCACATTTCTTTAGTAGTTCTACAAGCAGATAATCTATTAAATTCTTTTTTAGAGAGGGCACAACATAGATAATTTTAGCCTTATAATTTAAAGACATGTTCCTTTTATCAGCTATGGAAAGAGTAGAAGAGGACTCACCAAGGATTTCAAAATCATCTTGTTCCATTACCTACTATAGATCAAAATTTGTGCCTCTGAAGAAGCACTCCATCTGCATCTTCTAATACTGATAATCTTCACCATCAAAGAATGGTGGCCTTGTAACAGACTGACCTTCATAGTTGTGAGCTTCAGCTGCCATTTCTTCTCAAATCTTTAGATTCTTCTGAGAAGACCGAACTCTGATACCACTTGTTGGATCGAAATGGTACTAATGATGTCCTAGAGGGGGGGTGAATAGGACTTCTTGTGCTTTTAAAATTTTTATCTGAAATTAAACAACACTAAATAGAACTGTTAGAATTTAGTGTAGTGTGTGATTCAAGTGTAAGTTGGCGGAAACAATCACACAATTACACAAAGAATTTTATTCTGGTTCGGCCCTTCCCACATGGAAGTCCTATGTCCAGTCCTCAAGCTAACCACTTGAGATTTCACTAACTGCCAAGAGAACTTGGCCTTCTCTCACCCTTGAGAGGAATTACAAGCCCACTTGCTCCCACACAAGTCTTCCCTCAACAGGGGTACAAAGCTACCTTTTACAAGGTCTTCCCTACACAGCAGGGGAACAATAGGAACAAATCTCCTGCTGAAATTACACAGAGAAAATTGTAAAGACACTTGTGTGTTTGCCCTAAGAATGAGCAAACACACCTAATTCAGAAAGGAGAAAACAATAGGAGTTACAAGTAAGATCCTTTCTAAACTAAAGGGGGTGGATCAAGGAATATCAATAACAATTGCCACCCAATACAAGACTTCTGTGAAGAGGAGAGCTTGGGGATTTTTCTGAATGATGAGGCTCTCAATCTTGCAGCTCAGGAGAAGGCTTGAAGAAATCTCTGCTAGCAGAAGACAGTAGTGAATTGAAGAAGTTGCTAGCTGGTCTCCAAAAACTCTAAGTGTTGTACTCTATTTCAAACTTCGGCTTCTATATAAGCTTCAGAGGAATGTAGCCGTTTGAAAGTGTCCGTTAGAGTTCTGGCCATTTGAGGAGAGACCTTTGATCCTTTGGATGTTGGTTGAGGTTGTTGTCCATAAGTCCTTCTGCCTTTTTAGCTTTCCAACGGCTTCAGACAAGGCTTGTAGCTTCACAGCTTAGAGGTCAAACTCCAATTAATGTTCTGTGAAGGCTCCATGCTCAAAACGTGCTCAATAAATGTTCTGCAGCAAAGACAAGACAAACAAAGAGAATACCTCCATGCTTTTGAGGTAGGTAAGTCATAGAAGACATGTAAAATATAGAATCCTCGGACAGACAAGCTTTCAGGCCAATAAAAGAGAGACAGACGGTTGCACCAAAAAGTAAGGTGTGGGTCTAACAGTGGTAGATGAACCTCTGTCAGATACCCATGCGTCTTAAATCAATAAATGCATGATATTTTCTGAAGGGAATGAAGATCTGGTCTTCTGTCATGAAGCAAGAGACCAATTTGAATAAAAGTTTCAAATATAATCACAAACAAGTTTAGAAGATTATTTAGAGTATAATATGTCTCATCTTGTTAGAATATATTAAAATAATAATGACCTGATAGAATATTAATATTCAACAATCATATAGGTACCACAAGTTTTGATAAAGATTATTAAGCAGATGAATCACCACAAAAACAAAAAGTATCCTGACAACACAATGAAAGTATAAGTACATAGACTGTCAGAGAAGTCGGATTCAGAAGAAGGTGTTATTTGACTTTAGAAGTCAGAGACAAAATCATGAAGACACACCTTGACATTCGATTTTCAGAAGTTGCAGTGAAACATATAAGATTCGACTATAAGAAGTCGGATATATGTGCATTCGACTTCCATAGAAACAAGGCAGATACTTTGACTTTTGGGAGTCAGAGAGTGGCATTCGACTTCAGAAAGTTGGAGTTCAGAACTCAAGACTCAGAGAAATTCAACTTTATAAAGTCAGAGTCAACAGTCGGATTTAGTATGATATACATAGAGTAATTTGTGGACTTAGAAAAATTTCGAGGTAAACTTGCATACTGTAATTCGACTTCTGAAAGTCGGAGACTTAATTCGAAGTATAGTACATATAGTATTCTGTGGACTTAGAAAAATTTTCGAGGTAAACTTGTTCAAAATTGTAACGGCCCTGGACATTCATACCCAATAAGGGTCCATATCCAGATCCATCTCCTACGATCGGACCGAAGTCTTGCAAGGGATATCACCAACACGTGTCCACTATGAATATAAAAGACCACAATTACAGTATATAACACTGGAAAGTACAAGTGTATATAGCTATAACCACAAAGTACAATAGACCACAATTACAATATTACATGTCCAATTAAAGAGTACAACTACCTGGGGCATACCCCGAGGGAGCACAAGCTCAAACGACTCAACTACTCTATTGCTGGTGGTACAAGTTTGCAAACACCTGCTAAGTCGGCCAACACCTGAAACAGACTGCAAGGGAGTGAGCCTCAACACGTCACTGGCTCAGTAGGGACCTCCTACAATGAAAACACAACTACATAAGAGACCTCAACCCCAAAGGGTCACACTGGCAACACCGGCAACCGAAATATAACATGCACACACAAGCATGTTAAACTACAACTGATCATAAACACACCGGCTAAACCCCGGTCCTTGAAAAGTAAAAGGAAACACAAGACTAGCTAAACACTGCTAGTCCATCCTTCAACTAAAACACCTCGACCACAAGCTTCACCGGCAAACCACTGCCTAGTCTACGGTCTCACAGGCTACCATCACACACGGAGCATCGAGATACAATCAGTAATCGGAAACCAATCTATTCAACACGTGGAGAGTCACACCACAAGACCTCCACAGTACGTACGGTCTCGCCTCAACACTAGTTGAGGTCGGACTCACGTACCACAACAAACTCTACCCACAAGGGGTACATGTACCTACTACCACGAGGTACCACACTGAACCACAGAACCGTGCCACCTCCAGGGCACACCACAACGGTTAATGGTTTCACGGATATAATCTTAACCAACGGTTCACACACAAACCACAACCAGTGGTCAAACACGAGTCAGTATGGAGACGACGCCACCACACGGGAACGAACTACTGGTTCATGACGCCAGTATCCAACCCGGACAACAAAGCACAAGAACCACCTCCTAGTCTCGCAGTCACGGACGGAAGGTCCAACTGCCGCTCCACAACAACAAGCCAAGAACAGTGGAGACTAACTAACCACTACAACCTGCAGGTCACACATCCCGCAGGCCCAAGCCTGACACCTTTAGGGACTCCGGCCGAGAACCCTAAAGTGAGTCACTGGAATAGGACTAGCTGGGGACCAGTGTCGACTACTAGTGTCCGTCCCCCAACCACGAGCGCGCTACAAGTGACTGCACACCCACAAACACAAGTCGCTGTCCCCAGTCGTCTTTCCCCTCAGCCGGACGTACTACTCAAGCACAAGAGGAGGGTGTCCAGGAAGACGACTCAAACCTCTGCGGTACACACGTACCGGGACAAGCCCTAAGCACCCGGTGCTAGGGTAACCGACTAGAGAGGTATTCCGGATTAGGCGCCGGACCACCAGACTCGGTAAGCACACAAAGCACGGTATACGATCCTTTATTATAAACCTCAGTATACAAGTGTCAAGCTTAGCTTGTCAATGGTCACCATGTGACCTTCAAGCCAACCTACACACTACCACTCATTAACGGGGTCATCACATGACCGCCAAGATCACACGTTAGATCTATACACATTAACCATTAAACATTACCACAGACCCGGGTTAGGTCTACATCAGACCTTCATTGCCCAACACCCAGCGCAGAACCTCCACAGAAGCCAAAATGCGTCGACAACAGTCGACGCCTTACAAAATGTGTCGACCAGTTTGGACGCCATTCCAAACCTTGTCACGACGGGGCCAAGCGTCGTGACCATGTCGCGTCGCCTCTTTCGGCCGCTATTCCAAAGGCTGTCGCGATAGGCCTTAGTGACGCGACCAAGTCGCGTCAGCCCGACACGACGCCACCAGACCCCAACCGGTCAAACCTTCGGTCAACACATAGTCGCGTCCAACCTTGTTGCCGTGTTTAACGCTAACGCGAAAGACCACAAGGTCGCGACCTCACAACCGACTTAACAAACATACCGGAAAGCAGAACGCGTCGGCTCAGCGCGTCGCGTTCACATGAACGCGTCCGCTATCCTGGCCGCGTTTCAACGCTCACAGGGAGGTCAGCTCATAGGCTGAACCCCCACTCCCACACGGGAGAAACCATCACAAAACTGAATATCCAATCCATGCAAAGCTGTGATCATGTAAAACACAACAAGGGCAAACCACCCTCACATGCTCCAACCCTTAACCCAAACCAAACATGCCATTAAACTATAAACAAGGTAGGAAGTCTCCCTACCAACTGGAAGACGCCAGAACCTCCTTGCCGATGGCACACCCACGCTCTGAGCATCGTCTTCGCGTGGTTCTCGCGCCGCACGGACCGCCGGAAGTCGAAATCGCCGGAAATCCTCACCGGGGAAGCCACAACATCCTCCCCTGCGCCGAACAGAGCCTCCTCAGCTCTGTCTGGCCGAAACGAAGCTTTTAACACTCTGATCGAAATCGCGTCTAGGGCAGACTCCGCGTTTAAACCTTTTAAACGTGTCTCCCCTGTTCGACGCCAAACGGAAACCCGAGCCAGGTGTCACAAAGGCGGTTCCTGGAATCGCGTCCAGCAAGGCCGACACATTCAGATCACGTCGCCTTCCTCCTCCGCGATTCCAAATGGTGAACCAGCAGTGCAAATGGGCTGGCATATCTGGCCCACACTGCTCACTCTGTGCACACAAACCATGAAAACATCCCATTGACCATCTCTTGGTCAAGAGCACTACACATAGACCCGATAAACCCGGATCCGAACGACCATATTGTTACATTACTAACACCTAAAAAGAAATGTCGTCCTTGACATTAAGGACGAAACCATGGCAAAGCAGACTAACACCTAAAAAGAAACAAAGCCGTAAATAGAACAAGTAGGATATATTCTTCGTTCTTGCCTTTCTAACCATGTCCTTCTGCTCTTTTTCCGTATCTGTTCCGCTTTTCCTTTCTCTTTAATTTCCTTCATAGCTACTCAGCTTGGTTAATGTAGTCCGTTCTTTCGCTCTTTCTATACCTTTCAGCTGTAAGCAATTTTATCCTGCTGTTGGTGCTTTATCTCCTTGGACTCAACCTACGTTCACATTTCCTCAGTTGTGTTTCGTAACATTTCTTTCTGAGTTGCTTTTCTAATTCAGATCTCTTGCTATACACTGCCACACTTCAGTGCTCTTTCATGCAGAACCAGCCTTAAAATCTCAAATTGCCTGGTGCTATTCCATTATTTGTCTATTACTGCTGTTCATTACTCTACCTCATTTGCATTCATATTTTCCTCTGCCAACTTTTCCAAAGAACATCAATTACCATCCTTGCATTTCCTACCTCTTAATACCTTTCTGTTCAGACTGCCTTAAATCACACTTGATGAAGAACCACTGCCTCTTGGCCTAACGGTGCAGCAAACCTCAAACTTTCCTTTAATCTACCAAACTTCGGATAACTTGTGGATATCGGATCTTCCATGCTTCCGCGGCACTGCTCTGATTGCACTGGATTCTTAGCAAAGTATCCCATAAATACTGTTCTTATTACTACCTCTCATTACCTTCTATTCTTGCTGTTACACTAGTTCTGGCTAAACTCAATTTTAATTTTTCTCATTTCTTAATCCATCTGACTCAATCATATAATTACTAGAAGAAGGAACCTGAATTTTTGAACTGCTTTGTCTAACATTTCCATTTTGGTCGTGCTATCATTTAAAATTTCTGAGTTCTGCCACCTTGCTATTGACATATCTAGCCCTTCATATCTCTTTCTTTCTTTAAATCAAATTCTCTGGCTGATAGATCACATTATATTCACAACCTTTCAAAGTAACCCTTAGCTATTCTGCCTTTGCTCTCATTTCAATTTCTGGAATACTTTCATAAAAGTACCCTTTCTGCTTAACTGAATCACTTTCTGGGCACTAGCACACAAACTCTTGCTAAATACCTGTTGAGCTATCTGATCGCATTCGCTTCATAATCCGCTGTACTCTTTCTTTCTTTGGTCACTAATAATCAATCTGATCTATTCTGGAAATTGCACGACCCTCGATATCATTTCTGCGAACTTTTCTCTTAACCACTCTGCTATCTGGCAAACTCACTATGTCAGCTTCACTGCAATTCTCGCTGATATCTAGTCATCTTTCATTCAAATGCCATCAAAGCCAAAACCTGAAATCGATTTCTTTAGTACAATAATCTGCTCTGCCTGCTTTCTCTATTCCGCATTACTGCTTTATTCTCAAATACTGAAATACCACTGCTACAACACATCCGCTAATATTCTTTCCATTCAAATCTTTACTTAAATTCCTTTTTATTCTGACTCGCACAACTCAGTCTCATTCCCATCACTCTTAACCTCATTCTCAATCTTTATCGAACTCAGCCTTTATCTCTCTTTCCTCTCAGGCTGCATCCAACTGCTAGACGACACTATTTTTTTATTTATAATTCAGCTACCTTTAACAGAGCATTCTATAAAATCCTGACAGACCGCCATTTGTCGAGAAAACATCTTCCCTTTTGAAATTCTCAGAAAAACTAACTGTACACAAATCTTCCTTATTTTCTCTTTACTCAGGTGATCACCTCGGCACGAACCTACATAAATCTCTAACTCTAATTTTCTATCACCATCTCAATTCATAATAGCATAATTCTCAAACTCTTTGGCTTATCTGTTTCTAATTACAATGTATTCTCAACCCTCTGCTATCTCTGATCCTCTGCTTACCAATACCTTATCACATGATCATTCAAACCACCCTTTAACATTTGCTAGCTAGCACAGATCTCAGATACAGCGGTTATGCTTACTGAATTCCTTAATCACAATTCCTTAGTTAAACAGGTACTGTTCCACACTACAATGCTGCTCTCACTGCACCTTTCATTACTCAACTACCTCTACCAAAGTTCTTGACCATAGTCCAGACATGCAACAATCATAACACAAGCTATTCCACGTCAATAACACTGTTTCTTTACCATACTATCCCATCATTACCTCTTACATGTCTCTGCCAACTCTGATTCTTACTATAACATCCTTACTAGTTTCCATATCTAAATTCTCGAAACTCTTCAATTTCTATAACTAAGGACCTTTAAACAATTATTCTTTCATTGCAGACTGGCACACCAGTGGCAAAACCACACAATTCTCACCACAACCTACACTTGTCAGCTTAACAAGTAGAAACACATGATCTACGTGTCAAAAACTCACACCAAAAACTACTTGACACCACACAAAATCACAGGCTTACTACCAGCAGTGGACATTAATTCATGTATTGGGACATTGTACCTTAAATGTCTTTTCATATTCTAACGAGACCGCTGCTTTGATACCAACTGTAATGGCCTTGGACATTCATACCTAATAAGGGTCCATATCCAGATCCGTCTCCCACGATCGGATTGAAGTCTCGCAAGGGATATCACCAACACGTGTCCAGTACGAATATAAAAGACCACAATTACAGTATATAACACAGGAAAGTACAAGTGTATATAGTTGTAACCACAAAGTACAATAGACCACAATTACAATATTACATGTCCAATTAAAGAGTACAACTACCTGGGGCATACCCCGAGGGAGCACAAGCTCAAACGACTCAACTACTCTATTGCTGGTGGTACAAGTCTGCACTACTCTGCATAAACCACGCCGAAGTCAGCCAACGCCTGCTAAGTAGGCCAACACGTGAAACAGACTGTAAGGGAGTGAGCCTCAACACGTCACTGGCTCAGTAGGGACCTCCTACAACGAAAACACAACTACATAAGAGACCTCAACCCCAAAGGGTCTCACTAGCAACACCGGCAACCAAAATATAACATGCACACACAAGCATGTTAAACTACAATTGATCATAAACACACCGGCTAAACCTCGGTCCTTGAAAAGTAAAAGGAAACACAAGACTAGCTAAACACTTCTAGTCCATCCTTCAACTAAAACACCTCGACCACAAGCCTCACCGAAAAATCACTGCCTAGGCTACGGTCTCACAGGCTAACCATCACACACGGAGCATCGGGATTGGCGACAACCAGCCAACACCCGTAAACTACATCGTAATCAGAAACCAATCTATTCAACACGTGGAGAGTTACACCACAAGACCTCCACAGTACGCACGGTCTCGCCTCAACACTAGTTGAGGTCGGACTCATGTACCACAACAAACTCTATCCACAAGGGGTACATCCACCTACTACCACAAGGTACCACACTGAACCACAGAACTGTGCCACCTCTAGGGCACACCATAACGGTTAATGGTTTCACGGTTATAATCTTAACCAACGGTTCACACACAAACCACAACTAGTGGTCAAAAATGAATCGGTATGGAGACGACGCTGTAGACACTATTTTCCGCTCCCCTTTTAGGGGCGAGACGAAGAACGGTCTCCACAAAGAAAAAGCGGAAAAGACAATAAAACGAAACCGCGATCGCCAGGTGCTTTTCCTAAAAAGCACCAAAAGTAGGGATGGGTGGGAAAGGAGGTGACGTGTACCTTTTTACCCATAGAAAAGAAGCGGGATGTGTGGTGCGGTGGGTTTACCCTCCTCTTTCAACCGGCCGGCCGGCGGAAGAGATTCAGCTCGGTACCTGGGACAAAAGACAACAAAGACAAATGAACGGATTAAGCGACAGTGTAGTAAATGAAAATAGCAGAAGACCATAGAAAAGACATAAAGAGGATGCAAACACACCTTCTAAGGACTGAAATGCAAAACCCCCAAGTGGGTGGTATAAGACATGCGCGTGTGTGCGTGTATACTATCTAAGAAAGCCCAAAGAAAAAGGGGAAGGGGGGGGGGGGGAGAAAACGAAAACGAGAGAGAGAGAGATATGGCGAGGAAGCCGCTTCTAGACGGTCGAGATGACGACGTCTCCACGTGGGGGGATCGTAACGGAGGATCGTTCGGCGCTCCGGAACGTCGCGTACAGCACCACGGGATCTTCCAGACGATGGAGACGAAGGTCCGGAAGCGGAGGCGTCGCGCATGCAGGGCTTCGCCGTTAGGGAGGTGAAGACTCTCTCTCTCTCTCTAGATTCTCTCTCTAAAACCCCGGACTCTCTCTCTCTCTAAAACCCCTCTCCCTCCAACCAAAATGGCTAGGTCCCCTGGAAATGGGCTTCTGCACGAAGTCTTAATGCTGGGAGAAATCGCGTCGAGGACAGTCGCCGCTTTTAAAGAGTTTAAATGCGTCGGCCTGACTCGCCGCGATTAACAACCGCCTAATGTCCCATCAGTTTGCCAAAATGTGATGATTACGGCGCACGACGATATTAAGAATCGTGTCGGCTCTAATCACCGCGATTTAGAAAGTCAAATTGATTTGACAAGCATGGCCGTATTTAGGTTCAAAACGCGTCCACCTAGGGCGTCGCGATTAAAAACCGCCTCTCCTTTGATGCGTTGTAACTGGCGGTTTACAAATCGCGGCGGGCTAGCTGGTCGCGATTTGTAATTCTGACACCGTTCTGACACCTGACAACGGCATGGTGGACGGGCCGGCTAAGAATCGCATCGTACTGACCCGACGCGTTTTTATTTGAAAACGTGGCTCCCATCGTGCGTGAGAACGTGCGTGCTCTGACACGGCCGTGAAAGTTGACTTATAAAATGCGGCGGGCTTGGTGGACGCCATTAAACGTCGGTTATCCAGTGCCCTATAAAGGCGGTACCAAAATCGTGTCGGCTCCGACTGCCGCATTAATAGCGCCACAAAAGGCGTCAGCCGTGCTGGACGCGATTTCAAACAGTGCCCAGAGCCCTTTCCAGGATTTTTGTGTGTGATATTTTCTAGCTTTTCTAAAAACCCTAAAAAGCCCTAAAAAGGTAGGAAAACAAGAAAATTATTTAAAATGTTAACTTAAGACAGTCACTTTTGAGGCGTCACAGTGCAACCCGGAACTTGTCCAATTTTGGGAAAATTGGCGTGTCTACAGATGCCTCGCCTTGGCATTTGCTTTGTAAGGGAGTGGAGCGGAATGACACGAAATGAAGTAAACAAGGTGGCGTGAATGAATCAGAGTGAAGCAGACCAACTGAAAAGCAAATGCCAAGGTGTAATGAGACACGCCCCGTTAAGGCACATGACTGGAGCTGTTCGTCAATTCATAATAAAGCCGCTCTTCAGAAACTCTTTTGGAGAGGAAACTCATCAATCAAAGACAACTAAGCTAAGGAAAGTAAAGACAATGCAATGATCAACTTCCGTCGTCGGGAAGTTCCTAAGGACGTAATCCGTTAGGTTTCACCTTCGTGTGGGGCTGCCACGGCCGGAGGTGGATCGAAAAGTAAAGTAAAGGAAATGACAAGGATCCATGATGGATGAGTTTCTCTCCGAAAAGAAGATCTTCAAACAACTTTATGATAAACTGAGTACTGGACTCTGAGTGGAATATTCGGGTTGCTTTAGCAATTACGGACCAAGTGATTATCTTCAATTAAGCTTTTTAAGTGATCTTTCCTGAAAACCTGTGTGTAATGCATGCGGGGCTAAAAGAAAATATTCATAAAACAAAACAAAATATCAAGTAATCAAGGATAATATTGTTGTACCGTAAGGGGTCAGGATACTGGTAGGAACCGTCATTCCCCTGTGCGGGAACTGTCGTCCATCGGTGGGAACCGTCGTCCCCCTGTGGCCACAACGGCCTATCCCTAAAAGCAAGAATTCTCTGGAATTATCCTCGTTTTTGGCAGTGAAGGGGAACTCAAACTCCAGATTCATCAGAGCCTTAAGGTCCTTGGTAAATTCTAATAAGTATATTGTATAGTAAAATGCACTGTACACAACATCGATGGAGGCTGTCGAGGATATTCGTGTTCCTGCAACGTGGCAAACATCTCGAATCCTGTACTTAGGCAGCACAAAACACATCAATTCACAAAAAGCATGACAATTCAAAATCGCGTCCAGTACTCCGGACGCCTTTTAAGCACGTAAGTCGCGACGACTGTCGTGGATGCGATTTACAGGCGCGGGCCAGAACTCAAAATTTTCACTTTTCTGCCCTTTTGGATGCAAGGGAGAGGGGGATGCTTCTAGACATTGGGTGAGTCACCCAAACCCACTTTTTCCAACACCTCCTCCAAGCCCTTTCACACATCAACCCCCACACATCCTCATCCTCATTTTCTCACCCACTCCCCTCACACTCACTCTTTCTACCCCAAGGCTCTAAGAGGGAGGAAGGAAAGGAGATTGGTGGAAATGGAGCATGGTGGCCCTTCTTCTTCCAAGGGACCAAGAGGAGGCAATTTCAAAAGGTTGAGTCAAGTGGATGGCCATATAAGCAAGCTTATTGAAGCTAATGTGGTAAGTAGACTTTATTTACTTTAGCTTGGTTTTGTGCCCTTTTAAGCTTGATTAGCATGTTCTTGACGTTCTTACTAACTCAACTCTTGAATTACCCGCCCTTCCCGAGGAACCGACGCTTCATGCGTCTGCCATGGCTCCAGCAACTTACCTCGAACATCACTCTAGGCATGACCAACGTCCTCAAACGATGGGGAATCAATAACCTTGCGGTTCACGCGAAGAAGTATCACGAGGTGCATCTGGATTGGGCCGCCATGGGAGCATTGGTTGAGGTATGGCATCCCCAAACCCAAACCTTCCTGTTCAAAAGCTTTGAAGCGACTATTCTTTTGGAAGAGGTCGAGGTGTTTCTAGGCCTTCGGCGGATGAAACAAGGTGAAGAAGATGAAATGATGATCGCGCTGAGGAGCTATACCAGCAAATCTGTTCTCGATAGCTTCATGGATGCAAGAGAGGCTTATGAAATACGAACTGACAAAGGCATCCACCTCCAAAAGCTAGCGGTTTGGACTAAGCGGGAGCTTGGAGAAGCTGAGGATGATGAAGATTTGGAGCGGGCGATGAAGGGCTTCGCCATCTGCGTGGCGGGAGCAATCCTCTACCCATCAACGGACAGCGTGCTAGAGTCGGATCAGTTAGGGGCCGTATGCGCCATCTGGGAGGGTGAAAGGCTAGGACCGGCTGTCCTCGCCTTCCTTTACAGCGGACTCACAACGTCAAGCCTAGGTAGGCCCCTGTATGGATCTATGCTTCTATTTACATGTTGGGCTGACCTGCACTTGAAATTCTATTTGAGCAACGAGGTTTCCACCTCGTCTCGGATCTTTTCCAAAAGTCCGCTAAAGCAATTAGACAACATTATTGGCTTGGAAGGGCGAGTGGCAAATCGCGCGCCACAGCTGAAGACTCGGGCAGATTGGCGCGATTACCTCCAAGATGTGTCCGAGGAAGTGTTCAACGTGATTCCGACGCCATTCTCGAATCGGGATTTGCGGAGCAGGCTGGCGCCCGGTGTGGATCTTCGCTTGATCGGGGCATCCGAATTTGTATTGTACAATCCACACCGATGCCTCCCCCAGCTCGGGTTCGCTCGGCGCGTCTTTGAGGGGCCGTCACATATCCCGCCTATCAAGCGTCGGGAACTCGACACCAACAATGACGGCGAGGAGGCGAACACAATCAAGGCCCTATGGAAGGTATGCATCTTCAGGAGGCCGGCTCCAAGTGAGAGGGAAAATGAGAATGAGAAGGCGAACTATGCGAGGGGTTTAAGAAAACTGCGATCTTGAGAGGATGTGGTCTCAAAGGAGTTTGTAAGTATTGGGACAAGCTGAAAATAAAAGTCAAGTTGTGTTTGAGTTGGAAAAATGGCTGTCAAAGTGCATGATGTTAAAAGGTTCCTTGGATGACATGAAATCATAGCACAAGAACTCAAAAGCTTGCTTGAAAAATCGTTCTGCTGGAACACCGGAGTAAATCGCGTCCAGAATAGTCGTCGCCTTCATCCTATGTATAACGCGTCAAGAAGACCTGCCGCGTATCACTGTAAAATGCGACGCTTGTTACAGACGCGAATAAGGAACTCTCAAAGTCTACGCGCGCAGAGTACGTACAGCTGTCATCATTACTTCTGAATCGCGACGACAAGGACCGCCGCATATCAAAATTTCAAATTTCGCGCCCCTGACGATTTGGTCAGGGGTCATGATGACTTCTGAATCACGGCGTACAGGACCGACGCCTCTATTTGTGGCGGTTCGAAATACGCGTCGGCCGTGATGGGCGCGGTTCAGGATGTTTCTAAAGCGCGGCAGGAAAGGAGGACGCCCTTTTCAAAGACAAATCGCGGCGTCTGTACTGGACGCGATTAACGACAGTTTGAAAGCCGTCGCGCGCCTTCTTCCCCGGCCCTCCTTCGTCTTCTCTCATTCCCTTTCACTCTCGTTCTCTCAACTCTCTTTCTCTCAGACCCTCAAACTCTCACTCTCTCTCACTCTCTCACTCGCACCTTCTCTCACTCGATGGAGAAGAGGGCGGTGCTGAAGCGGCGGCGGGGCCCGGCGGAGGGCACGCCAGAGAGCACGCCGGCCTCGTCGAGCGGCGGCTCAACGGAGGCGGCCGTCGGCACCGAGCTCGCGCTCGTGCCGGCGGCGGAGGCAGGTGGCGGTGGCGACGATGGCGGCGCGCCAGAAGGAACAGCGGAAGTGGCGGCCGAAGAGGAGGAGGGGCCGTGGGCGGCACAGCGGCGAGGGCGGCAGGGGAGCGACCTCCCGGCGCGTCCAGACACGGTAAGTACCCCCCTGCCTTTCCTTCCCACGGGTGAGAGACGGAGAAGAGAGGAGGGGGCGCCAGGCACCGGGAAGAAGGAGGACACGAATCGCGTCGAGTTCAGACGACGCGATTCATGTCCTCAAATCGTGTCGCCCAAGGGCGTCGCGATTTGAAACAAATCGCGACTACCTAAGTGGACGCAAATTAAGAGCTGAATCGCGACGACTGTGCTGGACGCCTTTTTTGCCAGAAGCTGATTTTTCTGATTAGTTTGCTTTGAAAGTTCCGATTTTAGATTTTCTTATATTTTTCGAAGTATAATGAGGCCGCGGACAATGTGGCCCTTAGTTGCGGCTAGGGTTGCAAACGATCCGAGCCGAGCCGAGTAGGGCCCTATTCGAACTCGACTCGTTCATTTAAACTTGAGCTCGAACTCGGCTCGTTACTCGACGAGTATTAAAATTGGTGTTCGAACTCGGCTCGATTAAAATTTACAATGTTCAAACTCGACTCGGCGAACCACTCGTTTACACAAACGAGCTTGAAATCGGGCGAACTACTCGTTTACACAAACCGAATACTTAACGAGTTCAAAACCAAGTACATAATCGAGTTTGTACTCGATTTTGATTGCAATTGTTTATATTAAAAAAATATTATTTTCCCTCCCAACACGGTTGCTTTAACCTCAAAAGTTTATTAACCCCGTACGAGTGCCAGATGGCTCAGGTGCGTTTGGTTGCTGGGTGGGGAGGTCATTTTATAGAATATAATCCCAACAACTTTTTGTACTGTCCGATATGGGATTAAAAACGAACCACATCGCCGCCCCTCCTCGCAGAAGAAAACCCTGCACTCCGTCGTCCTCGGCCTTCCAGCCTTCTCCCACCTCCCGGCTTCCGACTCCAGAGATGGCGCGCATCAAGCAGACGGCCCGCAAGTCCACCGGCGGGAAGGCCCCCCGGAAGCAGCTGGCCACCAAGGCTGCCCGCAAGTCCGCCCCCGCCACCGGCGGCGTCAAGAAGGCCCACCGTTTCCGCCCCGGCACCGTCGCCCTCCGGGAGATCCGCAAGTACAAGAAGGCCCACCGCGTTTTCCGGGGCCATCAATGGCCCACCGCGCGCCTCTCACTCCCTCAGCCCCGCCGGGGGGCACACCTGTAGCGCTGCGTAGGGGCATGACATGAGGACTCGGGAGGAAGAAGATGGTGGATATACGGAGGCACCTTGAAACACTAATTTTTGTGTTTATACCCTTGTCTAGTATTTATTTATATAATTACATATAAGTTCTCATAGTATTTTATAATTTAACAATAAATTTTTAAAAATATATAAATATATTTATATCTTTATACTTAACAAGTAATTTATCTAATATTATATGAAGTGATAGAATGAGTAATTTAACAAACATATTAACGAGTATTAATCGAATATATTAATGAGTAATTTATCGAGTATCTTAACGAGTATTTATCGAGTATCTTAACGAGCTACTCGCGAACATAATCGAGTCGAGCATACCTTTGTTCAAGCTTGGCTCGTTTATGAACCGAGCTTATTTTTTTGTTCAAGCTCTACTCGTTAGTTTAATAAACGAGTCGAGTCGAATTTTTATCGAGCCGAATATCGAGCTACTCGTCGAGTGTATTGGTTCGTTTGCAACCCTAGTTGCGGCGGCGTTCCAAGGCCTTCCGGACTTCCAGAAGGAAAGGGTCCGGGAGATGGGTTTCGGCTCGATCTTGGAGATCGAGCCGTTCTTCATTGACCCCCCTCTAGGGAAAGGTGGGACCGGGCCAGCCGAGCGTTCCTCTTCCCGTGGGGGCACATGGTGCCCAGTCTAGAGGACGTGGCCCGTATCACAGGGCTGAGGGTGGACGGGGAGGCGGTGACGGGGGTCACCTACACCGACTACACAGACCTGGCACAGGACCTCCTGGGTTTGGAGCCCCACGGAGATGACCTCGGCGACCGGAGGGTGGTCGGCCGAGTAGCACTATTGGGGTCATTGGGGTTGGCCAAGGTGAGGCAGCGAGCAGACGAGCTTCTGCCAGACTTCGTGGAGCGGGCGGCAGGGCTGGCCAGGGCGGCATACGGCCAGGACCGCACGGAGACAGAGAGGGTGGACAGGGACCTCCGCAGGTTCCTAGTATTCTTCTTCGGCAAGATGCTGTTCACCACCAAGGGTGACGGCATCCACTGCCGATTCTTGGAGATACTAGGAGATCTGGAGAGGGTAGGCAGGTATGCCTGGGGTGCTGCGCTGCTGGCGCATACCTTCGCCGACCTTTCTACCGGTACTGGCCGCGAGATGACTGTGGGCGGATTTGCGCCCTTTCTATAGGTATGATCTTAAATTTTAAACTCCATTCGTGAATTATCTTTGAGATTTTCTGCAATTTTAAATTTATGTGTAACTAACATTGTTGTTTGTTTACAGGTGTGGAGTTACCACTACCTTCCCTTGGGTAGGGCGACGGTGGTGCGTCCAGACGCTGTACCGCTCGCACGGAGGTGGCTGCCGCTGGTGAGCACAGCCACCTACACCTTCCAGCTGGAGGTCCTCCGTCAGCATGTCCGAGATTTCCCCGCACTTCTGGTAGGATTTCTTGCACACTTTTTCTTTAAGCTCAAGCATGATTTTAGATTGAAATTGGGCAATCGATGCTTTGCAAGTGGTGTGGGAGCCCTATGTAGACCAGGGCATGTCGATCAGCCCTGGGTGGCGAGTGGACGACCTTTGTTCGGGCAGGACATTTGGCGGAAAGCTCCTGCCTTGCCCACTGTCACGGAGCAGGGTGAGGCGGAAAGCAGTCGTCAGGCTGGACCTGCAGAGGGAGGCGACGAGAGTCAGCTTGCCTCACCTTGAGGTTGTACTTTTATTTACCTTTTGATGATGTCGTGCCTAATGGGGCACTTTCATGATATACTCGGGTTCGGCTTCTGTCTTAGCCGCATATATATATACATACCTTCGCGCCTTTGCGACTTTGGCACCTGAAACGTCTTGAACAAACAAGTTAAATATCTGTTCTGACTCAGCCCCTTGCATATGTAAATACTTGCTGAGCTTTGTGGACTTGTCAAGGGGCTGAGCCTTTATCAAAATAAGGCGAAAAAGAAAGGTAAGCAATTTTTAAACGTGCAATTATACCAAAAGAAAGGAAGTGCACAAGTATGTTTACAAGATGTACAAATCGGTGATAATAGACAATAAGAAAATTGTTTGGATTTTGATAAGATATTTGATTTTTTATAATATTATATATATATATATATATTTTGGGTTTTTGAAATATGCAATTTTTGGATTTTGGAATATGCAATTTTTTGGATTTTGGTAATATTCAGATTTGTTTGGGTTTTGGTAATATTCAGATTTGTTTGGGTTTTGGAATATTTAATTTTTTTTGGGTTTTGGAGTATTTAATTTTTTTTTGGGTTTTGAAATATTCAATTTTTTGGGTTTTGAAATATTCAATTTTTTTGGGTTTTGAAATATTCAAATTTTTTTGGTTTTGAAATATTCAATTTTTGTTTTGTTTTGAAATATTCAAATTTTTTGGTTTTGAAATATTCAAATTTTTTTGGTTTTGAAATATTCAATTTTTTTTTGGTTTTGGAGAGCGTGGTATACTAATCCTTCAATTATTCGGATGTTACTCTTAAAAACTATTGACTGCTCTTAGATGTGTCTAGGCATGGATTAGACGTGCATAAAGGTGCCTTGACCTGAGGCGACTTTTGGCGATGCCCTCTTCAGTCGACCTTTGCCTTGCCTATGTATTAAGACAATATCCTGAGAAGGAGAGAAGAACCCTTAGGAAGTCTGCCAGTAATCCGGGCAATCGGGGAGACACTCCATTGGTTGCTTTTAAACTTAGAAAAAGGTTCGAGTTTAACTTGGCATTTTGGGGTTTTAGCATGCATACGACCGGGTCCATTTGGATCTCCGCGGGACTTTGCCACTCTTGACATATTTTGTATTTGATTTGGCCCTTTTTGGCTCTTTTGTGAGGGTTTGGATTTTCATTGATCCTCCTCTTTCCCCTTTTGCCTTGATTGATCCTTTTCTGAGTTTTACGCAACCTTATGAGGTCAATCTCACTGGTCTTCTTTCTTACTGACAAACCGAACAGGAGAAAGAAATGGATATTGCCTTAAAAATTATAAATGACATCGACCTTCTTTAGATTCTGCGCCTCTGGTTTCTTAGGAAGGCGTGTAGGTGTGTGAGTGTCGCCTTCCTTGACTAACATATTAAAAACAGGCAATGGGAATTAAACATGACATCCTTCAAATTTGGGGCTTGTATACCATGTAAAAATTTTCCTTTTCAGATAGCAATAAACTAAGGGTAGTATTTCTTGAGATGAAGGCCATTCCAAGAGTGAGAGAGTTCCTCACCCTCTGCATTAATTAGTTTATAAGCATTGCCTGAATAAGCTTGGCTTATAACATATGGCCCTTCCCAATTTGGTTGGAGCTTAGATCTGGGACCACCAGGTCTTACAAAGATTCTCTTAACGACCATCTCACCGACTTTGAATTTTCTCTCAACGAATCTCTTTTGGTAAAAACGTGTGAGTTTATTTTGGTACGCTCTCGTATGCTCAGTGGCAACCAAACGCTTCTCATCCCAGAGTTCCAACTGTGCAAGAAGTGACTCGCGTCGCTCATCGACTGGTAATTCCTTGTCAGCTGAACTCTTAATGACGGAATGAGAATCTCATATGGTACTACTGCCTCTATTCCGTAAGTGAGAGCAAACGGTGTCTGCCCTGTAGGGGTACAGATTGAAGTGCGGTAAGCCCATAGAGCTTCCACGAGTTTTTCCGACCAATCCGAAAATTTATTATCCTCACACGTCTTTTTTATGATTTGATGAGAGTTTTGTTTGTGGCCTCTGCCTGGCCATTGCCTTGCGGATAATAAGGTGATGAATGGTGCAATGCAATCTTATACCTGTTGCAGAGGTCACGGAGATCCTGAGAGATGAACTGTGGTCCATTATCGGTAATCATAGCCTCTGGTATGCCAAACCTGGTGATGATGTTCCTCATGATGAATCTGCAAACGGTTGTGGCTTTAATCTCTGCATATGCTTCGACTTCCGCCCATTTGGTGAAATATTCTGTCGCTGTAAGAATAAAAGACTTTGTTTTGTTTTGGGAACTAGGATCACCAAGAGGGCTGATGATATCGAAAGCCCACATAGCAAAAGGTCATGGTGAGAACAACGGGTGGAGTGAAGAAGAAGGAGCATGAATTTTGTCGGCGTGCAATTGGCATTTAACACACCGGCGGACAAAGAAAGAACAGTTCTCTTCTAGAGTGGGCCAGTAAAAGCCTTGCCTAAGAATCTTCTTAGCAAGCATCTGGCTGCTTACATGGCCTCCACAAACACCCGAGTGAGCCTCTTTGACAACCTTAGGAGCTTCATCTTCATCTAAACAGCGAAGCAAAACACCGGAGAAACTTCTTCTGTAGAGCATATTTCCAATTACCATGTATTTCTGAGATATCTTTCTGATGGCCTTCCTTTCTTTGGAAGTGGCTTCCAAAGGGTAAGATTGATCTTTACAATATTCGGCTATCTCATAGTACCACGGTCTCTCCTCGTCTTCCAATTCTTCTTCGAGCTCTACTAACATGACCTCTGATTTGTTCCTTGCTTCCTTTTTCATCAACAGATCTTCCTTAACCCAGAGGAACCTAGGATCCAAGTAGAAAGGAATTTGACGGCGTTCGATCTGAATGCTGTCAAAGTCACCAGAATAAGTCATGTGCATAGTCGCACCAACCGTGGCAAGGGCGTCAGCCAAAAGGTTTTGGTGACGAGGAACATGAACGAAGATAAGCTTGGTAAACAACTTGGCATAGGCTGAAGCAAGTTCTTGATACGGCTTGAGCTTAGGATCAAGAGTTTGGTATTTGGTGAGCACTTGGCGGAGGACCAATTGGCTATCACCTACAATCCAGAGACGCGTCACACCATAATAACGGGCGAGTTCCAAACCAGCCAATAAAGCTTCATATTCAGCGATATTGTTGGTGGTAGGAAAATTCAATTTACAAACTCGCGAAATAGTGACACCCTCTGGAGAAAAAAGGGCTACCCCAATGCCTGCTCCAAAAGAATTTAGAGCCCCATCAAATATAATGTCCACATGAGATTGGAATGATCAAGAGACAGTAATTCTTCATCCGGGAGTTCTGAAATGACTGGATCAATTCGAGGCAATGGGTGATGAGCAAGGTGCTCGGCTATAGCGTAGCCTTTGACAGCTTTTTGTTGAATGTAGGTAATTTCAAATTGGGAAAGGAAGCTTTGCCAACGTGCTAATCGGTCGGTTAAGACAGATTTTTGAAGCAAGAACTTGATTGGATTCATTCGAGCAATTAGATGCACTGTGTGGGCAAGAAAGTAGTGCTTCAATTTCTGCACTACCCATACAAGCGCGGCACAGGTCTTTTCCATTAAATTATATTTCTGTTCACAAGGATTAAGGAGTTTGGACAAGTAATAAGCTGCTCTCTCTTTGCCTTCTTCGTCCACTTGCGCAAGAACAGCTCCTACAGAATCTTCTAGAACAGAAATATAGAGAATGAGAGGCTTGCCTGTAGGTGGGCTTAGGAGGACAGCGGATTAGTCAAATAATCTTTAAGCTCATCAAACGCTGCCTGGCACTTCTCATTCCAGCAAAATTCAACCCCCGGCTTGGTGAGGTCATAGAAGGGCCTACACCTTTGGGAATGTTGGGAGATGAATCGGCGAATATACTGCAACCTCCCGATTAATCCTCGAACTTCTTTTAAATTCTTGGGAGGGAGCATCTTTTTTATTGCCTTTGCCATATCTGGATCAATCTCTATGCCTCTCTTACTCACAATGAATCCTAACAACCTTCCTACTGACACACCAAATACGCACTTCTTGGGGTTCATTCTTAAATGATATTCTCTGGTTCTTTGCAAAACCTTAATGAGAACCCCGACATGCTCAAGTGCCGATCTGGATTTGACTACCAAGTCGTCTACATACACCTCAACAAAAATATGGATCATGTCATGAAAGATGGCCATCATAGCTCTTTGATAAGTGGCCCCGGCATTTTTGAGCCCAAATGGCATGGCCACAAAACAATAAGTTCCCCATGGTGTAGTAAACGAAGTCTTGTCTTGATCCTGTTCTGCCAGCTTGATCTGGTTGTAACCTGAGAAACCATCCATAAAGGAGAGAGTTTCATACCCAGCTGTGCTATCTACCAACACATCGAGGTGAGGTAGAGGAAAATCGTCCTTAGGACAAGCACGGTTGAGGTCCCGAAATCAATACAGATTCTGACTTTCCCGTCCTTCTTGATTACCGGTACGATGTTTGCCACCCAATTGGGATAAAGTATGACTTTGATAAATTTGGCTTTGTGGAGTCTGTCAACTTCTTCTTTCATTTTTAAAGCTATCAGAGGGTGGAAACGCCTCAACCGCTGCTTGATCGCAATGGAGCCTGGCTTAAGGTTAAGATAATGCTCTACTAATGAAGAATCTAAACCCGGCATATCCTCATAGCTCCATGCAAAAATGTCCTTGTACTGCCTGAGAACTCCCACAATTGCCTCTTCTTCGTCCGGTGACAAATTGGTACTGACGAGGACAATTTTAGGGTCTTCTTCAGTTCCCAGGTTGATCTCCTTGGTAATTTCCTGGACAGCCGGTGATGGTTCATCAAATCTCTTCAGACCACTGGCGAAGGCATCGGCCTCATCTTCAAATTCCTCATCGCCCTCATTAATTGGGTCGTCGTCGTCTATTATCTCATAGACGCCGAACCCATCATCAATAAAGGAGGCTGACTGCTCGAACTCTATATCCGGCAACTGCATAGGGTGCTCTAAAAATTCGGGAATAGCTAAGCACGCCTTGCACCTACGAGCTAAGCTAGCCAGATAGCGGTGAGGGATCCTTCTGCCCTTGGGTTTCCTTTCCGGATCTACCCGTGGTTTACTACCCTGAACTAAGCTACTTAAAGGAAACGACGATGCTGAAGAAGAAAAAGCAGAGTCCCGCCCATGGATATTAGGGAAAGCAGTAAAGGAAGAATTTACAGAAGAAAAGCAGTAAAGGAAGAATTTATAGAAGAAAAAGCAGAGTCCTGCCCATGGGCGTTAGGGAAAGCAGTGAAGGAAACATCCCCAGAGGGAGAAAGTAAAGCAGAATTTACAACGACATTCCCTTGTGGAGGAAATGGATTAGGAAAAGCAGTAAACGTCCCCTCTGTGGAAGGGATAACAAAGACCCAGGCTGGAGGCCGGGAAAGGACAAACCATCGACTGTAATGCAGTCGGAAGCGAGGAAAGAAGTCTCCTCGAACGAGATGGCGGAGTCACCCATCGCCAGACTATCCCGTGAAATCCCCTTCTTCTCGTGTGTGAGAGAAGGAAAGGAAGCAAGCACAAACAACTGAAACAAACGCGGGGAATGAAAGCAGCGCGTTGTGCCTTTACTGCAAGAAGCAAGAGCTATTTAAGGGAAAGACAGTGGTAGGGTTGAAAATTCATGGTGGGGCGCAGTGCCCATGAGGCCAGAGAAAGATGCATCTTTGAAAAGAAAAGAAAAGAAAAAGGAAAACCCCAACGATCAAGTCCTTCAAGGTGGCTTGAAGGAGATCGTCAGACGAGAAAATCTCGAAGGAAGAGCCGACTCCGAAGATTCCAAGGGATCGGGCGGTTCCTCAGGAGAAATATATACGGAAAACGGAGAGGTGGGCATCTGTGCCCTAGAAATATCAAGAGAAGAAAAGAGCGACCCTGCCATGGCTTGCAGGAGGGACGGAGCAACAGTAGGAGAAAGGACGAAGGTATGCTCAATAGTTGACGGGAATTCGAAGCAGAATTAACAAAACTTACAACGGGTGTGGAACTAGGTGCAAAAGTTGGAACGGGCGCGATGCCCGGAGCAAAAGGAATGGGCATGATGCCTGGTGCTGAAAAGAAAACGGGCGCGATGCCCGGTGCAACAAAAGGAACGGGCGCGATGCCTGGTGCTGAAAAGAAAAGGGGCGCGATGCCCGGTACTGGAAAGAAAAGGGGCGCGATGCCCGGTACTGGAAAGAAAGCGGGCGCGTTGCCCTGTACTGGAAAGAAAAGGGGTGCGATGCCCAGTACTGGAAAGAAAGCGGGCGCGTTGCCCTGAACCAAAGGAACGGGCGTGAGGCCCGGAACAACAACTGGAACGGGCGCGGGGCCCGAAGCAACAACTGGCACGGGTGCGATGCCCGGAGCGAAAGGAATAGTGTCAGTGCCCTGGACATCAGCCGGTATGGGGTCGGTGCCCTGGATGTCAACCGGTATGGGGTCGGTGCCCTGGATGTCAACCGGTATGGGGTCGGTGCCCTGGATGTCAACCGGTATGGGGTCGGTGCCCTGGATTGCCTGGACTGCCGTATGAAGCTCAGAAAACCAGTCTGCCTCTGCTGATCCGAACAAATGGCTTAGACAAGCAGTGAGGCTATTCACATCAAGCCATTCGCTCCATTCAGCTCGAAATTACTGATCTTGTGGCGCTTAGCTGGTACTGAATTGTCCGGCGCCCAGAAAACGTCTCGAGACAAAGAGAAAGTTGTTCCCACCACAGTAGGTAATGTTTGAGGATCCCCAGGCTGCAGTGGGCCTTTGACAAAGTGATCGTGCAAGGCCCACGTGAGGGGTCGGTCTGGCTGTAATTGGGTTTTAACAGGCTGACAGCCCAAACCGGCCTTGACCCTCCTTTTGCATGCCTTGACGGCGGTTGTCCTTCCCTGCAACTGTGCACCCAGCCCTTTACCTGGCTGATAACCCATCAGCTGCATGATGTGCAAGCCTTTCTTGGTAATGACCCTACTCGGATCAGCAGTCTTGATAGATGAGCTTGTCGGTCCTGGATATTTACCCAGTATACTTGGCGTGGTCTGAACCATCATAAGAGGTTGGTTGCTAGGCCAAACGGCAGGAACTGAGTCGCTTGTAAAGGCATCAATCTCTGCGCTGGTGGGTTTGTTGACAACCTTGATCACACGCCCTTTGTATGGGAACTTCAAACATTGGTGAACTGTCGATATAACAGCACCAAGGGCTTGGACATAAGGCCGACCCAAAATGAGGCGGTAGCATGGATCCATGTCAAGAATGTGGAAATCCATCTCCGTAGAAGATGGTCCCAATCCAATTTTTAAAGAGACGACCCCTTTTGGCGACCTAGTAGTGTTGTCATAGGCCGTGACAGTGATAACAGCGGGTCGAATCGCTTGGACTGGTATCCGGCAGAGATTTAACGTGTCGGGTGACACGACATTAACAGATGCTCCGGAGTCTACCAAACAACGAGTCACGACTACGCCGTTGATGTTTACTGTGAGGCAGAGGGCGTATCGCTGTGACTCAACTGGTGCCAACTCATTTTCATGGAACATAATGGCCGGATGCGGACTTATGGGAGTTAGGACAACGCTGATTTGGTTAACTGGCAAATCTTCGTTGACCATTACCTTCTGAAGATACTGCATGAGCGCTTCTTGGTGACTGGTTGATCTCTTGATCAACTCCAGAATGGAAATTCTGGCCGGAGTTCGGTCAAGATGCTTCAACAGATCATACTGTGTGCCTGGCACGGAGTCTTCTTGAACTTCCTCCTCCTCTTGGGTTGGCAGCACTTGGTCTTGCTGGGGGAAGACCCTGTTGAACATGCGCCCGCTCCGGAGCACCATGGTGGCCTTGGAAGGGCTGCCCGACGTGGATGCCACAGCCGACTCTGTGGAAGCGGATGGCTGTGAGGTGGAGAGTTGGTTGGTAGAAATTTGGTGCGGCAACTGGGAGCCTGCCGCTGCCTGGGGTGTGGCGGTAGTGGTAGTAGCAGGGTTAATAGTGGAAGTGGTAGGAATGCGGAGAAAAGGTGCCCTATGGTTAGGGTTTATAAAGGGAAAAGTGGTAGGTACCTGTACAGGGGTTGCATCGGATGATGGGGATGATTGCGGTATGGGGATGCGTAAAAACGACGCGGAGGTATTCACATGTGGGGAATGCGTGGGACTAGGAACTTGAGAAGTGGATGGGCGGGTATAGTTAGGTGGAATGCGTAAAAAGGACGGTAAGGGATTATCTACAGTGGGTGTGCGGATAAAAGGTGGTAAAATAAAGGGTTGTGGTGCAGTAGGAGTGGATGTAGATATCGCTTCCACAGACGGTGGCTGGGCAGTGAAGGCATTAACCTGTCCATTGGGTGCCGGGTGGTCCGACAGCGGGTTCTGTACAATGCCTAAGTTGGGCTGCTGTTGCTGCTGTTGAAACTGCTGCTGAGGAGGCCTTCTCGCCTTCATCTCGGTGACAAATTTCCTCATCTCAACCCAGTCAATGCCTCCACCTTCATTCAAATTATGAATGTAATCTTTAAAGTGGAAGCATTGGTCCAGAGTGTGGCCCGGGCCTCGGTGAAATTCACAATATCGTGAGGTGTCAAGGTTAGAGGGCCATTGCAGCTTCTCCTTTGGCAAAGTAAGTGCACCGGCTGCCATAAGGGCATTAAAAACATCCGGCAATGTTTCTGGCAATGGAGGGTAAATTGTTCTTCTGGGGCCGGACGAGAATCTAGGCGGTGGTGGCCCATAATTACCCGGAGGAGGGACCTGGTTGAGTTGGTGAGGTGGATGCTGCGGTTGATACTGCGGAGGGGCAGGTTGGTATTGCGGTTGTTGGGGTTGCTGTTGTTGGTATTGTGACTGATGATTTTGCGGCCGCTGGAAGGTTTGGAATTGCGGTCGTTGAGGTAGTTGGTTGTAATAAGGCTGCTGAGGTGGCTGTGGCCCTATGAAAGTAGGCTGATTACCCGGCCTAGACACTGGGAATTGAGGCTGTTGGGCCCTGGAGTTATTAGGTGGGCGGTAGGTGGAAGGGGCTGGATTGCCCATTGCACTTACTTGCTCGTTAGATATAACTCCCTCAGTGATAGGACCACAGGCGGAGGTACCAACCGACTTCTTAACAACACGGGCCTTCGGTTCAAACATGGCCACGATGGGAGAGTCCTTCAGTTGTGTCTGGATGTAACGGGCTCTCTCATACAGCTCCTCCATGGTAGTCAGTTTATTCATGGCCAAAATGTGTCTGAACTGAGGTGTAGCATTTGCAGTGATCATCTTCACCTGCTCCGATTCAGACAAAGAATCTTTGAGTTTCTCAGCCATGAGTCTCCATCTATCAGCAAAGTGAACAAAGTCCTCATCTGCCTTCATCTTCTCGGCCATCAAATCAGTAATTGACAACACAGGACCGACCCTGTCTTTGTACCTCCGCAAAAACTTTCTCTGCACTGCCTCAAAGTTCTCCGCGTCTGCGGGATCCAATGAATAAAACCAATCTAGGGCAGGACCATCCATAGATCGCCGGAAAAGGAAAGCAAGTGCACGGTTGTCATCCTGCCAGAAGGAGGATTCGTACATAAATTCCTTAATATGTACGAATGGATTACCGGTGCCATTGTAGCGACGGTATACCAGCATTTCAGAAGGAGGTAAGTGAAAGACTAGCATAGTAGGCAATGCCAGTTCGAAAGGATCATTAGGGGCAGACGCCCTTTTCAAGTCTCGCTCCAATCTGTTTACCTTGGCCAGAAGGGTCCGAGCAAGTTGATTGGCAGACTGCTGGGGTGCACCGGAAGGAATAACATGATGGGCGTCTGCCCGAGCGGGGTATTGGGAAGGAATACTGACATGCACGGGACCCTGGGTCGGACCCGGGGTTGATTAGTGGGTCGTGCCATGTCAGCGGGTGTCCGGTACCTGTCTTCGGGACTGTGATACCGAGAGTGAATAACTGAGCAGGCCCGGGAAGGAGCAGGTGAAATTCGTCCACCCAGATCATGAGTAGACTCAATCCGGACTCCCTGATTCGGGTTACCGAAGGGATCGGGATCGGCGACAAATTTCCCCTTAAGGGCAGCTTGAACCTCCCGGATTTGAGGAGCTTGGAGGTTTTGGAGCATATCCACAAGCTGAGAAAGATTAATGGAGGCGGAGGGATCGTTCTGATCCCGTCTCTGGGTAATCTGAGGAAGCTGAGGCTGGGTTTCCACTACATTCACATGTAGACTGGATGGATCACAGGAGGATAAGCACCAGGCCCGTAAACCTGCTCGTACACATCATCCTGACCCGCATTCTCATATTCGGCCATTGAAAGAGAACGGCCGGAACGGAGTTGCATATAGGGTGACTCGGAGAACAGTACCAAACAACTACTCAATGAATGTGGGAGAAGATTATCTGACTTTAAGCACGCACTTGACAAAAATTACGCCCACTTTAAATGATTTAGAAGTGATTAAGGTGGATTAACTTATCAACGTGCCTCTCGTGAGAAGAAGTGAACCTAAACGATGGGAATGATGACAGCTCCGGGGTTCACTTCTAAAGCATCTCTCCACACAAATAGGTACTCTATCCGGGTCACCGATAACGGGTACAACCAGCTCGGTCCACCGTGAGGGAATCCACGGGGTACGAAGACTTACGGAGGTCTTGGCAGGAGTTCTCTAGCCTGATGGGACGGAATGCCCAAAAGGGAGATAGTTCCCACCGAGAGGTGTGTGTGGATCCTAGGTAAATGAGGGGAGGAGGTCCCCCGGCCAATGAAATAAAGTGCCAATAACACAAAAGGCAAGCAACTGGGGTTTCTGAAAACAGGACTTAAATCGCGTCCAATGCAGTGGGCGCCTATTTAAGTCGCGTCCCTTCTGTCAGCCGCGGATCTGACAGCTTATGATAGCTGTAAAAGCCGAGGCGACTCTCTGAGGACTCTGTCTCAAATCGCGTCCAGTACACGCACGCACAACAAGCACACAGAAATCACGTCGTCTGGGTTTAACGCGCGGCAGCACAGCAAAAATATATTTTCAAAAAAACTTCGGAACATAAACTAACTATCATTAGGCTAAAAATAGCATACTAACATTTGACAATAAAATAGTAGTAACCCTAACTAACAGACAACAGAGGTAGTAAAAATCAAATAAAAGGACTCCGCATGGGGCGGATACAAGAAAGGCAGGTGGGTGCCAAAAAAAGGTACCAAGCTGAAATATGAAGCGTCCCACCGTGATCGCCAATTGTAGACACTATTTTCCGCTCCCCTTTTAGGGGCGAGACGAAGAACGGTCTCCACAAATAAAAAGCGGAAAAGACAATAAAACGGAACCGCGATCGCCAGGTGCTTTTCCTAAAAAGTACCAAAAGTAGGGACGGGTGGGAAAGGAGGTGACGTGTACCTTTTTACCCGTAGAAAAGAAGCGGGATGTGTGGTGTGGTGGGTTTACCCTCCTCTTTCAACCGGCCGGCCGGCGGAAGAGATTCAGCTCGGTACCTGGGACAAAAGACACAAAGACAAATGAACGGATTAAGCGACGTGTAGTAAATGAAAATAGCAGAAGACCATAGAAAAGACATAAAGAGGGTGCAAACACACCTTCTAAGGACTGAAATGCAAAACCCTAAGTGGGTGTTAGAAGACATGCGCGTGTGTGCGTGTATTACTATCTAAGAAAGCCCAAAGAAAAAGGGGAAGGGGGGGGGGAGTGAAGTGTTGCGGAATTCCTATATGGTAATCTAGAAGGGGGGTTGAATAGATTACTGTCTATTAAGAACACTTAACACCTTCTTTTCGATAAGATACAAATCACTGGAAATTGTGGCAAGGACTAGACTTAGTGTGGATGTATGTGATTCAATAATAGATATCAAGCAGATGATTAGACGTGTGTAAATGCGCCGTGCCTACCAAACATCTAACGTAGAAACGTTCAAACCACGAGACACAATGATTTACGTGGTTCACAACTCGTGTATCCTACATCCAAGGGCCACACACACACACAGAGCAATCTGCTTATGAGCTAGTTCAGGAACTACAACTCACACACGTGTTCTCTGAATGTGTAACCACGATCAGAACAACACCACACATGTTATCAAGCACAAGGACTGCTTGAAACACACCCACACACACAAACGAATGGATAAAAGTAAAACATAGAAGAGTTTGAGAGTTGAGATCAAATCCAATTGAAAACTCTTCTGATGAAACGTCTGGGTAGACTTCAAGCTTCGTCTTGATGATCAAAGGTTGATGGAGAGGCTTGAATCCACGACGTTCAGACTTCACCGCTGCACGGAAGACTTCTCTTGTGTGAATCTGGGCAGCAGGTAGAAGCAGAGTAGCAGCCAAGAACTTCTTGAGAGGCTTTTAGGGTTCTTGCTGGGAGGCTGCTAACTTCGTGATTGTCTTCAAAAGGATGCTTAAATAGAGGTGTTTACATATGGAGAGTCGTGGTATGTGGAAACACATCTATGGCAACTTGAAGATTCCGTATTTGAGGATTCTCTCGTCTGTCGACAGCACTGGGTGCTCCTGTCGACAGGCGTAAGCAAGCAGAACATTCAAAGCTTCTTGGAGGCAGTTGCTGTCGACAGGCTATTGGGTGCTGTCGACAGGCACAGGCAGACAGAAGATTTCATGGTTCTGGGAACCTCTTCCTGTCGACAGCATCTGGGGTGCTGTCGACAGGCTATCTGTTGAAGATTGGCCTTCTGGCTTGAGTTTAGCTGTCGACAGGGACCTTCCCTGGTGTCGACAGGTGATTGCTTTTCATATATCTTCATCATTTGAGCCTTGTTCTTGTACATGTCTTGCCCAACATCTCACCTAAAATAATGAACATAGTTAGTGAGACATTTAGTCATTTAAAGATTTTAAACATTATGCCAACACATTGTGACAAGTCATATGTACAGATCTTATGCAATTTAAACTCAATTCACATTGTTCACTTGTTTACTTTGTTCATCATTAATCATCATCAAAAACATGTTGTATTTATGATTTGGAATGTGAACCCAACATCTCCCCCTTTTTGATGATGACAAAATTAATCAATTAGCAAGTGTAAACAAGTGCACAATTGAGTTTTCTCCCCCTTTTGTCAATATCCAAAAGCATACAATAGACACATGTAGTAGGCAAGAAGAAATTTCATTGATTTTGCATTGAGCCATACATAACGTGCTTGGTAAAAAATAACTTGAAAGGGAAAGACATTGCATGACCATCAAAGTAAGAGAACAATAGAAGAGTAATACATGACACTAGACACCTAGACTCTAGATCATCATCAGGACCGGTGGTGTTGGAGCCTGAGGAGTCTGTGGAACATGAGTAGAGAGTCTGTTGAGCCGGTGTTGGAGCCGGACTTGATTGTCAGCCAAGTCTTCCAAGCTGGTATCAACCTTGTCCAAGCGTGCATTGATAGTTTCAAATCCAGTGGTCATATGCACTTGCAGCTGAGCCAGGAGATCACGAATAGAGGGCCTCAGTGGCAATATCTTCCATAGGTTTGACTTGCTTCTTCTCCCAGAGCATCTAGTGGCTCAGAGTGGGAGGCTTCTTCTTCGTCTTCATTTTCAGCGACCTCTTCATCAGCGCCTCATCAGCTTCTTCTTCATCATAGGGACAGCTTGGCCCTTTCCCTTTAGATCCCTTGTACTATCCATCCACGAAACTTGTAGCCCATCCTCTGTGTAGCAGTCAGATCATAGGAGCTACGGGCTTGCAAGACGGTCATCTCCCCTTCTGGAATTATGATGCCAAGGAACAGGAAAGAGGGAGGTGAGCTGACATGCATAAGGCATTGACCGCTTTGCGTTGCCAAGGCATATGCGAAGGACGGAACACGAGTTGAGGGAGATTGATTTGTTCACAGCGTAAAAACTGATGGAGGAGGGACTTGTGAACAGAGGTGACGAGTTCCCTACTTCCGTCTTTTGGGACAATGAAGTGGTAAAATGTGGTGGATGAGATGATGAAGCGGAGGAGGAAAAGAATTTGCATTCAGTTGCTTACGATCCGTGGGGTCGTAAGGTTGGAAGTAATGAGGGCATAATATTCCTCTGGGGTAGGGTGATGAGAGCGAAGATGTCAACCCCTGTGTTTGGGATTTGCAGGGAGAACGGAAAGTAGATTGGGGAAATGCGAAAGGAATTTCCCTTGACACGGGTATAGAGATCACCTGTGGTAGATTCTCGAAGATTATGGTAAACTCCGGACAGCAGAGGAGGAGTAGGTTTTGTGGCTGTAGCAGAAAGGTGACCAACCTTGAGGTCAAAGAGAGGCAAAAGGCCTGGAAATAAATCTGGCAAGGAGATGAAGTCCACGTAGCGAGGCTGCGTGACCTTAGTGAAGGTTGCTGAGTGACTTTGAATGGAGATTAGGGGGGATGAGCAGCTCTGGCAAACGGTCCTCCCGATGCTTTGTGCGACGTTCGGGGGGGCCCTGGAGTCCTGTCCGGCTTGAGAAGAACGAGGACGGCGACGAGGGCCAGCTTCTTGGCAGCAGGGGCCATGAGATCTTGCTGCTCGTGCTCGAGACTGGTGGTAGAAGGAAAGGAGAAGAAGAATAGAAGAGAAAACACCAGAGTTTGAGAGTTCTCTGCTGGGGCCTGGAGAAGGATTTGAAGAGAGGGAGGGATGGAAGGGTTTTTGGAACAGTGAATAAGAGGGAAAGGGGTTGGGGGTCCTCTTATAGAAAGGGTGAGGGTATAGAAGAGTCGGATCCACACCAACCTCTTTCGGATTTAGCCCGTTGGACTTCCAAAAACACCTCTGCGCCGGCTTGTCGACAGGGCATCTTGTGCCTGTCGACAAGCACTTTCATAAAATGGCCAGTTTGGTGATTTTGTGTGATTTTTGAACTGAGTGACTGAGCAAGGTCTTCCATCTTATGAATGAAGGTGTATAATAGGTGAATAATGTGTGTTAACCTACCCTATACAAGGATATAATGTCCCAATGGTTTTAACATAATACCCAAGGAATTGAGGTTAAGCATTAAGAAAACACCCACTTAACTAAAGAACATTGCACACTTACCCGTCGTTGTATAAAAACAATGTAAGACAACACAATCCCATTTGTGGATAGGCAATGATGCATGAAATGATATCTATAGTCAAGACAATCACAAGACCAATGACCTTGAAAATAGACTCAGTGGAGGCTTCGCACTATTTCCATTTTTTTTTGTTTTTAATTTAGAAGTACAATGGAGGAAATGGTACTCAAGAAGACGTCACACCTTTTGACGTGAGGATAGACATTACACGTGCCCACCCCCAGTCAATTAGTGGAAGTTTCCATCATACCGTTGTATAGAGATGATGAGTTGGCCTTTTGACGGCGAGGGCAGACATGATGATGCCCATCTCCCCCCTGGTACTTAGCATTACCCAACATTGCTCTATATTCATCCCAAACTTCACGATGATTGTTAATAAATTTTTTTTTGGTTTAGAAATAGGTAGCTTTTCTCCAAGTTTGTCGTAACGACAAAATCAAGTTGGTGATGTGATTACCATCAATATTAGATATGCACTTCCATAACCAAAAGACTTATCAAGTAATTGAGACTATGTTGCCTCACAAAGAATTAATGTAAAGGAGTGAGGTGGATGTCCTTTAGAGTTATGAATGTTTCCTAAATGATAGAACCTAAACCCTACATGAATAGTATGTAAAAACCATAGTGGAATAGAGAATAGCTAAATATCATGTGTGTATGTAGTATGTTCAACCATACATTAACACCTTATAGACACCTTATTGTTAATCAGAAGATGCTCACAGAATGGAGTGAAAATAAGCATGAACACAGAATTCTGAATAGCTGTCGACAGGGAAGGAAGTCTTGTCGACAGAAACACACATACAGAAGATCTGTGTTCTGTCTGGGCTTTGCTGTCGACAGGGCCCTTGTAGCCTGTCGACAGGGAGATGTTCAGAGCAGTTTTAAGGGTTAGAATGAAGGCTGAAATATGAGATGGTTGTGAGGGTTTGAGATGGACAGAGATTGAACAATTGCCTTCACATTGTATTCATTTAACCTTACTTGCTCCCCCATAATGTGTGCCATGTGAAACAAAAAGACTCAAGTTCATGAAGACCAAATTGCACACATCTATCATCAATCATCCATGTAGAAAGACATTTACCAAAAGTTGACAATTTATCAAGGAGATTTGGAATGAACAAAATTGTAAAGAGACTAATCTCATATTAGAGTATATGTCCCTTGCATGCCACATGACCATGGGTACTTGGCGGAGAAGTTTCTCACGCATAATGAGAGTTTCCAAACAAGCATAACTTGTTCTTCCACACATCACCATTGATATACCACACAGATAGTGAACACAAGGAACATATGCTTAAATATTTGAAGTTTCATTGCAATTGCACAAACCCAACTCTCTTCTCAATGTGGTGAACCTATCTTCTGCCAATGGTTTGGTAAAAGATATCAGCCATTGTTTTTCAGGGGTATGAAGCTAATTTCAAATGCTTATTGGCTATTCATCTCAAAAAGTGGTGACGGATTTCAATGTGTTTTGTCCTAGAGTGTTGAATAGGGTTCTTTGAAAGATTGATGGCACTAGTGTTGTCACATAGGATAGGTGTGCATCCAAGCAAGATCAATGTTTGTAATCACACAACTGACTTTTTATCCACAACACTTGTGTTGCACAGCTCCCTGCAGCACATATTCTGCTTCTGCAGTAGAGAGTGCAACCGAGTTGTGCTTCTTGGATGCCCACGAAACCATACAACCACCAAGCATTTGGCAATAGCCGCTAGTGCTTTTCCTGTCAATTTTACATCCAGCATAGTCAGCATCAGAATATGAAACCAAGTTGAAGCCACTACCTGCTGGATACCAAAGACCAAATTATGCGTACCTGAGAGATATTCTGAAAATTCGCTTAACTGCAAATTAGATGACTTTCTCTTGGACTAGATTGATATCTAGCACAAAAGAAAACGCTGAATTGAATGTAGTCCGGTCTACTTGCAGTAAGATAAAGAGTGAGCCAATCATACCTCGAAAATGCTTAGCATCTACCATTTTACCTTTGTCATCATTTTCCAACTTTATGCTTGTGCTCATTGGTGTTGAAGCATGTTTAGCTTGTTCAAACTGAAACTTCTTCAGAAGTTCTTTGACATATTTTCTTGGTTAATGAAGAATCCATCTTCAAACTGTTGACCTGCAGACCAAGAAAAAAATTGAAGCTCCCCCATTAGGCTCATCTCAAACTGTGCATATGTTGTGAAAATTCTTCACACAGTGTGGGATTGGTGGAACCAAAGATGATGTCGTCCACATATACTTGAACAACAATTATGTGATTGCGAACTTTCTTTGTAAAAAGAGTTTGGTCCACCTTACCTATTGAGTAGTTTTTGCTTACCAGAAATGAACTGAGACGATCGTACCAAGCTCGGGTGCCTGTTTCAACCATAGAGAGCTTTGTGCAATTAAATACATGGTTTGGTTTATCATGATCCTCAAATCCGGGTGGTTGAAACGTAGACTTCCTCTTTTATGTAGCCATTTAAGAAAGCAGTTTTAACATCCATTTGATATAGTTTGAACTTGTTAGAGCATGCGTATGCTAACAAGCCTAACTGCTTCTAGCCTAGCTACAGGTGCAAAGATTCTTCAAAACCACACCAAATTCCTGATTGTAACCCTTTGCAACCAGTCTAGCCTTGTTTCTCACCACTTTACCCTCTTCATTAAGTTTATTCCTAAAGACCACCTTGTGCCTATTACAGAAATTCAGGGGTTTTAGGAACCAAACTCAGACATTATTTCTTTGAAATTGGCCTAACTCCTCATGCATAGCATCAATCCATGAATTTCTTTTAATGCTTCTTCAACATTTTTAGGCTCCACTTGAGAGACAAAGGCTAAATGATCCTGTTCAACTATTGATTTACTTGAGACCTAGTTTGAACTGAATCATTATGTCACCTATGACATTCTCAGTGGATGAGCTTAGAGTACCTCACATTCGTGATTGTTGAAGGAGGAGGATCTTGCAGTTGAGGATGTTGTTCCGGAGGAGGGGTGGCTGGAGGAGTTTCATGTTGTGGTTCATCCTCTTGTTGTGGATCTTGTGCGGTGTATCTTCTTCTTTTTTGGGTAGATGACTGTCATCATTCATCACACACTGCGAAGATATCCACGTTAGCTTGATGAACTGTCTTAGAGATTGCATTTGACTTGCTTTTAAATCTCCAAGAGTTGTTTCAGTGGATTCATCGTCAAACCTGTAAGGAGTAGAATTGTTATTTTGATTTGAGACATCAAAAAAACAATTGTGGAGTTTCTTCCACTTTCTGGTTTTCAGATTAAACACTCTATAAGCTCTAGAATGTTCAGAGTATCCAAGAAAAATACTTGATCGCTTTTGGCTTCAACTTGTCCAAGTCACTTTATCATTGTTGTGAATAAACACTTTGACCAAAAACTTTAAAGTACCCAAGGGTGGGTTTCTTACCTTTCAGAAGTTCGTAAGGAGTTTTCTTGAATACTTGTTACATGGCTCGATTAAGAATGTAACAAGATGTGTTACCGCTTCTGCCCAAAAAGTTCTTGCTAGTTGATTCTCGACCAGAAGCGTGCGAGCCATCTCCACCAATGTTTGTTTCTTTTCTCTCCACCACTCTATTTGTTCCGGAGTTCTTGGGAGGGAACAAGTGCTCTATTCCATGGAGCCTGCAGAATTCGTAAAGGAGTTGTTGTCAATTCTCCCCCGTGATCAGTGCGGATGGAGCATATTTATTGACATTCCCATGCTCACTTTGTTGAAGAATTCTTCAAAAACATTACTGCTTCATTCTTGTGAGCCAGGAATTTTACCCAAGTGAACCTAGAGAAATCATCCACAATGACAAAACCATAACGCTTGCCATTGAGACTGAGTGTTCTCGTAGGTCCAAATAAGTCCATGTGCAAGAGTTCATAGGCTTTGGAGGAATTACCGGTGCTTTGATTTGAAGGATTTCCTGGTTTGTTTTCCCTGTGCACATGCATCACAGAAGTTTTCATTTTGTTAAAGGAAAATTCAGGAAGACCACTTACCAACTTAAGCCTCATGATCTTGTGCAATACATTGTAACTAGCATGACCGAGCCTACGATGCCATAATGTAAGCTCGTCCTGTTTGTTTGCTACAAGACACAAATGTTATTTCTGGATCATCTAAGTCAACCATGTAGATGTTATTCATTCTTTTTCCAGAAAATTTTTGGCTTCCTGTTTCCTTATCAAGAATGTGACATAGTTGGATTCAAAAACAATTTATGACCTTTATCACACAATTGACTTATACTGAGCAAATTATGATGAAGCCATCAACTAGTAGCACATTGTCTATAGAATTAGAGGCAAACTTACCAACTTTACCTGAGCCGATGATCTGGCCTTTGTTGTTACCTCCAAATACACTTGACCTCCGTCTTTTTCCACGAGCAAACTGAATTTAGCTTTGTCGCCCGTCATATGCTTGAGCAGCCACTGTCCAGGTACCATTTGTTTTGATTGTGGGCTGCTAGGCATTCCTGCACATGTGGATCAGACGAGAGGTTTTGGTACCCAAATTACTTTGGGTCCCGATGAATCATTCATGCCAAATAAGAGATGCTTAGAATCAAAACTTGCTTCTTTTCTTTTGAATTGGTTTATTCCAACATGTGTTTTCATTATGTCCAATCTTTTTACAGATTTTGCATGATGATGATTTAGAAACAACATTGAGTTTGACATTTTTAGAAGCATCCATAGGCATCTTACCCTTTTGTTCCCTGGTGAATCTAGCTTTGGGAACTTGCTGTTTGTCTTGTGGACGGCCCTTTTAGAGCTTGAAGCAAATTCCTTCTTTTGACTAGGAACAAATTTGGTGACTTGAGGTTCCGTTTTTTACCCTTGTGTTGATTTCCTGCTAGACATTCCTATTTCTTTGAAGGGTTTGGTTTGCTAGAGCTGGGGGTGGATCAATGAAATCAGTTACCAGATTTTTGCCAATTACCTTTGGCTTTGGGTTTTGAAATCCAATCCATGTCTTGCAACAAAAACATTTGAACCTAAGATTGCATCCAAGTTCTGTTGCTTTTAACAAAACTTGTTATATCTTTGATTTACCTTTCAGTTCTGTTCAGCTTTTTCAAATTTTTCTTTCAGATTAGCATGCTCACCTTTAAGAATTTCAAGAGAGTTTGTTAGTTCATCTCTTTCCTTTTGAACTTCTTGATACTTAAGTTTCATGCTATCCAATTCATCACTGTGGGTTTGTTCATCAATTTTCATCAAATCAATTACCTTGTTCAGAGTCTCAATTTCTTCATTATTGTTTGACTCATGAACAAGGAAATTCATTTTCTTCTTAAGTGCTTTGTTTTCAGACTTAAATTCACAAAATTTTCAAATAGTACAGTATAAGCCTCTTCCCATTCATCAATAGAAAATGCTCGAAGGAAGAGTTTTACCTCGGTTGAATCGTCACTCTTCGCCATGAGAGACTGAATCTCTTCATTCTCCGAGGTGCTTGACTGTCCTCATCTTCATCGCTCCATGAAGCCAACATTGCTTTGGCTTCTTGAACGTGAATTTGTCTTTCTTCAATTTCTTCTTTAGCTCGGGGCATTCTCCTCTCATGTGCCCCTGCTTCTTGCACTCATAACAAACCACATCAGATTTTTGTTAGGTGAGTCAATTCTGTTGGTACTCTTTTGGAACGGTTTTGAGTTTCCTGAACCTCTTTCTTGAATTGAGAAACTTCTTAATTGTCTAGTGAGCATGGCCATCTCGTCATTCTCACTATCACTGGAGGATTCAGACTCAATACTTTCCTTTTGAGTACTCCTTTGGAATCTGAAGAGACTTTCCTGGAAGCTTTCAAAGCAATGGACTTCCTTGGGTTTCTCTTCAGTTTCCTTCCTTTTCACATTCAGCTCATAGGTCATGAGAGAACAATCAATTCATCCACCTTCATGGTTGAAAGATTCTTGGAATCCTCAATGACAGTGACTTTGGTGTTCCATGAGGATGGAAGAGACCGAAGTATCTTCCTCACTAAATCACTGTCGAGTATTCCTTTTTAAGACCTTTTAGTCCATTTATCAGAACCATGAATCTAGCAAACATATCAGATATTGTCTCATCATGATTCATCTGAACATTTCATATTCTGAGACTAGCATGCTTACCTTAGATTCTCTCACCTCAGACGTACCTCATATATTAACTCGAGCTTGTCCCACATCTCCTTAGCTGAGGTGCATGTGGAGACCCTCGAGTATTCTTTAGGATGGACCGCGCACTGCATCATGTTGAGGGCGCTCCAGTTGAGAGTCCCTTTGGCAATCTGATCTTTAGTCCATGTATCTTCGTCTTGAGGCAACTCATATGGTCCTGTTCTGACTATCTTCCACAATTCAAAGTTTGGTGCTCGTAAGAAACACCTGCATGCGGTTTTCCAATAGGATAGTCAGTGCCATCAAAGAAGGGTGGCCTAGTGACTGAATGTCCCTCGGCCATATACCCCTTACTAGAATCCATAAGATCAATGATCTCCTGATCGTAAGATCAAATAGATAGATTGACAGTAAGCGCGGAGAAACGAGGCTCTGATACCATTGAAGTGTTGCGAATTCCCTATATGGTAATCTAGAAGGGGGGTTGAATAGATTACTGTCTATTAAGAACACTTAACACCTTCTTTCGATAAGATACAATCACTGGAATTGGTGGCAAGGACTAGACTTAGTGTGGATGTGTGTGATTCGATAATAGATATCAAGCAGATGATTAGACGTGTGTAAATGCGCCGTGCCTACCAAACATCTAACGTAGAAACGTTCAAACCACGAGACACAACGATTTACGTGGTTCGGAATACACAACTCGTGTATCCTACATCCACGGGCCACACACACACACAGAGCAATCTGCTTATGAGCTAGTTCAGGAACTACAACTCACACACACGTGTTCTCTGATGTGTAACCACGATCAGAACAACACACACACGTGTATCAGCACAAGGACTGCTTGAAACACACCACAACACAAAACGAATGGATAAAAGTAAAACAGAGAAGAGTTTGAGAGTTGAGAATCAATCCAATTGAAAACTTTCTGATGAACGTCTGGGTAGACTTCAAGCTTCGTCTTGATGATCAAAGTTGATGGAGAGAGGCTTGAATCCACGACGTTCAGACTTCACCGCTGCACGGAAGACTTCTCTTGTTGAATCTGGGCAGCAGGTAGAAGCAGAGCAGCAGGCCAAGAACTTCCTTGAGAGGCTTTTAGGGTTCTTGCTTGGAGGCTGCTTAACTTCGTGATTGTCTTCAAAAGGATGCTTAAATAGAGGTGTTTACATATGGAGAGTCGTGGTATGTGGAAACACCATCTATGGCAACTTGAAGACTTTCCGTATTTGAGGATTCTCTCCGTCTGTCGACAGCACTGGGTGCTCCTGTCGACAGGCGCAAGCAAGCAGAACATTCAAAGCTTCTGGGAGGCAGTTGCTGTCGACAGGCGATTGGGTGCTGTCGACAGGCACAGGCAGACAGAAGATTTCATGGTTCTGGGACCTCTTCCTGTCGACAGGCATCTGGGTGTGCTGTCGACAGGCTCATCTGTTCTGAAGATTGGCCTCTGGCTTGAGTTTAGCTGTCGACAGGGACCTTCCCTGCTGTCGACAGGTGCTTGCTTTTCATGTATATCTTCATCATTTGAGCCTTGTTCTTTGTACATGTCTTGCCAACATCTCACCTAAAATAATGAACATAGTTAGTGAGACATTATAGTCATTTAAAGATTAAACATTATGCCAACACATTGTGACAAGTCAATGTACAGATCTTATGCAATTTTAAACTCAATTCACATTGTCACTTGGTTACTTTGTTCATCATTAATCATCATCAAAAACATGTTGTATTTATGATTTGGAATGTGAACCCAACAGGGAGAACAAGAGAGAGAGAGAGAGATATTCGAGGAAGCCGCTTCTAGACGGTCGAGATGACGACGTCTCCACGTGGGGGATCGTAACGGAGGATATCCGGCGCTCTGGAACGTCGCGTACAGCACTACGGGATCTCTTCAGACGATGGAGACGAAGGTCCGAGCGGAGGCGTCGCGCATGCAGAGCTTCGCCGTTAGGAGGTGAAGACTCTCTCTCTCTCTCTCTAGATTCTCTCTCTCTAAAACCCCGGACTCTCTCTCTCTAAAACCCCTCTCCCTCCAACCAAAATGGCCAGGTCCCCTGGAAATGGGCTTCTGCGCAAAGTCTTAATGCTGGGAGAATCGCGTCGAGGACAGTCGCCGCTTTTAAAGAGTTTAAACGCGTCGGCCTGACCTCGCTGCGATTAACACCGCCTAATGTCCTATCAGTTTTCCAAATGTGATGATTACGGTGCACGACAATATTAAGAATCGCGTCGGCTCTAATCACCGCGATTTAGAAAGTCAAATTGATTTGACAAGCATGGCCGTATTCGGTTCAAACGCGTCCACCTAGGGCGTCGCGATTAATAACCGCCTCTCCTTGATGCGTTGTAACTGGCGGTTACAAATCGCAGCGGGCTAGCTGGTCGCGATTTGTAATTCTGACACCGTTCTGACACCTGACAACGACATGGGTGGGACGGGGCGCTTAGAATCGCGTCGTACTGACCCGACGAGTTTTATTTGAAAACGTAGCTCCCGTCGTGCGCCAGAACGTGCGTGCACTGACACGGCCGTGAAAGTTGACTTATAAAATGCGGAGGGCTTGGTGGACGCCATTAAACGTCGGTTATCCAGTGCCCTATAAAGGCGGTACCAAAATCGCGTCGGCTCCGACCGCCGCGTTAATAGCGCCACAAAAGGCGTCGGCCGTGCTGGACGCGATTTCAAACAGTGCCCAGAGCCCTTTCCAGGATTTTTTTTGTGATATTTTCTAGCTTTTCTAAAAACCCTAAAAATCCTAAAAAGGTAGAAAACAGGAAAATTATTTAAAATGTTAACTTAAGACAGTCACTTTTGAGGCGTCACAGTGCAACCCGGAACTTGTCCAATTTTGGAAAATTGGCGTGTCTACAGACTCCACCACACGAGAACGGACTTCTGGTTCATGACGCCAGTATCCAACCCGGACAACAAAGCACAAGAACCACCTCCTAGTCTCGCAGTCACGGACGGAAGGTCCAATTGCCGCTCCACAAACAAGCCAAGAACAGTGGAGACTAACTAACCACCACAAACCTGTAGGTCACACATCCCACAGGCCCAAGCCTGACACCTTTAGGGACTCCGGCCGAGAACCCTAAAGTGAGTCACTGGAACAGGACTAGCTGGGGACCAGTGTCGACTACTAGTGTCCATCCCCAACCACGAGCGCGCTCCAGTGACTGCACACCCATAAACACAAGCCGCTGTCCCCAGTCGTCTTTCCCCTCAGCCGACGTACTACTCAAGCACAAGAGGAGGGTGTCCAAGAGACGACTCAGACCTCGTGCGGTACACACGTATCGGGACAAGCCCTAAGCACCCGGTGCTAGGGTAACCGACTATAGAGGTATTCTGGATTAAGCGCCGGACCACCAGACTCGGTAAGCACACAAAGCACAGTATACGATAATTTATTATACCTCGATATACAAGTGTCAAGATTAGCTTGTCAATGGTCACCATGTGACCTTCAAGCCAACCTACACACTACCACTCATTAACGGAGTCATCACATGACCGCCAAGATCACACGTTAGATCTATACACATTAACCATTAAACATTACCACAGACCTGAGCTAGGTCTACATCAGACCTTCATTGCCCAAACACCCAGCGCAGAAACCTCCCAGAAGCCAAAACACGTCGACAACAGTCGACGCCTTACAAAATGCGTCGACCTATTTGGACGCCATTCCAAACCTGTCGCGACGGGGCCAAGCGCCGCGACCATGTCGCGTCGCCTCTTTCGGCCGCTATTCCAAAGGCTGTCGCGACAGGCCTTAGTGACGCGACCAAGTCGCGTCGGCCTGACACGACGCCACCAGACCCCAACCGGTCAAACCTTTGGTCACACATAGTCGCGTCCAACCTTGTTGCCGTGTTTAATGCTAACGCGACAGACCACAAGGTCGCAACCTCACAACTGACTTAACAAACATACTGAAAAACAGAACGCGCTAGCTCGGCACGTCGCATTCACATGAACGCGTCCGCTATCCTAGCCGCGTTTCAACGCTCACAGGGAGGTCAACTCACAGGCTGAACCCCCACTCCCACACGGGAGAAACCATCACAAACTGAATATCCAATCCATGCAAAGCTGTGAACATGTAAAAAACACAACAGGGCAACCACCCTCACATGCTCCAACCCTTAACCCAAACCAAACATCCATTAAACTATAAATAAGGTAGGAAGTTCCCTACCAACTGGAAGATGCCAGAACCTCCTTGCCGACAGCACACCCATGCTCCGAGCATCGTCCTCGCGTGGTTCTCGCGCCGCACGGACGCCGGAAGTCGAAATCGCCAAAAATCCTCGTCGGAGAAGCAACAGCACCTCCCTCCCCTGCACCGGACAGAGCCTCCTCTGCTCTGTCTGACCGAAAAGCTTTTAACACTCTGATCGAAATGCGCGTCCAGGGCAGACGCCGCGTTTAAACCTTTTAAACGCGTCTCCCCCTTCCGATGCCAAACGGAAACCCGAGCCACGTGTCACAAAGGCGGTTCCTGGAATCGCTTCAGCAAGGCCGACGCATTCAGATCGCGTCGCCTTCCTCCGCCGCGATTCCAAACGGTGAACCAGCAGTGCAAATGGGCTGGCATATCCGGCCCACACTACTCACCCTGTGCACACCAACCATGAAAACAGCCCATGACCATCTCTTGGTCAAGGGCACTGCACATAGACCCGATAAACTCGGATCCGAACGCCGTATCGTTACAAAAATATTTTCTGTGGTATATGTATTAGTTTATTTAATTTGTAAAGAGTCTTTTAAAAGGTTTTGTCATAGCAAAATCACAATGTTTATAAGATTAAAGTATTAAATGATTTTCTTAGGGGTAGTTGCTCAACAATAAACTCTTTAACCTAATCTCTGCTCAATTTCGATCATGTATTTTTTTATGTTTAAGCTAGAAATACAAACTATAACTATTTTGCTCCACTATGTCATACTATTTTCTATCAAATGTTTTCTTAAATCTTTAGCTAAAAACTTAACATTTGCTAATAAAATATGAATGTGAATACACTATGAATATGGTCACCTTGAGGATATATGTGGACTAAACCCCTATAAGCGTCCGTAGAGTGAAGTCATTTGGGCACGAGGGAAACAAACCATTTTTGGAAATCTTGATGGGTGTCCTACTGGATGTGAATCTAGGTGGAGATCGTCTCTAGTATTGCACTTTACTAAGACTTGATGTCATTGCCTAAAATTGATGCATTGTATAGTTTTGGCCTTAACGGTGATTTGCGATACGTGATCGATTATGAAAGTGGAAATTTGGTATGATTGTTTTAAGATAATAATATTTGTATCATTTATTATTCATGTTTAAAATTTGGCCCAAATTTCTACCAATATATGTTTTTATTATGTACTTTCTTTTGACTACAATTATTATGTATTTTTGAGCCTTAAGTATATGTATTATGAAAGATTTTATTATTCTACTTAACCATAGGTATAGTCATGATGCCTACTGAGTCTTTGACTCACTAGTTTGTTAGCATATTTTTTAGGAAATCTAGAATACAAATCTAGAACCAGCCTGGGAAAGAGACTCTACTAAATGCTCTGTATTTTTTTCTCTATTGTGTGGTCATTTTATCTTGTACAAATAAGAATGTAAATTGTAACATCCTCCTTTCATTGGTCAACCACCTTCTGACCGTCGCTTCTTCTGAAGGCGACGAGGTGGGCTGTCGCGTTCTGGTTAGGAATGCGACAGGCACGTCGTCGCGTTCAGCCCTTTGACCACAGCATGCAATTTTGTCGTCTTGCTGTGGGAGAGTTGGGACAAGTGTCAAACGCTGACAGATGAGGCGACATGTTTAGGTGTCACATTCATGTGTCAGGTCTGCAAGGATGACACGTGGCATTTCCGTTAGTCAGGTCTGACCATGACTTTGGGATCGCGACAGGTTAGCCATCGTGTTCATTAAGTGAACGCGACAGGTAAGTTGTCGCATTCTCAACTCGAGGCATATATGTGCACAGGCCTCAGAACAGTCTTCTTCCTCCTCTCTTCTGGCGTTTACTCTTCTCCTCCGACCTGTGCGATCACCTATCCGTGGAGAGGAGTTGAGGGCTTGGGAGATGTGTGTTTTCCCTTGTGGGGTGCTCTTCTCGGTGTGTCTCTCCTTCCCGCATGGTGTCTTCTCCGACGTGGGTGTGGCATTCTCTCCTCGTGGTGGTGACTCCTTCTCTCGACGTGGTAGGACGATCCTTGCTCGTGGACGACGTGAGCGTGGAGCTTGGAGCGAGGAGGAGGAGGCCATGCATACGAGAAGACCCCAACGGGTTGCTCTTCATTTTGAGATAGGGACCCTTGTCTTTCCCCTAGTTCTATCATGCTAGGGCTTCCAAACCCCTTCTCCAAGCCATTAGAATCCATGCTAGGCTGTGCATGCGTGTTTGGTGCTTCCCATTGTGCTTGGTGTGGGGTTGGGTGATGAGTGTTGCATGATGTGCATGTGAGATTTTGGAGTGTAGATCCATCCCATTGATATGCATGGGTGTTTATGAGGGTGGTTGAGCTTATTTCACTTGTTTACATCGCTTTACATGCTCCCTCTCTCTGTGATTTCCAGATTTGTGGTGTATGCCTGTGGTGGGAGGTCTCGGGTGTCTCTGTCTCTGGGTCACGACAAGCTTCAAATTCTAAATATTATTAGAGAAATTTTAAGTGATTGTTGTTGTTGGGCGGCATGCTGCGAGGCAGGTGCACGAGCTAGCGTCTCACTCTGGGGTGACATGAAAATGAGGGTGTGGCGGAGGCCGGGTTGGCCAAGTCATGCCTAGGTCCAGGTGTGGTCATGTCTGCGGGTGTTGATGAGTTGTCCAGTAGGGGGACTGTACCCTATGGTTGGTTAAAAGGAAGGATAGTGTCCTTACACAACAACTCGAGTTTTGGCGTAACGGCAATACTTGAGATCCTAGAAACCTGGTATCAGAGCGGGTCGCGGGTTTCGATTCCCAGAGGGGGCGCTGGGGGAGATTGTTGGGCGGCATGCTGCGAGGCAGGTGCGCGCGCCGGCGTCTCACCCTGGAGCGACCTGAGAATGAGGTGTAGCAGAGGCCGGGTTGGCCAAGTCATGCCTAGGTCTGGGTGTGGACCTGCCTACGGGTGTTCCTGAGTTGTCCAGCAGGGGGACTGTACCCTGTGTGGTTAAAAGGAGGATGTTATCCTTACACAACAACTCGAGTTTTGACGTGACGAACAATACCTGAGATCCAGGAAACAAAAATATAATCAGTCAAAACGTCATTTTGTAAGAAGATATTTGAAATCTTTAAGAAGGATCACAATTAGCGGAAATTTGAAATGCGTATCTTTAAGATGATTTAAAAATACTGCGCGCTAGCTAACACTCGCTGAGTGTTAGCTAAAATTCCTTGGAGAACTGCTTCAAGCTGGTCTTGAAGTTCTTTCAGTTGGACACAAGCATCTCCCAAGGTGCCAATAAGTCTGTTGAATCTATGAATTGCATGTTCTGCCAGCTCTTTCTGTCTAATGAACTGACCATTAACTGTACTTTCCAACCTTTGAATTCGAAGCTCAAATCTGTCGTCCAGTTGTTGGATAGAAGAATTGAAAGTGGCAAATTTCTCTTCAAGAAAATTATACAACTCTGGAGGAACAGAAGGTCCACCAGTAGAAGTGGATGCTGAACCAGAAAATTGGTGAAAGAAGGATGGAGGATCTAAATCATGAGGTAAAGGTGAGGAACCATGGATGTAGGTGAATTATGTGTATCCTGTGGAACTTGGACCTCAACTTCAGATGGGGGCTGAACATCTTGATCAAGCTGTGGTGACTGAACAGCAGAAGGAGGTGCCTCTCCTTCAGGTGCAGCAGGTGGCTCAACAATTGGCCCTCGACAAATTTGAGCACCCTCAATCCGAAAGCCCATAAATTTTTGCAAATGCTTCAAACAAAATTGTTTTGTGGAATGGATTGAACTTTTTCATTTGCAAAAGAAACACCACAATGTTTGAACACGCAGTGAGATGAGCAGCATATGGCAGTGACCTATGAAGGTCCTTTCTGGTTGTTTCAGACAAAATTTGTGTCATGATAGGATGCAGATTGACTTTGATATCCTTCTTCATGCAATACATGACAAACCTCTGAATATCTGTGAGCCTGTCCCTTCCACCACCTTGTGGTGTGATAATTGTGTGAGAATGTGATGAATTAACCGAAGGACAGGTGGAAATGTGTTTGTATTGAACTTAGACATAGGTTTGCCTGGAGTCTGTTTGATCATGAGGTAGACCAGTTAGCAGGGTGTATGCTTCATGCAAATCAAATTCAAATTCATGGTAATCTTCCCCTTCATCAGGAATCTTGAAAAGTGTAGAAGCTAACTCATTTGTTAAGAGAATAGAAACCCCTTTCACATCAGATTGAAAACCCTCTGGTACATCAGTCAAATTCATGTAAAATTCTTGCACCAGCCTAGGGTAGAAAGTGCGAAATTCAGAAATAAAGTGCAGCCAGCCTTGAAACTTGAAAAAGTTGATGACATCAGGAAATGCACTGGCAAAATCCTCATCTTGCAAATCAACTGCTCGGGCTTAAGAATGGGTTTTCCTTCAGAGACTATCTTGGAAGGTGTAGCTCAGAAGGATTGGAAGACCCAGATGAGGTGGAGGAAGATTCCCTGAAGTGTCTGAAGAACTGGAGAGAAGCTTCCTCCGGGGATGACGAGGCACTTTGGGGGATTTGCCACGACCAGAGGATGACAACCTACCTCGCTTGGAGGGAGTTGCAGAGGGTGAAGACACATCCTGTTGCTGTGTCGGATCATGGCGACGCTTGCTCCTACGTTCAGTTGGGGGCTCTTCAATCACAACCCCACGAGCAGTAGCCCTAGACCTCCGCGCCCCTTCTTGGTGTCTGCTTGGGAGGCATCGTAGCAAGCAGAGAAGAGAGGAAGATGATGGGGAAGAAGAGGAGATGGCAGGAACAAGAGAGAAATCTCATGTTTCCTTTGAGATGAAAAGAGGCGGTGGGTCACCTGCAAAGAAGGGCATAGAAAAAGGCTCCACGCAAGAGATGAAGGGTAAGATGAGCCGTCGGTGCTCCTTACCTTAAACAGTGTCTGATAAAATCCGCCTGGAGAAGCATGGTGTCGACACAGGAAGGGACTGTGTCGACCTGACCAGTGATGGTGTCGACACATGAAAAGGACTGTGTCGACCTGACTGGACAAAAAAAACTGAGATGAGTCTTTATGAATGAAAGAAGTATGAATCAACTTGTCAAGGATTTTTAATATGTTAAAGAATTCATTTGTCATTTCTTAACAAAACCCATTATTAATTTAAGGTTAAACAACACCTTACAAGATATGTTCATTGATTATAATGAACCACTGAAATGACAGTTTTGAATGATATAGGACATTCAATACAGTCAATGGCAATCTTTCATATTCTTCTAATCCAAGGTAATGAAAATTTCTTTTTGAATGAAGTCAATTGTGATGAAGTAAAACAGTCTTAATCAATCTGATTTGGGGTAAGGTTGTTGTTTTGTGACTGAATTTTTTGTGACATTTTTTTTAAAATCAAACTTTCAAATGTATAAATCTTGTTCACACAAGAACTAATGCTTTTTACACACCATAGTCCCTGGTTACTAAAGATTTACTCATTATTCAGTTTCAAAGGGGCAAATGATAACCTTTTGACATGAAAATATACGTTTATGAGACGCCAATATTTCCAGTTACTCAGTTATCATCAATATTGTAAGATTTTTTTTTTTTTTTTATTTGTTTGACCCCTTTGAACAGAGATAGCAACAAACTCATGACATACATGCACTTCATTCTTTGTGAAGGTTTGTAGTTTCTCAGCATTAGTGCCATTGCTCTGTTGAAGAAATTGAAGGAGAATATTATAAAAAAAATCAACCTTCTCCCTCATCAGTTGTAAAAGAGATGTCTAAATTCAATGCACAAGTGATCTTCATGTCTTTAAAGAAATTAGATTACTTTAGGAGTTCAGAATATAATTGAAGATTGACTGTAAAAATGTAATAGATCAGTCAAAAAGCCATTCTGGTTTCTTTTGATAAGATTAATGAACATCTCATGAATAGAATTGTATCAACACAATGAATTAATTCTGAGTTTATGTAAGAAAAGAAGTATGAATTCTTTAGCTCCCCCTGAGTTGTTGATTCCAGAAGTCTTTCATTAAGATAAAGAGAATCAAAAGATTTGAATGAAAAAATTAAGATAGCAGAAATGTTTTATTGAAGGACAGGGACTCCCCCTCAACAATTGCATACAAGACTCTTGATACTTGGCGGAGACATATACTCACGCATAGTGAAAGTGTCCAGACAAGCCTGACTTGTCTTTCTTCAAATCACTATTTGATATACCAAGAATGCCAATGCAATGTGAGAGTGAGGAACTTATTTGCAAGAGTGAAGAGTGTTGTAAATGCAAAAATAGATAGAAGAATGCAAGAAATATTTACAGCATGAAGCAATTACTCCCCCTCAGAATGTGCCCTAACAAAGACACACAACACTCAACCCAATGATGGAGAGGTCAAGAAGAATGTGGACATTTGCATAATCCAAGCTCTCTTCTTAAAGATGAGAATCTGTTTTCTGGAAGAGGCTTAGTGAAAATATCAGCAATTTGATTTTCAGTTTCAATGAAATGAAGTTCAAGAGATTTCTTAGCAACCTCATCCCTCAAGAAATGATGCCTAATATCAATGTGTTTTGTGCGTGAATGCTGAATTGGGTTTTTAGACAAATTAATAGCACTAGTGTTGTCACATAAAATGGGAATGCATCCTAACTTATGATTATAGTCTAGGAGCTGGTGTTTCACCCAAAGAATTTGGGTGCCACAACAGCCAGCCGCAACATACTCAGCCTCTGCAGTGGATAGAGCAACTGAGTGTTGCTTTTTGGAAGCCCAAGAAATCAAGCATCCACCTAGATATAAGCACAAGCCACTAGTACTTTTTCTATCAAGCTTACAACCCGCATAATCAGCATCACAATAAGCAATCAAATCGAATTTACAACCAGCAGGATACCAAATGCCAAGTTCACATGTTCCAACAAGATATTTAAAAATTCTTTTGACAGCTAACATGTGACTTTCTTTAGGATTAGCTTGAAACCTTGCACACAACACACACTAAATTGAATATCAGGTCTAGAAGTAGTGAGATAAAGTAGAGATCCAATCATACCTCTGTAGGTCTTTGGGTCTACTGACTTACCAAGTGAGTCTTCTTCTAGTTTTACATTTACTGCAATTGGTGTGCTTGAGTGCTTGAGGTTCTGAAAGTCAAACCTTTTCAGGAGTTCTTTGACATACTTTGTTTGACTTATAAAGATCCCTTCACTGGTTTGGTTAACCTGCAATCCCAAAAGAATTGTAAATTACCCATTAAGCTCATTTCAAATTCAGTTTTCATTTGGTTAGCAAATTCAGTGCACAAATCTTTATTTGTGGATCCAAAAATTATGTCATCAACATAAATTTGGACAACAATTATTTGTTTACTTACTGTTTTTGTAAACAAGGTTTGATCAACATTACCTCGAGTGTATCCCTTATCCAATAAAATGAACTCAAACGGTCATACCAAGCTCTTGGAGCTTGCTTGAGACCATAAAGAGCCTTATGAAGTTTGAAAACATGATCAGGAAATTTTTCATTTTCAAACCTGGAGGTTGTTCTACAAAAACATTTTCTTTGATGTAACCATTTAAAAAGGCACTCTTTACATCCATTTGATAAACTTTGAATTTCAATGAAGATGCAAAGGCAAGAAATATTCTCACAGCTTCTAGTCTAGCTACAGGGGCATATGACTCTTCAAAATCAATGCCAAACTCTTGATTGTACCCCTTGGCAACTAGTCTAGCTTTATTCCTAACAACTTGTCCATTTTCATTCAATTTATTTCTAAATACCCATCTAGTGCCAATAACAGATTGGTCACTAGGTCTAGGTACTAATTCCCACACTTGATTTCTGTCAAATTGATGAAGTTCATCATGCATTGCATTGATCCAATCTTCACTCATTAGAGCTTCATCAATTGACTTGGGTTCAATTTGGGAAATTAGTGCTAGTGGGTCTTCATTTATTGCATTCAAAAAGATGATCTAGTTCTAACTCTATCATGCACATTGCCAACTACATTCTCAATTGGATGATCTCTCAAAAATCTGTTTTCAGGAATTACCTCTTGAGATGCATTCAAGTCTGGAACAATATTACCTGATCCACTTGTGGTAGGTGAATGGTTGTCCAGACTTTCAAGTGAGTCTTTATTTTCCTCAATAGTTGGTGAAGACTCAACAATGAAATCATCCTCTTCCTTATTTTGAGGAACCCTGCAAGATGTAGAATCATCAGTTGAAAATGAGTTTTCATCAAAGACTACATGTGGAGATTCTTCCACAGTTTTATTTTTGAGAATGTACACTCTAAAAGCTCTAGAGATTTCTGAATAACCAAGGAAGATGGCTTCATGACTTTTGGCATCAAATTTATCAAGATTTTCCTTATTGTTATTATGTACAAAGCATTTGCAACCAAAAACTTTAAAGTAAGATAAAGTTGGCTTTTTGTTTTTCAACAGTTCATAGGGGTTTTTTTCTGATTTTTGGTCTGACCAATGCTCTATTTAGAATGTGATTTGCTGTGTTTACAGCTTCAGCCCAGAAGGATTTGGGCAGTTTGCTTTCCAAGAGCATAGATCTAGCCATTTCCACAAGTGTTCTATTCTTCCTTTCCACAACTCCATTTTGTTCTGGAGTTCTTGAAGAAGAAAATTTATGGAAAATGTTTAGTTCAGCACATAAATCAGAAAAAGTTTTGTTCTCAAATTCACCCCATGATCAGTTAAAATGGATTTGATTTTATGTGAGAAACCTGTTAAGGCAGAGGTGCAGAAGTTCCTGAATTCTAGACAAGCATCACTCTTGTGGGATAGAAAATAACCCATGTATATCTAGTAAAATCATCAATGATGACAAAACCATATCTTTTGCCACTAAGACTAAGAATCCTTGTTGGCCCAAAAAGGTCCATATGAAGCAATTCTAGTGGCTTAGATGTGAGTACATCATTGAAGGTTTTAAAAGATTTTCTGGTTTGTTTTCCTTGAGCACATATCCCACAAAGTTGATTCTCAATGTTTGGAAAAGATTCAGGAAGTCCTTTAACCAGTTTAGCCTTAAAAGTTTATTTATTGTTTGAAACTTGCATGACCAAGTCTTTTATGCCATGTCCATGCAACTTCATCTTTATTTGCAACTAAACAAATGTTTTCAGCAAAGTTTTTATCAAGATTGATCATGTAGACATTGTTTTCTCTTTGCCAAAGAATTTTATTTTTTCAGTTGAAGAATCAATTATTTTGCAAAAATCTGATTCAAAACAACCTTGTGACCTTTGTCACACAGTTGGCTAATGCTCAAAAATTATAGTTCAAACCATCAACTAACAAACATTTTCAATTGAGTTTGAGGAGGATTTACCAACCTTTCCAGATCCAATGATTTTCCCTTTATTTTTACCTCCAAATGTGACAGATCCTCCCTCCTTTTCAATCAGAAATGAGAACTTTGTTCTGTCTCCTGTCATGTGTCGTGAACACCCACTATCAAGAAACCATACATTGGAGTTGGGTGCACGACCTTCCTGCAAAAATCAAATCAGAGAAGAGAAGATTTTGGTACCCAAACATTGTTGGGACCATCAGTGTGTTTGAGCAGAGACAATAGATCTTTTCTAATCCATATTTGAGTTTTTTTGGCATTTGATTTGTTTCAGAAGTGATTTCTCTTTTTGCTAACTTAGCATTTTTTTTGGAATGAAAACACCAGTGTTCTTTCTTTCATAAGCATGGAGGTTATGCAATTGGGCATGATCATTCATGTATGAAATTCAAACCAAGGATTCTGTTGGTATCTTGGGAAGTTTGGATAAAAGAATTGTGAATGGTACCAATAAGGATTATGATACCATTGATTCCAAGAGTTGATCCAATCAGATTGATGTGTTGTCTTGGATCTCCAAGAATTATCATGAAAGTTTCCTTTTGTGTTTTGATTATTTTTCAAATTTTTGTTTGATTTTTTGTCTAACTGATTGTTGATTTTCAGAGTTGGACAGGTCGACCTGTGTTGGACTGGTGTCGACCTATTTTGTTTCTTTTGGTTAGAGACATTCTTTTTGTTCTGATTCTTGAAAATTTCAGATGTATTATTTGACACTTGTTTATTGTTGTTTTCTGGACTAGCACTTTTCACAAATTTTATCAGGGGAGTTTTTGAAGATTTTTCTTTCTTTTCACCAGATTTATTCTTCAAGGATTCTTGTGTGGTGAATCCTAGTCCATGTTTCTCAGATCTCATTCTTGCTCCTAACAATGCATCAAGATTTTCTTTTCCTTTTGTGAAGGTTTCAATTACTTGTTCCTTTTCTTCCAACAAATTCTTAAGTTTCTGGATTTCATCAATATCTTGTTGCTTTTCCCTTTGTTGCAATTCCATTTTTTCAGAAAGTTTCTCAAAGTCATTATTGGCCTTTTGAGATGCAATTTTCAGTTCATCAATTTCGTTCAAAAGTTCTTCCTTTTCTTCATTGAGTTCATATACTTCATTTTCAAGTTCAGAAATTCTTCTATTCAATGAAGTATCATGCATGGCATTTTCAAATTTCTTTTTCAAATGTTTGTTTTCCTTTCTTATTTCAGAAAACTTTTCAACCAACTCAGCATATGCATCTTGCCAATCTTCAATAGTGTATTGTTCAAAGGAAGTACTACCTTTCCATCGCTGCTATTGGCCATAAAACATAGCTCCTCATTCCCTGAACTTGAGGACTTTTCTTCTTCATCCTCACTTTGGTCATCATCTGACCAAGTTGCTACCATAGCTTTAGGCTTCTTCAATTTGTTGTTCTTTTTGTACTTGTCCTTTTTATTTTCAGGACATTCCCCTTTCATATGTCCTGCCTTGTTGCACCTGTAGCAAATAATAATCTCATCAGTTTTTTGATTTCTACTGGAATTGACATTTGAAGCAGAAGAAATATTCCTTTTGCCAGAAGAGAATTTCTTCTTTCCAGTAAATTTCCCTTTTCTTGATTTTAAAAATTTTCTGAATTGCCTAGTCATGAGGGCAAGTTCATCCTCATTGGACTCAGACTCTTCAGAACTTGATTTCTCTTGACTTTTCTCTTTGTTACTTGATGAGGCTTTAAGTGCTACTGGTTTGGCTTTAAGCATATGTTCTTCATTTCTTTTCAAATTTATTTCATATGTCATTAAAGATCCTATGAGTTCATCCAAAGAGATTTTGGACAAATCCTTAGAATCTTCAATCACAGTGGCCTTAGTATGCCAGATAGATGATAGAGAGCGCAAAATCTTTCTTACCAAATCAGCATCAGTGTACTCTTTACCTAGTGCCTTCAGTCCATTGACGATTGTCATAAACCTAGCAAACATTTCAGAAATTGATTCATCAGATTTCATCATAAACAATTCATATTCAGAAACAAGTATGTTTGCTTTGGTTTCCCTAACTTGAGATGTTCCCTCATACATTAATTCAAGTTTATCCCACATCTCTTTAGCAGATTTACACATGGATATTCTTGAATATTCTTTAGGGTGGACTGCACACTGAAGCATGTTCATGGCACTATAGTTAAGAGTGGCCCTCCTAATTTGTTCTCTAGTCCAACTCTCTTCATCTCCTTGATTTTTATAAGGACCCACTTCAACTACCTTCCAGATTTCATAGTTTTGAGCCCTAAGAAAACTTGCATGCGATTTTTCCAATAAGAGTAATCAGACCCATTGAAAAATGGTGGCCTATTAATGGAATGACCTTCAGCAACAAAACCTCGAGAATCCATTAAGTAGGAAGCAAAGCAGTAACAAAAATCAACCAATTCAAGCAAGTATCACACAAAGATCAGACAAAAACACTCAAATCAGATCAGAACAATTGTGAACCCGCTCTGATACCAATTGTAGGATCGAGTGATTAGGTGAAACAGATCTAGAAGGGGGGGGGGTTGAATAGATCTGTGCCAATTCTTGCGGAAGCTTAAGTAAATTAAAACTACTTTGACTCAGAGATCTAATCACAAAAACAAATTTCAGATCTGAAGTGTGAGTGTGTAAGAGGAGGTGTGAGACAATTAGGCAATTAGTGTGAAACCGCAATCCTATGCAATCATCTAGCGCAGATCAACAATTCAAACCATTGCACATAGGATTTTTAGGTGGTTCGAAATCACACCTGTGATCCCTACGTCCACCCCTCACACAGTGAGGACACACTACTCAAAATTTGAGTACAACTCACACTGGAGCACAACGACTCCCACACACTTGAGTTAGACAACTCACACACAAATTCCAGAGCACAACCGCTCCAGAAACTGAGCACACTTGCTCAAACACACACTGAGTGTTCAACTCACCAAAACCGAGCTCAATGGCTCACAAAACACAAGCTAGATCTAGACCAACATAAATCAGATCCTCTAGCAATGATCTGATCCAAGGCAAATTCATTCACAGAAACTTGTGCAACACTTCATGCACAAATCTCATGGATGAATCAGAAGAACAACTTCAGAATTGTGAGAAATAGATACAGTATTTGTGTTCTTCGATGAAGATTCCTTGCAGAAGGTTGAATTGAAGAAACTAGGTGATGCCCTTAATCACTTGGCGATGCTCTGCTCCAATGGCCTCTGAATCACCAAAAATTATCTTCAATTGCTTGCTTCTGCTGGATCTGCTCCTTTGAGAAGTGCTCCAACTCCTTCTTCAGAGCTCTCCTTCACTCCCTCGTGCTTTCCAAGGAAGTAGATGGATCACCACAGCAACGAGAAGAGCAGGAGCGGGAGATTCCTCCTTTTGCCGCCAAAGGCTTTTGCTGGAATCTTCTTGAGGTCTCCTGTGTCTTGGGGGCCAACAATTGGGGTATATATAGCCCCATAAGTCCAATTGTACCCTTGGGGTGCGTGGGCACACGATCCAAGGCAACTTCCCTTGAACCCCAAGTAGCCACGTGTCCAGAGGAAACAAATGTTGAGACTTCAGCCGGAGTGTGTCGACACCACCACTGAGTGTGTCGACACCCTGTCCCAGGCAGGCAAAATGATCTCCTGGAAGCTGGGACTAGTGTCGACACCACCATTGAGTGTGTCGACACAACTTGACCCTGTCTTCAAAGATAGCTTCTGGGACAGTGATCCAGTGTCGACACCACCAAGGGATGTGTCGACACCACCATGACAAAAACTGTATAGCCTTGAGAATTTAACACATAAGCCATTAGCACAAGGCATTATCATCAAAGTATGAAATGTAAAATGTTCAAGACATGTTGTTTGGGCATTATTATTATATAAATGAGGCATGTACCATGTTTAACCCAACAAGCACAAAATCACAAAGTGTCATCATCAAAACTAGGGAGAGAGGGATATTAAAACCACACTCAACCCAACATTTTATACAATAATCGATGTTTAAGAGAAAGATAATTGATATGACAAGGAAACAACATAATGGTCGAAGTGAAAGCTTCGACTGGGCAGAATACAATGTTATCGGTCGAAGTGAAACTTTGGATATGACGAAGTGTAACTTCAGATGAACGGAAAACAACGTTATCGGTCGAAGTGAAACTTCGGATATGACAAAGTGTAACTTTGGATATGACGAAGTGAAGCTTCATATAAAACATTTATAATGCTACCAGTTGAAATGAAACTTCAGAAATGACAAAGTTAACTTCGGATATGACGAAGTTAACTTTAGATATGACAAAGTGTAACTTCTTATGAGTAGAAAACAACATTGTTGGTCGAAGCAGAAACCCGCAGTCAGTCGAAGTGAGCTTCGTATATTGCTTTGGATTTGACGAAGTTAGCTTCGTATATGAGGAAGTGTAGCTTTGACTGATCATGACCAAAACATGCATGACGAAGTGCCAACTTTGAATATGACGAAGTGGACTTCGGATATGACGAAGCTAGCTTTGTATATGACAAAGTAGAGCTTCAACGGATCACAACCAAAAACATGCATGACTTCGGATGAAGAAGTTTATCAGTGAAACTTGACTTTGATTGAAACTTTGAAAAGATTATCAGTTCACAGCCAAAGTCCACTTCGACTGACTACGTGTACTTTGATCCAATCGAAGAACTATCTGAAGTTTTACTTCGCCATGTACAATTTTGTTCTATTCAGTCGAAGTTACTAGTAAATTTCCACTTCGATTGTTAGTGTTATTTTTCTGGACCAGCCGAAGTTCCACTTCGACTGACTGCGTTATTTTCTGGACCAGCTGAAGTTCCAGTTCCAAAATAGTAATCAGGAACCAACAGTTGCGACAATATATTTGTCCGGTAACTAAGAATTGTGAACTCTCAATATTTGTGTGCACATGATTCTGTTAACTGTGGTGTCTCCAACTCGGAGGTGAATATGCGAGGCTATACCGTATTTTTGAGGTGTTGAACCGAGAAGAAGCGGGGGGGGGGGGGGGGGGAATGGATCTAATGGGTGTTGGTAGAAAATTAAAAATAGGTTAATAAAATTGCATGTAGACCAAAAGGCAAACGCATAGATTTTATTCGGGTTCGGAGCTAAACTCTTTTAGCCTCTTACGCCTAGTCCCTAAGGCAACAACCTTGAGATTCCACAAACCATTGCAGTTGATTTTTAGGGTAGCTATGTTAGGGTAATGCTCTCCTTCTCTTCCAAGCTACTCAGAGGACTCTTAGGAGAAGCTTCATCCATTAGAGGGTTTTGATATCCGCGTCAGGTATAGTGGATGTGGTTCCTGTTCCGATTGCTAAGGTGATTTACGTCAGTTTAAGGGACGTGTTTACAGTTCTAATTGCTGAGGTAATTTGTGTCAGCTTTAGTGGATGTGTTTCTTTTTCCGATTGTTGATGCTAATTCACGGTAGGTCAAGCCGACGTGGTTACTGTTCCAATTGCTAAAGATAATAAGTAGCAGATCAAGCCGATGCTATTATTCTTTCCTAAATTCATTTTTGGCAATTTCCATTTTGAATTTTAGAACATTTTTTTTGCCAAATAGAACGGACGCGATTTGGACTTCCCTAATCAGTATGATCGACTTGCCTCACAATAATCAATTACCTTAAAAGGAATCGCACCAAGTTGACGCGTATTTGAGACTTCCATTTTTAGTTTTTGGCAAGCAGTCTGATCGAAATTGGAAATTCATAATCTACGTCGTGTTAAGCTGGCGTAATTCAATTCTTTCTATTTTTCAAAACTTGAGTGAATTATGGAAGTTTATTAAATGCGACGTTTTGACTTGACGCAATTCAATATACGCGTCCATGGTCACTGACGCTATTTAAGCGTTTCGTAATCCGAGCCCAAACTCCCATAAATGCACTTCCCAAGTCTTGATTTTGAAGGTTGGTGAGGTTGGAGGTTAAGAAATTTAATCAACCCCTAGAGAGCTCTAGACTCCAAGCCTCTCCTTTGAGTGATCTTGTAAGAATTTGAGAGAGTTTGAGGTCTTCTTTATTGAACCACGCTTATATTTTTATCTTTTTTATTTTGGTGATAACCAAACTCATGTTTATCATAAATATTCTTAATATATTTAATATCATTTTCTCATGAATAAATTTAATAATATTTTTCATGATAAATTATGTCTTGAAATAAATTAATTTCTATCGCTACACAAGATTTGCACTGAAAATCTCTATAGTTTTCTATTTAAGTTTCACTTAATCATGCATGTTTTCTTTGATCAGTCGAAGTTTCACTTCGTCATGTACGAAGCTTCACTTCGTCAATGATTTTCTTCTGATCAGTCAAAATTTCACTTCATCATGCACAACTTTCTTCTTATCAGTCGAAGTCACCAGCCAAAGTTCCACTTCGACTGACTGTGTGTATTTTGATCCAATCGAAGAACCATATGAAGTTTCATTTCGTCATGTACAATTTTGTTCTATTCAGTCAAAGTTATCAGTCGAAGTTCCACTTCGACTGTCAATGTTATTTTTCTGGACCAGCCGAAGTTCCACTTCGACTGACTGTGTTATTTTCTGCACCAGCCAAAGTTTCACTTCGACTGACAGTGTTATTTTCTGGACCAACCAAAGTTCCATTTTGACTAACTACGTTATTTCTGGACCAGCCGAAGTCCCACTTCGACTGACTTCTTAATATTCTTAGCAATCAAAGTATGATTTCAACTGAGACTCTTAGCATTCGAAGTGTGACTCCGACTGAGATTCTTTGCAGTCAAAGTTCATATCTTGACCAGTCGAAGTTTCAATAGAAAATTGATTAATGACTTTAATATCATTCTGATTGATGTCGTTTACATATCGATTAGTGCTTATATGCTTTTAAACATATCAATTGACTTTCAAAATGTCTTTGGCGCCCAATGAAAAATTCAAATAGTCTTCAAATCCTTAATGTATTCGTGCTTGTGTTGTCTATCCTTTCAAGGAAGGTAAGAAAGGTGACAACAGAAAGGGAGGATTAAAAGGATGTCTTATTTCCTGCAAGAAATCAAAGCTCTCACCTAATACTTCTGGTTGTCAGTAGGAAACATGGCAAAAGAGATATGGACTATCTGATAGAAAACTTTACTAGTCTAACATGCATTTATTATATGCAGATCTATGACACATAGACACATCGATTGGACCTTCTACCTATGCCCTTGGAAGTGTCCACTAGCTGGAAGATCATATTTTGTTCCAAGGAGCTAGTAGGCGGATGGAAGAATCCGTTAGACAGAAGAATAAGGAGAGCAAACAATGAAGAAGAGTCCCAATGGATCCAAGGCTCTAACGGCTATCCTTCAACGGTTCTCATTAACTGCTCCATAAAAGGATGAGGGTTCTGAAGTAGAAAAGATACATGAGAGCGTTCCTGAAGATCTGTCTGAAAGAGTGTTCATCCAGTGAGGAGCCTAAATGACATACACTCAAAGAAAAGAGAGAAAGAGCTCAATCATGTTCAAAGCAAAAGATTGTGCTCAAGCAGAAATCATTTGAAGCTCTCTAGCACTTCAACTTTCTATCCTTCTATCTCTCTCTGTGTGTTATTATGTCAGGCCTTGCCAATTTAGCAGCGAAATAAATCGGGGAGACGTGAGCAAAGTGCATAGTAGTGTAAATTGCACCACAGTCAAGTGATTCAGAGCATCTAAAGAGCAATAATTGGAATAAATTCTTTATTTCATTATAAATTTCACGAAGATTGTTACAACCACTAATTCAGAGCCAACGCATGGGTCTCAATGACATCATTACATTGGAAAAGAAATCTAACGCAATAACTACGAGACTCTATTGTACTAGGGTAACTTCTGCATTTGATAACAGGTCGCTCAACACTCTGGTCATGTCCCATTGGTGCGTGTAAGGTCATCGTCCGACTTACCTGAGACACAATAACAAATAACGAAGGGTGGGCGATAACACTCAGTAGGACTTAAATCTCATGAGTCAAGCACACTTTAAATAATTAATGCTTTAAAGAACAGAGTAACTAATGATAGAGCAAGTCGTGTAAAGTCGAGAAAGTAATAGCACAAGTATCATGGTTCAAATAGCACATGATTCAAGTATAGCACAATGAATATGATCAAGTCACGATAGAAAGCGATAACTCACGATAGCAAGTAACGTCATTGTCAAGCAATAGCAAGTAACATGTAGAGCAAGGGGAGAGAAAGTAGTTGGCCATATAGAGAGTAAATTGCACTTTGATTGATTTCATCAATCGAAATAGTATAGCACTTTGATTAACTTTTGTCAATCGAGATAGTATTGCACTTTGGTTATCCATAGATAGCCAAGAGAGGGTATAGCACTTTGTTTTGTCAATAGACAACGAGAGAATATAGCACTTTGTTTTGATTTCTTAGATTAATCTTGATAGTATGGCACTTGGATGTAATGCCGACATCATGATCATTGAACTCCCGTGGGCAAATGGCACTTTTTGGGAGCACCTCCCAGGAACAGATCGGGCCCTTTATTGCATGGCATTGGTTATTTTTATTATCTTAGACAATCAATAGATGGCCAAATAGAGTACCAAGAAGAGATGAGAGTACTAGATGAATAGATGAGTGTATAGAGAACGTGAATAGGTGAACGAGTAGAGTATAGATGAGAACTATAGGTCATTGCACATGAAAAGTCAAATAAACGGGCGATAGTAACAGTTACACAACACGCGCAATTGGTGTTGGCAGTCAGGTGGAATTCACTACCCTTCCACTGGCCATGTTATGCACAGGTCCAGAGGTCTGACGTGATTCAAGATAAGAGCGAGAGAGCATTCTAAGGCCGTTTGGATCTCAGCTCATCGACCATGTGGGAACTCATGGACAGAGGAGACTTACAGAGGCCTTGAACAAGGATTCACTAGTCCGACAAAAGGAATATCTGACGGAGAGTTTGTCCAAGTCAAGAGAAAGTGTGTATATAGAAACAAGTGCTCAATGTTCCAGAGGAATTCTAGAACAGTGGAGCGTCCGTAACGGTATTTAAAACATCGCGAGAAAAGAAGACAAGTCTATTTAAAATAGGGAAATTTAAATACATTATTGAAATAAATTACCAGATATTTTAGAAGATATTTTCATGCCAAGTTAAGTCATAACGGATGATTTCAAGTATGTGCATGTGATAAAGAGAATCATGATATGAAAAGGTCATGTGAGTGTCTTTTAAATGAGTCAATACATGTTCACATTATGACATCTTTATTCACTGCGTTTAAGACTGTTAATAAGGGTATAATCACTGTAGAAGGATAGAGTACCAAAATCAAAGGGTCTTCATGCAAAATTCCAGAAGGCAACATACCCCTGCAAGGATCGCGACAGGGCACATACAGAACGCGACAGGGTCTTTCAAGGATCGCGACGGGTCAGTCAGGACAGACGGCCAGAACGCGACGCTAGGTCTTGTCGCGTTCAGAATGTGACAGGGTTGCTGGTCGCGATCAACCCCTGAGAACGCGGCCTATCGGGCCGTCGCGTTCTCAGGTTCTGCGCCTGAGTCTGAGCGGGAAAAGGGTTTGCCTTGGATTGCGGTCCAGGCTTTTCCCTGTTTTGATACAGGGTCGTTCAAAAATTGATATCTCGGTGTACAGTCCATTAAAATCGTGAAACCACTTTCAAACTAATCTAGACATGCGAGGGTAGACACACTAATTAGGAATTGAAAATAATCATGATCTTCACAGGTTTTAAACAAGTTCATGCACGAAGACACAGTGCAGGATACAGTGAAGGAAGATGAATTAATTCGAGTAGTATACTACATGAAAATTTGGGATTTCGGGGGCAAATGATGCTTGACAACAAGCAGTATCTCTAGTTAAAATTTCATGGCATGAGATCAAGAGTACATGGAGATCTAAATTAAATATGATGGGTCGGGGTCAAGATGATAGCAGAACTTCAAAAATAAAGATCAAAAGATAGGGTCGATGAAAATTAGAGAGATCAGAGGGCTTTTGTTCCTGATGTTTGGAACATCCTACAGACGAAATTAATTGAGTTTTGCTTGTGAGAACGCCTACCTTTGGGTCGATTTGTCTCCTAGGGCTTAGAACTCGAAGAACAAGTGGTAGATCTTGAGCAAGCCTTCTCCCCACGAATTCTCCTTCCTTTGGCCTCTCCTCCAAGTCCAGCAAGTCTCAGCAACGCATTAGGGTCGACCATGAAGGGGTTGGGGTGTATTTAAGCCTCTAGTGTTTCCAATTCCTACTACAACTCAAATTCCTATTTAATTCCGAGTTTCCTTATTTCTTTAAACCTTCCAAGCTTTCCATCTCCTAATTGAGTTAGGTTTGGTTGCAAATTCGTACCTAGCCAACTGGGTAGGGTTAGGAGTCCAATTCCAACCCATATTAACTATTTTAATGATTTAATAGCTCTTTTCATTTTAGGAAACATTAAAGATACCCTCGGCGAGGGCCGAGATCGAGAAGAAAGAAAGAAGGACCCGAAGGGGTAGTCTAATGCAGCGTTAGAATCACAAGGGTCGTCACCTTCGGATCGGCAGTACTGGATGTGGTACCCACATCGGTGGTAGAAGCCTCAGTAGCTATACCAGTGTCAGCGGCAGGAGCATCGATAACGGAGGTCGGAAGGACATCGAAGGAGGTCAGAACAACGTCGGTTGATTCCTTGATGTCGACGTCCTCTTCCTCCTCGACCGCGATCTCTAGCTCAGATAGGTCGAGGTTTGGGTACAACTCTCTGGCACGTTTGAGGCAGAAGTCGTATCCCTACTAGTAGAGCTTGACAACCTCGACCTTGAGCTCATCAATCTCGCCAATGAAGCAACATTATCCTCTGCCTTGTTCGCCCGCTCTGCCTCCTCAATTCTGAGCTTCTTCTCGGCCTCGAGCTTCTTCTCAACCTTGGCCAGTCGCGCCTCAGAGGCACCTCAGGAGGCCTCATCCCAATGGAGAAGCATCTCGAACAACTCCAATTGGTCTTGTACTGCCCTGTAGAAGTCTTCAATGACTTCGTTGGACTTCAGGGTCGAGGCGCGGGCCTTGGGTCCAGCGAGGATGGATTGAAAACCCCACTCTATGGCGCTGGGCTCCTCTTTCTGCCATGACAACTACCGAGGATGGGAGGAGCCCTAGGTAGTGACCTCATTGGGCACCGACTCCGATATTGGCCAAGGATGCTTAGACGGCTCCCTCGACTCTGGCAGTTGCGACTGCATCTCGGGGGTGGAGGCCGGGGTGGCGATGATCTGCACATTGGCATCCTCGGTGCCAGCATGCTTCGGGCATTGGCTAGTGACCTTCTTGCTCCCTCACGATACGAGCTCCTATGTGGCTAGCTCCGAGAGGGAGGTGCTACCCTTCCCCTTGGTGGTTTCCTGAGGAGCTTATGACTTGCCCTTGTCGGCCATTGCTACAAAAGAAAGGATGCGTTAGTTCTCGTAATTCAAAGGCAGAGGTGAAAAGGAGGCATCGACAGGGAGTTCAAACCTCTGTTGGCCTCGTCAATCAACTCAAACAGCTCATCAAATGGATTGTACAGATCGGGGGGCTCCATTGCCTGTAGAGACTCGAAGTCCGAGAGCTCGGATGCGGTGAGGGTGGCAGACGGAAGGCTTTCTCTCAGATGTTTACTACCTACTTTTGGATCTAGATGGAGCTTTAGATGTTCTAGAGGGGGTTGAATAGGACTTTCTGCAATTTAAAAGTTATCTGAATCTGAAAGAACACTTGACAGAAGTGTTAGTACCTTGTGTGTGTTAAACAAGTGTAACTTGGCGGAAACGATCACAAAAGTGCACAAGGAATTTATCTTGGTTCGGACCTCCTTTCAATTAGGAGTCCTACGTCTAATCCCTAAGCGCAACTTGGGATTTTCCACTAACTACCAAGAACCCTTGGCCTTCTCTCCAAAGAGAGGTATTGCAATAACTTGCTCCCTAGCAAGTCTTCCCTTTACCAAAGGGGCAAACAACCACCTACCGCAGTAGGTCTTCCCTTCTACAAAAGGGAAACTACAGGGAACAAACCCCTTACTGGTTTCTACTCTGAATAAAGTGTAGACAGAGTGCTTCCTTAAAGAATGAGCAAACACAGAAGAACAGAAAGAGATATACAAATATGCTTGAAAGTTCTAAACTATTTCTAATAGGTGGACTAAGAATAAGAACTCAGACTATCTAAACCGCCCACATACAAGCTTCTTGAATGCAGAAGAGTAGGAGAGCTTGGAGTCGGCTTGCTTGCACAGATTGCTCTCCTTTATATTTTTTGTGTGCACTCTTCTCTTTCTTGTTGATCTTCTTGCTTTTGTGCTTCATTGCTTCTTGTATCATATATATGAAGTGTGTTAAATGTGTGTTATCTTCAAAGAAAAACTTCAGCACCTTATATAGACTTCAGAGTTTTGTTTCCCATTGGAATAAAGCAGTTTAAAAAATTTGAATGTTGTGACTTTGAGAGATCCATCTTCAGATCTTTGAGTTGCTCAACGGCTTCCTAACTATATGGATAGCTACATGGTTCTATATACAGCCAGAATAGATGTCTACAAACGCCAAACCCATGCAAGGACTTTTCTTTTCCTCATGGCTAGACTTGTAAGAAATAAAATATTAAGTGAAAGTGTAACAGCCTGACCTTCCAGATCGTAATTTAATGGGTTTAGGGGCTAGTGTGTGGCCCATTAGTTGTGTTTGGTTGTGCACACTTGTGTTTGGTTGTGTGTGTAGTAGGGTGTGAGGCTGGGGGGTTGGAAAACCTGAGCCCAACAGACCTCTGGTGCGTCCTTTAAGAACGTGACCAACACAGGCGTCGCGATTCTGCATGAACGCGACCACTTGCTACGTTGCGATTCAATCGCCGCTTTCGGTGGGTGCGGCTGCATGCGCGCCGCATGGCGCATGCAGGAGCGTTGTGGCTTAATTGCAATGACAGGGTACATCACGTTTTAAACACGACGGCCCGTTACATCTTGATTTAGCCTGTGCTGTGTTTTGGCTCTGAGCCTTGGCCAAACAATGCAGGTTGCACTATTCAGCTAAAGGGGGAGCTCTGTGGGGTATTGGCCGGCGATTCAGGGTTGTTGGTGCATTTCTCGGCATGTTACTGGCGCAAGGAGGTGCTTCGGAGCATGGGAAACGCCAAGGCAGCATCATTTTCGTATTCTTCGTGTTGGTAGGGGACTTTCTCCTTGTTTTGATTGTGTGGATTAGGTTTAAAGTATTTGGAATGTAGAATTGCTTATATTCAGTAGTAAGCATGCTTAAGTTATTGCGTGGATGGTTATTTACAGCTTTTACATCATCTATTGGGTGTTTAGTGTGATTTTCGGAGAGGAAGAAACATGGTTGGTTCTTCGGTTTGAAAGGCGACGAACCCAGACGTCGCATTTTGAACGCGACGCCTTGTCCGGTTGCGATTCAGATTTTGAAGGTGACGGGTTGGTCCGTTATGATTATGAGTCTTAATTGCGGCCACTGTGTTCGTCTCATTTTCAAGTGTGGCCACCTAAGCTGTTGGGTTCTATTGCCAGTCTGTCCCTTCCCAGTTGCACATTACATGTGCAGTATTGTTTAAGTTATTTTAAGCATGTAAATGGTGTATTAGTACATATCGTGATTGGAAATGTCGAGTTTATATGTATGTGTGTGCATAGCAAGTTGGGTTCGTTTAACGCCTTCCGTGGTTACCTCTCGAGTCAGATACCCTAAGTTCATTGTGAGCCAGGCACGTGGTGCTCGGGGTTTGTCCTGGTACGGTGTGTACCATCAAGGTTTGTGTCGTCTTCCTAGACACCCTCACTCCTGTGTTTGAGTTGTACGTCTAGCGGAGGGAAAGACGACAATAGGCAGCAACTCGTGTTTGTGGGTGTGTGGTCGCTTGTAGCGCGCTCGTGGATTGGGGACGGACACCAGTAGATGTACTGGTCCCCAGCTAGTCCGGTTTTCCAGTGCCACACTTTAGGGAGCTCGGGCTGGAGTCTCTAAAAGTGCCAGGCATGGGCCTGCAGCCGTGTGGTCTGTAGGAGTGGTGTTGGTTGGTCTCCACAGTTTCTTGACCTTGTTGACGTGGAGCGGCAGCTGGATGTTTCGTCTGTGGCTGCAAGACTGAGAGGTAGTTTTGTGTGGTTTGTCTGAGTCAGTGGCTGGTGTCGCAAACTAGTTTTCGTGACTCGTGTGTGGCGTGCCCTTCTTTAGCTTGTACACATGAACGTGAATTGCCGTTTATTTATTAAAGGTTGTACCATGCATATACTCTAGAATGGTTATTTATTTATAGCTGTAGTACCATGCTTAGATATTGTTACTTGTTATTTGAATACATGCTTATTCTGTTTTACACATTGTTGTTATCTCGGCTTTTGGGGGAGTTTCCCTACTGAGCCAGTGACTTGTGAGGCTCAACCCTTCTTCTTCCAGGTGAAGGAGAGCAAGAGGGTTCTCGTCCCTCCTCTAGTTCAGGACCGCACCGTAGAAGATACGCCTCCAGCAGAGTAATTTCCTTTTGTTGTGCTTTGGGGGTTTGTCCCAGGCAGTTGTACCCCGTACTTTGACTTTAGTTAAGAACTGGATATGTACATTCCATGTAAATATGTGTAAGATATGGAATCTCATGTATGTTCAACATGTTCTTTTATATTTCCACGAACGTGTGTGTGTTGATATCCCTTGTTCGTGAGAGATGGAGTCAGGTCAGGCTTGTTATTAGGTTAACGGGTTTGAACGACGAGGACCGTCACAAAAATCAAGAGATAAGTCGTTTGAAAGGATATCTAACTACTCTAGAGAAAAAGTCTGTACTTAGAGTGTACTGGGGTAGGTGAGCATTCAAGGAGGTATGGACACCTTATTGGCGCGTGGCACTCCTGCAAAAAAAATTTCCTTAAAAACTGGAAATATGTCAGTTTGAATGACACTTGTGGATATCTTGCAAAAACATATAGCTACCTAGGAATAATCTAAGCTATAGAGCTTCAGATAGGTACTTTTAAAATATTAATCAAAATGTACAAACATATCTATAAACATATTATAATTGTAACACCCTCTTCCCATCACACACACATAATACATAACTTTTGTATGGAAGAGGAGTTATGCTAACAAAATTCGTTATGGGTAGACAAACTGTGTCATGCCCAAGACTGACAAACCATTCCACAAAGTCATCATTAAAAGTATTACACATCAACAAGATTATTTTGTACTAACATCCATAATTACATAAAACCAAACACACACACTCTCTAGCATTTTAATACTACAACAAAATTTCTAGAGAGTCGCTAAGATTAGTTTCTTCTTCTGGATCTGCAGCGGAAATGAAAGAAACCTGTAGCCGAAGTTGCATCCACCTTCAATCTGAAAGGGTTCGGAGAAAATAAAGGCACGAGTCTGGAGACTCAGTAGGTGGAAGTAAGCATAAGTCTTTCAATCAAATCCAAAATCCAAGAGTTGAATGTACAAAAGTCGTACAAATTACGGATTTAGACCCGATGTTAGAACAAAAGTCATAAGTCAAATTTCAGAACTTAATATGATAAAACTTGAGTAATTAAGAACATGAATTCAAATTGCGAAGAACTAAATGAATATTCAGACAGTGTGCTTATGGATCAATGACATACTTGCTCATGAACTTTCAGACTTAGCACAAACAAATAGCCCAATTTGGTTTCATATTAGGCCCAAACAAATTTCAGAACAAAATTCATATATATCTTTCAAAATTCAGATCATAACTTAATTTAGAAATTGAACTCGACAGGCATCATACTGCTCTCAAGAGGTTAATAAAAAATGTAAATACATCCTTAGTACCTAGGCGATTCCAGCACCTCGGATCTTATTCATTGCGAAAGAATGGGGTATATTACCATCCATCATTAGACAAACTGACTTGGATTTACCTACAAACTGTCGTCCACAGCTGACCATAGGTGACTGGTGCTATCACAAGTGATCCTAATTCCCTCATTGAAGAGTGCATTGTCTTATGATCATAAGTCATATTTCATGAGCACAACAGAGATAGAAATCCAAAGATGGGTTGGTTGATAGTTAAATAACTCATCCTAGTGGTATAATAGTTTAGAATCCAAGAAAATAGAAAAACCAACTTGTTTGAACATTCCAGAAGTGTATCAACTTGACTAATGAAGAAGTGAGTCTGTTTGTCAACAAATACTGGTGGTTGTTGACAAGTATTGGTTGGTTGCTGACAGCTACTATTCCATCCAGAACTGCATTCATGAATCTAGTCTTTAGTTGTCGACAGGCGACTGGTGGTTGTCGACAGCTACTAGTTGGTTGTTGACAGCTACTGGTTGGTTGTTGACAGCTATTGTTTTTCTGATTTCTGGGTTTTGGGATCCATGGTATCTGTCGACAGATGCTGGTCTTCTTTTTGGGAGGGGTTAAAACCGGCTAGAAAGACACTTTTAAAGTGATTCTACTCTATATTGAAGTTCAACCAATGGTTTGCGTCTTCAGCACGTTCCTATACACAAGATTTCATGATCAACATGATGAAACAACTAGTAGGATGAAGTGAGGAGACCTTCACAATACGGATAGCATGTGGGGGATAGGAAGAGAGAGAAAAGGTAAATCCTACCTAAGGCTCTTTCTAGAATCTAGAAGAAACCTCAAAACATGTGTACATGGGCAACAGTTTAAACCATGAACAGAGTGGAAAGAAAGAATAAAATCCTACACACAAAAAACTTATTGAACACAAGTCAAAGGTAATAACAAAGGTGGAGGCTTAATCTTAAGGATTCTCATTGAAGGAGGAAAAAGAGAAAGGAAAATCCTACCTGACGATCAGAAGAAATCTTCCTTCCTTCTTCTACTTTCCTCCTGGTCGTAGCCTCCTATAGTAGCAGAATGAGCAACAACAAAAAGAGATGATGCTAGTGTCCAAAGTGTACATAGGAGTGAATAAAGGGGTTTATATAGGTTGTCCTAGCTACAAAAGGGATGAGGATGAGGGAAATCCTCATCATCCCTCAAGCTCCTCCATCAGCCACGTTAGGGGCTTATAAAAGCCTTCGGTTGCAAACGTTTTTATACATGCAAAGCCTTATCTTCTTTCTAATTGAGGCTAGCTGTAGCCACGTTGGGAGAGTTTTACCCACACCCCAACACGTGTCATGGCTTTGCTTCAAGGCTAAGCATCTTTTGTGAGTAAAAAATATATTACATAAATCTTGTACGTAAATGTAATTTAATTCATCTATTTCATTTGGACCTTTAATTTAGTATCCATATAATGCCCATTTAAGATGAAATTTTAAACATAAACTAATTGGAAGATGCTACAAATTATGGAGATTTTAGTTTACTTTTTCAAATTAAAATTTTGTTAGATGAAAATTGCAACGACCCACTTCCACCCGGTACGATTATACCAACCCACATCGGATGAGAGCAAGCCGCTACAGGGGAGAATACCCCAATAAGTAACAAATGAGCTGAGATATACACAAATAGAATTAAAAAATGCAACGAAATTAAATAAATCTTATTCCATCAACTTTTAAATCCACATACCACAGTCTGTATAGTTCAACAAAAGATAACATAAGTACAAAATGTTCCAAATACATAGCCGACTCCAAGTACATTTGAACAAAACTAAAATTTCAATTGTAGCTTTACATACTATGAAAGATAAATTACAAGTCTTCAATCACTTAGTCCAACTCTACTTCAAGTCTTGCTAGCTTCTCCGCTACAAATTTCCTGAAATGTTTAGCAAGAATGAGTCTACACAATAGACTCAGCAAGTAACTTAAGATTCAATACATACATATTTTCCAACAATTTAACTCAATAGAATTTCAGCAATTAAATCATACATGCTTATGCCATAACAAGTAATTTCACATGAAATTGTATTAAACAACTATTCTAACACATGTAAAACTATAATCTAAACAAGATTTCTAATAACATGGTGTCATTATCATAAGTACAAATACACATTCACATACCTTCACACTTTACTCATATCATTGTAAAACTTCATAACTAAGTCGTGGAAAAACATATACAAGATAAGTTGCACTCCTAGCATGATTTCTAACTCACTTGGCACGCAATCATAACAATTTACTTCACATTTAGCTTGCTGATTTTATATAAAATCTATGACATTCATATTACCCTTGCATAGGGATCACTTGTAACTATACAACATGATACTAAACACATGTGCATCCAATCATTCAATTTCCATGAATATGAAAGCATATGCTTACATTTTAGTACTAATAGTAACACCACTTTTAGCATTTGACAATAATACATCACACATACACACACACATTTATACACATCAATAATCAATTTATCAATTAACACTATTGTCATTTACACTTATACTATTTTCTCATTACACACACCATATGATGCCTTGGCTTTCACATACACTCACTTTGTTCTATCACACAATACTCATACACATTTCCCGTTAATTTCTTTTCACATTCACACACTTCTTATCATTTCACTTTTGCACATAACATGTGCCACATTTACACATATCTTGCACATACCTTGTGCTATGAACACATGTCACCTTTCACATCACACTTATGCTTATTTTCACTTAATGCCAAGACACAGCCCAAACCACCATTAGACGGTCACATACACACACTTTCGCATTCACTTACTTAATCACCGGCGCAGTGATAAGTCTTAGTCTCTGCAGAAACCGGGGAAAGCCCTTCCCACCATTACCAGTGGAACTTGTCCACCTCCAGGATTTTACAAGACCCTTTGCCAGAGTGTACACTTTATCAAGACCCTTTCCTAGGGTATCACATAACGCATTGAGCTTTCCCGTAGGGGCATTACTACAGTACAGCTCCAAGCCTCTAAGGTGGCAGTGTCTTATGGGCATATTTGGTTATCTTTATCACATTAACCGTTTACACATAATACCACTTGTTCTCTCACGTCTCACGCACACACACTCATGCATAATTCACACACACATAAGTCCTCATTCACTGATTTTAACTTCACTGATGCAACTACCAAATAATCATAATACAGATATAACCATACTGAAATCTACTGAATCACATCAAGTCACAATTTACATGCTCACATAGTCATTTTTCACCTTAAAAATCCATAACATACTTACTGTCATCAAAATAACATGAGATTTTAACCACAGACAATTTTAAGGTTTATAATAACACATACAATTTTTCAGATTTTTCTGAGTCATATTATATTTACAGAAATTAAAACATTCAGTTTCATGCTATTCGTAATTCACTCTAACATGGAACATAACTCGAACATCAGATTTAACCATTCACAACCCTGATCATAACATAATCATCATCACAGAAATTTTCCCTTGATTTATTGCACAGCACACCATTTAATGTAAATTTTACAATTTTTTTATGCATGTCTTTCATTTCCAAAACAGAAATTCCAGTAAATCCCACGGTCATGGAAAAATTCTCAAAATTTCAGGGCATGGACTGATACATATACACATGGTATAGAAAAATCTAGGGCATTAAATTCTCAGGAATTAGGTAGACAGTAGATGAACATGCATAATCCATCTTTTCCCAACATGTATTTCAATAATCCGAAAAGAATTCATGCCATCCACAGAAAATGCAGAAATTTCCACACACACACCACATTATCTATTTTACATAGCATATAGAATTTACACTATATCCTCATTGCGAAAACATATCGAAAATAATCATCTACCAGGAAGAACAGCTCACTGTTCTATCCTGAAGAACTTGGCGGCAGCCTCTGGCCGTTCAAGGGTTTGGACGGCACGATCGCTGGACACCGATGGAGATCTTGGCGTCAATGGTATTGACGCCAAGTTCCTGTCTGTGCAACAGCACAGACCGAACTCCAAATACCCAGTGAAAAGGAGGGTCCAGGACACGATTTAAAATCCACAAAATTTCTGGGACCTAGGAACATGTATGGGATTGAGATCTATGGGTTACTTGCCTTTGAATAAATCTCCAAACGGGTCTAAATGGCCGGAGAAGCTCACCTTGGGCAGTGCCAAGAAGCCTCCAAAACTCCTTTACCCCGGGTTCTAGGGGGTGTAGGCCGCAGTCCAACGCCAGGGAAGCCTTCTCCTACGTATGGCCTTCCTCCTTGTCGTAGAAGATCGCCAGGAAATGCCTCCAGTAGCCGGATCCAAGCCCTCCAAGGTCAGTCCTTCCTCTCTCTCTCTGTTAGGGTTTCCTTTCTAGTAAAGAGCCAAGAGAGCTCTCTAGGTTGCAAAAAGGATGTGTTTTATAAACTAGGGGACAAGAGGGGCTCGTGCAGGGGTTGAAGGGACAGGTAAGAGCCGTTGGGAGACATCTCCCCAATCAGAAGCCTAGCCCAATGAGTGCTCTCTGCGCTCTGTTGCGCACAGAAATTAGGGATATTGACGTCCACATCCATGGACGGCTACATTAGGGTTGGCGTCAGTCGATATGGACGCTGACACATCATGGGCGTCCATCCATGTTGACGCCAAGACACTCTTCTGCCAGAACTTAAATCATGCAGAACCATGCTTAATCCACACATATATGCACATGAAACCTATGTAGTATAGTGTATACACCACTACACCATGTAACCATCCAAAATTTACTACTAATCCTACACATACATACATAGGTACATCAAGATAATAACACGTACATGAATATCTTCATACGCATACAATGTATATATATATATATATATAGCATACGTACACGGATGTAACATACTTACGTATATTATGCACGAAATAGATAGATACAATAATCACGCACACCGGTAATTAGACTAAACTTGCACAACATTACTTAAGTACTATATTGGGATTCCTTATATGTACACTATACATTTAGCATGTTATTCATGAGGAATATAGAATTTCGTATACACTACTAAATACACCTACCATACTTGCACTTTATATGTACATGAAATGTACAAGTACATGTACACCTTAACTACACCATGCAAATGAACCACGTTTACAACTAACATACATATGCGTACATAAGTATACCAAGGCGTTATGTATGTAGAATTAGGTATACAATTATTACCCGCATAAGATAACCTACATACGTACATACACATATGCATTTCTTATGTTCGCACACAATATCCATGAAAGGGTGATATAAGGTATACTTCAATATTTAGATAGTACAGGCATAATATTTGAATAGATACCTTATACACAAAATTGGCCATTTACTTATATTCACATATAATAATATACATCCACGCATATACACATGTAAAATTTACAATTATAATATGCACCATTTTCATGTACGCCATTTATGCAAGAACAAGCAAACAACATATACATAAAGTATAAGCGGGAAAGAAAATTCGGGGCCTTACAAAAATTACCCAAAAAATTTAATAAATCACTAAATCTCAATATCCGTGCACCACTAATTCTTGATATCAATATTTTTGGGATCAACACATTTTTTTGAGAATTATGGTGGTCTCAAAATTTAATCCTATTATCAAAATTTGGTGTCGTCCTATCGGGGAACGCACAACCGAAAGTGGTACCGGTGTATGACAGTGTGTCCTAGATACACCCTTGGGTCTAAATATCTAAATTTAAGACTAATTATTATACATAAAAAGTAATTACTGAGTAAATAATGATCTATGAAATTTGATGATATTACAATAATGTTCACCAATTGATGTTTAGAAATATTACATAAAGGATTACAAAGTCAATCAGAATGATACTTCATCAATCGCTATGTAGAACTACAACAATCGATATTTAGAACTTCATCAGTTGATGTTTAGAAAATAACCAATTGAAATAATACGACATCAGTCGATACTGAAGACTTCGAGTGATCACATTTGTTCATCAATCGATATATGACTTTGACTGCATAGGAGTCATAGTGAGACTTCGACTGATGACATTTGTTCACCAACTGATGCATAACTTCGACTGCACGGAAGTCGCAGAGAGAGACTTCGATTGCTGACGTTTGTTCACCAATTGATGCCTAACTTCGACTGTCCAGGAGTCAGAGTTGGACTTTGATTGACGACCTTTGTTCATCAATCGATTTCTCACTTCAACTTTCAAGGAGTCGGAGTTGGACTTTGATTGATGACATGTAACGTCGCGCGTTTTTCGGATCTTCGTGGATCCTCGGTTTAGCGTATGGGGTGGTCACATCTTGACCAGTGCGACTTGTGTTGTGTGTTTCTTATTGGATCCTTACCAGGGTTGGTTATGGATCTGTGTTGGTGTTCAGTGCGTTGGACATCAACAGTGGGTTGGCGTCCAGGTGTGTGTCGTTTAATGTGTGTTGGCGGCAATGTTGTTGCCGTTAACATGTTCTTGGCGTCCATCGATGTGGACGTCTATCGTTCGTTCTAGTGGGTTCTATTGCATGAACTTGGCGGCGAGCAATGTGGACGCCTAGTTGTGACGGTTTGGTTAGCGGCGCAGAGGTTGACGTTAACTTGAGGCGCCTGTGTTTTTAGGAGCAACCCGAGCCTTCTTCTTTCTCCACCTTCTTCCCTCCTCTTCCCCCACCTGTACCTTTGTGCCTCTTCACTACTTCCGGCAGTCGACGGGAGCACGTGGGAAGGCCGTGATGCGCGCAGCAGCGGCAGATCAGGCAGGGAATGACGGATTGGAGGGCGGTGTTCGCGGGAAGCTCCCAGGGTTTCGGCGCGATTTGAGGTTCTTTAGGAGTTTATTTGCGTTTCAGAGGTAGGGACTGGACCCTTTGATTTCTCCTGTTTGACTTGTCATGTTCTGTTTGCATGGATTGCTTGTTAATTGTGTTTTCGGGAAAAAAGTTTACCATGCCGGGAGAATGGGTGTTTGATTGATCCAAGTATTGGATCTTGCTTTTCCGGTTTGATTATAGTATACAGATGTAAGGGGAAGTGTTTTTCCCTCGTTTTTATGTTGTTATAGGGCTAGATTACCCGTGTGATCGGCCTGGGGCCATTCTGTGCATCCTGTGTGTTGAGTACTGAAGATCTCGACGTCAACATCGGTTGACGCTGAGTTCTTCGTTGGAGATTAACGACTAGGTTTCTAGCCGTTGATTTTGAGTAAACGGCAAGTGGTGGCCGCTTACTTAGTATTGACGGCAAGAAATACTATCGTCTATATCCTATGGACGACAATCGATGTTGCCGCCAACCTGTGCATGTATCAGCACAGTGTGTTTCACAGCATTTTTGTTGCAAGTATTGCGATGCAATGTGTTTATCGATACTGAGCGGTGCATTAACACCTGTGGTGCTCCTAGAGCACAGGGCTTTTGAGGCCAGCTTACCGGCTATGTAGTTTACTAGTTCTTTACGTGTGTGCGTGGGATTCACTACATCCTAGCGCACAAGATTTATGTGAAATATTACGGGGTTTTGATGTCGTGCATGTGGTTGGTGTGTGCATGGCATATCGTACATTATTGTGCTTATTGTATCTTAATTATTATGATTAGTTCGTGGTATTGTGGCGATGAGGTTCACATCTGAACCTAGCCTCGATCTTTTAGGATCTTTTGTTGATTCTTCTGGATGAATGATTAGTAAAGTTTAAGTATGGTTATTATGTGAATATTGTGTACTGTGTTTAGTGTGACCTTCACTGTCACTAGGTGACCGATGACAGGTCGTGGTGTTATTATTAATATGGTTTATACCAGGACAAGCTATTCCTCACACGTGTATCGTGGTTTGTAATAAACGTATAAGTGTTGTGGTTTGTGCTAGCCGAGTGTGGTGGTCCGGCACCTATTCCGGAATGCCTCTCTAGTCGGGTACCCCAGGTTCTTTGTGAGCCAGGCACGTGTGTTTGTTGTGCTCGGGTTTGTCCGGTACAGTGTGGTACTGTCGAGGTCTGTGTCGTCTTCCTGGACACCCTCACTCCTGTGTTGAGTTGTATGTCTGGCTGAGGGAAAGACGACAGTAGGGCAGCGGCTTGTGTTTGTGGGTGTGCAGTCGCTTGTAGCGCGCTCGTAGTTGGGGGTACGGACACCAGTAGTCGACACTGGTCCCCAGCTAGTCCTATTTTCCAGTGCCTCACTTTAGGGTGCTCCGGCCAGAGACTCTAGAGGTGCCAGACATGGACCTGCAGCAGTGTGTCTGCAGGTGTGGTGTTGGTTGGTCTCCACAGTTGCTTGACCTGTTCTCGTGGAGCGGCAGTTGGACCTTTCGTCCGTGACTGCGAGACTGAGAGGTTGTTCTTGTGTTGTGTTGTCCGGGTTGGATACTGGCCTGATCAGCCAGTAGTCCATTCCCGTGTGGTGGCGTCGTTCCTTTCCGACTCGTGCTTTGCCACTCGCTGTGGTTCGTGAGTTTGTGACTCATAGTCGAGGTTTGACTCTTTCGAGGTGTGCCCTAGTGTTGGCACAGTTGTGACTGCGGTTGTGGTTTGTGGTGTGCCCGAGTGGTGGCACAGTTTTGGTTATGGTTGGTGAGAGCTGACTCACCAAATGTGGTTTAGCTCGCTATAGTGTGCCCTGTTACGACATTGGTTTACTTGTGATTTCTGTGTTGGTACCTTGTGGTGATAGGTACCTGTACCCAGTATGGGTAATGGTTTGTGGTGATACGTCATATACCAGTCTGTTCTGGTGTTGACGTGAAACTGTGTTTCCTGAAGGTCGTGTGGTGTGACCTTCCACTCAATGTGCTTTACCCTTCCTCGGGTAAGCTTCCGTATATGGTTTTCGTGTGTGATGGATTGGCCGTTGTAGCCAACCCTGCCATTCTGTGTGTGGCTTTCGATTTATTGTGGTTTAGGTATAAAGGGCCAGTTTTTGGTTACCCACGTACTTGAGACTCGCCTATGAAGCTTATAGCTTAGGCAGTGATTTGCTGGTGCGGTTTATAACTTAAATAATCGGTTGTGACTGTGGTTTGCCTGTGAGGCTTGAGGCCTAGGCATTACTATTGTTGAGCGGACTAGTGGTGTGGAGCTAGTCCTGTTGCTCCTTCTTACTTTCCGAAGTTGTGAATAATTAATGTGTTTATATTTAATTGCAGTTTAAATTCATTGTTGTGAGCATGAAATGGTTTGGCTATATTTGTGGCCAGTGAGACCCTTTGAGGTTGAGGTCTCTTCTGTTTAGTTGTTGTGGTTCTTGGGTGGTCCCTACTGAGCCTGTGACTTGTTGAGGCTCACTCCCCTACAGTTCTTTTCAGGGCTTGCCGTGTGTTTGGCTTGCAACAGTGTTGTGTCAGACTTGTACCACCAGCAGTTGAGTTGTAGTTAGTGGTGTTTTGTGAGCTTGTGCTCCCTCGGGGTATGCCCCAGGTAGTTGTACTTTTTAATTAGACATGTAATAATGTAATGGGACAGTTGTAAATTGTTATATGCAGGTATGAGCACATGTACTTTCTTGTGTCTTATACTGTGTAGTTGTCTTTTATACTCTTACTAGACACTTGTGTGAGATATCCCTTGCGAGACTTCGGTCCGTTCGCGGGAGGCGGATCTGGATATGGAGCCTTAATGGGCATAAGTACCCCGGTCCGTCACACGACATTTGTTCATCAATCGATTTCTCACTTCGACTTTCTGGGAGTTGGAATTGAATTTCGATTGACGACCTTTGTACATTAATCGATATCTCACTTTGACTTTTCAGAAGTCAGAATTGGACTTCGATTGATGACCTTTGTTCAACAATCGATTTCTCACTTTGATTTTTCAGAAGTCAGAATTGGACTTCGATTGATGACCTTTGTTCAACAATCGATTTCTCACTTCGACTTTCTAGGAGTCAGAATTGGACTTCGATTGATAACTTTTGTTCATCAATCAATTTCTCACTTTGACTTTCCAGGAGTCAGAATCAACATGATATTTATACTAGTTGTGGACTTAGAGAATTTTACTGGAGATAGATAAGTGTCATTAGAAAATAATCATATATTGACACTTTTATATATAAATGATTGTACAGTATAATACAAGCATGCCTTTGCCTTAACATAACAAATACAATAGTAAGTAAAATGCCATTATGTTATTAGCAAATGAATTTGTTTATTACTTGAAAAAGAGTTTTGTTTAACTGAAATGATTTTGTCATAAAAAAAAAACAATTGAGCATGCTTTTGTAAAAAATAGTTGCACAACAATTCTTCCCCTTTTTGTTAATGACAAAATTATGCATATGTAAAAAGAATTTAGCACTGAGAAATCTTTTATGCAAACAAATTCATTGTCAATTTTTCTCATCTCCTTTTCTCCTTAAATTTCTCTCTTAGATATAGAATTCTAAATACTTATATTTCTCCTCCTTTGTGTCATTAACAGAAAGGATAGAGTAGAGAGGAAAACAAAGAGATGCACAGAAGTTAATATCAATATATAAGAAGTCTTTTCTATTGGAGGTTGTAAGATCTGTACATATACAAAAGTTAAGATATGTTTCAGGAAGATTTAGGGAGATAGCGAGAAAGTGGGAGTTGATCAAAGAAAGGTTGTAGAAGCTCCCACAACTTCTTCTCATTCTCAGGAAAGACGTTCAAAGATAGAAGAATCTATATTATAAAAGGGCCAATGGAAGGGATTTTCCTGTAGGAGTTGAGGTGGCGACGAGAAAATCATTCACTGTAATGTTCCACTGACTGTGAGTGTGCTACTGCTTGGCCTTGTAATACAGATCATATCTACCTTCCCGCTTGAGTGTAAGAGATTTTCTAAGTTCATCATAATTCTTATCCAGGAATGAAGAGGGATGGAGCTTTTTCTTTCTACATTCCTTAGCCTCTTTTGGATAGCATGTTGCCCATTACTCTTCAATTAATCTTTCAAATTTTGCAAAGCACTATTGAAATTCTTGAAGATACTTATTGGTCTTATTAATGTGAATGAGGGCAAACCTATGAAAGGATAAGTCTTTGGAGTACTTAATCTGAAATCTGACTGCTAGCCTAATGTGCCTATTGAAGACAACTTGGGCAAAATCCTTTTTGGAGGAAATTGCACCTATTAGGTTAGGGTACAAAGATGAGGGCAATCCAACAGTTATTGAGGGTGAAATTTTCCTCTTCCCTTTCAACAACAGGGCCCATTGATCTTGGTTGACACCTATATCTATTGCTGACCAACCCATATCGATTATTAACTATTTTATCCATTGCCTTTTCATTGGGTGCATTTAAATCAATCTCTTCACAAATTTATTATTATTTATTTATTTTGGATAAAAAAAATCCAGGTTGTTACACCCTCCCCCACTTAAAAGAATTTGGTCCCCAAATTCATAATCATAATAGAGAAGATGACTTACCAAATATGTCGGGGTAGTTTCGCCTCATTGTTGATTCAGGTTCCCATGTAGCTTCTTCTACTCCACGGTTGTTCCATAGAACCTTTACCTTAGGTATAGACCGGTTCCTGAGTTGTTGCAATTTTTGATCCAGTATTTTGAATGGCTTTTCTTCATAAGTCATGTCCTCATGTAGCGCTAAATCCTCATGGCGTATGATATGGGTAGGATCGTACACATATTTTCTGAGCATAGAGACATGGAATACATTGTGTACGAATGCTAAATGTGGAGGTAATACTAGTCGGTATGCGACTTCACCAACCCTTGTAAGCACTTCAAAGGGGCCAATGAATCTTGGACTTAGCTTCCCTTTGACTCCAAACCTTTAAATTCCATGAGTAGGAGATACCTTTAAAAGTACATGATCTCCCACTTGAAATTATAAGTCTCTCCTTCTCTTGTCGACATAGCTCTTTTGTCTGGATTGAGCGATTTGAGCCAATCTCGAATAACCTGAATGTCTCTGGTTGTAGCTTGTACCATGTCTGGTCCTAACCATTGTTGTTCACCAACTTCATTCCAGCATACTAGTGATCTACAACTTCTATCATATAGTGCTTCAAATGGAGCCATCTTTATACTTACCTGATAGCCATTGTTATAAGCCAACTCCATTAAAGGTAATTACTTATTTCAATAGCCTTCAAAGTCTATTATGCAAGCTCTTAGCATGTCTTCCACAATTTGATTAGTCCTCTCAGTTTGTCCATCTATTGTGGGTGAAAAGCAGTACTAAATTAAGTTTAGTACCAAGTGCAGTTTGCAGTCCCTTCAAAAATGAGAGGTAAATCTTGGGTCATGATCTAAGAATATTGATGATGGAACTCCATGTAGTCTCACTATCTCCTTTACATAAAGAGCGGCTGTAAGGCCCCCGAATTTTTGTTCATTTTATATTGTGCGTATGGTATTTACTTGTTATGGCGGTTTCAGATTTGGTAACGCCCGCGTTTCTCTCGGTTCCAGTTTAGGAAACCCATCCCTAACCGTAGGAGACCTACCCTAATGCGTACCCAACCCACCTAGCTCTATAAAATCACCTTGATTCGGCCGAGTTAGGTCTTTTTGGCCTTTGGAGAACATAGGGTTTTCTGTGGAGAATAGCTAACCTTTGGCGAGCTGAATCCGGCGACTGGAAGGGTTTTCTGGAGATCTACACCAACTGGAGGATAGTCCAATCATCAAGGAAGCGTCTCCAACTCCGAGGATCGAGCTACATCGACAAGAAGGACCGGATCTGAAGCAGTTGGAGCACCCTCTTGGCTTGGCCGAGGAGGGCTTCACCAACAAAGTTTGATCTTCTTGGATTTAATTTGAGGCAAGTAACCTATGGATGTCAACCCTACTCATGTCCCCTTAGGTCCCAGTATTTTTACGAAATTTTTCTCGTGTTCTGGAACCTCCAAATTCCCTTTGCATTGTGTACTGTCTGTGTTGTCTACAGACATGAAGTTGGCGGCCACATGTGTGCCGCCAAGCTCCTGTGTTGGCAGCATCAGACTGTGTCGTTAACACTGTTGGTGGCACACACTGTGTCGCCAAGTTCTTCAAGGTTTTAAAAGAAGTATTGCTTGATCTCTATAATGTGTTTATTGGAATTCCGGATATGTGTGCATACTGTAAAAATGTGTATGTGGTCAGGAGCATCATTAGGTCATATCATGAGGACAAGTTGAATTTCTGTACTTAGTTCTATTTATTAAAAATTTGTAACTGGACAATAAGCATGATTGACCATGATATTTTCTGAAGAATTAGATCTAGTGTATATTAGGGTTTTATAAATTTCCATGTTCGTATGATGACTATTTCCATGTTTTGAAATTGGTAGATACTACTGCCTTACTATGAAATCTGATTAGTGAAATTCTCGAGATATATGCCTAAAATCTGTCTAATTATTAAAATTTGATTTACTGTTCAGAAAAAATCTGGAAAATTGATATGTGATATAACCGTATGCAACATGTAATAAAAACTTTGGTACTGATGTGACAATAGTAGATACTGTTTGTGTTACAACAAGTGAAATTGATTAATGAGCATGTTTAGTTTAATCATGTAAATTTCATTGTTAACAGCATGTTAATATTCTGTTTTGAGTTGTTCATCCCTGTTAACCAGTAAGGTTGAATCCCACAACTTGAATGTGAATGTTATGCAAAGTACATGTGAAAAAGAATTAAGCGTGTTATAGTGCGTAAAACAATGGGATAAATGTGATAACGTAACTAATGTAAAATTGAGTCGAGATTGACACTGCTACCATAGAGGTCTAAGAGCTGTACCATAGAAAAGTCCCTATGGGAGGCTCAACGTTATGAGATACCTAAGGGCATTAGGATGAACCCTAGAGTGGACAAGTACCACTGGATACGGTGGAGAGGGCTTCTCCCGGTCTGCACAGTTACCAAGATTCGCCACTAGCTTTCCCAGGTGGTGGGTATGTGTCAAGTGAAGTGCTATGTGCTATGTGTTATGTGCTATAAGCTATGTGATATGGGTGCGTGCGTCCTCTAGATGGTAGTTAGGACTATGTGTCACGACAACTTAAGTATAAAAGTGTGAATAAAGTGTAAAGTGACATATGAATGTGGCACGTGGTAAGTGCAAATGATATGACATGTGATAAGTGAAAGTGCAAGAGAAAACTATGTAGAAAATGTGTGAATTGATGTGTAAGGGAGAGTAAATGTTAATGAGAGTATAAAGTGCATGTGAAAACCCAAGTAAAAATAAAAATGCATATATTCATGTGTTAATATGTTAAATGTAATATCATGTTTAATATCATGTTATAGTTTTAATAACACCCATGTAGTAGTGTATGTGAATATGTGTATGTAAACATGTGAATTGTGCAATGCGAAGGATGAGCATGTGGAATTATTAAATGAACAAGATAGCATGTGAATAAATGTAAATCCATGTAATTGTGTTTAATTCATGTCAAAACAGCAAGCTAAATGTGTGAAAAAATGATATAATTACATATGAAATTGGTTAGATATCATGCTAGGAGTGTTCATTATCTTGTACATAACTTCATGTTCTAATTGGCAAATTGTGTGATGATGTGGTTAGTGCTTGAATCATGAATCATGTGATATGTTATGTGTAGAAACATGTGTAGGTGTATGTTTATTTTCCATGATTTAAAATGAACATGTGTTAGTTAAAACATGTCTAGGTTGTTTATGTATATTGTAAATTTAAAATGAAGTATGTACCATGAAATTCTTTATTGTTTAAAAGATAGCATATGAGTCCTTATTGTTTAAATAGTTTAGTATGTATGTGATATGTGTAGGTTGTGTCCTTAGATTGCTTGCTGGTCTTTTAGACTCATACTTGCTTCGGCGTACAGGTGAGACAAGTGTCCCCGTACTTAAGGAGGGCACAGTAAGGAGCGACATCGAACACGAGGAGTAGCTATTTGTGGAGCTTACTTGATAGTTGTACTTTTTCTTTCGTAGTGAATAATGTCATTCGTATGGACAATGTGCTAGACAATGTATTTCTTTTGGAAATGTAATAATGTGGACGTTATCATTCTTTCATTTCTATATAGACTGTGGAATGTGTGATGATGATGGAATGAGAATGAGTTATTTCTTTTATTCCCGCTGTACTCAATTGCTATTCATGTACATATCAGCCTATCGTTTAGTGTTGGGTTAATATCCCACTGTAATGATGCTCTTTGTACCGACGTGGATTGGTATAATTGTACCGGTATGAAGAGGGTTGTTTACAGCGGCTAACACGTCCACAGTCCACTTACTTTTAATTGGCAGAAAGTGTGTAGACTTAGTTAGTCGCTCAACAATGACTCATATGGCGTCGAGTCCACCACGAGTCTTGGGTAAACCCATGATGAAGTCCATGCCAATGCTTTCCCACTTCCACTTTGGGATTTCTAAGGGTCTAAGTACACCTGCAGGGCGCCGGTGTTCTGCCTTCACTTGTTGATAAGTGAGACAATGAGCAACATGCTCATCTACCTCTCTTTTCATGTTTGGCCACCAAAATGTTCTTTTCATGTCTTGATACATCTTGGTTGCACCAGAGTGAATAGCGTACTTGGTCTTGTGAGCTTCATCCATCAGCTTTCCTTTTACTTTTTCATTGTCAAGCACACAGGTTCTGCCATGAAATAGTAATCTTCCATCTTCAGAGATGGAGAAGTCTGGTCTGTTTGCTATGGCCGAGCAGTTCTTTAGGGCCATGTTCCAAGGGCCATGGCAGCCAGGGCAGACGGCAGCGGGAGGTCAGCTACCAGTACCTCCCCCAGCAGCACCAGAGCAGCAGGCAGATCTGCAGGTGGAGCTAGCAGTTCAGTAGGCGTCGGGTACTGGGAGTACCCGGGTCGGTAGGAAGAGGACGGCTATCACTGAGGACAGGACCACCCTCTTGGAGAGGTTCTTGCATCTCCGACCACCGACGTTCATCGGCGACTATGACCCAGACAGAGCTGAGAGTTGGATGCACGAGTTGGAGCGTACGTTCGAGACCATGGAGTGCACCGAGGAGGATTAGGTCAGATTGGCAGTGTATCAGCTCAAGGACCAGCCCATGAGTGGTGGAGAGTTCATAGGCAGACACACTTCCCAGGGCAGCGTTTGGATCAAGTTTCTTGGCAGCGGTTCTAGGAGGTCTTCCATGGCGAGTAATTTTCTGATTATGCTCGACGTGAGAGGCGAGATCAGTTTCATGAGTTGGCTCAGGGTAATTTGACGATTGCTCAGTATCACCAGAGGTTCGTCAGGTTGTTGAGGCATGTTCCTCATGTTGCCGGTAGTGAGCAGGCTTGTGCAGAGAGGTTTATTGCAGGACTGAGGCCAGATTTGCGGTGGGGCGTGACCGCTCACATGTGTGCCACTTTGGGAGTGGCAGTGGCTAAGGCCACCGCCTTGGAGAGGGAGACTTGGCAACCCCAACAGTAGCAGCAGGGAGGAGCTTCCTCTAGAACCACATCGTCCAGCGTCCCGCAGGTAGTCGTGGTAGTGCGACTTCTTCTTCTTCGGGTTCAGGCAGTTTGGGCAGTTCCGATTTGCGCTCAAAGTTCAGGCAGATGACCACTTGCGGGGGTGGACGGAGCCGGCCGCAAAAGCACCAGTCGAGGTTTGCAGAGCAGTCGGTCCAGTAGGGAGCCAAGCAAGGTAGGCCAAAGGTGACTTGTTACACTTGTGGTTTGCCAGACCACTTTAGGAGGGATTGCCCGATGGGGAAAGTCCAGCAGTCGCAGCAGCCAGTGCAGTACAGTCAGCAGTCTCTGCAGTACCAGTACCCTCCACAACAGTAGGTACCCCGTCAGCAGCAGCAGGGGCAGTACCTTCAGCAGCCTCAACAGTTTCAACAGCATCAGCAGCCTCAGCAGTTTCAACCGTACCACCAGCAGCAACAGTTTCCACAGCACCAGCAGCCGCCGCTGCAGCAGTAGCCTCAGTAGGCACTGCATCATGGGCGTGGTCGTGGTCGTGTCATGTGATGGCTCTCACCAGGGAGGAGGCCGAGGCGTCAAACCTGGTCGTAGGTACTTTGCCTATCCTTGGTAGAGCTGCTCGTGCTCTGGTTGATCTCGATGCTTCCCTTTATTTTGCTTCCAAGGAGTTTTACGAGTCACTCGTTCGTCACACACCTGAGAGGCAGTGTGATGTGATGGTTGATCTTCCGTTCGGTGATTTCATGCATTCTTTCGGCTACCTTGAGGGTGTCATAGTTGAGGTCTAGGGACACTAGTTGTTGGCCAGGTTGTACGCATTATAGCTTTATGACTTCGACGTCATCCTTGGCATGGACTGGTTGGAGGCTCACTCAGCTGTGGTGGATTGTCAGCGGAAGACCGTGCGGTTTGAGATACCCGGGATGCCCGTTCTTTGCTTCCGAGGTATCTGGTCTACCCGTCGACCTTTTATTTCTTTCTGTAGAGCTTGTCGTTTGATCCGTGATGGTTGTGTAGCATATCTTGCTTCTATTTGTTCTTTGGAGCCTAGCGGGTCGTCGATTTTTGATGTACCTATTGTTTGTGAGTTTTCTGATGTTTTTTTAGAGGATCTATCTGGGTTACTGCCTGAGCGGGAGGTAGAGTTCTCCATTGAGCTCTTGCCTGGTACGATGCCTTTGTCTAAGGCACCCTACCAGATGGCTTCGGCTGAGTTGCATGAGTTGAAGCTCCAGTTGCAGGAGTTGCTTGAGTTAGGTTTCATCCGTTCGAGTCGTTCACCATGGGGAGCCCCAGTGTTGTTCATGAGGAAGAAGGATGGCAGCTTGAGGTTGTGCATTGATTACAGGCAGCTGAACCAGTTAACAGTGAAGAACAAGTATCCTTTGCCTAGGATTGATGATTTGTTTGATCAGTTGCAGTCAGCCAGAGTGTTTTTGAAGATTGACTTGAGATCAGGTTACTACCAGCTAAGGATCAGAGAGTCAGATATTGGCCTGACAGCTTTCCATTCGAGGTACGGTCACTTTGAGTTTGTCGTGATGCCGTTTGGGCTTACGAATGCGCCAAAAGCTTTTATGGATTTGATGCACAGGGTGTTCAGTGAGTACCTAGACAGGTTTGTGGTCATCTTTGTAGATGACATTTTGGTCTACTCGGCTTCCGAGGAGGAGCACAAGGTGCATCTGAGGATCGTGTTGGAGACGTTATGGAGTCACCAACTTTATGCCAAGTTTGACAAGTGTGAATTTTGGCTGAGGGAGGTGCACTTTCTCGGACACGTCGTGATCTCAGGTTCTGGTGTGGCAGTGGACCCTGCCAAGGTTGAGGCAGTGTTGTCCTGGGAGCAGCCCACTTCAGTGTCAGAGGTTCATAGCTTTCTGGGTTTGGTAGGCTATTACAAGATGTTTATCCAGGACTTTTCTAGGATTGCAGAGCTATTGACCAGATTGACCAAACTTGAGACCAGATTTGTTTGGACAGAGGACTGCGAGCAGAGTTTTCAGGAGCTGAAGAGGAGATTGACTTCAGCACTGTAGACATGAGATTTGGCCCATCCCCACGTGGTCTATGGTCCAATAAGGCTTGTTTGACTGCTTGTTGACTTGCCTCGGATCCCAAGTTAATGTCAACATCGATTACCGTTTACTCCAGGTTGACGGCACACCACCTTGACGTCGACTCAGGTTGACGTCCACATAGGTTGAAGTCTGCATGGGTTGGCGGCAACATCGATTGACGTCAACCTGGGTTTACTTGTTCTATGGAACTGCCCGAGATTCTCATCCACTTGCGCCCCTACCTCGGCCATGCAATGCATGGGGCCGTTCCCAATGGGCAAATGGGCCACCTTGACCCAATAAAAGTCCTACTTGGCCCCCTCCCATTGGCCTAGCCTTTCTACTTTGATTGCCACATGTTTAAGTGTGCTTTCTCAACTTGAGCATCCTATGCTCTCTAGCTCCACCCCCACTGCCTATATATGAAGGTCCTCAGCCTTCTAAGCAAGGGGGAGATACTGGACGAGCTAGAGCCTTCATGCTTTGAGAGAAGATAGAGAAAAAGCCATTCCAAGCCTTGAGAGCTTCCACCCTTACTTCCTCTCTGCCTCTCATCATTTGGAGCATCCAGGAGGCTTCACCACGAGATGGAGGAGCCCACAAAGCAGCCACCAACACCTGCAAATGAGGATCATCTCCCTCTTCTCCTTCTCTTTCCCTTCTTTCTTCTTAGCTTTGCATGCTATTCACTCTTTACACACACACACTAAGCACATAGTGCACACTCCTACACACCTAAAAGGGGTTTTCCAAACTAAAAACGGAGGGAAGAAGGGTGGTCATAACACTTGGCCACCCCTCTTCTCAAGCCCGCAACCTGTACGGGGCTCTCCTTTTGGGTCATTTCTCTTCATTTTAGAACATTTACTTCACTTCTTTAGAGTCTTATAGAGTCTTCTTTGTCGCAGGAACACCTCCAACGATACCACGGAGCTTCTTCCTTTTGGCCGGCCGAAGGGGAGAAAGTCGGCGTCCCACCATCGTCCGCTCACGAGGCTACGTCATCGGCGCGATCTGAACACCTCCTTGGGCACAGGTAAGGCCATGGCGATCACATCCCGTTCATTTACTTGTTGGTGTCCTTGTTTTCCTCTCTTTCTCCCCTTGGTGAACTCAGTCAAATGGGAGTCAATGCGAAGTGAGAACAAGGGTCAACCAGCGTCACACATGACAACGCCATGAGGGAGCCCATCCTTCGGGGGGACTCCGGAGTTTCAGGGCGAGCGGAATGTCCATAGCTCTTCTTTGGCGATCACGGTGGGACAACTTCTGCTGCTTCGATTCTCAGCCTGCACACAGGTAGATGGCAAATGATCTTTCCGTCTACCCAGGTAAACGTCCACCTCCTCTGCCGTTTAGTTCTTCTTAGAGTCAACTTCTTGTGCCGTCAACTTCTTGTTAGCGTCCATCGATCCTTCCGTCTACTTGTTTCTGAGGAACTTAACGTCGCTTGTGTTGCCGTTTACTTCACAGAAGCTTGTTTTTGTTTGATTTCCTTTCTGTCTTCTGTTGTTTGCCTTCTCTTTGATTACTGATGGTCCTGAGTCACGAGGTGGGTCTCTCTTCTCATCTGCTCTAGCCTCCCTACACATTTTAGAATAACCCCTTCTTGATTTACAATCTTTTACTCGGGGATTCCCTCTCGGATAAATCGGATTAGCTTCAAGAAGAACTCCATAAGTCCCTAAATTTCGTGGATTCCCTCACGGTACGGGGTAGGAGAACCTTTACCCTCCCAGCTAGTTAGCCCATTCACCTGGCCTTGAGTGAGAGGTGAGAGAATCGGCTTTCACAAGTCAAGTTAACACACAACTTTAATATTTAAAAATTTTGGGACGTTGTTTGACAACATTGTTTGTGTAGAAATCTATATTTCTCCTAATAACAGTGTAGTTAATCGGCCTAATCATCTTAAAATTAGTAGGTTGTGTGCTAATAGACTCTTGGTTGAATTCTGTCAGCATGTCTAACAATCCGGATTTTGAATATGATGATAATGTGAATGATGAATTTGTTAGAATGGTTAATTCTAACATGCAACCCAAAGAGTCAGTTCAATCATCCTCTCAAGCCGATAATGAAGAGGTGAGTTTTGAGGGTCAATCCCACCTATGCCCAAGAAACCCAAGATGACCCTGAACTCTCCCAACTCTTGTCCCGCTATTCGCCCGAGGATATCATTTCCATGCTCTCCAAGCATACGGTTCGGGCAATGACTTCCTCTTCTTCACCTTCTCCTTTCAAGGCCTCTTCATCCAGGCCCACTCCGAGGCCTGTCACCCCATCTCGAGTTCCCATCTCCCCGCTTTCTCACACTACTCCTGCACTAACTCCCATTCCAACTCCTCCCTCTATCTATCCACCCTATGTCCAACCCACACCTCCCACTCAATCTGAATCCATCTCCAAGTCTGAGATGGAGGGTCTTGTTAGGAGACTCTTGGTTGAATCTGTGTCCCTGTCTAAGCCTCATTCCCTTCAAAATTACTGCAAGCTCCCAAATGCATTTTTGCCCCCGGGTTTCAAGGCCCCGAAATATCGCAAGTATGATGGGACCTCCGACCCCCAATTCCATCTCGCCGACTTTCTCATGGATTCCCACCGGTGGCTTTATGATCGGGTCCTCATGGTTCACCTCTTCCAACAATCGTTAGAAGAGGAGGCTTTGAGGTGGTTCACCTCCTTACCTGCATCCGATCTTATTAACTTTGACATTGTCTCCGAACGCTTCATCTCCCACTTCTCTTACATGGCCACCCAAGTCCCCACACTTCCCAACTTGGTGGCGAAAAGGATGAGGCCGAATGAAGACTTTGTCGCTTTTGCCAACCGCTGGAGATCCATGGCTTCGAGGGCCGACCTCCCCATCTCGGAGTCCCAAGCCATCACCATGATAGTCACCAATACCACCCCCTTACTCAAATCCATATTGATGCTTAGTGAGTTTCCCTCCTTTGCACATCTTTACAATCGAGCTAGGGTGGTTCAAAACCAGATCAAGGACTCCTCTCTCCCGCAATTCTTTGAAGGGAAGCTTAAGGGACGTAAGGCTCCCGCGGCACCTACCACTGAGGGGGTGACTGTCAATGAGTCCATCAGTGCCTGCAGCCAGCCATTAAGGCCCCCTAACAAACCCTCCACTTTTACTCCCACCTCCAATCCTCACCAATTCCCATCACATCCTTCCAGGCCCTATTCAGCTGTTTCTCCACCTTCTGGCTACACCCGTCCCAGTCCCAAGAGATCTCACTATCCTACCCTCCCTGAATCCCTCGGGGACATTTTCTTTGCCCTCATGTCTTGCAATGCCATCCAACTTCTGCCACAGAAGGAGGGTGTACATCCTAGGGCCGACACGTCCAAGTATTGTCCTTATCATAGGGCCCCCGGTCATGAAATCCACTATTGTTTCACCTTCCGTGACTGGGTATATGACATGAATGACCAGGGTAGGATCAATTAGGACAATGTCAAGGTCGCCATTACTAAGTCTAGGTTCACAAGAAGGGATTTGGGTATAGTTCAAAACCCTCTCCCCAACCACCAAAATAACAACCTGTCCACCTCCAAGTCCCAGGAGAAGGTCAACACCATGACACATCTAGGACCTCGGGTTGTGAGAAGGGAACAACAGTGGGGGGTAGAAGATTTCGAGGAGTGGTACCTATGGCCCTCAGTAGAGTTCCAGGAACCCTCCACCACTGTCGATGCTATCCTGGATGAGCGGCCCTTAGTGCTCATCAGACCCGCTCGCCAGGATACCCAGTCTATTCCCAGCCCCTCCACCTATGAGTCACTCACCTATGGTTCCTAACTCCTCCAACTCATTCTCCCTAGGTCTCAGGAGAACATTCATGTCACCCTCCAGAGCCGCATTGTTCCCCACTCCCACGGCCATTGCAAGACGAGGAAGATAGTGGACCTCCACCACTTGCTGGCACCGAATATGATATTCTTCAGCACTTGGACACTGCAAGGGTACCCATCTTAGAATTGATTCAGAAGTCACCATCACATCAGTCTACTCTCCTCCAATTCCTCCAAAAGATCATGGTCAATGATGACCTTCCTGCTAGTGGGGTGACCAACGCTATTCTTTCCCTCACCCAAGGACCCTCCATCTCCTTCTCGGACAAAAATCTTGCAGCCTCCGAGTGTCGTTCACTTCCTCTCTGTCTAACCATCACCCTCAACGGGGTTTCGGTGGATTCCACTATTATCAACACAGGGGCATCCATCAATGTATGTCCAATGAAGACCCTTAAACAGTTGGGTTTAGGGGAAGATAATCTGGAGAAAATCTGCTCCACCATTGCTGCCTATGACAATTCCAAGAGGGTGTCAAAGGAAAAATTGCTCTTCTACTGGAAATAGGACTGGTTACTATGTCTTCGGAGTTCCTAGTCTTAGATGTCGATCCAGCCTATAAGGCTATTCTCGATCGTCCTTGGTTAGAGCAAACTCTAGGGATCCCTTCCACCGCCCACCAATGCTTCAAGTTTCCATTTAATGGGCGGGTCATTAAAATCAAGAGCATACCTATTGTGGAAACCCTCAACTCCATCACATCGAAGCAGATCCGCACCTATTCATTCCAGATAAGGGGAAGAAGCCCATCATGTCCATCATCGATTTACCATCTCCCCTTGATTTGAACCAACCTCCCTTCGTCGATGAAGAGTTTGAGACTGTCACATGTCCTCAAGGGAAAGGTTGGGAGGTGATGGCGAAGATCGGTTATATCCATGGCCGAGGGTTGGGTAGAGACAGGCAGGGTCCTGTTAGTAGTGTCCAAGTGAAGAGGTTGTTAGCTAGGGCTGATCTAGGATTTCATCCTGACCTTATTCATCCGGATCCATTCATACCCTAAACACCTCTTACCTGGACTCTGAAAGAACATTTCATCCAGGGACCCATCCAACTGGGAACAAGGGAGCCTGTCGTAGAGGAATTTTCCGACTCAGAGAGCGAGGAAGAAGAGGAAGCTGTTGAACTTGAGGAGGTCTGTGAAGACTTCGACCTTCTCTCACTCTTTGGTTCTGACCTCCCATCTCCACCTCCATCCCCATCTCCTTCATCTTCTCCCTCAGCTGAAGTGTGCTCGGCACACGAGTTTCCTTCTTCAACCACTTTCCTCCCCCTTTTTTCCCAACCTATCCTTCCTTCATTACTCACCTGGCCAATCAAGGCAACATCGAGTCAATAGCTCATGGTTCTAAACTCCAATTCTCACCCATCTAGGGGCACTTCTCCTGTACATAGTCTTGTACATAGTAGTTTAGATTCAGGTTTAAGATAAAGTCTAGGGTCAGGTCTAGGTTTAGGAGAGTCTGGTCCCTCTCATCCATGCATTCACAAGGAGAAGGGTAGGCAAGTCCCTGCCCGATATGTTTGGCCTTGGCTGAGAGATGTGTTAAGTTAAGTTAAGTCCCAGAGTTTCTTGAGGAACCTACTCTTGTAGAAACGGATTTTGTAGAAGGTGATTCAGTAGATGATGGTTTAGGAGTATATCTGCTAGATTTTGAAGAAAAAGATGAGCCGGGAGATCTTGGGTCGGAAGAAGAGGACCCAGTGAGCTCCTATGTGGATGGCACGAAGAGGTTTGATAAGCCAACCATGGCTTCGGATGAGCCAACCAAAGAGATCAACCTTGGCATCGAAGAATCCCCGAAGGTAGTTTTGATTAGTGCCACTTGAGCGTAGAAGAAGAAGAAACTATCGTGGCTATCCTTAAAGAATTTTCCGATGGTTTTGCCTAGTCCTACGAGGATATGCCGGGGCTTGACACTTCTTTGGTTGAGCACCGTTTGGTCTTAAAAGCCGATGCAAAAGCCGTCAAACAAAAGCTAAGGAGGCTACACCCCAAGCTTGCGCTTAAGATCAAAGAGGAGGTTGATAAGTTGCACAAAGCTAAGTTCATTTGGGGTGTGCTTTATCCGCAGTGTGTAGCTAGCATCGTCCCTGTGATGAAGAAGAACGATAAGGTTAGGATCTGCATAGATTTCCGTGACCTTAATCGTGCTTGCTCTAAGGACGATTTTCCTCTCCCTCACATAGATGTCCTAGTGGACAATACTGCCGGCTTTGAGATGTTGTCATTTATGGATGGTTTCTTGGGTATAACCAGATCTGTCTGGCGGAGGAAGACCAGGAGAAAACTTCTTTCACCACGCCTTGGGGGACCTATTGTTATGTCGTGATGCCCTTCGGATTGAAGAATGTGTGAGCAACTTATCAAAGGGCAATGATGGCAATCTTTCACGACATGATGCATGTGCACATGGAGGTCTATGTTGATGATGTCTTGGTTAAATCTAGAACTCGACATGGCCATGCTGAAGTCCTCCGGGCAGTCCTCCACCAGTCTAGAGAACATAAACTTAAGATGAACCCTAAGAAGTGTGTTTTCAGAGTATCCTCAAGAAAGTTGCTTGGGTTCATAGTTAGCAAGAGGGGAATTGATATTGATCCCAACAAGGCCAAAGCAATAATCGACATGCCTCCTCCTAGGAATATCAAAGAAGTTAGAGGGTTGATTGGTAGACTTCAGTTTATTAGGAGATTCATTTCTCAACATTCAATCTGTTGCTAGCCCTTCTATGAGATGCTTAGAGGAGAGGCTAAATTTGATTGGAACAATAGGTGTCAAAGGCCTTTGAAGAATTGAAGAGTTATCTTTTCAATCCCCCTGTTCTTGCTCCTCCGGTCCTGGGTCGGCCTTTATTGATCTACGTGTCAACCACTGAAGATTCCACTGGAGCTGTCTTGGACCAATATGATGACGAGAAGAAGGAGAGAGCGGTGTATTACCTATCCAAGTTGTTCAATGAAGCTGAGAAAAGGTACACTACCATGGAAAGAACATGTGCGGCCGTCGTCTGCGTTGCCGAGAAATTGAAGCATTATTTCCTAGCTCATGAAGTGAAGCTTGTGGCGCGAATGGACCCAATTCGGTACTTGTTGGAGAAGCCCGTTCTGACTGAACATTTGATGAGGTGGCAAAGTTTCCTTAATCAGTTTGACATCACCTACGTGAATCAGAAGTCAATCAAGGGGCATGCCATTGCCAAGCATTTGGCCCACCACCCATTACCTTCATGTTCTCCCGTTGATGAGAGCTTTCAGGATGAAGTGTTAGGAGCCATTATTGATGGTGAACCTTCATGGATACTTTATTTCGACGGAGCCTTCAATTCTAAAGGGAGTGGAATAGGGTAGTCCTCCTCTCACCGGAAGGGATAGTGATTCCGCACGCCTACCAACTAACCTTCCCTGCCACGAACAATGTGGCCGAATATGAGGCAATCCTAGTTGGGCTGAAAATGGCATTGTTGCTCAGAGTTAAGGAGTTAAGGATAATTGGAGATTTACAATTGATACTCTGGCAGTCTCAAGTACCAGACCCAGGATCCCAAGTTGAAACCATACCAGGACTTGGTAGGAAGAGTAATCCAACAGTTTAGGAAGCTCACTCTAGTTCACACTCCTAGGGCTCAAAACATTCTAGCAGATTCACTCACTTCCCTAGCTTCTTCTCTCCCTATCCCACTAGGGAGATCCTCTGAAACCATCTCCGTCCAAAGATTGAAAATCCCTTCTCATGCTGATCCATGGTTCTCTCAACTCAAGTCTTCCTCTCTTCGAGTCCATGCACTTTCAAAAGAGCCAGAAATTGATCTCGATGATGGCCATCCTTGGTACTTTGACATTGAAAACTATCTCAAAGATGGATTATTCCCTAATTATGCCACTTCTTCTAATAGACAGTGTCACATCCTGTCATTTGATATTTCCATAAATGTCGAGACGCGACTGAATTGGAAATCGAGAACAAGTTTAAAAATTTTCGAGCAGGAATTGCTCAGGGTCATGACTTAAAATAAAAATATAGATTTAACAGTCGTTCCTCAAAGTTGAGGTATTTACATGATTCTCAAACCGTAATTCAAAGGTCAGACATGACAAATGTTGATCTCTCAGCACACAATTTCTGTTGCCCAGCCTTCTAGAACTGATGTATATATACCTAGAAAAAGAGTAGGTATGAGCAGTCTTACCCAGTAGGATTTATCCACTAATAACAAAGAAATAGATATTGGAATCAAGGAAAATTTGCTGCACACGAGGATAACAATTAACAGTGTTCAAGAAAGGGAAGAATAATGCAAATCAAGATGTACAATAGTAAACCATGCAAGATTAAATTGATACATTAATGAACTGAATCAAAACAACGAGTGTCAGGCACATAATGACGTGCCATCATTATCAATGTGTAATCACGATCTAGCAGTCCACTGAACACGTACTGACAGTAAGTGCAACCCAGTTAAGTCATGATGATGGGAAACAAAACATATAATTGAATTTTCCTCAATCAAGCAGTAGGTAGTGTCTGATGTTTGAGACACTCAGTATTCCATTCTCGGCAGGACATTTCCAACTCATGTCCGATTCAGTGGTCGAGTTCGATGTTCCTCCCAAGGACTTGGACTTGCCCCAATAAGCATCGTGATCCAGTAGAGTTCGAAGACCCGAACAATAAGTACACATTCATTATTGTTATGTTCCCAGACAGTTATGCAGCACTTTGGAGTTTCAAGGATAAGGCACATGTAAAAAACTGTATAAGAATCTTAAAATAGTTGGAATGATTGGAATTTCAAGGGATAACAAAGTTATGCAATATGAGACATTTTGAAACATTTGAAATGTAGAGGCAATCGATGTTTAAGTATAATAGTAATCGATGTTTGAATGTAATTCATGTATGTAATCGATGTTTGAACATAGTCGATGTTTGAGAGAAATGAAATCGGTGTTGAACCGAAGTCGATGTTTGAATGGAGTCGATGTTTAAGTGAAATCGATATTCTAAATGAAATCGATGTTGAACCGAAGTCGATGTTTAAATAGAGTCGATGTTTAAACAGAATTGATGTTCTAAATGAAACCGATGTTGAACCAAAGTCGATGTTTAAATAGAGTCGATGTTTAAGCAGAATCGATGTTCTAAATGAAATTGATGTTGAACCAAAGTTGATGTTTAAATAGAGCCGATGTTTAAGTAGAATCGATGTTCTAAATGAAATCGATGTTGAACCGAAGTCGATGTTTAAATAGAGTCGATGTTTAAGCAGAATCAATGTTTTAAATGAAATCGATGTTGAACCGAAGTAGATGTTTAAATAGAGTTGATGTTTAAGCAGAATCGATGTTCTAAATGAAATCGATGTTTTAAAGGAAATCGATGTGTTTGTATAGTAATCGATGTGGACTTTAAAAATAGTAATCGATGTGGCCTTTAGTCAGTAATCGATATGCATTAGCTTTTCAGTGCAAATCATGAAACGATAGTGCCATAGATTCAAATGGGTGGGGGGGTACTTCCTTATTTACATGTAATATCTTAAGTAAATGAAACATCAAATTATAACATTTACTTAAATGATATGGAGTGTAAATAAGGTAAGAGTTTGCAGTCTCGCAGAGTTTCTGCTGGCACTTTTGGAAGAAACAGTCCTAACAGAAAAACACCAAGTCGGTCGATCAATTTCGATAAAAACCAGAATCACAGATACTCAAATCATACGATCCAATTATGCTTTGAATAGAAGTGAATAATCAAGATGGATAGAGAGGAACCTACTTTAGAGTTGGGCTTGCTCCCTAAGCTCCTCATCTCACTTCTTCCTCTTTGCAATTTCTTCCTATCTTCTCCCTTCATCTTTCCTTTCTTCTTTGCCTTTGCACCCTCTGTCCCTCTTACTTCCTTCACCCCCTTCTCTCTTTTCTTTCTAGGACAATGGTGATGGTAATGGTGGTTTGAAGAAGAAGTGGTGAAGAAGAAGTGTTGGTGTTCTGTGGAGGAAGGAAAGAGAAGTGGAAGAAGAAGCGGCAGTAGTGGAGAAGAGAGGAAGTAGCAGCAGCAGACAAAGCAGCAGCAGCAGACAAAGCAGTAGCAGCAGTAGTGGGCGATGGTCCGGATAAGGATTACTGGGGGGGTTTATATGTAGAGTTTATCTTCAAAGGGGAAAAGGCGTGCGTGAAATCGTGGGCGATGGGGATGAAATCGCTGGGGAGATTTCACCGGACTTAGACACATAGGTGGGGTGGAGTTTATCTAAAGGGGTGTACGAACTCCGCGAACGGTGGAGATGAAATCTCTAGTGGGATTTAACCCTGGTTCACACGTAACACTGTTGTTACGTAACAATGGTTACAAAGGATGAACAGTAACCCTCCCCACGTAATCATTGGTCATTAACATATATGTATATATATATATATACAAATCCCTTTTTTTATTTTGTTTAACCTTTTTGTATAACAAAATATTATTTATTTAGGTTGCCCATTTATGCAACTAAAGTGGGCTCATCTCTAATGATTATTTTAGAATAGGCAGAGTGCGTTATAATTTAAACTAATCAAAACATCAACATGTATTATACACAAATGGCCAATTATTTTTATAAATAAAAATCGAGGTGTTACAACCACGAAGTGCGAGTGATGATGAGGAGCAATCCTTATCACCTTCCTTCCATCCACCTTCCGCCACAGCTCATCAAAGGATAAGGATCACCCAATTAGAGACGAGGCCTTCCCAGCTTAGCCCCCAAGTTTCTTACGTAAGGGAGCTTACGTAATACCATTACGTAATTCCATTTAATTAGTTTGGGTTGATAATTTCCTATCTAGATGATGTTCAATTGAGATGAAATTTTAGTCATAAGCTTATTAAGAGGTGATACAAATTATAGTGATTTTAGTTTAATTTTTTGGGTTAGTTTTCCGTTGGGTGGGAATTGTTCCAAAAATCATTATGTCGGCTTAATCTGGGTATTTGTGCATCAATAAATTAAGATATTTATATTTTCGAGATCAGTACATTTTTTGGTAATTATGGTGTTGTTAGATTTTACTTTTGTTAACGAATTCCGATGACGCCCTGTCTGGGTGCGCACATCTGTAGACAGTACCGGAATCACCTAAATTATATGAAAAAGTTTTTAGATTCAACTACAATCATGTTCTTGTATCTTTTATGGTAATCAATATCTTTTATAATGTTCAATATGTTATTATTATTTAATTCTGGGTGTTATAGACGGGTCATTCGTCGCGTCTCTAAACGTTATAAGATCATAGGTGGCATTCTCCATAAGAAATCCCTCAGTGGGGTCTATCTCTGTTGCCTTGATGAGATAGAATCTCAAAGCATTGTTGAAGCCGCTCACTCTAGTGAATGTGGTGGCCATGTCAATGGTAGAGCAATTGCCCAAAAGTTGCTAAAACACTATTACTGGCATACCATGGAAGAAGATTGCACTCACTTTGTTCGTCACTGTGCTAAATGCCAACTACATGCTGACAAAATCCATGCTCCTTCCTCCTCTCTTCACCCTCTCATTGCTCCATGGCCTTTCGCCATGTGGGCATTCGATGTGGTCGGTCCACTTGAGGATAGAACTGGAGAAATTCGTAAGAAGTCCTTCATTCTGACCACCACTGAGTACTTCACGAAGTGGGCTGAAGAAGAAGCATTCATAGAGTTCAAAGTTTCAACGGTCGTTAAGTTCATAAGCACAACATTCTTGCAAAATTTGGCGTGCCTCGGGACATCGTCACCAACAATGGACCACAATTCACTTCACAGGAGCTTCGCGACATGTGTGGTAAATATGGTATTAACTTGCATCATTCATCTCCATATTATCCACAAGGTAATGGACAAGCAGAAGCTACCAATAAAACTCTCATCAAAATCATAAAGAAAACTTGCAGATTCACAATAACGCTGATTGGCCAGACCGCTTAGTTGAGGCTCTGTGGGCTTACCGCACCTCGGTCCGAACTCCTAAGGGGCAAACCCCCTATGCTTTAACATACGGATCAGATGTGATACTCCCATATGAGATCTTCGTCCCTTCACTAAGAGTTCAATTGGATTCCGAACTTGACCCCGGTCAACGTCGGGAGGCTTTATTAGTGCAGCTTGAACTCTTAGACGAAAGGCGAATGATAGCGGCAGACCATGCACAGGTTTATCGTCAAAGAATTGCACATTTTTATGCCAAAAAAGTCCTTGAGAGAAAATTTTAAGTGGATGAAATGGTCCTAAAACGCAAAGTCATTAAGGCACTAGGTCCCAGGAGTAAATTGCAAGAGAATTGGGAAGGTCCGTTCGTTGTCAAAGAGGTATACTCAGGGAACGCTTACAGGTTAGTGGACGCCGAGGGAGTTGAGTTGTCACATCTGTGGAATGCAGTCTACCTCAAGAAGTTCTACCCTTAGTTGGTCAGTCAGTCAGTCAGTCAGCCGTTCATCACTTGTCAATGTCATGGGTTTGGGACTCTGCTTTTTCGCTTGGCCACTAGTAAGGTAGGGTCTCTTCACACACCACACAATGTTGGAGTTTTGACCATTAGCTGGAAAATCATAAGTACACTTGGATGTGTCTAATTTGGTCAATGTAACCCTTTTATCTTCTCACTCGGTCAAGTTTGGAAAATGGACAAACTACAAGTAGGGGACCACCCACTCTCACCTGAAAGACAAAGTCATAATAAACAGGGGCAATAAAAGAAATGCAAACGCAAAGGCAAAATATCAAACCAAGCTTGAATGGCAAGGAAAAGCCAAAAGGTCAAAAAAGGGTAGCAAAAAGTACGTACCCAGAAAAAGGCTGACCAAATCAAGGAGATAGCAAATAGTACGTACCTCCACCAAGGAATCAAAATGAAAAGTACCCCTGAAAATAATTGAAAACTAAGTCTTTCAGTGTGAGATGTTGGTTTGGGAACAAAAAGTGGTTTGGACCGAATCCTCACATGACTTCCTATTTACTTCTTTCAATTTATCCCTCCATGGTGGAAAATATCAAGAAGGACTCCAATGTCAATGATATCATGCACAATCCCCCTTGCTTATGGCCTCTATGATTAGATGGATTATGAAGACCCTATACCTTGACTTGTGATGATTTGTGTCTTAGAGTCAAATGATGAAAAATCAAAAAAAAAATAGAAACAAAAAGTCTCTTGATGTGTACATACTTTCGTTGATAAGTTCCACTATTGTACATATTTCCCCTCTCATTGTAAATAAAAAAAAATAGAAAATCAAAATCCAAAAAAATAGTTGTATCATGTACATTTACTAACATATTTCCCTATTTCCTTATAAAAAAATGCATGTACATATTTCCCTTTGTATTTTATTTGTATTCCTATCTTTAATTAGATTTAGCCCCTTGACCAGATCTCAAGAAAGGTATATCTTTTAGGCAAGGGGCTAAAAATAGATCTACACTAACTTTTTTCCTTTAAGTGTTGTGGATGCAGGAACAGATATCGACAAACCATTCAAACACACATTGGATGAACAAAATGCAAAAGTCCACTATAAATGATCAAGTTCTGTACATAGCATGACAGGGGCATACCCCTGGTGGTACATCTGGAGCCTCGGTCACTCCTCTCTCCTCTCCCTCTCGCTAGGCCTCTGCCTACGCGAGCTGCTCACCTCCTCCTCCTCCTCTCTCTCACAGTCGGTATGGGAGAGGCGGTCTTGTCGCCGTCAACGCCTCTGGTCGTGGTCCTCCTCCTTGCCCCACTGATGAGTCTCCCAAGGATGGGAGATCGTCAAGGGACCCGAAGACTGACCCCGTCCTCGCTGGCATCTCTGGCTAGGCCTGTCGCTGCTGCTCTCGGCGCTTCTTCAGCACCCGATTCTTCAAAAACTCTAAATCCGCGATGGCCTGGTGTCACGCCCCGATATTTAGCAGCGGAATAAATACCGGGGGACGTGATCGATACAAACAGACGTATCACAGTTGAGTAACGCAGAGTAACAATTACACATAACCACACATTTCAGATCATAATAACATCATCAAAGGTACTCTTTATTCCATTTCAATCCACTAGTTGCAACCTTACATAAGAAAGAACTCACTGAAAAGAGTTCATTATTCAAATGAAATGTTTCTCTAATACATCGACTACTCATATGTCTATTTCTAAACTGTCAACTATTCATATGACGGGTGCTCATCACTCTTGCCCTGCCCCATCCGACTCCTCTGGTTCCTCATCACTACCTGAAAGGGCAGGATGATAGGGGTGAGCGACTAGCTCAGTAGGATTTACATCTCAATATTGTGCGGGCACTAATATACATGATTAACATTTTAGATAGGCAGATATGCACATGAATATGATGACAATGCATGCAATACTAACAGAGTGAATAGCAGAGTAGAACGAATATCATATCAGATCAAATGTCGAGTTTCATATACAATGGACAGATATTTCAAGAATAGAATCATATCAAAAGAGATTGGCCATATTCAGACAGATATCATGCGTTCACATGATCAGACGTATCATATCAAGCATATCATAGCAGATCAAATCAGACTTATCATATCAAACAAAGGCACATTCACACAAATCTTGCATATCGTATCAGTGCCATGCCACGCACCACAAGTTCATACTCCCGCGATTAATAAGTACGTTGGGGTGCTCCTCCCCAGGACCAGACAGGGCCCTTATTGCACAGGCATTAGTCAAATTGGACCGAAGTCCCACGTTGTGCCGAACAAACATATTCATATTATGGCCACAGAGTTTCAATGGCAAGCTCATAGTAAAAAGGAACATGATCATTCATAGAGTCAAGGTATGACAAATAGCTCAAGAGAACAAGGCAGGATAACGACGTATCTTATGTTTCATAATTCATTAATGTCTTGACATGAGGATGTTTCTAAAGACAGATCATATGCAGAACATGTGCTCTCAATTTCCCCAAGAAGGGTGTGCATATTCGTGCAAATATGTAAGTGACGAGTTACAGATTTTTCCTATCATGTATGCAATTGACAAATGATTATTTGAACATCGGAAAACATGAAACTATTGAAACTCATATGCAAATTATGACATTAACACCACTAACAAGTCCATACTAACATGTATTCATCCCCACATTCATATCATATTCTTATCTTATCAATTGACAATAAGCAAGATCACAAGATAACCCAATGGACATAAGATCAATCACAATTTCACATTAGAATCGTATTCATATCATTACTATTTTTCAATGTGTTGATTTATTTTAGGTCCATGCACACTATATAACATCATGCACATGCTAGTAGACATCATGCAATGATCAGACCCAAAATATACAATTTTTTGTAAAGGTAGTGTCGACACACCTCTTGCTGGTGTCGAAACAATGCTTCAAAACAAAGTAAAATAATGCAGAACTAGTCAAGTAGTGTCGACACTAGATCAAGTAGTGTCGACACAATGCTTCAAATACAAGGCAAAAAGTCAAGTAGTGTCGACACTAGTTCAGGTAGTGTCGACACTAGAGACAGCTCCCAGAACAACCTTCTGGCCAATCTGGGACAGTGTGTCGACACTAGCTCAAGTAGTGTCGACACTAGAGGCCTTCCCAGAACACCTTTTGGGCTGTTTTGGGACAGTGTGTCAACACTAGCTCCAGTAGTGTCGACACTAGTGCCCTTTCAGAACAAAACTTATAGGTCATGTGGAACCCGAAAACACATTTCATGTAGTGGTTTACTTCCCTGCTTATAACTCTCTAACGAGTGACATTTAGACAAAAACGTTCAACACAAAAGATGACGAAAACAACTAGTAGAAGAACTTTTATGTTGGGGTTTGATTAAATTCGGTCTCGAATCCCGAGAAACATATGAAGAACAAAAAGACAAGTGTAGCCCGAAATCGCAGTATCATGCAGAGACTCTCTTACCATGCTCATAACTCTCTAACGCAAGACTTTTGGATAAAACGTCCAACATAAAAGATGATCGTGACTTCAAGTATAAGAACTTTCATGAAGGAAGTTTAGTCTAATTCGATCTCTAATCGCGTGCATAAAAAGAAGAACGGGAAAGCTCTAACTCGGCACGACTTAGGGAAAACGACCAATACTCCATGCATACTCCATGAAAATTGGGCAAATCAAGTGCAAATGAACATAGAATCGATGCTCTACATGATGGTATATGTTTTCTTTAATTTTGGCCCGAGAACACCTATCTTATGAAGATCTAAGACCAGTCGACGTTCTGGACGCAGCAGAGGATGAAGGGGGATGAAGCTCCGGGTTCCCAGCCTTTCTCCTTCTCCTCTGAAGCTCTAGCCTACCTCCAAACGACCCCAACTCGTTGTTAAACCTTCCCCAAGAGTTTAAGGACGAGTTCTTATAGATTTAGGTTGTATTACAAGTCCTAACGAGACTAGGAAAGGGGCTACGAGTTCTGTTTCCCACTTTCCACAAAATCTGTGATTCTTTCACCCAAAAGAGGTAGCAAAGGTTTAGGAAACCACCAATTGGGGTTGGGTTCGGTTTTGGCTTACCTTGCATGACTAATTACCTTAATTTTAACCCTAATTTGTCCTCTCCAATTATGGCATAATTACATACACGAATTTCTAGGTAATTTTTTGTCCTAGTTTTCATCCTTGGGTCAAATGTGCTCCATTGGCCCAAATCTTGTGAATGGATCATTAATACATGGTGTTGGAAGTCTCTCCAATCTGTTTTATTTAATTTATCCCCCTTTATTTCTAAAATTTTTAAATCACTAATTTTCGGGGTGTTACACCTGGGCTCAGGCCCTCTCCGCCTAGCCCTCCCGCTCCCTCGCCTCGAGCAGGCGATCCTCCATCCTCACTAGGTCTAGACGCAGACTCTCCATCTGCGCCTGGAGGGTCGCCCCCACTCCCTGCCACTGCACATAAATGAGGAAATATGTCAGTTTAAGTCAATACATGTACAGAAGGGTAGTGACTCAGTTTCTTACCTCCGCCTCCAGCTCTTGGATCCTCGCCTCTGCCCGGTCCAGGGCCTCTCGTAACTGGACCACCAGGTCCCCGTTGGGAGGCTGTACGGACGAGCTTGCTTCCGTGTCTCGGCTCGCCGCACCTGCGCTAGCTCCTCCCTCTGCAATCACATAGATTGGTCAGTCCACAAATCAAATCATAATCATTCACAAGGGTAAGGTGAGTTGTCACTTACCAGAGACCGCATCTCGGCATGGAGTCTCTCCACCTCTATCGCCTGCTCCACCAATCGCCCCTCTAGGAGCCTCACAGCCTCAGACTCGGACATCTATCATCCACACTTACACGTCATAATCAATTAATCAGGTGTCAAGAATTTAGGGTAGGAGTTCTGTAAGGCCCTCGAATTTTGTTGCATTATTGTAATTGCATGTAAATAATTCATGTTGTGTATGTACGTATGTAAATATCTACGTAAGTACTAGTTAGTATACTATTGCATGCATGTGTATAAACTAGATGTAAATAGTGTATGAATGATATGTTGATAGTGTGTACATGATAATACATATGTATGACATATATAGGTATAAGATGTGCATGGTTTATGCATGTTTTGGAGTTCTGACCGAAGGCCAGATTGGCGGCAATATCCATGGACGCTTGGGTTGAGTAGGCGTCAATCCAATGGACGCCAACACTAATTTCAGCGTCCAGCGATGTGGACCCCAAATTCTCTGACCTGCATGCGTTGCAGAGCCCAGAATTTCCGGAAGCAAGCCACCCCAACCATTGGGGAGCTGTCCCCAACGGTCTGAAAGGCTATCTTGTCACCCCTGCGTGACAAGAGAACCCCTCTGCTTTAAAACCAACTCCCCTTGCACCAAAAAACCTCTCTTGACTCTTTGCAAAGAGGAGAGAAAACCCTAATTCAGAGCTGTGCAAAGACTGAGCTTTGGAGGCTTCAATCCGGCGATCCAAGGCTTCATCCGGCGTTCTTTTGCAACTGGAGGCTAGAGGGAACCAAGGAGAAGGCTTCCCCACCACCGGCTTAGCACCTGCATCGACCTAGAACCCGGAGGAGAGCTCTTTTGGAGGCTTCTTGGGACAGCTCAAGGAGAGCTTCACCGAGCCCTAGATCCGTTTGGTGCATTTTCTAGAGGCAAGTACCCTACCCATAACGTCCCTGCATGTGTCTAGGTTGGTTTTATGAATTTTATGTATTTTCCCTCGTGTCCTAGACCCCCAAATTCACCCCATCTTTGGAGCTCGGGTCTATGTTCTGCACAGACCTGACATTACGGCAATATCCCTGGCCGCTAAGATCATGCTTAGCGTTCAGCGATTATGCCGTTGACATTGAATTAGCGGCCAGAGACCACCGCCAAGTTCATCTGAGCATAACAGCAAGCTGTTCGGCCCTTCTATATGATTAATTTCGACGTGTTTTGCGTTGAGGATATAATGTAACTCTTATATACTATGTACACTAGTTAATGTGATGAATGGGAGAATGAATGTACATCTATTTTGTGGGTGGTTGAGTTTAGTTGTTTATCTAATGTGTATGTGAAAAGAATGGCCATGTGTATTCACCATGATCCTCATGATCAGTGGCAAAGTTTTGTTGCCCAAATTTGTTAGACCATGTATGCATGTTACTATCTGTGCCCTGAGTTTCTGACATTTTTTCCCATGCTTGTATGATTATTTAAAAATTCTGTTTTGGGAAAATAGAAATCATGTGTAGGTCATGTTATATTCCAGTAAATTGTGAGTTACTCGATAAATTCGGGAACAAATTCTGTGACCCTGTGCATGCTAGGGTGCAGACAGTGAGCTGTTAAAATTTGTGAATTTGTTTAACTCCATGTTCAATCGCATTATGAATATTAGTGTGGAATGGATGGTTAATTTTCTGAAATTTCATTTTGAGTTAGAAAAATCTGAAATTTTGCATGTGGGATCCTAACCCGAAATTAGCCTGTGGTTAAAATTTCAGGTCATTTGGACCAGTATATGATGCAATATGAATTTTTCCATGTAAAAATGTGAAACTAATGCATGCCTTTGTAAAATGATTTGATTTTGTATAAAGCAACCTGATTAGTGAAATTTCATGAGTGCTAAATTTCTATAATTGTAGTGCCATGTTAGGAAAAACAGAGAAATGTGCATGTGAGTGGAAAGTGAATGAAATGAGAGTGGCATGTGTAAACATAAGTGTTAAAATCGGTAAAATGTATAATGTGTAACTTGTGCCAAATGTGACACTACTTCCGCAGAGGGCAGTGGAACCATATCAGGGAAAAGTCCCCCTGAGAAGGTTCAATGTGTAGTGACCCTAAGGGCATTAGGGGGAAATCCTGGAGGTGGACAAGTACCACTGGTTAGGGTGGAGACTTGTTCTCCCGGTCTGCGCAGTCCAAGAGTCGCCATTGTATTGCCTAGATGGCTTCTATGTGATGTATGTGATGTGTTGTGTCCTTCTTTGGTGGTTTGGACTATGTGTCACGGCACTAAATGTGAATGTGTAAATGTGTATGTGTTCATGTGAAAAATGTGGATGTGACAATGTGTAAAAGTGTATGTGCAAAGTGTGAAATAGGCGAATTTGGAAATTGTGTAAAAATGTGAAATCAAAATGTGAGGATGTGAGTTGTAATCCATGTTATGACAATCTGAAATCATGCTTAAACAGTAGCTTTACCATGTTATGATCATGTTCATGTATGCAAAATGCCTAGAATCCATGCTAGGAATAATTGTTAAGCATATAGAAACAACCTCCATCCTTGGTTGTTCACATGTTGTGATTTAATCATTGTTGTAGCTTTCATGTGTTAGATTTCAGTTGCTAAAGCATGAAAAACCAGCAAGCTTAAAGCATGTAAAATGGTTACGTATATGCGTAAGAATGTGTAGATTCCATGTTAGGTATGTTTCCTTTCATGCATGCTCGGAAATTTATGTTAATAACTTTCATGTCTTAGTTGGTTGAAGGTGGATTTCTATGTGAGAAATGAATAGAAAGCATGTGATAGGAAGTTTTATTGTGGGAAAATCTGAAAGCATAGTCCATGTGTTTAAATTGTAGATTCACTGTGATAGGTTGTTAAATTAAATGTCAAGCATGCTACATGTTGTGTCTTGTGAACGTGAGTGTAGAACCTACTATGATATGTGCATGTACGGCATGTGTAGAGTTACTTGCGGAGTCTTTTAGACTCACTACTTGCTTCGGCGTACAGGTGTAGTTGGTGACGAGACACTTGTGGAGGAGACGTTGGAGACCGACTCCGAGCGCGGAGATTAGAGTCTTGGAGTACTAGCGACATTTTGTGACTTTCATAGTATGTAAATTGAACATTGTACTAGCATTATCATGGAAGAATGTATAAGTATGGACATCTATGTATTTGATTTTCAGCAAATTAAATTATGTGGACTTTTAGTTCTTAAATGCTATTGAATCATGTATGTTAAATGTGGATGATGAATGAAATGAAGACAGTGGTTCTTTTACTTCCGCTACTCTGTTCTTATATTCACGTGTATCTCAGCTGAATGTTATTGTTGGGTAAATGTCCCACTGTGGCAACGCTCGCTATACCGACGTGGGTTGGTATAACCGTATCGGTATGATGAGGGTCGCTACAAGTTCACTCACCGCGCGCTGGTCCAGTAGGAGTCGCCCAGCATAGCGTACCCAGTAGTTTGCTAAGTACGCTATGTTGTCCTGGAGGTTGGTGCGCTGCAGGACCTACTCCCCTCCGCCCCTCCAGTAGGCGACGGTGCTGCCTTGCTCCTCGCCCTAGTCTCGGTCCTCACGAAGAAGCGTCGGCGGGAGTGTCCCTCTCTCCCCAGAGAGGGTACCTCTAGGGGCGGCTGATGCCAACCCAGAGTCCATACCACGAGCTCCAGGAAGAGGGGATCACAGGTCCCCAAGCACAGCAGCAGCACGTGGCGGTCGAAGAGCGGGCGACCCGCCGCCACGGTTGGGTGGGACGCGTCTGCCTCTCCCCTGTAGGGAGTCCACACCACCTACAAGAAGGAACAACACTGGTCAGTCAAGTCCAATCTAATCAAATAGCAAATGAAAGCAAAAGAGAGTGTTAGTTGAGGATTATACCTGATCGTGGGGGAAGAGGTCCAGCCGCACTCGCACATCCTCGACGCGATGATCCGTCACCCTCGGATCGGGCGCCACCTCCCACCGGGCCATGAGGGGTACCATGGCCCGGCTCCCCTCTGCCTGCACTCCGCACCCCAAGGGGAAGCGGGTGTACCCCCAGATCTGCAAGACAAAAGAACACGTCAGTCAGGCACAATTTAATCAATGATGAGCATTAAAGAGAGTTGTATACCTGAAGGAAGGGGGTGAAGCCCCCGGTGCTCTGAGAGCACCGCGAACTACTGGGGGGGAGAGAGAAGAGGTGTCCCAGCACCACAGCGCCCAAAGCATAGCGACCTGCCTGCCCCAGGTCCCTCAGCAACAGCAGGAACTTGCAGTTCATCTGGGATGACTACGTCGGGAAGAGGAGCCGTCCGAAGAGGTACAACATGAAGATCTGTACCGACACCTCCTCGTTCCATCCCTCCAGCTGGATCGATGCCCGCACCCCAGCACTGAACTCCTCCAATGTCTCCAGAGCTCCTCTCCTCCCCCCTCTCAACCCCACTGCCTCCGACAGAGCTCCTAGTAGGATGCTCCAGATCGGCCTCCTCCGCCCAGCTATAAATTCCGGTCTCAGCAGCTCTACCACCTCGTCGTGGTAGTCCCTCCTCTCCTGTACCGGCTCTCCCTTAACCGGTAGTCCCGTTAGATACACCACATCCTCTAATGTGGGTATCATGTGCCCCCAAGGCATAATGAATGCCTTGCAGTCCTCATTCCACCTCTCCCTCAACGCCTCAAGGTAGGGGACGTCCACGTGGAAGGGGCGCACTTCCAGGAGGTGTCCGAACCCCATCTGCACCACCTGTATCTGCTGGGCCTCTGGTAGTGCCCTGTACCATGCCCAACATAGGTCCCACGTCACTCTGCTCCTCATCCGGCCTTTTCCCTACATAAAGCACAGAAAATTAAACGTCAAGATCGATTGCCGTTAAGCAAAAAGTTGACGGCAACATTGTGGCCGTTTACAAAAGGTAGACATCCAGGGGTGTGATGTTTACTCTAAGTTGACGACAAGGTTGTTGCCGTCAAGTTCATCGGTAGACGTCCAACACCTTGTCGTTAAGTTCACCTTGATGGCAATGTGGTGGACGTTTATAAGAACTCGATGTCAACCGATGTTGACGTCAAGTTCCTGATGAAATTGACGACATCTCCCCTATTTCCCCCTTCTTTCCCACTTTGTACATCCATTCCAATCACACAGGGGGGTCTAGGTATGTAGACTTACCTTTGGCCAGCATGGGGCTCTTCGGGGTGCCTCCGCCTCCGTCTCTTCCTCCCTCTCTCCATCGTCTCCGGCTGGGTCCTCCCCCTCTGGTGCCATGTCCTCCTCCGCCATGCTCACCTCCTCCAATGAGCCCCCCGTCTCCTCCTCCTCTTCCTCCACCCGCCGAGGGCGGTCTCGAAGAGCCTGCTTCTTTTCCCTCACCATTGGGTGAAGAAGCACAGTCCACAGTCCCAATCCCAGAATAGAATACAAGAGAGAAAAAGGTGAAGATGATGGAAGATCGAGAAAGATTTGAGAGTTTGAGAGTGAGAGCAAGAGTGAGGAAGATGAGAAGACGGTGGAACGCTCTCCGACAGTTGGAAATGGAGTGAAGAGGCGCCGGAGAGGCCTCAGGTAGCAAAAAGCTATGTTTTGAAATTGACGTCAACCTATTGGCCGTTGAGTTCAAGTTGACGTCAAGATTATGGCCGTTTATATCTTGCCTCGAGGTACCCTGTCAGACCCCCATTACACGATCGACGGCCTGCTTGTGGACGTCTACTTTGTGGTTGACGTCCATCGATCTGGACATTTATCCTCTGTCTGGTGGTTAACGACAGCTTGGTGGTCGTTTACCTGTTGTTGACGTCCATCAATGTGGACGCCAACCTGTTGCTCACAAAACACTCACAGATCACAATGCTACACAATTCAAGGCATTTCAGCACATTCAACACTTGGGCTCAATGCTATTCATTGTTTATTCATCAAAGCTTGTGTTACACTTATTGAAATGAGAAAGTACATCACTTTGCTCTATGAGCCATAAATAAATCACATGAGATGGGACGAATGGTATCAATGTACTCTTCATAGGGCAGGATGTCCTTCCAGTTCTCCTGCACTACCTATCCCACCTTCTGGCTCACAGTATACTTCTCCCAAGTCTTCTTGGCCTTCTTCATCAGCTTCTCATTTCTGCCCGAGATGATCATGGTAGTGCAGTGAGATGAAGCTGGAATTTCCCGTGGCATTCCTAGCTGATGCTGGCACCGGTGTGGCTAGTACACCACCATCTGATCAGGACCAGTCAACCACAAGTCTCTGTCCTCCCTGGTGAAAACTCTGAACTCAATGGTTTTCATGAACAGTGGTCTCACTATGAAGTCCTCCACTGGGAGTAGCCAAGGTAGTCACGCCAGGCATCTGTGCTCTTCAGGTGAGCTGTCACACACTTGATCTCATCTTCTGGCTCATACCATACTCTGCTGCAGTACACTGACCTCCGAAGAAAGATTCTAGAAGGGGTAGGTTGTCTCTCAGCATAATCAAACTTTAAATGAGCCTCCATCCATACCTGAAGCAGAAACAAGCTCCCACATATGCGTCCGCCTAGACTCATCGTAGTGAGGGAGCTGTGGAGGTGTGCCAGCACTGCAGGGGCAAGTGGCTGCCCATGCCATAGCAGAGATAGGATCCCCACATGCTCGTATAGGAGGAAATCACCGCTGGTAGGAAACAAAAATACACCGGCGAGGCAGAGTGTCAGTCCACAGGTCGCCCTCTCACCGCCTATCTCCTTCACGTGTTGGATCGACCACCATGCTAGCCGATCTAGGAAATCCCATTCTTGTTCGTCATCCTTAGCACTTCCTTCTTGTCCTGCACAATGTCTTCCAGAATCTCTTCCCATGGGAGAAGAGGTGTCATACTGTCATACTCCAGGTAGCATTTCCAGCCCAGAAATTGTTGGGTTGAGTGTGGTTTTAATATCCCTCTCTCTCTAGTTTTGATGATGACACTTTGTGATTTTGTGCTTGTTGGGTTGAACATGGTACATGCCTCATTTATATAATAATAATGCCCAAACAAGATGTTTTGAATATTTTACACTTCATACTTTGATGATAATACCTTGTGCAAATGGCTTATGTGTTAAATTCACAGGGCTATACAGCTTTTGTCATGGTGGTGTTGACACATCCATTGGTGGTGTCGACACTGGCTTACTGTCCCTGAAGCCATTTCTGAAGACAGGGTCAAGTAGTGTCGACACACTCAATAGTGGTGTCGACACTAGTTCCGGTTCCAGGAGACCCTTTTGCTTGACTCGGACAGGGTGTCGACACACTCAGTGGTTGTGTCGACACTAGTCCCAGCTTCTAGGAGATCATTTTGCCTGCTTGGGATAGGGTGTCGACACACTCAGTGGTGGTGTCGACACACTCCGACTGAAGTCTCAACATTTGTTTCCTCTGGACACGTGGCTACTTGGGGTTCAAGGGAAGTTGCCTTGGATCGTGTGCCCACGCACCCCAAGGGTACAATTGGAATTATGGGGCTATATATACCCCCAATTATTGACCCCCAAGACATAGGAGACCTCCAAAAGATTCCAGCAAAAAGCTTTTGGCGGCAAAAGGAGGAATCTCCCGCTCCTGCTCTTCTCGTTGATGTGGTGATCCATCTACTTCCTTGTAAAGCATGAGGGAGTGAAGGAGAGCTCTGTAGAAGAAGTTGAAGCACTTCTCAAGGGAGCAGATCCAGCAGAAGCAAGCAATTGAAGAGAATTTTATGGTGATTCAGAGGCAATTGAAGTAGAGCATCGCCAAGTGATTGAAAGCATCACCAGATCTCTTCAATTCAACCTCCTGCAAGGAATCTTCATCGAAGAACACAAATACTGTATCTATTTCTTACAATTCTGAAGTTGTTCTTGTAGAAACCCAGAAAATTTAATACTTAAAAATTCGAAATAATAATTTCTTTAAATCGAAATAATAGAAACATGCGTGCCATTATCATATGCACAAGAATACATCGGAAAATTCCTTAAAAATATAAATCAATCCCAGACATTATTCCTAAGTGTTCCGCGTAGAAATTTGTGCAACGAAAAATCCGATTGGTCAAGCATATGTCACAATGTGACCAATTATCCAAATTAGGAAACTAAGTCGGAAAACCGTTAATACGGAAAGATAACACGCCCATAAAACAAACGAACATGTCGGAGAGACTTCCAACATCATGAAATGATTATCCATTATCGGGATTGGACTAATGGACCTCTCATAGTCCATAAATAAAATCAAGTGAGAAAAATATAATAAAATCCGTAACTCTATTATTCTCTAATTAAAAAGGGAAATCCCATAAGATAAATTCCAATAAATAATGAGTTTTATAAATGGACCATATAAAATTTATTGGGCCAAAATAGAGATTTATAAAAGAAGAATAATAGGAAAATACCCTAAATTCGTAACTAAATTATTACTTAAATAGAAAAGGGGTATTTAAAGCATTAAATAGGAAGTTTGAGTTGTAATTGGATTCCTAAACCTACCCTAATGGGTTGGCCACGAATTTAGCTCCCATCCCAACCCAAATAGAAGTCCTCATGCTTAGAAAGGGAAGAGAGAATAGGAAATTCGGAATTAATAGGAGTTAGAGTCCTATTAGGAAATAGAAAGAGGAGAAGCTTAAATACTCTCCTAAAACCCTCATGGCTGGCCCTAGCTCGTGCCAAGGGATTTCTGGACAAAGAGGAGAGGCCAAGGAGGAGGAGATTTCGTGGGGAGAAGAACCTTTCAAGCTCTCAACCCCGTTCTTCAAGTTCTAGCCCTAGAAGAGGAAATCAAGTCAAGGTAGGCATTCTCACGAGCAAAACTAATGAAATTTTGACTGTAGATTTTTCCATGCATAAGGAACAAAACCCTCAAATTTCATAATTTTCCATCGAGCCAATATTTTCTTCTTGAATTTCGAAGTTCTGTAACTCTCTTGACCCCGAACCCTCTTCATAATTCTTGTTCTCCATGAATACTAAATCCAATGCCTTGAAATTTTTATGGGAGATACTGATGATCATTAGGGAACTTTCGCCTCTAAAAGCCCTAATTTTTATCCACCCTATCTTGCAATTAAATCGTTCATCTCAATTGCTCACTGTGTCATGTACTCCATGTTTGACGTGATGAAAGCATGTCAAAACTCTATCTATTGTCCAATTCCTATTTACTGTAAGTACTCATGCATGTCTAGATCAATTCAAAACTTGTTTCATGATTTTTCATCGTGTATACAATTAGTTATGATTTTCTGAACGACCCTATATCAAATCTGATATTTTTGGACCGCAATCCAATGCCCTGTCCTTTCCCTGTCGGACTCTGGCACGGACCCTGTGAACGCGACGGCCTGATAGGTCGCGTTCACAAGGCCTTCGCGACAGTACCTATGTCGCGATCAGATAGCGACAGACCTGGCGTCGCTATTTGCTGCCAGAACCTGTCGCGTTCCCTTCATGCCCTTGTCGCGTTCTCAAGCCCGTCGCGACGCCCTTCTTGTCGCGTTCTGAACGTGACAAGACACCCCGTCGCGTTCTGGCCGCCTTAGCAGACAGCCCTGTCGCCACCCTTTTCATACCCTGTCGCGATCTGCCTGTCCCTGTCGCTACCCTTACAGGCCTACGTCGCCTTCACAGGATTTTACATAAAAACCCATAATATTTATTGCTCTCACTTTTTACAATATTCTTACGCCTTTTTTTTAACAGTCATACACGCAGTAAAACATCTGTCTTAAATTGGAGCTTTATTGAATGCTTTAAAATACATATTCACGACATCTTTCTATCTATGATTTCTCTCACACGTTCACACACTTGAACCATCCAATTATGGCTTGACTTGGCACAAAATATCTCATAATGTATCTGGTTAATTTATTGCAATAATGTACATTAAATTGCTCTATTTTAAATGAACTTTTCTTCGTTTCTCGCGTTGTTTGGGAATACCGTTACCGACGCTCCACTGTTCTAGAATTCCTCTAGAACGTCGAGCACCCGTTTTATATACACACTTTACTTGGCTTGTGGTGAACTCTCCGTCGGATATTCCTTTCTCCGGACTAGTGAACCCTTGCACAAGGCCTCCGTCAGTCTCCTCTAATCATGGATTCCCACATGGTCGACGAGCCGGTTGTACCCTAACACCTATGATACACTCTAGGGATCAGTAAGATCCAAACGGCCTTAGATTGTTCTCTCGCTCTTACCTTGAATCACGTCGGACCTCTGGACTTGTGCATAACATGGCTAGCGGAAAGATCGTGAGTTCCACCTGACTGCCAAACACCGTACACGCGTGTTGTGCAACTATTACTATCACTCGTTCCTCGACGTTTCATGTGCAATGACCATAAGATCTCATCTATACTGTACTCGCTCGTCTATTCACATTCACTCTACTATCTTGTCTCTCTCGTCTATTCACGTTCACTCTACTATCTCGTCTCTCTCGTCTATTCACGTTCACTCTACTATCTCGTCTCTCTCGCGACTCGTTGAGCTGTTGTGGCTCCTATCGTTTGTACTATTTCATGACTGTCTAGCGCTATAATGCATACTGTGCAGGGCACGGAGAGTGTCCGAGGGGCTCCAATCTAGTCCTGGGGGCAGAGAGCCACCCGAAAATACCTGCAGGGGCTATTGACGGTGTTCTGCATTGCACCGGTTCTGACTATACTGTATTGGCTAGACATCTGACTACTATCCTTTTAGTCTGAGGAGTTCAGACGTACTGTGATATTACTGTGCTATCACAAACTGTTATACATTAGTCTGAGGAGTTCAGACGTAATGTACTATCGTGAAACGGCTACTGTCCCAAAGTGACTATTGTCGTACTCTACCAGTGCACCGTTGTGCAACCATACACGCTATCTTGTTACACGCTATCTCGTTACACGCTATCTCGTTACATGCTATCTCATCATACGCTCTACTTGCTCTACTTGATACTCGCTATCTTGAGTTACTGTGTGCTATCGCGACTTGATCACATTCAAAGTGCAATTTACTCTTTACATGACCATCTACTATCATCTCTTCTTGCTATACATGTCTCTTGCTATTCTTGACAATATCGTTACTTGCTATTGTTGTTATCATTTTCTATCGTGACTTGACTTTAATTATCGTGCTATACTTGATTCATCTTCTATTTGAACAATGTTACTTGTGCTATTACTTTCTCGACTTTACATGACTCTCTCTATCATTAGTTACTCTGCCATTTAATGCATTAATTATTTAAAGCCTGCTTGAGCCTGAGATTTAAGTCCTACTGGGCGTTATCGCTCACCCTTCGTTATTTGTTATTGTGTCTCTGGTAAGTCGGACAATGACGTTATACGTACCAATGGGACAGGACCCGAGTGATGAGTGACCCGGAGTCAAGTCATGAAGTTGCCCTAGTACAATGGAGTCTAATAGTTATTGCTTTAGATTTCCTTTCAATGTAATGATGTCATTGAGCCTTATGTGTGGCTCTGAATTAGTGGTTGTAATAGTCTTAGTGATTTTATAATGAAATAAAGAGTTTATTACAATTATTGTTTATTAGATGCTCTGATGTTTGCGAATGTATGCGCAATTGTCGTTACCATACTCGTTGTTCGCGTCTCCCTCCGATTTATTCCGCTGCTAAATTGGAGGGGCGTGACAGTTCTTCTGGTTCATCCATGAGATTTGTGCATGAAGTGTTGCACAAGTTTCTGTGAATGAATTTGCCTTGGATCAGATCATTGCTAGAGGATCTGATTTATGTTGGTCTTGATCTAGCTTGTGTTTTGTGAGCCATTGAGCTCGGTTTTGGTGAGTTGAACACTTAGTGTGTGTTTGAGCAAGTGTGCTCAATTTCTGGAGCGGTTGTGCTCTAGAATTTGTGTGTGAGGTATCTAACTCAAGTGTGTTGGAGTCGTCGTGCTCCAGTGTGAGTTGTACTCAAATTTTGAGTAGAGTGTCCTCACTATGTGAGGGGTGGACGTAGGATCACAGGTGTGATTTCCGAACCACCTAAAAAATCTATGTGCAATGGTTTGAATTGTTGATCTACGCTAGATGATTGCATAGGATTGCGGTTTCACACTAATTGCCTAATTGTCTCACACCTCCTCTTACACACTCACACTTCAGATCTGAAAATTGTTTTTGTGATTAGATCTCTGAGTCAAAGTAGTTTTAATTTTCTTAAGCTTCCGCAAAAATTGGAACAGATCTATTCAACCCCCCCCCCCTTTTAGATTTGTTTCACCTAATCACTCGATCCAACAATTGGTATCAGAGCGGGTTCACAATTGTTCTGATCTGATTTGAGTGTTTTTGTCTGATCTTTGTGTGACACTTGCTTGAATTGGTTGATTGTTTTGTTATTGCTTTGCTTCCTACTTAATGGATTCTCGAGGTTTTGTTGCTGAAGGTCATTCCATTAATAGGCCACCATTTTTCAATGGGTCTGATTACTCTTATTGGAAAAATCGCATGCAAGTTTTTCTTAGGGCTCAAAACTATGAAATCTGGAAGGTAGTTGAAGTGGGTCCTTATGAAAATCAAGGAGATGAAGAGAATTGGACTAGAGAACAGATTAGGAGGGCCACTCTTAACTATAGTGCCATGAACATGCTTCAGTGTGCAGTCCACCCTAAAGAATATTCAAGAATATCCATGTGTAAATCTGCTAAAGAGATGTGGGATAAACTTAATTAATGTATGAGGGAACATCTCAAGTTAGGAAGCAAACATACTTGTTTCTGAATATGAATTGTTTATGATAAAATTGATGAATCAATTTCTGAAATGTTTGCTAGGTTTATGACAATCGTCAATGGACTGAAGGCACTAGGTAAAGAGTACACTGATGCTGATTTGGTAAGAAAGATTTTGCGCTCTCTATCATCTATCTGGCATACTAAGGCCACTGTGATTGAAGATTCTAAGGATTTGTCCAAAATCTCTTTGGATGAATTCATAGGATCTTTAATGACATATGAAATAAATTTGAAAAGAAGTGAAGAACATATGCTTAGAGCCAAACCAGTAGCACTTAAAGCCTCATCAAGTAACAAAGAGAAAAGTCAAGAAAATCAAGTTCTGAAGAGTCTGAGTCCAATGAGGATGAACTTGCCCTCATGACTAGGCAATTCAGAAAATTTTTCAAATCAAGAAAAGGGAAATTTACTGAAAGAAGAAATTCTCTTCTGGCAAAAGGAATATTTCTTCTGCTTCAAATGTCAATTCCAGTAGAAATCAAAAACTGATGAGATTATTATTTGCTACAGGTGCAACAAGGCAGGACATATGAAAGGGGAATGTCCTGAAAATAAAAAGGACAAGTACAAAAAGAACAACAAATTGAAGAAGCCTAAAGCTATGGTAGCAACTTGGTCAGATGATGACCAAAGTGAGGATGAAGAAGAAAAGTCCTCAAGTTCAGGGAATGAGGAGCTATGTTTTATGGCCAATAGCAGCGATGGAAAGGTAGGTACTTCCTTTGAACAATACACTATTGAAGATTGGCAAGATGCATATGCTGAGTTGGTTGAAAAGTTTTCTGAAATAAGAAAGGAAAACAAACATTTGAAAAAGAAATTTGAAAATGCCATGCATGATACTTCATTGAATAGAAGAATTTCTGAACTTGAAAATGAAGTATATGAACTCAATGAAGAAAAGGAAGAACTTTTGAACAAATTGATGAACTGAAAATTGCATCTCAAAAGGCCAATAATGACTTTGAGAAACTTTCTGAAAAAATGGAATTGCAACAAAGGGAAAAGCAACAAGATATTGATGAAATCCAGAAACTTAAGAATTTGTTGGAAGAAAAGGAACAAGTAATTGAAACCTTCACAAAAGGAAAAGAAAATCTTGATGCATTGTTAGGAGCAAGAATGAGATCTGAGAAACATGGACTAGGATTCACCACACAAAAATTCTTGAAGAATAAATCTGGTGAAAAGAAAGAAAAATCTTCAAAAACTCCCTTGATAAAATTTGTTAAAAGTGCTAGTCCAGAAAACAACAATAAACAAGTGTCAAATAACACATCTAAAATTTTCAAGAATCAGAACAAAAAGAATGTCTCTAACCAAAAGAAACAAAATAGGTCGACACCAGCCAACCACAAGATGAAAGTTATTGTTGCTGAGTCGACACCAGTCCAGTCCAACACAGGTCGACCTGTCCAACTCTGAAAATCAACAATCAGTTAAACAAAAAATCAAACAAAATTTTGAAAAATAATCAAAACACAAAAGGAAACTTTCATGATAATTCTTGGAGATCCAAGACAACACATCAATCTGATTGGATCAACTCTTGGAATCAATGGTATCATAATCCTTATTGGTACCATTCACAATTCTTTTATCCAAAATTCCCAAGATACCAACAGAATCCTTGGTTTGAATTTCCATACATGAATGATCATGCCCAATTGCATAACCTCCATGCTCATGAAAGAAAGAACACTGGTGTTTTCATTCCAAAAAGAAATGCTAAGTTGGCAAAAAGAGAATCACTTCTGAAACAAATCAAATGCCAAAAACAACTCAAATATGGATTAGAAAAGATCTATTGTCTCTGCTCAAACACACTGATGGTCCCAACAATGTTTGGGTACCAAAATCTTCTCTTCTCTGATTTGATTTTTGCAGGAAGGTCGTGCACCCAACTCCAATGTATGGTTTCTTGATAGTGGGTGTTCACGACACATGACAGGAGACAGAACAAAGTTCTCATTTTGATTGAAAAGGAGGGAGGATCTGTCACATTTGGAGGTAAAAATAAAGGGAAAATCATTGGATCTGGAAAGGTTGGTAAATCCTCCTCAAACTCAATTGAAAATGTTCTGTTAGTTGATGGTTTGAACTATAATTTGTTAAGCATAAGCCAACTGTGTGACAAAGGTCACAAGGTTGTGTTTGAATCAGATTTTTGCAAAATAATTGACTCTTCAACTGAAAAAAAAAATTCTTTGGCAAGAGAGAAAACAATGTCTACATGATCAATCTTGATAAAACTTTGCTGAAAACATTTGTTTAGTTGCAAATAAAGATGAAGTTGCATGGACATGGCATAAAAGACTTGGTCATGCAAGTTTCAACACAATAAATAAACTTTTAAGGCTAAATCTGGTTAAAGACTTCCTGAATCTTTTCAAACATTGAGAATCAACTTTGTGGGGTATGCTCAAGGAAAACAAACCAGAAAATCTTTTAAAACCTTCAATGATGTACTCACATCTAAGCCACTAGAATTGCTTCATATGGACCTTTTTGGGCCAACAAGGATTCTTAGTCTTAGTGGCAAAAGATATGGTTTTGTCATCATTGATGATTTTACTAGATATACATGGGTTATTTTCCTATCCCACAAGAGTGATGCTTGTCTAGAATTCAGGAACTTCTGCACCTCTGCCTTAACAGGTTTCTCACATAAAATCAAATCCATTTTAACTGATCATGGGGTGAATTTGAGAACAAAACTTTTTCTGATTTGTGTGCTGAACTAAACATTTTCCACAAATTCTTTTCTTCAAGAACTCCAGAACAAAATGGAGTTGTGGAAAGGAAGAATAGAACACTTGTGGAAATGGCTAGATCTATGCTCTTGGAAAGCAAACTGCCCAAATCCTTCTGGGCTGAAGCTGTAAATACAGCAAATCACATTCTAAATAGAGCTTTGGTCAGACCAAAAATCAGAAAAACCCCCTATGAACTGTTGAAAAACAAAAACCAACTTTATCTTATTTTAAAGTTTTTGGTTGCAAATGCTTTGTACATAATAACAATAAGGAAAATCTTGATAAATATGATGCCAAAAGTCATGAAGCCATCTTCCTTGGTTATTTAGAAATCTCTAGAGCTTTTAGAGTGTACATTCTCAAAAATAAAACTGTGGAAGAATCTCCACATGTAGTCTTTGATGAAAACTCATTTTCAACTGATGATTCTACATCTTGCAGGGCTCATCAAAATAAGGAAGAGGATGATTTCATTGTTGAGTCTTCACCAACCATTGAGGAAAATAAAGACTCACTTGAAAGTCTGGACAACCATTCACCTACCACAAGTGGATCAGGTAATATTGTTCCAGACTTGAATGCATCTCAAGAGGTAATTCCTGAAAACAGATTTTTGAGAGATCATCCAATTGAGAATGTAGTTGGCAATGTGCATGATAGAGTTAGAACTAGATCATCTTTTTTGAATGCAATAAATGAAGACCCACTAGCACTAATTTCCCAAATTGAACCCAAGTCAATTGATGAAGCTCTAATGAGTGAAGATTGGATCAATGCAATGCATGATGAACTTCATCAATTTGACAGAAATCAAGTGTGGGAATTAGTACCTAGACCTAGTGACCAATCTGTTATTGGCACTAGATGGGTATTTAGAAATAAATTGAATGAAAATGGACAGTTGTTAGGAATAAAGCTAGACTAGTTGCCAAGGGGTACAATCAAGAGTTTGGCATTGATTTTGAAGAGTCATATGCCCCTGTAGCTAGACTAGAAGCTGTGAGAATATTTCTTGCCTTTGCATCTTCATTGAAATTCAAAGTTTATCAAATAGATGTAAAGAGTGCCTTTTAAAATGGTTACATCAAAGAAAATGTTTTTGTAGAACAACCTCCAGGCTTTGAAAATGAAAAATTTCCTGATCATGTTTTCAAACTTCATAAGGCTCTTTATGGTCTCAAGCAAGCTCCAAGAGCTTGGTATGACCGTTTGAGTTCATTTTTATTGGATAAGGGATACACTCGAGGTAATGTTGATCAAACCTTGTTTACAAAAACAGTAAGTAAACAAATAATTGTTGTCCAAATTTATGTTGATGACATAATTTTTGGATCCACAAATAAAGATTTGTGCACTGAATTTGCTAACCAAATGAAAACTGAATTTGAAATGAGCTTAATGGGTGATTTACAATTCTTTTTGGGATTGCAGGTTAACCAAACCAGTGAAGGGATCTTTATAAGTCAAACAAAGTATGTCAAAGAACTCCTGAAAAGGTTTGACTTTCAGAACCTCAAGCACTCAAGCACACCAATTGCAGTAAATGTAAAACTAGAAGAAGACTCACTTGGTAAGTCAGTAGACCCAAAGACCTACAGAGGTATGATTGGATCTCTACTTTATCTCACTACTTCTAGACCTGATATTCAATTTAGTGTGTGTTTGTGTGCAAGGTTTCAAGCTAATCCTAAAGAAAGTCACATGTTAGCTGTCAAAAGAATTTTTAAATATCTTGTTGGAACATGTGAACTTGGCATTTGGTATCCTGCTGGTTGTAAATTAGATTTGATTGCTTATTGTGATGCTGATTATGCGGGTTGTAAGCTTGATAGAAAAAGTACTAGTGGCTTGTGCTTATATCTAGGTGGATGCTTGATTTCTTGGGCTTCCAAAAAGCAACACTCAGTTGCTCTATCCACTGCAGAGGCTGAGTATGTTGCGGCTGGTTGTTGTGGCACACAAATTCTTTGGGTGAAACACCAGCTCCTAGACTATAATCATAAGTTAGGATGCATTCCCATTTTATGTGACAACACTAGTGCTATTAATTTGTCTAAAAACCCAATTCAGCATTCACGCACAAAACACATTGATATTAGGCATCATTTCTTGAGGGATGAGGTTGCTAAGAAATCTCTTGAACTTCATTTCATTGAAACTGAAAATCAAATTGCTGATATTTTCACTAAGCCTCTTCCAGAAAACAGATTCTCATCTCTAAGAAGAGAGCTTGGATTATGCAAATGTCCACATTCTTCTTGACCTTTCCATCATTGGGTTGAGTGTTGTGTGTCTTTGTTAGGGCACATTCTGAGGGGGAGTAATTGCTTCATGCTGTAAATATTTCTTGCATTCTTCTATCTATTTTTGCATTTACAACACTCTCCACTCTTGCAAATAAGTTCCTCACTCTCACATTGCATTGGCATTCTTGGTATATCAAATAGTGATTTGAAGAAAGACAAGTCAGGCTTGTCTGGACACTTTCACTATGCGTGAGTATATGTCTCCGCCAAGTATCAAGAGTCTTGTATGCAATTGTTGAGGGGGAGTCCCTGTCCTTCAATAAAAACATTTCTGCTCATCTTAATTTTTTCATTCAAATCTTTTGATTCTCTTTATCTTAATGAAAGACTTCTGGAATCAACAACTCAGGGGGAGCTAAAGAATTCATACTTCTTTTCTTACATAAACTCAGAATTAATTCATTGTGTTGATACAATTCCTATTCATGAGATGTTCATTAATCTTATCAAAAGAAACCACAGAATGGCTTTTTGACTGATCTATTACATTTTTACAGTCAATCTTCAATTATATTCTGAACTCCTAAAGTAATCTAATTTCTTTAAAGACATGAAGATCACTTGTGCATTGAATTTAGACATCTCTTTTACAACTGATGAGGGACAAGGTTGAATTTTTTTTATTTCATTCACTTTCCATCTTTCTTTCAACAGAGCAATGGCACTAATGCTGAGAAACTACAAACCTTCACAAAGAATGAAGTGCCATGTATGTCATGAAGTATTTTTGTTGCTATCTCTGTTCAAAGGGGTAAAACAAAGTAAAAAAAAATCTTACAATATTGATGATAACTGAGTAACTGGAAATATTGGCGTCTCATAAACGTATATTTTCATGTCAAAAGGTTATCATTTGCCCCTTTGAAACTGAATAATGAGTAAATCTTTAGTACCCAGGGACTATGGTGTGTAAAAAGCATTAGTTCTTGTGTGAACAAGATTTAATACATTTGAAAGTTTGATTAAAAAAAACAAAAAAAATGTCCACAAAAATTCAGTCACAAAACAAACAACCTTACCCCAAATCAGATTGATTAAGACTGTTTTACTTCATCACAATTGACTTCATTCAAAAAGAAATTTTCATTACCTTGGATTAGAAGAATATGAAAGATTGCCATTGACTGTATTGAATGTCCTATATCATTCAAAAATGTCATTTCAGTGTTTCATTTTAATCAATGAACATATCTTGTAAGTTGTTGCTTAACCCTTGAATTAACAATGGGTTTTTGTTAAGAAATGACAAATGGATTCTTCAACATATTAAAAATCCTTGACAAGTTGATTTCATACCTCTTTCATTATCATAAAGACCCCATCCCAATTTTTCTTGATCATATCATCTGTTTTTTTTTGCCCAGTCAGGTCGACACAGTCCTCTTCATGTGTCGACACCATCACTGGTCAGGTCGACACAGTCCCCTCCTGTGTCGACACCATTGCTTCTCCAGGCGGATTTTTTTTTATCAGTCACTGTTTAGGGTAAGGAGCACCGGCGGCTCATCTTACCTCTTCATCTCTTGCGTCGAGCCTTTTTCTATGCCCTCATTTGCAGGTCGACCCACCGCCTCTTTTCATCTCAAAGGAAACAGAAGATTTCTCTCTTGTTCCCGCCATCTCCTCCTCTTCCACATCATCTTCCTCTCTTCTCTGCTTGCTGCGATGCCTCCCAAGCAGACACCAAGGAGGGGCGCGAGGTCTAGGGCTACTGCTCGTGGGGTTGTGATTGAAGAGCCCCCAACTGAACGCAGGAGCAAGCGTCGCCATGATCCGACGCAGCAACTGGATGCGTCTTCACCCTCTGCAACTCCCTCCAAGCGAGGTAGGTTGCCATCCTCTGGTCGTGGCAAATCCCCCAAAGTGCCTCGTCATCCCCGGAGGAAGCTTCTCTCCAGTTCTTCTGAAACCAGTGCCTCAGGTTCAGGGGAATCTTCCTCCACCTCATCTGGTTCTTCTAATCCCTCTGAAGCTACACCTTCCAAGATAGTCTCTGAAGGAAAACCCATTCTTAAGCCCCGAGCAGTTGATTTGCAAGATGAGGACTTTGCCAGTGCATTTCCTGATTTCATCAACTTTTTCAAGTTTCAAGGCTGGCTGCACTTTATTTCTGAATTTCGCACTTTCTACCCTAGGCTGGTGCAAGAATTTTACATGAATTTGACTGATGTACCAGAGGGTTTTCAATCTGAAGTGAAAGGGGTTTCTATTCTCTTATCAACTGAGCTGGCTTCTACACTTTTCAAGATTCCTGATGAAGGGGAAGATTACCATGAATTTGAATTTGATTTGCATGAAGCATACACCCTGCTAACTGGTCTCCCTCATGATCAAACGGATTCCAGGCAAACCCATGTAACTAGATTCAATGCAAACACATTTCCACCTGTCCTTAGGTTAATTCATCACATTCTCACCACAATTATCACACCACAAGGTGGTGGAAGGGACAGGCTCACAGATATTCAGAGGTTTGTCATGTATTGCATGAAGAAGGATATCAAAGTCAATCTGCATCCTATCATGACACAAATTTTGTCTGAAACAACCAGAAAGGACCTTCATAGGTCACTGCCATATGCTGCTCATCTCACTGTTGTGTTCAAACATTTTGGTGTTTCTTTTGCAAATGAAAAAGTTCAATCTATTCCACAAAACAATATTTATTGTTTGAAACATTTGCAAAAATTTATGGGCTTTCGGATTGAGGGTGCTCAAGTTTGTCGAGGGCCAATTGTTGAGCCACCTGCTGCACCTGAAGGAGAGGCACATCCTTCTGCTGTTCAGTCACCACAGCTTGATCAAGATGTTCAGCCCCCATCTGAGGTTGAGGTCCAAGTTCCACAGGATACACACATTTCACCTACACTTCATGGTTCTTCACCTCTACCTCATGATGTGGATCCTCCATCCTTCTTTCACCAATTCACTGGTTCAGCATCTACTTCTACTGGTGGACCTTCTGTTCCACCAGAGCTGCATACCATTCTTGAAGAAAAGTTTGCCACTCTCAATTCTTCTATACTACAACTGGCCGACAGATTTGAGCTTCACATTCAACGGTTGGAAAATACAGTTAATGGTCAGTTCATTAGACAGAAAGAGCTAGCAGAACATGCAACTCATCGATTCAACAGACTTATTGGCACCTTGGGAGATGCTTGTGTCCAAATGAAAGGACTTCAAGACAAGCTTGAAGCAGTTCTCCAAGGAATTTTAGCTAACACTCAGCGAGATCTTTTCAACAGTCAAGAGACTGTCTCACTTGTGTCTAAGACTCGACTGTCGTTTGCTCACTTAGTTGATGATATGGATAGAATGAAGGCATTCTTAGCTCACATTGATGAGGAGATGACAGAACTCAAGGGTGAGCTCCGGAATATCCAACCATCAAGCAATGTGCCAAGCTCATCTTCAACTTCATCTCAAGTTCCAACTTATCTCAGTACACTTCAAGAGCACATTCATGATAATCATCAACGAATGGAAGAACTGTTGCATACTCGTTTGTCCACCATGCAAACTCAGTTGAGGACAAACTTATCTGCTTTGGACGCCAGAATGCAGTCTATTGAGTCTATCTTACTCCCTCTCCCTCCTCCACCTCCATCCTCTTGATAGATTCTCTTGTTTTGATGATGTCAAAGGGGGAGAAGGGTTGGTTCATGGGTTGGTTCATGTTGTGAAAGGGGTGCTTGTTAGCAAAACAAATTTTGGATGTGATTGTCATATTTTGTATGGTTCATTTTGAAAAGGGATGCTTGTTAGTAACATTTTGTTTTGGTTGTGACAACTGTCATATTTTGTAGAAACTCTCTTTCAATGACAACTGATGAAGTAAATGAAGATGTTGAATTTCATTGTCATACATTATGTGTGCTTGGGATTTTGTGAAAGAATGGCTCAAAATCACATTTGTAAGAAAATCAAATTTTCATGTTGATTCAATGTTGCCATCATCAAAAAGGGGGAGAATGTTGGGTTGAGTGTGGTTTTAATATCCCTCTCTCTCTAGTTTTGATGATGACACTTTGTGATTTTGTGCTTGTTGGGTTGAACATGGTACATGCCTCATTTATATAATAATAATGCCCAAACAACATGTTTTGAATATTTTACACTTCATACTTTGATGATAATACCTTGTGCTAATGGCTTATGTGTTAAATTCTCAGGGCTATACAGCTTTTGTCATGGTGGTGTTGACACATCCATTGGTGGTGTCGACACTGGCTTACTGTCCCTGAAGCCATTTCTGAAGACAGGGTCAAGTAGTGTCGACACACTCAATAGTGGTGTCGACACTAGTTCCGGTTCCAAGAGACCCTTTTGCTTGACTGGGACAGGGTGTCGACACACTCAGTGGTTGTGTCGACACTAGTCCCAACTTCCAGAGATCATTTTGCCTGCCTGGGACAGGGTGTCGACACACTCAGTGGTGGTGTCGACACACTCCGGCTGAAGTCTCAACATTTGTTTCCTCTGGACACGTGGCTACTTGGGGTTCAAGGGAAGTTGCCTTGGATCGTGTGCCCACGCACCCCAAGGGTACAATTGGACTTATGGGGCTATATATACCCCCAATTATTGACCCCCAAGACATAGGAGACCTCCAGAAGATTCCAGCAAAAAGCTTTTGGCGGCAAAAGGAGGAATCTCCCGCTCCTGCTCTTCTCGTTGCTGTGGTGATCCATCTACTTCCTTGGAAAGCACGAGGGAGTGAAGGAGAGCTCTGTAGAAGAAGTTGAAGCACTTCTCAAGGGAGCAGATCCAGCAGAAGCAAGCAATTGAAGAGAATTTTATGGTGATTCAGAGGCAATTGAAGTAGAGCATCGCCAAGTGATTGAAAGCATCACCAGATCTCTTCAATTCAACCTTCTGCAAGGAATCTTCATCAAGAACACAAATACTGTATCTATTTCTTACAATTCTGAAGTTGTTCTTCTGATTCATCCATGAGATTTGTGCATGAAGTGTTGCACAAGTTTCTGTGAATGAATTTGCCTTGGATCAGATCATTGCTAGAGGATCTGATTTATGTTGGTCTTGATCTAGCTTGTGTTTTGTGAGCCATTGAGCTCGGTTTTGGTGAGTTGAACACTCAGTGTGTGTTTGAGCAAGTGTGCTCAGTTTCTGGAGCGGTTGTGCTCTGGAATTTGTGTGTGAGTTGTCTAACTCAAGTGTGTTGGAGTCGTCGTGCTCCAGTGTGAGTTGTACTCAAATTTTGAGTAGAGTGTCCTCACTGTGTGAGGGGTGGACGTAGGGATCACAGGTGTGATTTCCGAACCACCTAAAAAATCCTATGTGCAATGGTTTGAATTGTTGATCTGCGCTAGATGATTGCATAGGATTGCGGTTTCACACTAATTGCCTAATTGTCTCACACCTCCTCTTACACACTCACACTTCAGATCTGAAAATTGTTTTTGTGATTAGATCTCTGCGTCAAAGTAGTTTTAATTTTCTTAAGCTTCCGCAAAAATTGGAAACAGATCTATTCAACCCCCCCCCCTAGATCTGTTTCACCTAATCACTCGATCCTACAGAAATAGCTCTACCTCCTCCAACAGCACGGTTGCCTAGAATCCCTGGAACACGAATGTGTGTGTGTGTGGGTGCCAGCGCTCCACGAGTGCTCCCAGAGCATCAAATCCCCACCACATGTCCTTCATGTTCTTGGCCAGAATGACTATGAAACTTAGGTTCCATGCTCCTATGTAGCTCCTCATGTCAATCGTTAATGTGTTCACCAAGTTGATCAGCCAAGAGAAGGCTCGCACCTGGCCCTGGCTTGGGAAAGCAGGCACATCCTGCACATCCAAGAAGCACCTTGAGAAGAGGTTGGGGCATTTTCAGCAAGAGAGGAAGCAAGAATAGACGATACGTACCTCCCTATTAGCCAGTCGGGTGCTCATATGCCCCAGAACCTCGCTCAAACACCCGAGATCATGCTTGTGGATGTTCCAGTCGACGTAGAAGCCATGACAGCTGTTGTAGGTCGTCCAAATGTTATCTGGTTTGGAGTTGAGGAAGGGAGGACGGAGGTTGAAGATGAAAGAGTCCTAATGGCCTCTCAATTGCTATTTTTTCAGTTTAATCCGCTGGCAGGTTAATGTCAACATAGTTTGACGTCAGTGCACTATTGACGGCAACATTGTGGACGTCTACTCTGGTAGACGGCACCCTTTGTTGACGTCAACTGTGAGTTGACGGCAATTGATTTGGACGTCAACCTTGGCGAAATTTTCAAGCTCTCTCATTCATATGGCCATTATTTCTCATCTTGTGTTTTGAGTTATTTTCCAGGATATTTAAACACAGGTGATGCTTCAAATCTGGGAACACTCATGCGACCTTGAGTGTTGTACAGGTATGTCTAACATAGGTTTAGTCACCAGAGGCATTTAGTCACCAGAGGCAAATAACTTGGCGACCGTGAACCCAGAGTTCCCCTTTACCAAAAACCATGACGGGTTTGCGATCTCTCAGTTATTTATTTGGCCTTAAAATTCCTTTGGTTCTAACTTGCATTTTAGATAGGAAACCCACACCAACATGCATTTAGGATTTCACTGCTAACATTCTCTTACTAACTCAAAAAAATGGAGATTTTCCTCAATTACTGCGTGGCACCCAGCTCAAGTGGCCAACCAAAACAGCACTATCTTCCTGAATATCAAAGCTGATATTGGGCCTTTGTTTCCCATTTCCCAGCAATCCCAAACAGTCCCACCGAGTATATCATTGAACTATCATTTCAGTCAACCAGTCTTATTGAGTTCATATGGACCTTTCACCAGTCATGAGCTTAATTCTGGACTTCCAGCTTTCCAAACAATGATTCCAGTTAGAATCTTTGATGATCCTTTGAGAGTACAATCAATCCCTTTTGTCTTCACAACCCCCTGATTGGACAAACGTCATGATTATGTCAGCGGGTCCCGACGGACTTCGGTTGTGAGATTTCCCTGATTCAACCATCATATTACGACTCCTTTGACTCGGACAACACCAGAAACCAGTCAAAGTCCTACTTGGCAATGCCGAGAACCCTACCGTTGGGTTGCAGTTGTAATTACATGGGTAGATCATCCTCCTTTTTCCACACACTTGTCTCTCAGATGATTCATTACTTATTTCTAGCCTAACTAATTCGTGTGGCTTGCTAGAATTCCTATCCTTGGAGATGGCTCTTTTATCAAATCTCCGCGTCCTTTGTTTACCGAGACACCAACCTTACAGTCCACTTTACTCTCTTGCAAGATCGGATGTCTCGGAGGGGCATTTATAGACACGAGATTTGACCCATCCCCGCGTGGTCTATGGCCCAATAAGGCTTGTTTGACTGCTTGTTGACTTGCCTCGAATCCCATGTTAACGTCAACAACGATTGCCGTTTACTCCAGGTTGACGACACACCACCTTGACGTCGACTCAGGTTGACGTCCACATAGGTTGACGTCTGCATGGGGTTGGCGTTAACATCGATTGATGTCAACCTGGGTTTACCTGTTCTACGAAACTGCCCAAGATTCTCACCCACTTACGCCCCTACCTCGGCCATGCAACGCATGGGGCCGTTCCCAACGGGCAAATGGGCCACCTTGGCACCCCCTTGACCCAGTAAAAGTCCTACTTGGCCCCCTCCCATTGGCCTAGCCTTTCTACTTGGATTGCCGCATGTTTAAGTGTGCTTTCTCACACTTGAGCATCCTATGCTCCCTAGCTCCGCCCCCACTGCCTATATATGAAGGTCCTCAGCCTTCTAATCAAGGGGGAGATGCTCAACCTTATAATCAAGGGGGAGATGTTGGACGAGCTAGAGCCTTCATGCTTTGAGAGAAGAGAGATAAAAAGCCATTCCAAGCCTTGAGAGCTTCCACCCTTACTTCCTCTCTGCCTCTCATCATTTGGAGAGTCCAGGAGGCTTCACCACGAGCTGGAGGAGCGCACAAAGCAGCCACCAACACCTGCAAATGAGGATCATCTCCCTCTTCTCCTTCTCTTTCCCTTCTTTCTTCTTAGCTTTGCATGTTGTTCACTCTTTACACACACACACTAAGCATGTAGTGCACACTCCTACACACTTAAAAGGGGTTTTCCAAACCAAAAACAGAGGGAAGAAGGGGTCATAACACTTGGCCACCCCTCTTCTCAAGCCCGCAACCGATACAAGGCTCTCCTTTTGGGTCATTTCTCTTTATTTCGAACGTTTACTTCACTTCTTTAGAGTCTTATAAAATCTTTTTTGTCGCAGGAACACCTCCAACGATACCACAGAGCTTCTTCCTTTTGGCCAGCCGAAGGGAGAAAGTCGGCGTCCCACCATCGTCTGCTCATGAGGTTACGTCATCGGCGTGGTCTGAACACCTCCTTGGGCACAGGTAAGGCCCTGGCGATCACATCCAATTCATTTACTTGTTGGTTTCCTTGTTTTTCTCTCTTTCTCCTCTTGGTCAACTTGGTCAAATGGGAGTCAATGCGAAGCGAGAACGAGGGTCAACCAGCGTCACACATGCCAACGCCATGAGGGAACCCACATTCAGGGGGACTCCGGAGTTTCGGGGTGAACAGAACGTCCACAAGTGCTATTGTTGGTATTGCCGTCAGGTAGCGGAGGTTTTGTGGTTCTACACAGACGCTTCGAGATCAGGTTTGGGTGCAGTGCTTATGCAGCATGGTGGGGTCGTTGCTTATGCTTCTGGACAGTTGAAGAAGCATGAGGAGAACTACCCTACTCACGATTTAGAGTTGGCAGCAGTGGTGTTCGCTCTAAAGTTGTGGAGGCACTATTTGTATGGTGAAGTGTTCGAGATCTTCACCGACCATCAAAGTTTGCAGTACATCTTCACTCAGAAGGATTGAACTTGAGGCAGCACAGATGGATAGAGTACTTGATGGACTACGACCTTACCCTCTCCTATCACCTGGGAAGGGCTAATGTCATGACGGACGCTTTGAGCAGACGAGTTTGCTTGAGTTCGTTGATGGTCAGGGAGTGGAGATTGTTTGAGGACTTGTCTCAGGGAGTTTTCTGCCCTTCGAGGTATAGAGATCGTGTAGTGATGACCAGTTTGTTAGTTTGCCCGTCAGTGTACCGTCAGGTGCTGGAGGCACAGCATGCAGATTCAGAGTTGGCAGACATTTTGCAGATGCCAGATGTTGAGCTGGACAAGGACAGTGAGGTCAGGTTCAGAAGCAGATTGTACGTCCCTTGTGATGTGCGGCAGGCGCTGTTGTCAGAGGCACATCGGTCGAGGTATGTTGTTCATCTTGGTTCCACCAAGATGTATCATAACCTGAAGAGGTTCTTCTGGTGGCAAGGGATGAAGAGAAGTGTAGCAGAGTTTGTCGCTCGTTGCCTTACCTGTCAGCAGGTGAAGGCGGAGCATCGATATCCTGGTGGTGAGCTGCAGCCGTTGCCCATTCCCGAGTGGTAGTGGGACGGCATCTGTAACACCCCAAAATTTTATTTAATAAAATTTAGATAAATGTGATGATTTTGGTTGAAAAACACAATCATTTACATGTGATATAATTATCTTTATTTTAGGAATTATCTTTATATTAATAAATTATTATAGTGTTGTATTCTGAGGTACGCACTCCGACAGGGCGTCACCGAAATTCTGTAACGAAATTAAAATCTGAAAACATCATAATTTTCAGAAAAAATGTGCTAATATTAGAAATGTAAATATCCAAAATTATTGACGCGCGGATATCAAGATTTAAGTTGACATAATGATTTTCTGGGTAATTTTTGCTGGGGGAAAATTAATTCTAAAAATTAAACTAAAATCGTCATAATTTGTAAAACCTTCCAATTAGCTTATGTTTGAAATTTTAACTTAATTGGATATCATTGGATACAAAAGTATAGGGATAATTGGACCAGCTGAATTATCTCCTATTTACGTCAACTATTTTTTTGAAATAGTTGCTTACGTAGCTTTGGCTACGTAAGACTCATCTCACCTGAAGTAAAATGTCTACACGTAGCTTACTACGTGTGTGTGGGGTAAAACCCCATGGTAAAACGTGGCCTTGGGAGGGGAAAGATGGGTTTTACGGTTACACATGTATGGCTACGTGCCATACATGCATGGAACAGGGAGTTTATATAAACTCTCCCTTAACCTTTCGTATGGGCTTTTCCAGCATTTGCTCAGTCTCCCTGCTACTGCTGATGCTCTTGTTGTTGCTGCTGCTGCTTCTGCTGTAGCTGTAGCTGCTGTTGCTGCTACTCCTACTATTGCACCTACCGTAGCTGCTCTTTCTTCACCCTTTTTGCCTCTTCTTCCTGCTGTTGGTTCCTTCGTTAGGAAGAGGAGAGGACCTTCATCCTTCCTTCAGGTAGGATTCTCTCTTCTTCCTCCTTCTTGGATTCCTTCTTCTTCTCTCCTTCTTGTCTCCTTCTCTTGTTAAGAACTTCATGTGTTAAGTGTTTTACCACGTTCATACTTAGACTTGAGTTCTGTAAACATCCTTAGGAATGATTTTCCCATCCATTGTAATCATGTTTTATCTAATGATCATGTCATGTCCAAGCATACATGTGGATAACTTCCTACTAGACGCAAGGAAATGTTGTTTAGAAGAGTTGTATTTCCAGTAATTATCCTTTCTTAAGTTTCTTGCCACCCATGTGTGAGCTTATACTTCTAATGTCCTATTTCTTCCTTCTTCTTCATGTAAGTGATGTTTAGAAATGTAGGTAAAATTCATTGGATGTTGATAACATGCTTAGAATCATAGGAACACTTGGTAGAGTTTCCTGAGGTAGTATTACACCATTTCTGAAAGTTTAGCCTGCGACTATCGACAGTTAGAAGCCATCTGTCAACAGGTTTCATCATACTTCCAGAACCCAGAAATGTAGAACACCAGTAGATTTGATAGACAGACTTCATCTGTCGACAGATGGCCTTCATTTATCGACAGCCACCTTTGGCCTGTCGACAGACAGGGACCAGGTTCCAAAATCTGGTTCGGATGAACAATGTTGTCGACAGCCACTCTCTGGCTGTCGACATACACTGTTCTGCTATGCTATCCAGACCATTTTTTGTCCAACTCAAGTGACACACTTTGGTATAAACCAAACAAGTTTTCCCCTCATTTTCTTGGATTCCAACTACATTAACACTGAGAAAAATCATTCAATTTTCATCCACATCCAATTATGGAATGTTCTTGAACACCCCCAAGTATATTGGATTCCTTCCTACATAGCTACAACCTTCTGAAGTCATTGACATTACCTCCAATCCTTCCTGCTACTAGTGAGATCTGAGTACTTGTGTACCACACTTGAATATTTAATAGAAATGATTATGGTGACAATTTTTTGATTTTGGTCTTGGACTCAATTGAGTATATGCCCTCCTGTGCAAGTGGGACTGATCCGGTCTCGGGGGGGATGATAATTACTAAATTTTAAGTGCTAAATTTTCATACATGCAGGTTAATTTTAAACGTCTTTTATCTATAGATAAACAACTTTTGAGATTAAATTTTTCATTTCATCCTTCAATAATACGTTGTTGACATAATAGTGTTGGTAGAACACATAGTTGAAATTTTCATTTAAAGACAATGCCTTTTAAATAGTTTAGCTAATACAAAGTAGGTACAATGAAAAAATAAATTTTTTTTGGTCTTATAATTCTTAGAAATTAGTTTATAATAAATCAAATTTAAATAAATTTAATTAAGTAATCTTTCTTTCTTTTCACACTATCACGCCAAATACCCCCCTCATTAATCCATTGTGCCATTACATCAATCTCTCACTTAAATAAAAAACCATCATAACCATTTATCCCATCAATCCTATTAAAATAATAAATTGTTTTAATACTCTACTCTAACTCCACTTACCTTTCTTATTTCTCACAGGAACCCACTAGAAGGCCAAGGCGGCGGGGGCTGAGTGTGGGCTTAGGCAGGCCAGCGCCAGCAAGCAGCGGGCAGAGGTGATCTGCTGCTGAGGAGAGCAGCTGCGGCCGTGCGTGGAGCGATGGAGGAGCTCTGCTGAGCTCCAGATGTGGGGCATGAGGTGAAGCGGCGGACCAGGGGCTGGGGCGGCTTTGGGTTGTGCAGATGGCGGGAAGAAACCAGGTGATCCAGCAGAGGCGCGATGGCGATTTGGAGCTCCCTGTGCGCAGCTGGGCATGAGGCCTGCTGTGTACGCGCAACACTGCGCAGCTGGCGCTGGAGGAGGCCCTGGTGCGCTGCAGGAGGCGAGCTCGTACCAGGGCTGGTGCGGACCTGTGAGCTGGGGCTTGGGCGAACCAGCGCCCAGGCGGTGCGAAGCTGGCGGATGGTCGTGCAAAGCAGCAGCAGTGCGATGGATAGCTCTGGGCGTGCACATCCGGAGCAGGGGCGATTCGTGCTGAGCTGGAGGCCGTGCGACGCTGGCGATCCGGGGTGCAGAGCTGGCGATCCCTGGTGCAGACGGGAGAGGGAAGCAGGATGGCCGGGGTGCCTATATAAGACGCCGCTCAGGTCCTCTTCTCCGGGGTTGGGCTGTTGGGAGTTTTTAGGATTTTTAGTTCTAGCCTTTAGTTCTTTTTGTAGCTTTCCTTTCAGCAGCGAGTAGGGGAGAGAGACGGGTTGGGGTTTTATTTTTTTGTTTTTTTCTTTTTTAGTTTTATGTTTTCCATTTCCATCTGTAGGGAGTGTTGGGGGATTTCATTTCTTCCGTTTGTGGGTGATTTGAGGGATTGGGAGAGATGGATCCAGAGGGCTCCGCAATTTTTATTTGAGCTTTGTTTCTCTTCTGCTGTTTGTTTGCTGTTGGGAGAGCGCTTGAGATTTTCTTGAGTTTTTATTTCTTTCTGTTGTTCTTTGCTGTTGGGAGACGGATCAGATCCAGAATGCTGTTGGGGTTGCCAGGATCGACTGTTCGTTCCGTTATAGTTCTTTAGTTGTGTTATGTGCAATTTTCTGAGTTTCGATAATTTTGTCTTTCTTCTTCTGTCAATGTGTTGAGAGATTGATTCAGAGGGGGAGATGTTCTGTTGTTCTTTCTTGCTGTTGAGGTTGAGGTGATCGGTGTGCTTCCTCTGTGTTCATCCGGAGGGCTTAGCCAGTTCAAATTTCTCCTTAGAGATTTTATTTTTTTTTTTTTTTTCTTTTCTTGTTTCTCTTGCGAATCTGCTGTGTGGTGAGAGGAGATCGAGTTCTACTGCTTACTTTGTTCTTCCTTCCTTCTGTGCTAATTTCATCTATTCTGTGCTGCTGTGATTTGATAGTTTAGCTCTTCTCTTCTGTAAGAGCTGTGGAGATAATCGAGGTATTTCTTCTTTTTTTCTTTTCTGCTGGAAGGGGGTTTTAGCATCCGAGGTTTCTTGTGTTCTTCCGGAGTTCAGAGTTCCAAGGGATTTGAGTGGGAATGGTTTTTAAGGCTGCTGTAGAGTTGTGAGGTTGGTGTAGAGATCCAGATATTTTAATTTCTTATTTCTGCAATTAGTTGTTCATTCAGGTTTTTGTTAGATATTTCGGTCCGTGATGTTGTTTGTGCATTTAATTTTCATTTTCTCTATATTTAGAATAGATAGATCCAATGTTTGCATTTACTTTTCAATTCTGTTGTGCTTAGAGTTCGATCCATTGCATTTGTTTAATTCTTCTGTTCTTGCTCTAATGGTTGAGCATTGATAGATAATTCGACATTTGTAAGGGGATCAAGATCCGGATTTCTGGCGTTACAGTTTAATGTCTTTAATCGTTTCTTAATCTAGAGTTTATTACACATCGTGTTCTCATTTGTTCTTCATCTTATAGTTCGTAGTTTGTTTAGATTGGTGTTGTTCTAGAAGTGACTCTATTACAATGTTATTTTGGTGAAAATGTGCCGTTATAATGGTTTCAATTCAAAGAAAGTTTAAATTCAAATTCCATTCAGCCTCTCTCTGTGGATATGACCTGTTCTCACCACCATGCTAGTTCATCTTCGTTGTTTAGATTTTGTGAGACAGTTTAGAGAAAGTGCACATATTGACTTGTGTGAGGAACTCGGACATATGTCGCGCGACACCGGGAGGAGCCCACCCGATTCGTTTAATGGTCATAATACGGACGATAATGGATCTCTTGGATGTTTGGGCATTGCATCATACTTGCTTGATTGGTCATCATCTTTTTTATATCATGAGTTGAACTGTACTTGAACCAAATGTGAGTATTATCCTGAATTCTTTTCTATGCAAATTTAATAACTCAGTACTCTTTGTCTATAATTGTATCTAATTGACATGGTTATAAACAGTCATCCTAGATATTCAACATTGCTACCAAATAAGTCTCTCTTGCCCAATTCTTTTTGATTATCTTAGTCTTTTGATTAGAAGAATGAATCCTACTGGGCTCGTTAGCTCATTAAATATTACTTTTTCAGGTGAACATGATGAGCCTAGCTCTTAAGGGGTGTGCTGAGCGGGTCAACCAGTCGTCAGAGTCCCTTAGATTACCTTTCTAGTATTGTAGTAGAAAAATGGGAATGTTTTTTGTTTTCTTTTTCTTACTCCTTTTGTGGATTGTTACGAGGAGTATTATGTAATTAAAGCTTCCACAATGATGACGACAGTTGTATAAAATATAAGCTCTATTTCTTAAGTCTGTTTTCTGTCATTTTCGATAAATAAACATTTATTAGGACGTGACAGATAATTTGGTATCAGAGCCTTAGGTTCCGTAAACCTAGGGAATGACCAGTGAGTTGGGTAGAAATCTGGGATTAGTTATAAAGGTAATAGTGATTTTGTATATGTGCATATACTTAATTTGTTGTTTGCTACAAAATGGATATGAATGCTCAAGAACGGCTAGTGTATGCAATGGAATTACTCCGACAGGATGTGGAGTTATATGCTTAGGCCCAGAGGAAGCACATGTGCAAATAAAGGAGAAGTATTGAAGCTAACTCCTGGCGCATTTCTAACAGGAATCCTCGTGCTTCCTTGGAGACTATGATCCAAATAATGTGCAATCTGGATAGTCTGAAGTTAGGACAAGATATGCTGCTCCATCATGTTGAAGGGTATTGGGAGGTACTGTCTGAAGCAGCAAGAGAGCTGTACCATGGGCCTGGGGGTGAGCAGCAACCGTCCGTGGAATCTGCCACACAAACCTGAAGCAAGCTAGGAAAATTAAAAACTTACTTTTGTTAACCACTCCTTTTGTTAATAGTGGGTTGTATATATAACTTTACATGTATATGTGTAATGAGAGGTTAAAGGTGGTGATAATGTTGTAAATATTTTCGGCTTACTAAGGATGATGTAAATATTTTTGGCTTATTAAGATAAGAATGATGGTGATGTAAATATTTTTGGCTTGCCAATGAAAAGTATGTATGTTCTGTGATAACAAAAATTTGTATAAGATGAATGGCGTATTGGTTTGGATGATGATATTAATGTATAAATTGTTGTATGTCTAAGATATTTCCTTAAAATAGTTATGGAAGGAGGCGATACAAATTGGAAGAAAATGGAAAGCTCAATGCATGATCTGACCCGAGTGATGAGGACAGTGGCTAAGAACAACACTCATAATGAAACAAATTGTTATAAGATTTCTAAAGTTTAGATCCTCCAAGGTTTGCAGGTAGCATGGATCCGATGAGGCTAAAAATTGGTTAAAAATATTGAAAGAATTTTTAAGGTGATCCGATGAGCAGAAGAGGATAAGATACGTCTAGCAACATTCCAGTTGGGCCGTGATGCCCGAGCATGGTGGGAAACTGTAGAATCTACTATAGAGGATCCAAGTCAGGTAGGTTGGGAGGAATTTATTGAGTTGTTCATGAGCAATATTTCTCTGAAGTGGTTCAGAAGAAGAAGGCTAATGAGTTTGCTAATCTAAAGCTACTCAGAATGACAGTGTCAGAATATGAAGCGTAGTTTGCTCGACTGTCTAAGTATGCTTCTCACCTAGTAGCTACAGAAAAATTGAAGGTGAAAAGATTTATGAACGGTCTATGTCCAAACTTCATTACTCAGTTAACACCCCATTTAATTACCACATATTCTGAAATGGTTAAAAGAGCCTTGGCTTTAGAAGCTGCCAATGAAACAGTGGAAAAGATTAGAGGGAAGTCCGATGAAAGTTCTTCCGCGACTGACCGTAAAAGGAAGTTTGAGACGGGAAATGCCCCTAAAGTACAGCAGTCCACCAAGAAAGCAAGAAAATCTCTAGGGGGAATAAGGACGTTTGTCTACATTGCTATCTCAGTGGACACAAGACTGAGAAATGTTGGCGTAGGTTGGGTGCTTGCCTCCGATGTGGAAGTAATCAACATCGGATTCCTGAATGTCCTATGATGAAGAATGGACCAGCAACCTAGAATCCTTGAGCCAAACCTGGACGTTTACAAGCTATTCAGGAAGTGGAACCTGAATCTCCGCAAGAGGGCGGACTTATTGAAGGTACACTTTTAGTAAACTCTAAACCTGCATATGTTTTATTTGATGCAGGAGCTACACATTCCTTTATTAATCAAGAATTTGCTATATCCTTGGGAATACAATCAGTTCCATTACCTGTACAACTAGAAGTAGCTACTCCTCTAAGTGAGGGTAAGAAACTTAAGGAATATTACCCTACCAGTCAAATTCTAGTTAAAGAACATAATTTTTCGGGTGATTTGATATGCCTTGAGATGTGGGATTATGATGTAATTCTTGGGATAGATTGGCTATCTAAACACCATGCAAATTTGGATTGTCAATTAAGACAAGTAACTTTTCTGGGTAAAGAGGTTTACTCCATGACTTTTGATAAACCTCGTATAAGAAGTATACCCATAATATCGGCAGTTAAAGCATACAAGTTGGTACAAAAAGGATGTCGAGGATATTTGTCTTCTGTGACATTAATAAATCAGAATACTACAAGATTGAAGGATATTCCGGTAGTAAGAGATTTTTCCGATGTATTCCCTGAGGAATTACCTGAATTACCACCTAGTAGAGAAGTAATTTTTCCATTGAATTGGTTCCAGGAGCCACACCAATTTCAAGAACACCTTATCGAATGTCAATGGAAGAATTGAAAGAATTAAAAAGGCAATTGATGGAACTAATGGAGAAAGGATTCATTAGACCCAGTACATCTCCCTGGGGTGCTCCAGTATTGTTTGTTAAGAAGAAGGATGAGACTATGTGACTATGCATAGATTATAGACAATTGAACCAGTTAACAATAAAAATAAATACCCACTTCCTAGAATCGATGATCTATTCGATCAATTGTCCGGAGCCCAATATTTCTTGAAGATTGATCTTAGATCTGGGTTTCATCAACTGAGAATTCCGGAAGGAGATATTCACAAGACAGCTTTTCGAATTAGATATGGGCATTACGAATTGTAGTGACGCCGTTTCGATTAACCAATGCACCTGTTGCTTTCATGCGATTGATGATGATGTATTCAGGCCATATTTGGATCAGTTTGTGGTTGTATTCATTGATGACATATTGATTTATTCTAAGAGTATGGAAGAACATGAAGCACATTTATAGGTTACTTTACAATTGTTATAGGACCATAAGTTGCATGCAAAGTTCAGTAAATGTGAATTCTGGTTGGAACAAGTAACGTTCTTAGGACATGTCATTTCTAGAGAAGGATTGTCAGTGGACTCCTCCAAAGTTGAAGCTATTCAGAGGTGGGAGCAACCTAAGAACATTACTGAAATTAGAAGTTTTTTGGGTATGGCCAGCTATTACCGGCGATTTGTCAAAGATTTCTCCAGAATTGCTTCACCTCTTACGCAACTAACTCGGAAGGGAACTACATTTGAGTGGAATGAGAGTTGTGAAAAGGCATTTCAAAGGTTGAAAGAGTGTTTATCATCCGCACCATTTCTGACCCTACCAATAGAAGGAAAAACATTTGAAGTTTACACTAATGCATCAATATCAGATTAGGATGTGTTTTGATGCAAGAAGGAAAAGTTATTGTTTATGCATCTAAACAATTAAAGAATCATGAGAAAAATTACCCAGTACATGATTTGGAATTAGCAACGGTAAATTTTGCTCTAAAGCTCTAGAGACACTATCTATATGATACCCAATTCATAGTGTACTCCGATCATAAAAGTTTGAAATATCTATTTTCACAGAAGGAATTGAACATGAGATAAAGAAGATGGATGGAATATATCAAGGATTATGATTTTAAGATTGAGTACCATCCTGGAAAAGGCAATATTGTAGCTGATGCTCTCAGTAGGAATCCCATGGCTAAAATATTTCATTTACAAGTCAAAGAATGGAAACTGTTGGAAGAATTCTCTACATTGAGTCTGAAAGCTGAACCACAAGAAGATAGGGTTATGATTGATAACTTGTCAGTGCAATCTGATCTATTAAGGCAAATTGGTGAACAACAATACAATGACCCCACATTGATAGAAATCAGAGAAAAACTGAATTTCAGACCTGATTTTAATGAAGATGCTCATGGAAATCTTCGGTTCTGAGACAGATTGTGCATACCAGATAATTCAGAAATCAAGAAACAAATATTAGAGGAAGCTCATCGGGCACATTATACCATCCATCTGGGAGCTGTCAAAATGTACCAAGACTTAAAGAAAATTTTTTGGTGGTGTAACATGAAGAAAGACATTGTAGATTTTATTTCTAGATGTTTAACATGTCAGAAAATCAAGGCTGATCACCAGAAACCCGCAGGGAAATTAAAACCCCTTGAGATACCAGAGTGGAAATGGGACAGTGTTGGCATGGACTTCATTATGGGATTACCCAGAACACGTAATGGATACGATGTGATATGGGTAATAATTGATCTACTCACAAGTCAGCTCATTCTTGGCCATCAAAACAAAATGGTCTGTCAATATATTAGCAGCTTTGTACTTAAAAGAAATTGTTCATCTACATGGTATTCCAAAGGATATCATTTCTAACAAAGATGCAAGATTTACTTCACATTTTTGAAGAGAACTACAAGATGTATTGGGAACTAAACTGAAGTTTAGTACGACATTTCATCCTCAAACCGATGGACAAACGGAACGGGTAAATCAAATTATTGAGGATATGTGTCGTGCCTGTGTTTTAGAATTTAGAAATGACTGGAGTAACTATTTAGCAATCATGGAATTACTTATAACAACCAGTTATCAGTCTATAATTCAAATGGCACCATTTGAAGCTTTATATGGCCGATAGTGCAGATCACCGTTATGTTGGATTGAATTGAAAGAATTACACATCCTTGGACCTGAAATGATACAAGAAACTACAGAGATTATAAAGTTGGTACAAGATAGAATGAAAGCCGCTCAAGATCGACAGAAAAGTTATGCTGATCGACGAAGAAGAGAGCTGGAATTTCAACAAGATGATCATGTTTTTCTCAAAGTGTCACCTCGAAGAGGAATCAAGAGATTTGGAATTAAAGGAAACTTAGTCCAAGATACATTGAACCTTTTGAGATATTAAGAAGAGTTGGGGAAATGACGTATCAACTAGCATTACCACCCCAATTATCCAATGTTCAAGACATCTTCCATGCGTCAATGTTGCGGAAATACGTTCATGATCCAGAGCATGTTATTGGATACCAGAATTTGGAGGTGCAAGGAAACCTGATGTATGAAGAGAGAACTGTGCAAATCCTTGACCAAAAGATCAAGCAACTTTGGAATAAGGAAGTTTTGTTACTAAAGATTCAATGGAATAAGCGAGGACAAGAAGAAGCAACATGGGAATTGGAAGATGGTATCAAAACCAAATATCTAGAATTATTTACAAGTGAGTAGCACTTGTCGTTAAATTCTTATTTGTTAAATTTGGAGGACCAAATTTTTCTTTAGTGGGGGAGAGTTCTAACACCCCAAAATTTTATTTAATAAAAATTTTAGATAAATGTGATGATTTTGGTTGACAAACACAATCATTTACATGGGATATAATATCTTTACTTTAGGAATTATCTTTATTAATAAAATTGTTACAGTGTTGTATTCTGAGGTACTCACTCAACAGGACATCACCAAAATTTTGTAACGAAATTGAAATTCAAAAACACCATAATTTCCAGAAAAATGTGTTGATATTAGAAATGTAAATATTCAGAATTATTGACCCGCGGATATCAAGATTTAAGTCGACACATGATTTTTTGGGCAATTTTTGTTAATTCTAAAAATTACACTAAAATCATCATAATTTGTAAAACCTTCTGATTAGCTTATGTTTGAAATTTCAACTTAATTGGATATCATTTGGATACAAAAGTATAGGGAGAATTGGACCAACTGAACTACCTTCTTTTACGTCAACTATTTTTTGAAATAGTTGCTTACGTAGCTTTGGCTACGTAAGACTCATCTCACCTGAAGTAAAATGTCTACACGTAGCTTACTACGTATGAAACCCCTGAAGGTTATGCGGAATAACACAATATGGTAATCTAGAAGGGGGGTTGAATAGATTACGGCAATTTCTAATTATTGATGGCTTCTTTTCGGTGCTACAGCGATCTTAATGAAACTTGATTGGAATTCGATTGAGTATAAGAAAGCTTGAGTTGATCTAAATGAGAACAGGGTATCAAACGTGAGTATGAACAACGTGCCTACCAATCATCTATCGCAAAACGCAAGCAAACCACAGGACACGATGATTTAAGGTGGTTCGGAGTACACAACTCGTGTATCCTACATCCACCGTCCACACACACACACAGAAACGACTGCTTATAAGCGAGTTCAACACAACAACTCACACACGCACACGTTGTCTGATGAACCACGATCAGAACAACCACAATTTCGTGGATCAAGCACAAGGGATGCTTGAAACACAACCACACACACACGATGGAATGGAAATTGTGAAATGGAGAAGAATTTAGAGTTGGGGAACAAATCCAGTTGGAATTCTTCTCGTGGATCGTCCAGACGCTCTTCAAACTTCGATTGGATGTAGACTGATCGATGTAGAAGGTTGAATTGACGACGATCCGGCTTCAACTCCGCATGGATGGTGATTCCACGACGATCTGGGCGGAAGATTGAAGCAGGGCAGCAATTTGGGGCTTTTCCTCTTGGTCCCTTGGAGGCTCTTGGTTGGGAGGCTGCTCTCTGCGAATTTGGCTCCAAAAGGATGCTTATATAGTGTTAGGTAAAGGTGGGGGTCGTGGAGGAAGGAAACACCCATAAGGGGCCGGAGTTGGAATCTCTAAAACTCATGTTTCCGTCGTCTGTCGACAGGTGCACTTGCATCTGTCGACAGATGCACTCAGGCTGAGAACTGGGTTTCAGAAATCTGAATTTCTGAGTGTATCTGTCGACAGGTACTTTGCATCTGTCGACAGGTGCACTCAGGGATACAAAACCTGAGATCTGTCTTGGGTTGTCTGTGTGTATCTGTCGACAGGTGATTTGCATCTGTCGACAGGTGCACTCAGAGATGCAAAAACTGAACTCTGTCTTGGGTTGACTGTGTGTATCTGTCGACACATGCCCTGGGCCTGTCGACAGATACACTTCTTTGACAATTTCTTGTGCTATTTGCTCATCTCTTCAATGCTCCATCTTTCATGCTTGTGCACCTACATGCAAATACATTGTTAGTGATATACATTGTATGATTTAGCAATATTTAACACAATCACTTTCATGGTGTTTTTCATGTTAGTTAGCACATCAATTTTGCATTAAATCAATGTTCAAGGATATTAATGTGATCATCAAAAACATGATATATTGAAAGCCCAACAATCTCCCCCTTTTTGATGATGACAAAAACATTCAATTGATGCATAATATTGATGTTCTCCCCCTTTTTGACAACATACAAAAAGTCAAGTCATGCACATTATGAGACAAATAAACATGAACTGTGAGTTTTCATTGATTGATCATTCAATTTTCACAGTACAAGAGACAATCATTACATGACTCAATAAAAATCAAAAGGAAGGGAAATAACATGAACAAGCAAGATAACAGGACTAGTGAGACTAACTCCCAGCTAAGACTCTTGACGACCTCTAAGGACCCTGAGACCCTCTATTCATCGTCATGTCCAGCAGGTGGAGGATGACGGGATCCATCTCTCTCGGAGTAGAGGTAATCAAGCCGGTCTCGGATATGCACGTGAGACTCATCCAGAGAGTTGAGGCGAGCATCCACTTGATCAAATCTAGAGTTCATTTGAGCAAATCCTGAGATCATTTGTTGATGCATTTGTGCCAAATAATCACGAAGAGATTGTTCTTGAGGCACAGGTACATCATCAAATTCTTGAGGTTGATCAGGCATTTGCTCATCCTGAGAGTCTTCATCAGCCCCTTCATTATCGTTAAGGTCTTCATTGTCTTCTTCATCATCTTCTTCATCATCACCTTGTTGTTCTTGCCCTTTGAGATTCCTTGTCACAACACCGTCTACAAACTTGTAGCCCATTCGGTGAGCGGCAGTGAGGTCAAATGCACTGCGGGATTTTAAGGAGATGAGCTCACTTGAAGGGATAGGAATGCCAATGAAAATGAGAAGAGAGGTGATGGGGCAAGCATATGGCATTGATCTCTTGGTGTTAGAGAAACACCGACGGATGAGGCTTAGCATGAGTTCAGGCAGATTGATTTGTTGACACTTGAGGAAGAATATGAACAAAGACTTATGGACCTCAGTGACTAATTCTCGGCTTCCATCCTTCGGGACGATCAAAGTAGTGAAGATGTGATGGATCATCCGGATCAAAGGAGGAAAGGAGTTGGCATTCAAGCGTGCAATTTTCTTAGTGGAGTCATAAGGTTGCAGAGTGAGAAGTTCATAGTACTCAGAAGCGGAAGGAGTATAGTTGAAGATTTCAACTCCTGAGTTTGGGATTTCAAGGGCTGTCGAGATGAGATTTGCGGTGAGGCGAAAACGAGTGCCTCTCACCGAAGAGAAAATATCTCCCTGATCGGAAAGCCCTAGATTATTGAAAAATTCTGTGACGGCATTTGGAGAGTATTGTAAGTGCGAGTACAGAAAGGATGTCCACCCTTGAGTATCAAAGTAGGGTAGTAGAGAGGGGAACATCGATCCTAAGGACTCAAAGTCCACATACCGGGATTGGACAAGTTTCTTGAAGGTGCCGTGTACCCGGATGAGATGGAGACCGTGAGGAACAATGAGTTCCGGCAACCGATCTTCGCGATGCTTGCTACGATGTTCTGAAGGAGCCCTGGAACTCTCTCCGGCGTCCGTCGAAGCACGACGACGGCGAGTGAGAATCTTTGTCTTGGGTGCCATCTCAGGAAGGAGGGTGAAGATGGTGTTTGGGAAGGGAGAGTGGAGGGGTCTCAGACGAGGAGCAGCGAGATCGTCGGAGACGGATCGGATCTTGAGCCCTGGAGGGGGAAGAGAGGGGTTTGGAGAAAAGGAGGAGGAAATGAGAGGGGAAATGGTGGGAAATGGTCGTGGGAGGCCTTTAGAATAGGTTTAGAAGGGTTTTAGAAGAAAGGCCCCACAAGAAAACTTGAACCGGCGCGATGGTTGGCTTCAAAAACGGATCTGGGCCGCCGGCTGTCGACAGATGACCATCTGTCTGTCGACAGATAACTGCTTTTTGGGAGAAACTTGATTTGATTGATTTTGATTTTTTTTAAAGATTTTTAAAAGGGCAAGTGTTCATTTGGCATTTTTAGGGTAAAATAGGTGTATGTACAAGATAAAAATGCATATCCATTATGATGAAGGCATGACACAATTCGACAATGATTTTGAAATAAAACCGACAGTTCTTTAATTAGAGCATAAAGAACACATTTCACAAAAGCCAGTGAAATTAAATAACTCTTTTGATTAAGGCCATTGAAGAAAAACATGCATCCAAATAGAGATGATAGTCAGATGAAATTTGAATTAGATGGCCACAAGAACATCTTACCAAGAGAAGCACATTGGACTTGACGTAAAAAAATTTTCGGAGGCTTCACTCTATTTCTAGTATGATTTTAGGATCTTTAAACAGCAAAGATGGAAAAGAGTGGCAATGAGGAGCACTTTCACTTTTTCATGTGAAGGTATCATTTGGATTCATGTTTAATGACAAGGGAGTTATTCAAAGGAGATGTTTAAAAATCATTTGGTTTGCTCATTGTGTTCAAAATGATCTAAAAAGACCTCAATCAAGTGTTGCATCAAACATCATTTAGACTTGGTTCACGACTTTGACATGAAGTGGATATGAAAGGTTATATTGCACAAAACAATCCAATGTTTACCTTTAAATCAAGTAATGAACACTTTCTTGAAAAGTATGAAGAAGGAATGAGAAAATAGTGAGATTTTGTGTATCTGTCGACAGAAGGAATCTATCTGTCGACAGATGCACACAGACTGATGAATTGAAGTTTCAGTCAGAGCAAATCTGAGTGTACCTGTCGACAGATGGAATGTGTCTGTCGACAGATATGAACAGAGTGGATTTTTATGGTTTCAGATTGAGTGCACATTGAGTTCAAGGAAGTGAGGATTAAAAAAAGGAAGAGAAGGAAGAGTTTCCTCATGAAAAAACTCATCTACTTTTAACTTACTCCCCCATAGTGTGTGCACGTGTTGACACAACATCTAGTCAAGGATTCACACAAGCATTTGAGACAAGGCAAACATGTTCATTTCAAGAATATCATACACAAGCACATGGTCACAGAAAAGCATTGTTTCATGGAGTTAACATGATAAAATGTAAGGAAACTAAAAATCCTATGTGAAGTACAGGACCTTTATATGCAATGGGACTATGGATACTTGGCGGAGAATGTTTTCTCACGCATGATGATAGTTTCCAAACAAGCCGAACTTGTTCTTCCACAGTTCACCATTTGATATACCACATAGTCATTCACACATAAAGAGCATGTACTCCAATATGGAGAGTTAGTTTCATTGCATTTTACACAAACCCAATTCTCTTCTTAAGGATGTGAATCTATCTTCAGACAAGGGTTTGGTGAAAATGTCAGCCAATTGTTTTTCTGTGGGAATGAAATTAAGTTCCAAGGTTTTATTGGCCACTTCATCTCTCAAGAAATGATGACGGATTTCAATGTGTTTAGTCCTTGAGTGTTGGACAGGGTTTTTTGAAAGGTTGATAGCACTTGTGTTGTCACATAGGATAGGTGTGCATCCAATTTCAACATTATAGTCAGCTAACTGACTTTTGATCCACAACACTTGAGCTGCACAACTTCCTGCAGCGACATATTCTGCCTCTGCAGTGGAGAGTGCAACCGAGTGTTGTTTCTTGGATGCCCACGAAACCATGCAACCGCCAAGGAATTGGCAATATCCACTAGTGCTTTTTCTATCAATTTTACATCCAGCATAATCAGCATCAGAATATGATATCAAATCAAAACTACTGCCTGCTGGGTACCAAAAACCCAAATTGCATGTGCCTGAGAGATATCGGAAAATTCTCTTGACTGCAATTAAATGGCTTTCCTTTGGACTAGATTGATATCTAGCACAAAGGCAAACACTGAATTGTATATCCGGTCTACTTGCAGTAAGATAAAGGAGTGAGCCAATCATACCTCGGAAGTGCTTTGCATCTACCGGTTTACCTTTCTCATCATTTTCCAATTTGATGCTTGTGCTCATTGGGGTGGAGGCCGGTTTAGCTTGCTCAAATTGAAATCGTTTGAGAAGCTCTTTGACATATTTTTCTTGATTTATGAAGAAGCCGTCTTTATGTTGTTTCACCTGCAAACCAAGAAAGAATTGAAGCTCCCCCATTAGACTCATCTCAAATTCACTGTGCATGTGTTTAGAAAATTCTTCACACAGTGAAGGGTTAGTAGAACCAAATATAATATCGTCCACATAAACTTGAACAACAATTATGTGATTGCGAACTTTCTTAGTGAAGAGGGTTTGGTCCACTTTACCTCTTGAGTAGTTTTTGCTTACCAGAAAATTGCTTAGTCTATCATACCAAGCTCGAGGTGCCTGTTTCAAACCATAAAGAGCTTTGTGCAATTTATACACATGGTTAGGCATTTCAGAATTTTCAAAGCCTGGTGGTTGAGAGACATAGACTTCTTCTTTGATATAGCCATTTAAGAAAGCAGTTTTAACATCCATTTGATAAAGTTTGAACTTATGGGAGCATGCATATGCCAATAAAATTCTGACTGCTTCTAACCTGGCTACAGGAGCAAAGGATTCTTCAAAATCTACACCAAATTCTTGATTATATCCTTTTGCAACGAGTCTAGCTTTATTTCTGACCACTTTTCCTTCTTCATTAAGTTTATTCCTAAACACCCATCTAGTTCCTATGATAGAAATTTCAGGGGTCTTAGGAACTAAACTCCATACATTATTTCTTTGAAATTGACCAAGTTCCTCATGCATAGCATCAATCCATGAGTTATCTTTTAAGGCTTCTTCAACATTTTTGGGTTCCACTTGAGAGACAAAAGCAAAAGATCATGTTCAATTATTTGTCTAACTTGAGACCTTGTTTGAACAGAATCATTTAAACTACCTATCACATCATCAAGTGGGTGATCTTTGGAATACCTCACATTTGTGATTGTTGAAGGGCCGGGAGCATCTTGTCCTTGAGGAATTTGATCTTGTGAATGTTGTTCTTCAGGAGGTTCACCTTCTAGTGGATTTTCTTCATGTGTTTCATCTTGTTTTCTGAAGGCTATTTCATCATCTTCATCATAGTCCTTGTGAAGATATCCACCTTTGGTCTTGGAATCTTCTTCAGATTTGTCTTTTGCTTTGACTTGTAGGTCCTCAAGTGATGTTCCTTCATCTTCTTTTTCAGTTCTATTAACAGTCAAACTGTTAGTTTTGGCATAAGTCTCATCAAAAATTACATGTGGAGTTTCTTCCACAGTGCGTGTTTTATTGTTAAACACCCTATATGCCCTAGAGTGTTCTGAGTAGCCTAGAAAAACACCTTGATCACTTTTGGCTTCAAATTTATCTAAATCAGATTTATCATTGTTATGAATAAATACCTTTGAGCCAAATACTCGGAAGTACCCAAGGTTGGGTTTCTTACCTTTCAACAAATGGTAGGGGGTTTTCTTTATCACAGGTCTTACCATGGCTCTGTTTAGAATGTAGCATGAAGTGTTCACTGCTTCTGCCCAAAAGCTTTTGGAGAGTTGGCCTTCAACCAGAAGAGTGCGAGCCATTTCCACCAATGTTCTGTTTTTCCTCTCCACTACTCCATTTTGTTCAGGAGTCCTTGGGGAGGAGAACATATGTTCAATCCCTTGGTGCCTGCAAAAATCAGAAAATGCATTGTTATCAAACTCTCCCCCGTGATCGGTGCGGATTGAGCATATTTTATTCACATTGCCATGCTCAATTTTGTTAAAGAATTCTTGGAAGATTATAAGTGTTTCACTTTTGTGTGCCAAGAATTTGACCCATGTGAACCTAGAAAAATCATCTACAATGACAAAACCAAAACGTTTGCCATTGAGACTTAACGTTCTAGTTGGTCCAAAAAGGTCCATGTGCAACAATTCATATGGTTTAGATGTGCTTACCGGTGCTTTGGATTTGAAAGACTTTCGGGTCTGTTTTCCCTGTGCACATGCATCACAAAAACTTTCATTGTTGTTAAAAGAAATGTCAGGAAGTCCACTTACTAATTTGAGCTTCATGATCTTGTGCAATACGTTGTAGCTCGCATGGCCAAGCCTACGATGCCACAAGTCAATTCATCCTGTCTATTTGCAACAAGACACAAGTTGTCATTTTCTGGATCATCTAAGTCAACTAAGTAGATGTTATTCACTCTTTTTCCAGAAAATTTAACACTTCCTGTTTCTTTATCAACAATTTGACATGAATTTGATTCAAAAATGACGTTGTGACCTCTATCACATAATTGACTTATGCTAAGCAAATTGTGATTAAGGCCATCAACTAACAGTACATTTTCAATTGAATTGGAGGGACACTTACCAACATTACCTGTGCCAATGATTTGGCCTTTGTTGTTACCTCCAAAAATGACTTGTCCTCCGTCTTTCTCCACTAGGAAACAGAATTTAGCTTTGTCGCCCGTCATGTGCCTCGAACAGCCGCTATCCAAGTACCATTTGTTTTGATGTTGGGCTGCTAGGCATTCCTGCATATGTGGATCAGACAAGAGGTTTTGGTACCCAAATTACTTTGGGTCCCAAAATTTCATTCATGCAACAAAGTAAATGTTTAGGAATCCAAACTTGTTTGAATTTCTGTTTCTTTGGATTATTCCAGCATTGTTTTTCATCATGACCAATCTTTTTACACACATTGCATGAAGGAATTTTCTTTTCAATTTTTTGTTGCTTGATAGACTGTTTATTGGTTGAAGTTGTTCTTGCCTGTCGACAGGCACCATTCCATCTGTCGACAGGTGGCTTTTTCTTTTGTTTGTTGGGAGCATTTTGTTTGTTTGATTGTTTGGGTTGCAATACTTTGGTCTGAGATTGACTTGTTTTATGCTTTGTGGGAACATGCTTGCTTGTGCTTGGGCTAGGATCAACAAAGGAAGTGATCAATGACTCTCCTATTTTCTTTTGTTTGACAGGTTGATATCCTAACCCATGCCTGGTTACATGTATTTTAGCACCCAAAACCGCATCTAGATTTTGCTTTCCTTTTACAAATTTCATCAAGTCCTCAGATTTCTCTTTCAATTCCTTTTCAGTTTGTTCCAACTTTTTCTTTGTTTCTAGATGTTCTTCTTGAAGGAATTCAAGAGAATGGCTTAAACAGTCCTTTTCTTTTTGTGTTTCTTGTAATTTCATTTTCAAGCAGTCCATCTCTTCACTATGAGTCTTTTCATCAACTTCCATCATTTCTATTTCTTTTGTCAGGAATGCAATTCGTTCATCGTTATTTTTATCATGCACAAGGGAGTTGCATTTCTTTTTCAATGCCTTATTTTCAGATCTATATTCGCAAAATTTTTCAAATAGAGTAGTGTATGCTTCCTCCCATTCACTTGCAGTGTAATTATCAAATGAGAAGTTTACCTCGGTGGAGTCATCACTCCTTGCCATTAAGCATTTAACTTCTTCATCATCGGATGTTTCTTGTGCATCTTCATCTTCATCTTCATCACTCCAGGTTGCCAACATTGCTTTGGCTTTCTTGAAGATGAATTTTTCTTTCTTCAGCTTCTTCTTGAGTTCCGGGCATTCTCCTCTCATGTGCCCCTGTTTCTTGCATTCATAACAAACAATATCAGATTTTTTGTTGGACTCATATTTCTGTGAAAAATTTTTCTTTTGAAAGGGTTTGGAGTTACCTGAGTCTCTCCTTTTGAACTTCAGAAATTTCCTGAATTGTCTAGTGAGCATTGCCATTTCATCATTATCACTCTCACTAGATGTTCCTTGCTCATCACTATCTTGTTGAATGGATTTCTTGGAGCTTGTTGATGTTTTGTTGGATGCTTTTAAAGCAATTGACTTCCTAGGATTTTCTTCTAATTCTTTTCTTTTGATGTTGATTTCATATGTCATTAAGGAGCCAATTAGTTCATCCAATTTCATTTTAGAGAGGTCTTTGGAATCCTCAATGACAGTGGCCTTAGTATTCCAAGATGAAGTAAGAGATCGAAGTATCTTTCTTACTAAGTCACTTTCAGAGTATTCCTTTTTAAGACCTTTTAGCCCGTTAATTATTAGCATGAATCTTGCAAACATGTCTGATATGTTTTCATCAGTTTTCATCTTGAACATTTCATATTCAGACACTAACATGCTAACTTTAGTTTCCCTTACCTCGGACGTACCTTCGTAAATGAGTTCAAGTTTGTCCCACATCTCTTTTGCTGTTGAGCATGTGGAGACTCTTGAGAACTCCTTTGGATGCACCGCACATTGCATCATGTTTAGTGCGCTCCAGTTGAGAGTTCCTTTAGCTATTTGGTCTTTCGTCCAGGTGTCTTCGTCCTCGGGCAACACATATGGTCCCTTGCTGACTATCTTCCACAGCTCGTAATTTTGAGCTCTCAAAAATACCTGCATACGATTTTTCCAATAAGAATAGTCAGTGCCATCAAAATAGGGTGGCCTGGTTACTGAATGTCCCTCGGCCATATACCCTTTGCTAGAATCCATAAGATCGAGAATCTCCTGATCGCTAGATCAAATTACGAAAATTGTAAATCGGAGAAACCCGCTCTGATACCAATTGAAGGGTTATGCGGAATAACACAATATGGTAATCTAGAAGGGGGTTGAATAGATTACGGCAATTTCTAATTATTGATGGCTTCTTTTCGGTGCTACAGCGATCTTAATGAAACTTGATTGGAATTCGATTGAGTATAAGAAAGCTTGAGTTGATCTAAATGAGAACAGGGTATCAAACGTGAGTATGAACAACGTGCCTACCAATCATCTATCGCAAAACGCAAGAAAACCACAGGACACGATGATTTAAGGTGGTTCGGAGTACACAACTCGTGTATCCTACATCCACCGTCCATACACACACGCAGAAACGACTGCTTATGAGCGAGTTCAACACAACAACTCACACACACACACGTTGTCTGATGAACCACGATCAGAACAACCACAATCTCGTGGATCAAGCACAAGAGATGCTTGAAACACAACCACACACACACGATGGAATGGAAATTGTGAAATGGAGAAGAATTTAGAGTTGGGGAACAAATCCAGTTGGAATTCTTCTCGTGGATCGTCCGGACGCTCTTCAAACTTCGATTGGATGTAGACTGATCGATGTAGAAGGTTGAATTGACGACGATCCGGCTTCAACTCCGCATGGATGGTGATTCCACGACGATCTGGGCGGAAGATTGAAGCAGGGCAGCAATTTGGGGCTTTTCCTCTTGGTCCCTTGGAGGCTCTTGGTTGGGAGGCTGCTCTCTGCGAATTTGGCTCCAAAAGGATGCTTATATAGTGTTAGGTAAAGGTGGGGGTCGTGGAGGAAGGAAACACCCATAAGGGGCCGGAGTTGGAATCTCTAAAACTCATGTTTCCGTCGTCTGTCGACAGGTGCACTTGCATCTGTCGACAGATGCACTCAGGCTGAGAACTGGGTTTCAGAAATCTGAATTTCTGAGTGTATCTGTCGACAGGTATTTGCATCTGTCGACAGGTGCACTCAGGGATACAAAACCTAGATCTGTCTTGGGTTGTCTGTGTGTATCTGTCGACAGGTGATTTGCATCTGTCGACAGGTGCACTCAGAGATGCAAAAACTGAACTCTGTCTTGGGTTGTCTGTGTGTATCTGTCGACACATGCCCTGGGCCTGTCGACAGATACACTTCTTTGACAATTTCTTGTGCTATTTGCTCATCTCTTCAATGCTCCATCTTTCATGCTTGTGCACCTACATGCAAATACATTGTTAGTGATATACATTGTATGATTTAGCAATATTTAACACAATCACTTTCATGGTGTTTTTCATGTTATTTAGCACATCAATTTTGCATTAAATCAATGTTCAAGGATATTAATGTGATCATCAAAAACATGATATATTGAAAGCCCAACAACCCCATGGTAAAACATGGCCTTGGGAGGGGAAAGATGGGTTTTACGGTTACACATGTATGGCTATGTGCCATACATGCATGGAACCGGAGTTTATATAAACTCTCCCTTAACCTTTCATATGCGCTTTTCCACCATTTGCTCAGTCTCCCTGCTGCTGCTGCTGCTACTGCTCTTGCCGTTGCTGCTGCTGCTTCTGCTGTAGCTGTAGCTGTTGTTGCTGCTACTCCTACTATTGCACCTGCCGTAGCTGCTCTTTCTTCAACCCTTTCTGCTTCTTCTTCCTGTTGCTGGTTCCTTCATTGGGAAGAGGAGAAGGACCTTCATCCTTCCTAAGTCAGGTAGGATTCTCTTCTTCTTCTCTCCTTCTTGACTCCTTCTCTTGTTAAGAACTTCATGTTTAAGTGTTTTACCACGTTCATACTTAGACTTGGGTTCTGTAAACATCCTTAGGAATGCTTTTCCTATCCATTGTAATCATGTTTTAGCTAATGATCATGTCATGCCCAAGCATACCTGTGGATAACTTCCTACTAGATGCAAGGAAATGTTGTTTAGAAGAGTTGTATTTCCAGTAATTATCCTTTCTTAAGTTTCTTGCCACCCATGTGTAAAGCTTGTACTTCTACTATCCTATTTCTTCCTTCATGTAAGTGATGTTTATAAATGTAGGTAAGATTCATTAGATGTTGATAATCATGCTTAGAATCATAGGAACACTTGGTAGAGTTTCCTGAGGTAGCATTACACCATTTCTGGAAGTTTAGCCTGTGACTATCGACAGTTAGAAGCAATCTGTCGACAGGTTTCATGCTTCCAGAACCCAGAAATGCAGAAACACCAGTAGATGTCGACAGACAGACTTCATATGTTGACAGATGGCCTTCATCTGTCGACAGCCACCTTTGGCCTGTCGACAGACAGGGACCAGGTTCCAAAAATCTGGTTCTGGATGGATAGTGGCTGTCGACAGCCACTCTCTGGCTGTCGACATACACTGTTCTGCTATGCTATCCAGATCTATTTCTTGTCCAACTCAAGGTGACACACTTTGGTATAAACCAAACAAGTTGTTCCCCTCATTTTCTTGGATTCCAACTACATTAACACTGAGAAGAACCATTCAATTTTCATCCACATCCAATTATGGAATGTTCTTGAACACCCCCAAGTATAATTGATTCCTACATAGCTACAACCTTCTGAAGTCATTGGCATTGACTCCCAATCCTTTGCTACTAGTGAGATCTTGAGTACTTGTGTACCACACTTGAATATTTAACAAAAATGATTATGATGATAATTTTTGGGTCTTGGACTCAATTGAGATATATGCCTGTGCAAGTGGGGCTGATCCAGTCTCGGGAGGAGCACCCGAATTTGTTTAATGGCTGTACGGAACGATAATGGATCTCTTGGATGTTTGGCATTGCATCATACTTGCTTGATTGGTCATCATCTTATTTTATCATGAGTTGAACATGTACTTGAACCAGAATGTGAGTATTATCCTGAATTCTTTTCTATGCAAGTTTAACTCAGTACTCTTGTTCTATAATTGTTATCTAATTGACATGGTTATACAGTCATCCTGGATATTCAACATTGCTACCAAATAAGTATCTTGCCCAATTCTTTGATTATCTTAGTCCTTTTGATTAGAAGAATGAATCCTACTGGGCTCGTTAGCTCATTAAATATTACTTTTTCAGGTTAACATGATGAGCCTAGCTCTTAAGGGGGTGTGCTGAGCGGGTCAACCAGTCGTCGGAGTCCCTTAGATTACCTTTCTAGTATTGTAGTAGAAGAATGGAAATGTTATTTTGTTTTCTTTTCTTACTCCTCTTGTGGATTGTTACGAGTAGTATTATGTAATTAAAGCTTCTGCAATGATGACGACAGATGTATAAAAATATAAGCTCTATTTCTTAAGTCTATTTTTTGTCATTTCTGATAAATAGACATTTATGGACGTGACAACATCACCATGGATTTTGTGGTTAGTTTGCCCCATTCTCCGCAGAGGCATGATGGTATTTGGGTGATTGTGGACAGGTTGACCAAGTCAGCGCACTTCCTTCCAGTTAGAATGTCTTGGTCAGTGGACAGGCTTGCCAGATTATATGTGGACCGAGTTGTTTCGTTGCACGGGACCCCAGTTTCCATTATTTCCGACAGAGATCTGAGGTTTACTTCAGGGTTTTGGCACAGTTTGCAGAGAGCCCTTGGCACTGAGTTGAGACTGAGTTCAGCGTACCACCCACAATCAGATGGTCAGTCAGAGAGGACTATACAGACTTTGGAAGATATGTTGAGAGCTTGTTGCTTGGACTAGGGTGGCACTTGGGAATCCCACCTTCCAATGGTAGAGTTTGCATACAACAATAGTTATCACTCGAGCATTGGAATGGCATCATACGAGGCTTTGTATGGTCGACCATGCAGGACACCACTTCACTAGTTCGAAGTGGGTGAGAGGCAGCTTCTGTGACTAGAGATGGTTCAGGAGTGTGCAGACACAGTCAGTTTAGTCAGGCAGAGGCTTCAGGCAGCACAGAGGAGGCAGAAGAGCTATGCAGATGTTCGTAGGAGGCCGTTGCAGTTCAGCATGGGTGACCTTGTGTTCTTGCGGGTTTCGCCGACCAAGGGTGTCATGAGGTTTGAAAAGAAGGGAAATCTCAGTCCAATGTATATTGGACCCTTCCCTATTACAGAGTGGATCGGCGGGGTCACGTATAGATTGCATCTTCCAGCAGAGTTAGCAGGTGTGCATGAGGTTTTTCACATTTCACAGTTGAGGAGGTACGTTGCAGATTCGTCGCACGTGTTAGATTACTCGCAGTTAGAGGTTGCATCGGATTTGTCAGTACCAGAGCACCCAGTCAGAGTTATGGACCGTAGAGTACAACAGCTGTGCAGGAGGAAGATTCTGCTGGTCAAGGTTGTTTGGGAGAACCGCGTCGGTGGCGAAGCCACGTGGGAGCGCAAGGATGAGATGAGAGAGCATTTCCCTTATTTGTTTGATCGATCGGTATGATGTTTTTCCTTATGTTGATTCATGTTGAAACTAAGTTTCTTTTGATTTCGAGGACGAAATCCTTTTAAGGGGGGTATAATGTAAGACCCGGCCCTCTCAGGCCCTTAGCTTTATCCTCAGGGTCGCGACAGACCCCTTGGTCGTGACATTGTCACTCTAGAGGAGCCGGTCGCGACATACTTTTGGTCGCGGCACACCTAGCCGTCGCGTTCTGGTCGCAACGGGGGTGGGCGTCGCATTCTTGTCGTGGCGTCTGAAGGCGATGCGACTTCGTTCTGACCATTCTGACCGTTGTCCTTTCTGTCAGAACGGCCTTGTCGGGTGTCAGGTGCGTACAACATTGACGCGACCTAGCAGTCCGTCATGTTAAGGTTTTCCTGGTCTTCAAGGTTTGACCGCTTTTGGTGTCGCGCCGGGGTAGGCGGTCGCGACATGGTCACGACCTGCAGGGCGGTCGTGACAAGGTTGTTGTCGCGCTTGCCCGACCCATCGCGTCTCCGGGCCCGTTGGTTCAAAACCGAGGCCGGCGCCCATTTCCCCCTTCCCTTCTTCTTTTCCTTATTCTTCTTCCTTCTTCCTCTCCCGAGTCCTCTTGCTTCCCTTTCGGTTCTTGGGTGTTTTGGGTGAGGAGGTGACTCCCTGTTCGTGTAGGCGGCGTCTGTGTGGTGGTAGGAGTGAGGAGGAGGTGGCCATTCCGACGTAAAGGCCACAACGGGTCGGTTCTACTCATTGAGGTAGGGACTCTCATCTTCCTCTCATTCTAGCATGCTCCCCTTCCCCTTGAGATCCTTGTTTATCCATGGTTTTGGGGTTGTGGGGTGTGTGAGATCCATGCTCGTGGTGAGTGAGGTTTCCTTCGAGTGTAGGTTTCTTTGTAATGCATGCTTTATGGGGTTTAAGGGTGGTTTGCCTTGATTAGAAGTTTCTATAGTGTTTCCCATGCTCCCCTCTCCTTGTGGATGTGTTTTTATACGGTTTTGGGGTGGCCCTTGGGAGGACTATCTCGGGACCCCTCTCAACTGAGGTCGCGACAGGCATAGAGGTCGCGATGATGTCGCGACTGGCATGGCCGCCGTGACATCATCGTGACGCCCTGGGGCATCGTGACATAGTCACAAGCAGCCTTGGCATCGCAACAGTGTCGCGACAGTTTGTGGCATCGCGACAGTATCAGACACAGGTAAGTTCTTGCGGAGTTCTATTTTTGTGGAGTCTTCACCGTTTTCTGGTTCTTTTTATACTCGTGGCACCAGTGCTAGTTCCTAGTACGGCCCTACACTAGTCGTTCACCCAGTGCTCGGCACCTGAGGGCTTGTCCCGTGAGAGAGGTTGTTACCGTTTACCTAGGACCCCCATCCCCGTGCGCCTGTTGAGGGAGTGCTCCAGGCGGCGGGCGTGCTCGAGTCGCAGACTCTGGAGCAGAGGGGAAAATGGTGATTAGGACAGTGGCATTGAGTTGTTTGCAGAGCTCTCTTGGTTGGTCTGGGACGTCGAGACCATTTTGGAGTCTTCCCGGCGCAGGCCAGTCAGTCCTTCTTCTCACTGCCTTGCTCTTTGTGGCCCCGGAACCACTTAGAGAGGCCAGGGATGAGACCGTAGTCCGGCCAGACTACGGCGGTTACTGTTGTGTTACTTGTGTTCCTGCTCCCACTCTGACGAGACGTGGAGGTTTGGACCTAGGTCGAGGGTAAGACGTCAGTGGACGCTCCTGACCGGTTGACTAGTGGTAGTGGTTTTCCGTAACTAGTGTCGCTTGTTCAGGCAGGGTCCCCTCTGTCTGTGTTTACAGTCGTGTGGTGGTCACGATGTGCAGGTCGTACGGAGTTTCTAACCGCGGTGTCTTTCTGTACCGTCGCTAGTTAGTTAGCTTTACTTCCGCACTTTCTTGAGTAGAGTAGAATATATAGAACTGCTATTGTTTAATTTGTTTATATATATTCTTTCCCGCCTGTTAGAGCCAGTAGGAGATTGGTAGTCCCTACTAAGCTTCTGTTGTGAAGCTCATCCCTTCCTTTTCCAGGTGAGACTTCTTAGCAGCGGCTGGGTGCAAGTCGGGTGGAGGAGGCGGGGCGGTAGTCGTCATCCCTGTAGCTAGCAGTGGTATCCCTCTTCAGTTGTACTTCACCCTCGGGGTATGCCCTTAAGGGCTCTATCTTTCCCCTCCTTACTTGTACTCGTTGTGTGTGTTGGGACTGTACCTAGAGCGATGTGCGGTGGTCTCGCTCTCCTTTCTGCTTCCGTGTGTGTGCTTTTAGTTCAGTAGTTGACGTTTATTTCCTTTACATATTCTGTTAGACTTGTGTTATAGCCCTTCTGGGTCCCCGGATCCGTGGGTGGCGACCGCGAAAATTGGGTTCTCGGGGTCGTTACATGAACAATTGAAGCTAACTTTGTCATATACGAAGTCTACTTCATCATATACAAAGTGATATATGATTTATCTTGATCAGTCGAAGCTAACTTTGTCATATACGAAGTCCACTTCGTCATATACAAAGTTTACTTTGTCATATCCGAAGTCATATATGATTTGGTCATGAATAGTTGAAGCTAACTTCATCATATACGAAGTTCACTTCGTCATATACGAAGTGATATACGATTTGGTCTTGATTAGTCAAAGCTAACTTTGTCATATACGAAGTGATATACGATTTGGTCATGATCAATCGAAGCTAACTTTATCATATACAAAGTCCACTTTGTTTTGGTCATGATCAGTCGAAGCTAACTTCGTCATGTCCGAAGTCTAACTTCGTCATATCTGAAGTCCAACTTTCGTCATATACGAAATCCACTTTATTTTGGTCGTGATCAGTCGAAGCTAACTTCGTCATATCTAAAGTCTAACTTTGTCTGGAACGTTATATCTTGGCCAATCGATTTAATACATCAATTGCCCTTAAACATCAATTGTTGTTATGCATATCGATTGTCCTTAAACATCGATTGTCTTTAAACATCAATTGTTAACTAACATTGATTGCTCCTTTAAACATCGATTGTTCTCTACCGATTGCTATTATATTCTATCGATTGATGTTACACATATAGTTCTATACCGATTGTTGTTATATTCTATCGATTGTTGTTACACACATAGTTCTATATCAATTGTTGATCAGCCCATATCGATTATTAACTATTTTATCCATTGCCTTTTTATTTGGTGTGCATTTAATCAAATCTCTTCATAAATTTATTTATTTTAGATAAAAAAGATTCAGGTTGTTACAGTTCAATTGTTAAAATTTTTCTGTCAAACACCCTACATCCTCTAGTTTTTGAAATATATCCTAATAGAAAACCCTCATCACTTTTAGCATCTAATTTTCCTAGATTATCTTTACCATTATTCAGAATGAAACACTTACAACCAAAGGGCCGTAGATGGCTAATGTTTGGCTTCTTTTCCTTATAAAGTTCATATGGAGCCTTCTTCAGAATTGGTCTGATCATAGTTTTGTTGATGATGTAGCATGCAGTGTTGACTGCTTCTGCCCAGAAATATCTTGGTAGATTGTACTCTGATAACATGGTTCTAGTCATATCAAGCAGTGTTCTATTCTTCCTTTCTACTACACCATTTTGCTGAGGAGTTCTTGGAGCAGAAAAGTTATGCTCTATTCCATTTTCTTCACAGAATCGAATGGAATCTTCATTTTTGAATTCTCCTCCATGATCAGATCTGATACTGATTATCTCATATTTCTGGCTCTTCTGTACTAGTTTATTGAATTTCAGGAAAGCTGAGAATGTTTTTGATTTTGCTTCCAAAAATGATACCTAAGTGTATCTTGAGTAATCATCCACAATTACATAGCCATAGATCTTTCCTCCAAGACTTGTAGTTCTTATTGGTCCAAATAAATCCATGTTTGAAGTTGTTACCATTGTCTTGGACTAAAAGGTGTCTTGGTCTGCTTCCCTTTTGCACAAGCTGTACAGATTCTAGATTTCTTCAATTTGAGCTTTGTAAGACCTTCAACTAGATCATGCTTCATTAATTTTTTTATTACTAAAGTGCTTGCATATCCTAGTCTTTTGTGCCATAAATCAATCTCGTCATTTCTAGTAGTTGCAAGACATAGTTTGACTTCTTTCAGTTCTGCTACTTGAAGTGTATACAGATTCTTCATTCTGTGAACTTCAAAGACTACTTTCTTATCTTTTAGAATTATACACTTATCATTCTGAAACTTGGCTAAGTGACCTTTATCACACAGTTGACTGATATTGATGAGGTTATGCTTGAGTCCTTCAACACATAATACATCTTCTATTAAATCTCTGGTTTTTGTTCCTATTGCTTGATCAATTTCACTTCTGAAACTTGTAAATAGCTTTATATCATCTGTCATATACCTTGAGCATCCACTATCTAAGTACCATTTGGATGCTTTCAAGCACCCCTATTCTAGTCTTGCAATGAGGGATAAATTTGCTTCTTCTTGTTTTGATTTTGAACTTGAGGAGTCTGAACTTGTTACTTCTTCATTGTCCCATGTGGTTGGCATTGCTTTCTTTTTGAATTTTATGTATTTCTTCTCCTTACCTTTCTTTTTCTCATACCTCTCAGTTGGATCTTTCCTTTTGAGTTGAGGACAGTCTGATTTGAAGTGACCTGGCTACTTGCATTCATAGCAAGTTGGTTCTTTACTCTTTTTGTCCTTCTTGAAGTATCTCTTAGATTCATACTTCTTTTTCTTGGCAATAATTCTTTGAAGTCTTCTCGATAGCATTGCTTCATCACCATTGTCTTCAGAGTTTTCCTTTGTATCTTCGGATGAGGAGGAAGAAGGAGAAGCTACAACCTTCAAAGCATTAGACATTTTCTTTTTCAAAGAAATTTCAGAAAATCTTTCCATGTCGATTTCATGAGCCATAAGTGATCCTATTAACTTTTTTTATAGAGAGTTCAGTATGATCATTTACTTCTTCTGTAGCAGTTACTTTAGGAGTCCAAGATTGAGTTAATGATCTAAGAATTTTTCTAATTGTTTCTTCATTTGTATAGTTTTTACCTAATGAAATTAGTTCATTTGTTATATCAGTGAACCTATTATACATTTGAGTAATGTTTTCATTTGGTAGGATTCTAAATTGTTCATATTGAGAAACAAGAATATCTATTTTGGTTTGTTTAACCTTATTAGTAATTTCATAAGTTATTTTTAGTTTGTCCCCATATTTCTTTAACAGATCTACAAGCAGAAACACTAATAAATTCTTTCTTAGATAAAGCACAACAGAGATAGTTCTTAGCTTTATAGTTTAGAGACATGTGTCTTTTATCAGCTAAGGATAACTAAGATGAACCTTCAGTAAGAATGACATAGCCACCTAGTTCAAATACCTGCCACGGCTCAAAGTCTGTGCCGCATAGGAAGCATTTCATTCGTATCTTCCAATATTGATAATCTTCACCATCAAAGTATGGTGGCTTTGTAACGGATTGACCTTCAGTGTTCTACATTTCTATTGTCATCTATTTTCAAATCGTTTGATTTTTCTGAAAAGACCACACTCTGATATCACTTGTTGGATCTAGATAGAGCTTTAGATATCCTAGAGGGGGGTGAATAGGACTTTCTGCAATTTAAAAGTTATCCAATTTGAAATAACACTTGACATAAGTATTAGTACCTTGTGTGTGTGTGTGAAACAAGTGTAACTTGGCGGAAACAATCACAAATAGTGCACAGGGAATTTATCTTGGTTCGGACCTCTTTTCAATTAGGAGTCCTACGTCCAGTCCCTAAAGGCAACTTGGGATTTTTCACTAACTACTAAAAACCCTTGGCTTTCTCTCCAAAGAGAGGTATTTCAACCACTTGCTCCCTAGAAAGTCTTCCTTTTATCAAAGGGGCAAACAACCACCTACCGCAGTAGGTCTTCTCTTTTACAAAAAAGGAACTACAGGGAACAAACCCCTTGCTGGTTTCTACTTTGAATAAAGTGTAGACAGAGTGCTTGCTCAGAGAAACACAGAAGAACAGAAAGAGATATACAATATGCTTGAAAGTTCTAAACTCTTTCTGACTAAAAGGGGGATTGAGAATAAAAACTCAGACTATCTAAACCACCCACAGATAAGCTTTTTGAATGCAGAAGAGCAGGAGAGCTTGGAGTCAGCTTCTTTGCATAGATTGCTCTCCTTTAGATTTTCTGTGTGCACTCTTCTCTTTTTGTTGATCTTCTTGCTTTTGTGCTTCGTTGCTTCTTGTATCATATATATGAAGTGTGTTAAATGTGTGTTTAGAAAAACTTCAGCACTTTATATAGACTTTAGAGTCTTGTTTCCTGTTAGAATATGGTCATTTAAAAAATTTGAACGTTGTGACTTTGAGAGATCCATCTTCAAATCTTTGAGTTGCTCAACGGCTTCCTAGCTATATGGATAGATGCATGGTTCTGCAAATAGCTACAGTAGATGTTTGCAAACACCATACCCATGCAAGGACTATTCTCTTCCTTATGGTTAGACTTGTAAGCAATAAAATATTAAGTGAAAGCAAGATAAAGTCATTTAAATGATATCTAACTACTCCAGAGAAAAGTCTGTACTTAAGTGTACTAGGGTAGGTGAGCATTCAAGGAGTATGAACACCTTCTTGGCGCGCAGTACTCCTGCAAAAAGCTTTTCCTTAAAAATTGGAAATATGTCAGTTTGAATGACACTTGTGGATATCTTGCAAAAACATATGTTATGCCCTGAAATTTTATTCATTTATAATTTGTGCATGTGCATTTGATTGTTGCAAGTATGGTAGGTGTAGTTAGTAGCGTGTATTGTAATTCTATATTCCTCAAGAATAACATGCATGTATTTTTATGATATTTAGGTGAGAATAGACAATTAGCTAAATTGTGCATATTGTGTGTAATAAACATCCCATGCATATAATACTTAAGTAATGTTGTGCAAGTTTAATCTAGTTACCGGTGTGCATGTGGTATCTATCTATTTCATGCCTAATGTACATAAGTATGCTACACCGTGTGTGTATACTATATATATATATATATATTATGTGTCAAATCAGGTGTGTGCATGCAAGAACTATTTTGTGGAATAGATTATTCCTAGCTAACTTAATTCATATCACCTCCTAATGGTTTGCGAAGCCCTCGCAATTCTTGTCATTTTATTTTGCCGTGTGTTGAGTCACGCTTATGTAAAACATCATGTACACATAGGTAGATATCTACGTACATCTTATCTTAGTGTATTTATGTATGCATGTGTAGCCTAGGTATAAATGTTATTGATTTCATAGTGTAGTAATATACATGTTATACCTTATACATTGTATGTATATACGTAGTGTAAATACAGTTCTTTGTGTGTGTTGAGTCATGTTGTGTACATGTATGTATATATATATATACGTTGTATGCGTATGTAGATATTTATGTACGTATTATTATCTTATGTACCTATGTATGTATGTGTATGATTAGTTGTAAATATTGTATGTTTGCATGGTATAGTGGTGTATACGTTATACTACTTAGGTTTCATGAACATATATGTATGGATTAATCATGGTTCTGCAGGATTTTAAGTTCTGGCGGAAGGGCCAATTGGCGTCAACATGGGTGGACGCCCATGAGGTGTCGGCGTCCATATCGATGGACGCCAAGCCTTAAGTAGCTGTCCATATAGGTGGACGTTTACTTCTCTGACCTGCATGCGCAGCAGACCCGAAATTCCGGGGCAAGCTACCCCAACCATTAGGGAGATGTCCCATCGGCCCTCAAGCCTTCTCATCAACCCCTGCGTGGGATGAGAGGTCTCTCTCCTTTAAACCAACCACTCCTTGCAACCCCAAGAGCTCTCTTTGCCTCTTTGCAAAGAGGAGAGAAAAACCCTAGCTTCTGGGAGAAAAACCTGGCTTTTCATGCCTTGATCCGCGGATTGGAGCTTCATCCGGCCATCTACAGCAACCAGGAGCTAGCTGAAGCATAGAGGAGGCTTCCCCGACTTCAACCTGCTGTGGAGATCTACCAAGAACCGGAGGAGTGGTGTTTGGAGGCTTCTTGGGACTGCCCAAGGAGAGCTTCATCACCCATTTTCACCCCTTTGGAGATTTTGTAAGAGGCAAGTAAACCTAGAACTTGATCCCACACATGTCCCCTTAAGTCCCAGTATTTTTGCGGATTTTTCCTCGAGTCCTGGAACCCCACATTTCCCCCATCTTTGGAGTTCGGTCTGTGTGTCTGCACATACAGGAACTCAACAGCAAGAGATCTTGCCGTTAAGATCTCCATCTGGCGGCAAACGATGTTGCCGTTAACTCATGTGGGCGGCCAGACCTTGCCGTCTAGTTCATCTAGACAGAACAGAAAACTGTTCTGCCCTATATGATTATTTTCCGTGATTTTGACGAATGAGGATATAACGTAAATGTGATGTGCTATGTTATATAGATAATAGAATGTGTTGTGGAAGTAGGGTGAATTTATGTAAATAGTATAAATAGTTTCATGTATAAAATGCATCTTGGATAAGACTTTGTTTGTGTTAAAAATATTGTCTACATGATCCATGAGGAAATTTAATGCCCAACTTTGTCTAGACCATGTGTGTACCTGTCAGTCCATGTTATGTAAAACTTGAAAATTTTCCTTGACCATGGTGTTTTTTTATGATTTTTATATCGAAATTAGAAATCATGTTTGAGGGTGTTTAAATTCTAGTAAAATCGCCTGATGTCTGATAAATTTAGGGAAAATTTCCATGATGATGTGAATGATATATGCAGGTTAGTGGGCTGTTAGATCTGACCTTGATGTTGTAACTCCGTGATAAATTGAGTTATGGGTGGCATGTAAATAAGCATTTTAATTCTTGCTAAAATTTGTAATTAAAAAAAAAGTGAGAATTCGCATGAGAAATCTAAACCCTTTAATCAGTGCGTGCACAAATTTTCGGGTGATTTAGATAACCGTAGAGTAGGTTACGAAATTCCATGCGAAAATGAATCGTTAAAGCATGATATTATGATTTTGATTGATAATGTGTTTTCCCCACATGATTAGTGTAAATTTACTGAATGCTTAAACTCTGTGGGTAGTATCATGATTAGGTTAACTGAAGTTATGTATAATTGATCACTAGTGTATGTAAAGTGATTAACTGATTTATGAAAAGTGTGCATAATGAGAGAAAAATGCGAATAAGTAAATGTATAATAATTGGGCCAAGAATGACACTGCTACCCTAGGGGCCTCGAGAGCTGTACATAGAAAAGTCCCTATGGAAGGCTCTATGTGATATAAGTTTGTCCCAAGGGCATTGGGGAAAACCCGGAGGTGGACAAGTACCACTAGACAGGGTGGAGAGTGCTTCTCCCGGTCTGCGCAGTTACCAAGACTCGCCACTACATTGCCTAGGTGGTGAGTATGTGTTATGAGTATGTGTTATGAGTTATGTGACATGATTATGTGACATGAGTTATGTGACATGGGCTATGTGACATAAGTTATGTGATATGAGTATGTGACATGAGTATGTGACATGAGTTATGTGACATGGGCTATGTGACATAAGATATGTGATATGAGTTATGTGACATGAGTCATGAGTATGAGATGTTCGTTGTGTCCTCTATCGGTAGTTAGGACTATGTGTCATGGCATCTTTAAATTATTGAAATATGAGTAAGTGCATAATGATATACAAAAGTGACACGTGATGAGTACAATGACATGAAAGGTGATATGTGAAAATGAAAGAGTAAGTAATGTGAGGATTATGTGAAGAGTAGAGTTAGTGCTAATAAGAATGTGCTTGCATGAGAAAACAAATATGTTAATGCGGTATGCTCGTGAAAGTTCATGTATTGGGTACCTTCGTCGCAATATCATGTTTTGCAACATCACCATGTCATGTTTAGCATCATTGCAATGTCATGTTTAACATCCTTACAATATCATGTTTAGCACCATGTCATGTAAATTATTTCTATTCATGTGATAGCGCATGTAAATAAATATATTTGACCCTATTATTCGTGTAATACGAACAATAAATATGAGAAGCTACCTAATGAATGAGATTGTGTGCGAATAAATCTAATTACATGCAATTAAATCCAATTCATGTCAAAACAGCAAGTAAAGTATGGTTAGGAATGTGATAAACATAAGTAAGAATGTTTAGATTCCATGCTAGGAGTGATGAGTAATTAGCATAGAGTTTCATGTTTAAATCGGTTGGATTTGTCAATCAATTGACGATATTCTAGACCTTACAACTCATGCTATGAACTATGAAACCATGCATATGAGAATAAATTACATAAAAAACCAGCAAGTGAAATGTGAAATTCCATATGAAAGGTACATGTGAAAAGTGAATAGTCATCATGTTAGGTTGCTCATTTCCTTATGTCAACTTCCATGTTCTAATTGAAAAAAATTTATATCATGAAATGGATAATTGTGTGAATGAATGTCTCATGTTACATGTAAATAGAACGTATGTACAAGTGTATAGCATTAGCATCCATGATTTAGAATAAACATGTGATAGAACAAAGCATGGTTAAATGATTCAAATCGTGTTGATAGTTGAATGTGTGTTCCATGTGTATTCTTGTAATATGAATGATAGTGTGTATACTTTAGTGTTTAATAGCTTAATGTGAAGGTGGCATGTTTGAGTTTAAGTCTTTGTTTTACTTGCTGAGTCTTTGGACTCACCCTTGCTCCGGCGTACAGGTGAGACAGGTGTTGCTACCTTGGAGGAAGGCATAGCGAAGGTCGATCTATTGGAGGAGTAGCTCGTGAAGAGTAGATTTTAGTTGTACTTTTCTTTCTCAGCTTGAGCAATATGTTGTATGGACAATCATTTTGGACAATGTAAATTCATTATCATGTATCAATGGGGATGCTGTCAATTTATTTTGCTATATAGACTGTGGAATATGTGATGGTGATGAGCCCAAGTTGAATTGTTTATTTTAAACTCCGCTGTAGTAAATTGCTATTCACGTACGTTTCAACCTATCGGCTAGCGTTGGGTTTTATCCCACTGTAATGACGCCCTTTATACCGATGGGGATTGGTATAATCGTACCGGTATGAAGAGGGTCGTTACACATATAGCTACCTGGGAATAATCTAAGCTACAGAGCTTCAGATATGTAATTTTAAAAATATTAAATCAAATGTATAGACATGTCTATAAAACATATTATAATGTTCACCAATCGATATTCAAAAATATTACATAAAGGATTACAAAGCTAATCAAAATAATACTTCATCAATCGATATGTAGAACTACAACAATCGATATTTAGAACTTTATCAATCGATGTTTAGAAAATAGCCAATTGAAATAATACTACATCAATCAATACTAAAGACTTCGACTGATCGCATTTGTTCATCAATCGATATCTGACTTCAACTACATAAGAGTCACAGTGAGACTTCAACTGATGACCTTTGTTCACCAATCGATGCCTAACTTCGACTACATGGAAGTCGTAGAGAGAGACTTCGACTGCTGACCTTTGTTCATCAATCGATGCCTAACTTCGACTATCTAGGAGTCAGAGTTGGACTTCGATTGACAACCTTTGTTGATCAATCGATTTCTCACTTCGACTTTCTAGGAGTTGGAGTAGGACTTCGATTTATTACCTTTGTTCGTCAATCGATTTCTCACTTTAACTTTTCAGGAGTCGAAATTGGACTTTGATTGATGACTTTTGTTCATCAATCGATTTCTCACTTCGACTTTCTAGAGTCGGAATTGGATTTCGATTGATGATTTTTGTTCAACAATCGATTTCTCACTTCAACTTTCCAGGAGTCGGAATTGGACTTCAATTGATGACCTTTTTTCAACAATCGATTTCTCACTTCAACTTTTCAAGAGTTGGAATTGGACTTCTATTGATGACTTTTGTTCATCAATCGATTTCTCACTTCGACTTTCTAGGAGTTGGAATCAACATGATATTTATAGCAGTTGTGGACTTAGAGAATTTTACTGGAGATAGATAAGTGTCATTAGAAAACAATCATATGTTGACACCTTTATATATAAATGATTGTACAGTATAATACATGCATGCCTTTGCCTTAACACAACAAATACAATACTAAGTAAAATGTCATTATGTTATTATCAAATGAATTTGTTTATTACTTGAAAAAGGTTTTATATAACTGAAATGATTTTGTCATAATAAAAAAAGTGAGCCTGCTTTTGTAACAATTTGTTGCACAACACCGATTAAGTGGTTGGGAAGGACCATCTGGTCGGGCAGTACATGAAAATGAAGTTTATCTTCCAGTTGTGGACAAAGAAGGGCATTCGGCCAAGGATTTACCACCCTGTCCAAACTACAAAATACAGGCAGTCACCTAAAGCTTTTACCGAGAAGCAGTAAAAGAATAGGCAAGTGGTCGGTTGGACTTTGGCTAGGGCCATATGGCTAGGAAGTCGACAACCGAACTTCAGGAGTTGGGGGTCAGCTGCGAAGGTGTGGCTTTCAACTCGAAGAGAAGAAAGAAAACAAGCAGATGCAAAGGATACCAAAAGCTGGCTCAGAAAGCCTTGGAGTAGATGCAGACTCCGCGCTCCATGGTGTGATGAGCTCGAAACCGCTTAGAAGAATAAAAGATGGAGCCCTTGGGGAAGTCGAGACCAAAATGGTTCTTCATCCATTGGAAGGTCTTGTCATTGATCTTGCATCGCACGTCAGCCACCGAGTCAGCTTACCGACGTGACCCCGAGGTGTGAGAAGAAGGCTTCTTGGGTACATACGACCAAGGAGTGACCTCCGGATTAGGTATCTTCTCGGTAGGCTCCGATGCGTGAGCATCAAACTGACCTGCCTTAGGAGGAGATGACCTCGTCTCGACAGGACGAGGGGGCGACGCCGCTCTAGACAATACCCGAGCGGAGAGGTTCTCGGAAGGAGAACCTCTAGATGAAGAACCTTCTTGAAGGCGAGGGTTGGAGGAGAAAGAGTCACTAGATGAATGAGAAGAAGAACTCATCGCTTACCTCTGAGGGAAGCGAGCGAGAAAGAAAGACTAGGCGAAGGAAGCTTGGACGACTGGCGATGAGGCAATCACATCTGCAACTAGGAAGGTCATCTCGTCTGAATCTCTTTTGTGTGCAAGGGGTGAGTTTCGAACAGAGACTGCACTATTTATAGTGCCGGGGGGCCTAACAGATCTAACAGTTGGAGTTCATCGTCTTTGTCGAGCATTCAGATTGAACTACGTGGCGGCCCTCGATTGGCTACCAAGATTTGCCTCGGATTCTGGTCGGTGCGGCTTGCGAGGAGCGCGATGATGGTGGGCAGGAGTCGAGGCGACGATGCGACGGTTGACGTCGCGTGCGGCAACCGAGGAATCTCTGCCATCATGATGCTGACATAGTCAATATGGCAATGGGACGTGTGGCAGATCATGTGGGCTAGCAGAGCCACGCGACAAGTCATGTGTCGTTAACCAAGGAGCTCCGGACACCAGCTTCACCTAGGCCCACTGGCACAGTCCGACGTGAACCTGGGGGGCCAATGACATGGGGAGCATCCACAGGTTGGCTAGAGCCTCGGCTCGACTGATCTCCCAGAGTACAAAAGTCGATGTCCTGACGTGGCTTGGACCAAAGATCTTGACATCATCTAGGTCGATGACTCAGGTCGGCTAGATCGACCTCTTATACACCCATTCAGCTGACAATAGCAGCACGACCAAGGATGTGGCTTACCCATTTCAGCCGTAACTGACCCGAAGCACGACGTGTCTGTGGGATTCTCGGGAATGTGGCTCGCATAACGGCCGAGGCATTAACTGCTTAGGTAATGGTTGTAGGTCATGCGGTAACTGTAGCCATTAAGGCCATGATCTACATGATCTGGCGTGGCGGTAACAACGACGTCATGGCGATAATTAAGGAGACCTAACGCGAGATTTGTGGGGTTGGCCGAACAGTTGCCATGGGTAAACTCCCCCTATATAAGAGGCTGACACTCCACATGCACAGTTACATTGTTCTGCTCCTTAGGCTAGGCCATTCTTCTCAGCTAGTGACCGACTTGAGCGTCGAGGTGTCTTCCCACCGAGACCTCTCGGTGGGCTTTGCAGATCCTCAGTCATCAAGGTCAGGAGCTTGGAGCATGCGTCGTACGTCGGCTAAGCAGACCTTAGCTTGGTCACCTTGGCTTGAGCCGACCCCCGTTATGAACAGTAACATTTGTGTTTGTAGGTGGCGCCAATACCAAGTTCGAGTCCCTTTTCAGTAGGCCATAACAAAAAAATAATAATTAGAAGTCCTTATCAAATATTTAACTTATTTTCTAATCTTTAATAGAACTGTAACTCAGTATTATCCTATGTTACATAATATGTTAAGCTATGTTACCCAAAAAAATAAAGAAAAAAAGAAAGAAAACCCAACCGAGAAATATGCTTCCTTTTGCCGCTTTGTGCCCTTGTCGCCAGCGTGCGAAGGAAACGAGCGATGCCGCCTGCGACCTCCCTCCTCCCGTGCTTCATGGTGGAAATGATGGTTGTTTGGCGTCGCGAAAGCGGGAAACTTTGATGTCCTCTTCTCCCCTCGTACACACGAACGCGCAGCTCCACGCACGACAGCTCCTCCCAAGGTCATGGCGATGCCATCCCCCTGCTATCCACCGGGCACCAACTCCGCAGCAGCCTTCCTTGCCTCCTCAGAGAGACCCATGGTTGGTTCCCATCCTCGATTCCATTTCGGAACTCTCGAGGAGGGGTTGCCTGTTCGAGGCGTTCTACGCCTACAGCTGGCTGCGGCGCCGCTCCCCGTTACCCCACCCGGTTTTGCATCCCGTGTCCTCCCTTCTTGCCTGCTCCACGGAGCTCAGAGCGGAGCTGGAAGGCCGGCAGCTCCATGGCCACCTCATATCCCTGGGTTTCCAGGACAGCCCACCTGTCGTTTCTCGGCTGGTCTCCTTCTACGCTGGTTGTGGCGCCTTCGATGATGCAGAGGCTGTGGCGGAAGGCTCAGTCACTGGGGACAGCTTCAATTGGAACCTGTTGATCTCCGCTTATGTGAGAGCTGGATTTTACTGGCATGCACTGCTTGCATATGAAGGCATGGGGAGGAGAGGGGTTTCCGCTGATAATTTCACGCATTCTTCTGTTTTAAAGGCATGCGGTGAGATGCTGGAGATGGGTCTTGGCAGGGGGGTGCACGCACGGGTGGAAAAATGTAGCCTTGAAAGGGACTTATTCGTACAGAATTCATTGGTTTCTCTGTATGCCAAGTGTGGAGAGCTGGCCACAGCTGAGAAGCTATTTGTAGAAATGCCGGACAGAGATATTGTTTCTTGGAATGCTCTGATGGCCGGATATGTGGCCAACGGCATGTGGGAAGACGCCTATAAGTTTCTGGAAAGAATGAGGGTCCAAGGGATGGAGTTGAACACGGTAACTTGGAATACTATCATAAGAGGGAATTTGCAGATGAGTAATTATGTGGGAGCGCTGCAGCTGGTATCACAAATGAAGAAGAATGGCAGCGTTTTGGATTCTGTGACTGTGGCTGTTGGATTGATTGCCTGTTCCAGAATTGGCTGTTTGAGACTTGGGAAAGAGTTTCATGGATTGGCACTGCGTAGTCTTTATGGTGAATATGAAATAGTCATTAATTCCTTAATTACAATGTATTCTAGGTGTAGTAAGATTAAATATGCAGAAACTCTATTTCAAACTTCCAGGACCAGAACCTCAATTACTTGGAATTGCATTATTTCCGGTTATGTAGTTATCGATCGATCAGCAGAAGCATTGTTGTTATTCCGACAAATGATTCAGTCTGGGTACCGACCAACCTATGTGACAATTTTAACCATTTTTTCTTTCTGCGGCCGCATTGCAAATCTTTGCCATGGAAAGGAAACACACTGTTACATCATGAGGAATGGATTTCTGGACTCACGCATGCTATGGAACTCTTTGATTGACTTGTATTGCAAGTGTGGAAAGATCTTAGAAGCTTGGAAGGTCTTCGACTCAATGAAGGACAAAGACATATTTTCCTACACAATAATGATTGAAGGATTTGGAATGCAAGGGGAGGGACGTACTGCACTAGCACTCTTTATGGACATGACTCAATGTAGAATCAAGCCAGATCATGTAACAATGGTGGCTGCCCTCTCAGCTTGTTGTCATGAAGGACTTTTAAATGAGGGTCAACTGTTGTTTGACAATATGGCTCACCTCTACTCTATTGTTCCACAACTAGAGCATTATTCCTGCATGGTTGGTCTCTATGTATGCACAGGTTCCTTAAGCAAGGCAGAGGAGCTTCTCAATAGAATGCCAATCGAACCAACTGCAGGGATGTGGGCTTCGCTTGTTTGGGGTTGTCAGGTTCGCCGGAATGCAGAAATAGGGATGCGTGCAGCTGCTAAGCTTTTGGAGATGAAGACAGCCAGTCTGTGGAATTATCTCTTGGTGGCTAACGTGTATGCTTCTGCTGGTTGTTGGGCAGAAGTCTTTGAAGTGAGGAGGTTAGCTATGAATTCAGCTTTTAGGGGGGTACCTGGCTGTGCCTCAGTTGATTTAGGGACCCATTTTTATCCATACATGGCAGATGGAGAAAACCATTATGAAGAAGACATATTTACACTATTAGACCAATTGTCAAGGCATATAGGAGATTATCTCAAAGATAAAACTTCACAATTTAATGAAGTTGGGTGGGGCTAGATGGCGAAAAATATGGACCATGGTAGGTGTGAGATAACATGTACATTCTATGCTTTACAGGAGATATGAAACTCCATGTTGTATGAAACCTGGAAATGGTTATTGTCTTTTCTCTGAATGCATTTGAGTTGTGAGCTTTGCAGCCTATGGGTTTCAAAGGCACACCGTCTGCTTCGTGGTGCTTTTGAGGGTGTGCGCCAAGCTTCATCTTTGTTTCCTCCTGCTGAGGTGACCACTATTTCCTTTTCATGTGTGCAAGTGTGTTTTGGGGTGGAGGGTGGGGAGAGGTTACCTTCTTTCATTTGCGCCTACAGCTGAAAGATTTTATTTTGCTGTAAAATTTTATCCATTTGAGAAAATTTATGTTGATTGAGGGCCACTGTGTCTTGACCCTTTCTTATGCTGTCTTTGTAATGTTTGATTTTATGATTTTGATTTCTATTTGAAATGAAGATGAATAATCTTTGTTTTATTATGTTCTTTTTGGTTGTTTTTAATCTGTTTTGCTTCTGTTTTGTTGAATTGGGATTGCTAGAGTTCATAGGTGGAAACCAATCCATATGTACCTTTTCTGATCAATAACATGCATTTTGCATTTGAAATAAGGATAGGTAGATGGGTCTAAGTGGCAGATGCAACATGAACACAAGGTTACCTGATGAAGATCGACTCCTTGGAAAGGGATTCTATTTCTTAGCTATACCAATTCCAGGTTGTGGAATTATCTCTTGCTGCCCCCAGCCTGTCGAAGACCGAGGTGCTCAGTCTTTCGAAGACCGAGACTCGAGGTGCGGAAGCTTCCTTGCAATTAGCGTCTCCCCCTGAGGTGGGTTCTGCCCGGGCGGAGACGAAGTTGGGCTTCCGGTAGATGCCCCTTCTTTTCTGTCCACGGGGACGAGAAGGTTCAGGGTCCCGAGCTTTTTCATGCTCGGACGCCAATTTCTTATGTCTTCGGTGGGTTGGCCCGCTCTGCCCTGCTTGATTAGGTGGGCCTCCTGCTTGGTGACCCATATCTGCCTCATTTTGCGAGGCTGCTGGGGTGCCGAGCTGGACGCCTACCCCAGTCGGGATCCTTTGGGGAGTCCCGCTTTTCTTGGCGCATCCCCTGGAGGGGAGCGAATTTGTTGGAGATTGGCACTGTGGGGACGCTTCTGTCCCACGACATGATTGGCTCGCCTCCATCGAGCCGGATGCGGACGTCCCCAACGCGAACGGTCTTGCCGGAGTTGGAGACTACCGCCCGGGGCTTGCTGCCCCCGCGGTGCTGGCGCTGCCCCCGCGGTGCTGGCGCTGCCCCCGCCTTCTAGGGGCCGCGACGCCGGAGATGGTGTTAACTGAGAAGACTCGGCCTTGATTTGGGCGGGGCTTGATGCCTTTGACAGCTGCCTTCGGTGCCGCCGCCGCTGTTGCTTGGACAGCAAGGACCACCCCTAGGAAGTAGGGGGATCCGACCACGGCAGGGAAGTCGGCGAATACCACTGGGATGGTAAGGTAGCCACATTTGGCGTGGCTCGCGACAACCAGCGGACCGTAGGTGACTGCGGCCATTTGCTTGATTTGAGGTGGTGGCAGGTGGAGGCGGGCTTTACTTGCCGGCTTCAGCTCCTTTGGTACCTGCAATGTGGATATTAGTCATCATATATCCTATTTCGGCATAAGGTCTTTTTACGTATGCATGGAAGGCAGGAACAGTCCCACCAGGCGTGCCAGACTGTGGAACGCAGAAGATTTCTTTCGATTTGATTTATTTGTTTTGCGGATGTAATGCGGACACATGTACATCTTAGTGCGTTTTGGGCGTGCTAGATTGTTTATAATAAACAGACAGAGAAATTTATTTCATGAGATGCATTGGGTATAAACCCTAAGCCCTCAGACATTTTACATTTATTCTTTCCGCGTGCGTCCGTATTTTCAGGCGATTGGGGTGGTCGTGTACTGGACTATTCCCCACCGACCGAAGTCGATGTTTCATTTACATCGGGTAAAAACCCGAATATTTTCTATGCGATACGTTTATAAAAAGACCTTTTGCCGAAATTCAAGGAAATTAGACGACAAGTAAATCTCCACAAATGTCCTCGAAAATTTTATATTTATGACATTTACATATATGTCCTCAATGGGGTATTTATGCCTCCATTGGGCGTTTACAAAAATATGCCTACGTACGTGTTATTTTAAAACACGAGAGGACTTATTTACAAAGTTCCGGGTCTTATATATTGACCTGCGGCGTCTTCGTCTCTTCACGTCACAAAGCACGGGTGGAGCACGGAGGGGCCCAGCGCACATGCGGACAACAGACGGAGCTTGGAGAAAGGTACTTTTCTCCCCCCAAGCACAAACACAAAAATCCTTCGGGTGCTCAAGGTCCAAGGTGCAAGTCCAAGTCCAAGTGTGTCAAGTGTCAGTCTCTTCATGGCCCCTGCCCCATATTTATAGGGGCTTGGAGGGTGTTTGTTTCATTGTTTCTTTCGAACCCGTTTATCTTAGGCGTTCGAAGTTAGTAAACCCCGAGGCTGTTCACGGGGCTTTACGGTCATTTCTCAACCTTTCCGGAGATTTCCGGTCGTATCTTGACCTCCCGGGGATTTTCGGTTGTATCTTGACCTCCCAGGAATTTCGGCCATATCTCGACATGTACAAGGGTTCTTGCCGTTATTTGACAATCCCAAGACTTGGAGCGGCTTGCCGTAAGCTGGGCTCAGGAGAGCGCACGTCGTTTCATAGAAAAGGTGTGGGTCCCGCTCCACCGGGCCGTGCAAATGGCATGAGCCAGGCCTCTCGGTCATTTCTTGACTTTTTCGAGTGGTTCCGAGTATTTCCGTCATTGGTTGACTTTTCTGGATACTCCTGCCACTTGTCGGCTTGCTTGGACTTCTCCGCCATTTGTTGACGTTTTTCGAGAATACCCAATGTATTCGGCTTTAAGTCACACCCAGGAGAGCGCACGCCGTTTCATAGAAGTGACGTGGGTCCCGCTCCACCGTGTTGGACAAAAGGCACGAACCGTCGGGCTATTTCCGCCATTTTTCCCGCCACAGGGACGTGTCCACAATTTTTCTGGATAGCAGGACGTATATGCAATTTTCCAGGATGGTAGGGTATTTCTGCAATTTTCCGGGACGGCAAGGGTATTCCTGCAAATTTCCGGACATTTCTGCAATTTTTCGGGACGGCAAGGGTATTCCTACAAATTTCCGGGCATTTCTGCAATTTTCTCCTTCACGGGGATATTTCTGTAATTTTTCGGACATCATGGGTAGTCCTGCAATTTTCATGACCTCTGGGCATTTCTGCAATTTTCCAGGACATCCGGGCATTTCTGCGATTTTCCAAGACATCCGGACATTCTGCAATTTTCCAGGACATCCGGGCATTTCTGCAATTTTCCAGGACATGGCATGTGTGTAATTCAATTTACACTTGCACAAACTTTGTGTCCTGGGGGCTTTTGTGTAATTTTACACAAACTTGGGTCCATGGAAGGGTCTTGTGGAGAACAAACATTCCCCCCCCCCCCCAAGGGAGGGGGACTCCATCTCCCAGCCAAGCAGGAGAAGTCTTCAGAAAAGCCCCCAAGGTCCTCTCCAATGTCCTCTCCATTTTGAAGGCCTTGGCCCCCTATTTATAGGGGCTTGAGGGAAAACCCCCCGCCGGCAGGGGTGCCGGGTCAGCCAGGGCTGGCGGGCCACCCGGCGGGGGTGGTGCGCACATGCGGCACCCGGCGGAGGTGTCCGCGCGTGCTGGCCACCCGGCGGGGGCGCGGCGCCCGACGGGGGTGTCCGCGCGCGCGGGGCGCCCGGTGGGGGTTTCCGCGCGCGGCACCTGGCCGGGGTGTCCGCGCGCGCGGGCCACCCGGCAGGGGTGGCCGCGCACGCGGCACCCGGCGGGGGTGTCCGCGCGCGGGCCATCTGACGGGGGTGTCCGCGCGTGCAAAACACCCCGGTGGGTGTGGCCACGCGCCTGGCCGGTTTTTTGGAAGTTTTTTTTTTGGGTTTTCTTTTTGCTGTTTAATTTTCGGTGTCAACACCAGTGTTTGCTGAATTGGGAAGAATCGGACCGATTCGGCCGAATCGGAGCGTATCAAGGAAGATTCAATCCCTGATATGCCTGATTTGGCCAGTTCGTTTGAGAATCGGCCAAATTGAGTGATTTGGCCATTTTTTGGCCAATTCTTTGGTTTAGGCTTCATGTGAATATGTTTCATACATAATGGACGATATTTATGCCATGTAGTGCTACTTGAACCATAATTTGAGCATAAACATCCATTTTGAGTCGCACATATCATTGGAAGAGTGGAAACAAAGGAATCTCATTAATAAAATGAAAATGATGATGTTTACAATTTGCATATGCAACACAAGCATCAAACTCAAAAGACAAAATACAATGACTAAATACTCTAATATCTCTAATACCTCTGCTAATATGGATCATAGTTTTATCATGATCTAGGTGAATCGGGGCGAATCAGAAATTTCCCGATTCGCCCCCAGATTCTGATGCTGTCAATCTTGGCACAAACAACACAGTTGTGAAGGCGACAAGGCGCCCTTGGGCCGCCTAAGTGCTTATATGACAAGGGATCCGCCTAGGCGACAACTTGGTGCCTCTTTAAAAAAAGTAGAGATATATATCGATAATGACAGAAATATATAAAAAATGCAAAATTCAAAATTAGAAATTGAAGACAACAAACAAAATGTCTTAATTGCAGCCAAATAAATTTGGAGAACAGTAAATATATCAATTGCGGAAAATTAATTGTAAAATTGAAATATGAGATATTAAATTTGAATATAAATGAAAAATGAAAATATAAAATAATTAGAAAGAGAGGAAAAAGATGGATAGGAGGATGGGAGTGACGGAGCTAGGAGGGGAGACGCCTCTTCTGGCCAGACTAACGAGAGAGAGAGAGAGAGAGAGAATCTGGAGCACTGAGCATGCCTAGAGAGGGGGTTCAGTGACGGTCGGCTTGTCGGAAGATGGCAGGCCACCTGTGCTAGGCGGAGGACGGCAGCTAGGGTTGCTCCTTTCCGAAACCCTAGAAATGAAACCTTCAACTGGAAAAAAGGGGGTGGGCTGGGGGTATTCTGAAATGAGTCAAACCTGGTCAAATTGGAGCTGGACACTCTAGGTGGCCTGGCCCAGGCAAACCAACGCAGGCTGCCTTGCACACCTAGGTGCATGCTTTGGCCACCAAAGGCACCTTGGCACCCGGCTTGACAACTATGGTGCTTTCTTAGGCTAAATCTCCACTACCAAGTTATTAACTCTTTCTTCTTCTTCTCACAGAAATTTCTGTGTAGTGTTATATCTTCTATTGCATGATGAACTAGACTTCGAATGCAATCTTAATACATATATGCCAATTTCTTTTTTAGTTGGAGCGTCATTATAGTGTTTTTGAGGTAAGGAAATTAGAGTTGTTTCATCCATATTCATCAAACTTAATTAATTTTCCTGACCTCCTCAGTATATTGAGTGTGGCATATCTGCTGAGAACATTAGCATTTTGAGGCTTGGCAGAACTTGATGGTACATCTTGGCTTTCTAGTGCATTTCCACACCTGCTTCCTTGAGGTATTGAGAATATTCTATATTTTTATGTACAAAGATAGTACTTCAGATCTCATAGGAGCTAAGCCAAAGATGGGGAGAAAATCCAAGATATTTGTTCTCTCTGAATTTCTTCATGGATGTATAACAAAGGCAAACTTTCTTTAATGCACTCTAAAGTTGTCATCAATACAAGTATTTTTGGTTGGAAACTAGCCTATGACATTTTTCTTTGAGAAATTCCTTATAACCCTGATCCCAAATTCGCAATGAGATTTGAACTTGGAGATCTCACGATCATGGTGCATATGGAGGGTAACCACTAGGCCATTCATTGGGCACTTATGAGTGATAAGTTGCTTGAGACATCACTCTTATGAGTAATAAGTAATAAGTTGCTTGAGAAATTCCTTATAACCCTGATCCCAAATTCCCAATGGGATTTGAACTTAGAGATCTCACGATCATGGTGCATATGGAGGGTAACCACTAGGCCATTCATTGGGGACTTATGAGTAATAAGTTGCTTGAGACATCACTCTTGTTAATGTCATCTCTGCCTTCCCCATAGATTAGAGGTCCTTGGGCTATATAAATAGAGCATGTAACAGTTGAGGATGATTGACCCAAGATGAATAATCTAATCTGGTCACTTGGTCTTGGAGACTCATCATGATGGACATTCAAGGGGCTTTCTTATATAGGGAATGCAAAAAATATCTTGAGAAACTCCTATATGTACCTTTTCAAAAGGCTGTTTTTTTTACATAATCTAGTGAAAGGTATTCATTGTGTACCTCCTCTCTTACCGTGCAATGGTCTTGGTTAAGGACATCTACAGAAAATGAATACTTTAACTTCCTTGGAAAATGTTTGCTTCTATGCTATTCTATGCCTAAAAGATCAAGAAAATTATGTATCCTTTTGGGTAGATAAATGGATTAATGGTCCTTCTTTGTTACTGTCTGCCTGTTAACATTCATCTGCATAAATCCTGTAGGAGTATGGAGCTTGAGTAATATCTGTCATTCCGACTGTACCATTTTGAATATTCATATGGAAGGTTGGACATTAACTTTCTTGATTTTATGTGGCAATTAAGTAAAGTTGACATCCACTGACATGGTTCTACGTTATTTGTTCAGTAAAGTTCATGTCCAGAATCCTGCTTCATTGTCTGCAAACCTGGCAAGCATTTAGTGGCATTTTGGGAACCATCTCTGATTGCTGCAATTATTATTCCTAGTGAGTAAGCACTGATCCTTATTTCAATGCATTTTTATGAGCACATCATCATTATCATGGTACTAAGAAAGATTGTTTAATGCATTCGATGAGCACACTATCATCATTGTCATTTTAATGGCAAAGGCTCTTCCCACCATTCCTGTGTTGCCTCATTGTCTTCAAGGCTGATGGGGAATTTTATGAAATCTCATGACATAAAAATATTGCTTTCTTTGGAATAATGTAGTAAGGTTATAAGGTTATCGTTTATATATTTCTGATCTTCTAGCAGATACTTTGGGTCCGTGACTACCCTTTGCTCAGAGAAGAGGAGAGCAATTAGAATACTCATTGCAAGGACTTTCTTGCTGCGGGTGCTCGGGTCCAGCTGGGCGATGGTCTTAAGTGCCTCCTCTGGAAGGACAGATGGTGTGGTGACTTCACATTGGAATCCTTGTTTCTTGGTCTCTTCGCTATTTCAGTGTCTCCTATTGGCACTGTGGCCCAGGCCTTCAATCAGCACATCCCAGGGGGCTCTTGGTCCCCGACCTTCAGGCGTGACTTCACTCAGGAGGAGGTGGAGCAGCTTCAGGGCCTTTTATCTTTGCTCCTACCCTTCCACCCGTGGGATGGGGAGGATGCTTGTATCTAAAGATGGGGGAAGAAAGGCATCTTCTCAATTAAGTCAGCTTATGCAGTTTGCTCAGATGGGGGCGTGCGCTATGGCTTTCTTCAGGAACTGTGAAATTCGATTAGTCCTCTCAAAGTCCAGCTTTTGGTTTGGAGAATTTCCTATGGGATGTTTCCTATTAGGGACACATTGGCCCATTTTTTACTGGACTTGTGTCCTATCTACTGTCTTTGTGGCTTTGAGGAGTCATTGGATCACCTTTTTATGGGATGCTCCTACTCTCAGTGGGTGTGGAGGGGGGTTGCCCGAAGGATCAGTTGTACAATCAACTTACGAGGTGATGTTTGTTGTTTGCTTATGGAGTGGGATAGGCCTTGGCCCCTCAAGCCGGACAGGACCGTCTGGTGGCTTATCCTTCATGTCACTTTATGGGCACTGTGGGGTGAGTGGAACCACCGTATCTTTAGGAGGGAGTTATGCATGGAGGAAACTCTTTTACATTTTGTTTGGGGTGAAGGAAGGGGCATTCACTCTTTTGAATATGAATTCATCTATATCTCCTCTTTTTGGTTGTTTGGGGGGTTAGTCCTTTCACACCATCTTGGTGTGATATTGTTGTATAGGCATTATGGGGTGGCTTGTTTTGGCTAACCTATTCTTGTACATTCTCTTTCATTTTAATATACACGTGGTACCACTCACTTTAACAAAATTAGAATACTCCTGCATTGACAAGTAATTTTTTTAGTTAATATTTAATTTACTCAATTTGAGGATGTTTACTTCTAATAATGCATTCAATCATGTAGTCAGCAGGCACTTGTGAAATATTGGATGTCATTGAGGGAAATCATTGTAGACTTCGATGATCAGCTGGGGAGCATAACATCTGGGTATGCATCATTTGATTACGAAGATGGAGAGTAAGTTCGAAAACTGTATGTGTTTCATATCTTACTTATGAGCTCTTCAAGGTTCAAATGTAAAAAAACTGCTTCGGGAAAATCTTGCTCCTTTATCTTGTTCATTATGATATAAGGTGAAAGATTAGTATTTTGATGATCATACAATAACAAAAAATTCAATTTTGATGAAGGCCTTACAATAAATTGACATAATAAGACTGTCATAAAGGACTACTAACCTGCAAAGGACCAGTTGGGTTAGGAAATAGTTATTTTTCAGGTGAGACTCTGGTTTCCAGCAAAAGGTAATATGCTTTTTATGTGCTTTCTTAATAAGTGTTGCCAGTGTGGTCTGAAGATACATTGATGTTTTCTCCACCTATATGGGATAGCTATACAAGGTTAGCTTGTTTTGGATTTGTTTACATTCTTTAGGAAATATATAAAAAGGGAGTCAAAAGTCACACAAGCATGCATAGGATTGAGGCTGTTTCCTGAAATCAGATTAGTATGAGTGTGAAGTCATGTGTTACGGCAAGGATGGATGGAAGGAGCAATGTGATCTGTATAAAGACAAACATGGGGATACAGATTCAGTGAATTAAGAATGATCGGAGTAGGGAGAAAGAGAGAGATGGATGGAAGGAGGACAATGCAATCTACAATTCTGTATGAATACAAACACAGGGATACAGATTTAGTAAATCAAAAGTTGTTGGAGGGAGAGCACGATATGATTCGGGTAAGTTCCATGTCAAGGCTACAGAATCAATAAACCAGAAAGGCAAGTGTGAGAACCATTTTTTAAAACTTTAAAATTTTAATTTATCTTTAGTTTTGATTTATTTGGTTTTTTTATTTATTTACATGGACATTGTCTTATTTAGTTCGTTTGATTTCCCCCACTAACCTCGGTTAGTGTTAATTATATCAGCACGAAGGCTGAACATCTTTGATTAACCATTAGACAACTCTTTTGAAATAGGAGAGTGTAACTCACAATTGAACAAAATGAATTATACATGAAAGAAAACAAAGTTACGAGCATGCAATCTATTTTTTTAGAATTTTCTGATATTTATTTCATTTTATTAGTTTTTAATTCATTTTCTCATTTTTGGGTATTTTTAAAATCATTGATTTCATTTATTTAATTATTTTCGTCATTTATTTATTTGAATTATGATTATGTGAATTAAATTAATGTTTTCATTTATTTATTTGATTTAAAGAGAGATTAATCTAAGATGGATCAAAAATGACATGAAACATAACTTGTTTGTTATTTTTAAGTTATGGTAAATTAAACAACAATGTTTGTGAAATATTTTATTAAGGTTCGTTGAAAAATTGGTTGATTTTGATTAAGAAATCAAGTGGTGAAGAATATGAAATAAACGTGACACTACATGCAATTATTCATATAGTGTATGCTTAAATGAGTGAGATTAGCCCAATAGGCCCATTAAACATCACATGTAAAGATACCACAGGCCGGCCCATTAACCATCATTAGGCCCATTAACCATGAAGCATCATGGTCATTTAATAAATCATGGCATAAAGATATAAGTCTGGCCCAATAAGTAATTTGAGGCCCAATAAGAAATTTGGCCCAATAAAGGAAGCCCAATGGATCTTGCTTAATACTTGAGAAAGTTAAAATTGTGCCTTGCACAATATTCTTTAGGGCTGCCTTGCAGACCCTTCTCCCAAACTGCCTTGCAGTCTTTCTCAGAGCCTTGCTCTGTTCAAGCTTCAGAAAGTCCTCCCTTTTGCTTGGGGCGCCCCCCCTCCTTATATAGTGGATGAAGGAGAGACCACCACCGGGACGTTTGTGTACCTCCCCCGGGAGGTTTGCGTACCTCCACCGGGGGGTTTGCGTAACTCCACATGGAGGTTTGGGTCGTAATTTTATGTTTTAGCCCCTGCCAATTTCCTTTTCTTTCTTTTCTCCCCCCTTTCTTTTTCTTTTCCATTTTTAGGCATAGGGCATCGCGAGAGAGGGCGGCTGGGAAGGAGGATCGCGGTCTCCCCTTCCCCTGCTCCTCGCTTGGCCGGCAGCGAGCAAGGCGGCTGGCAGCGGTAGCGACGATGCAGCAGGGTGGCCGGGGCGGCGCAACCGGGCAGCGGCAACAGCGAGCTCTTCCTCCTCTTCTTCCAGCAGCGGCGGCGGCAAGCAGCAGCGACGGCGGCGGCACATGCAGGTGAGGAAGGCAGCAGCCTCCTCTCCTCCTTGGCCCCTTCTTCTTCTTCCCATGGTGGCAGAGCCAGGTAACGGTGGCGGTGCAGACAGAGGCGACGACAGTGCTGGGAAGCAGCAGCGACGGTAGCGGCGGCTTCAAAGGGCAGCGGCAGCAGCGGCTTGGGGTGGAACCAGTGCCGGCCTCAAACAGGGCCAACGATGGTGGTGATGGCCCTGGGGGCCTTCACGGGCCATAAGGGAGGTAACCCTTTTTTTTTTTCTTTTTTTTTTCTTCTTCTTCCTTGCTTCTCTACCTCTATCTTTGGAGAGGGCCGGGCAAAATCCGACGCAACAAATGCCCCCTACGAGACTGGCGTCCGAGAGTGAAACATAGGGCGACTATCTCGTGTGAATCTTTCCAGTTATATTTGGCACATGTTGCCCTTTAGAGGGTCCATTTCATCTGTTCTACAATACATTTCAACCATTTTGACGTTGTTGAGATTTATGGTGGAGATGTCATATTTGTGAACTTGAGATGTCGCTAATTACGTCATACTTGCAGTAAACTTCCACTTTCTTTTGGACTTGCAGTGTCAATGACCATCATCTCGTACGTATATTTGATATGACAAGAATGCCAAAATTTTGCTTTATGTATCAAGAATTGTGACTTTGCTGCAATATATTTATTTTGACAGGCTGCTTTATCCTTTCCTTTTCTCGTTCTTTTGTGGAAAAAATATGATCTCCTGTTGTTTTGACCTTGCAGAGTTGGATCAGGTACATGACATTGAAGGAGATTACTTGGAGCCGAAAATCATGGAGACTCAACTGGTTGTTTTGCAAGCAGAGACTAACATAACTACTACAAAAGTCATGCAAGCCATGAATTGGCGTGAGATGACGACCTCGCTTGTGCATGACAGAGCCGTTCGCACCATTCTTTTGCACAGTTTGACCTTCTTAGGGCAGGCGACCCCGGAGCATAGGCTTGCTTCAGATATGTTGTTTTTAGCATCAGTATATGCTATCCATTCATTTTGACTTCTCCTTTTTGGGCTATCCCAAGGGTCTGTCTTGGGATGTGAACTTTTATTTGCTATATACATTGTGCTTCTGAGTTTCAGCATCAACATGTGATCTTTATTGATAATAGGGGTTTTAAGACTTCCCCAAAAGCCGTGAGTTATTTCATTTAGAGGATTAGGACTCCTCTGGGGCCATAACATGCTTGTGTTAGAGAATTAAGGCTTCTCTAGGGCCATAATTTTGATGAGGAGATTGAGGCTCCCTCGGGCTCGTGATTTGGGTGAGAGGATTGAGGCTCCCTCGGGCACATGGTTCTGGGTGAGAAGATTGAGGCTCCCTCGGGCACGTGATTTGGGTAGGACGATTGAGGCTCCCTCGGGCACATGGTTTTGGGTGAGAGGATTGAGGCTCCCTCGGGCACATGATTTGAGTTTTGATTGATTTTTTTTTTCACATTACCAACCTCAGCGCATTTTCGGGTTTTCACCAAGATTGGCCCCCTCTAGCTTTTTCCAACGCGCCTTTGCAGGTTTTCACGTTGAGGGATTTACCCATTTTTACCTGAGGCACCTTTTCGGGTTTTCACCTCAGTCGGATTTTAGACCCTTTTTACCCTTGATCCATCATGATGAAGTGGTAGACCAAGTCCGTCAGGGCACCTCTTTTTTAAGCCTCTATTCATTTTATTTTTCTTCTTTTTTTTGTAAAGAATTAAAGGCTTCCCTGAGGGCCATGAAGCTTTATTTGCGGTAAGAAATTAAAGGCTTCCTTGAGAGCCGTATGATTTGAATTTTGGATTTTAATTGGGTTCGCCGACCTTGATGGTGTGTTGGCCAGAAGCTCGAGTTTATAGTCGGTAGAGAATCAGAGGCTTCCCTGAGAGCCATGGATTGAGAATTTGGATTTATGTACGGTAGGAAATTAGAGGCTTTCCTGAGAGCCATGGATTGAGAGTTTGGGTTTAGGTATGATAGGGAATTAAAGGCTTCCCTGAGAGCCATGGATGAGAGTTAGGATTTAGGTATGGTAGGGAATTGGAGGCTTCCCTGAGAGCCGTAAATATGTTTAGAGGATTGATGCTCCTCTAGGACTCGTGATTTGACTTTTGACTGGTCTTGTAGATTTTGACCCTTGACTGGCTTTGACAGCTTGTTAGTCAAGAGGTCTGGATTTTGAGCTTTTTGACTGGCCTTGACGGCTTGTTAGCCAAAGAAGCCTAGGATTGGACTTTTGACTGGCCTTGACGGCTTGTTAGCCAAAAGACATGGATTTCGACCTTTGACTGGCCTTGACGGCTTGTTAGCCAAAAGACATGGATTTCGACCTTTGACTGGCCTTGACGGCTTGTTAGCCAAGAGGTCTGGATTTTGAGCTTCTTGATTGGCCTTGACGGCTTGTTAGCCAAAGAAGCTCGGGATTTGACTTTTGACTGGCCTTGACGGCTTGTTAGCCAAAAGATATGGATTTCGACCTTTGACTGGCTTTGACGGTTTGTTAGCCAAGAGGTCTGGATTTTAATCTTTTTTGACTGGCCTTGATGTCTTGTTAGTCAAAGAAGCCTGAAATTTGACTTTTGACTAGTCTTGACGGCTTGTTAGCCAAAAGACATGGATTTCGACATTTGACTGGCCTTGACGGCTTGTTAGCCAAGAGATCTGGATTTTGAGCTTTTTGACTGGCCTTGACGGCTTGTTAGCCAAAGAAGCTCGGGATTTGACTTTTGACTGGCCTTGACGGCTTGTTAGCCAAAAGACATGGATTTCGACTTTTGACTGGCATTTGACGGCTTGTTAGCCAAGAGGTCTAGATTTTAAGCTTTTTTGACTGGCCTTGACGGCTTGTTAGCCAAAGAAGCCTGAAATTTGACTGGCCTTGACGGCTTGTTAGCCAAAAGACATGGATTTCGACCTTTGACTGGCCTTGACGGCTTGTTAGCCAAGAGGTCTAGATTTTGAGTTTTTTGACTGGCCTTGATGGTTTGTTAGCCAAAGAAGCTCAGGATTTGACTTTTGACTGGCCTTGACGGCTTGTTAGCCAAAAGACATGGATTTTGACCTTTGACTGGCCTTGACGGCTTGTTAGCCAAGAGGTCTGGATTTTGAGCTTTTTGACTGGCCTTGACGGCTTGTTAGCCAAAGAAGCTCGGGATTTGACTTTTGATTGGCCTTGACGGCTTGTTAGCCAAAAGATATGGATTTTGACCTTTGACTGGCCTTGACGGCTTGTTAGCCAAGAGGTCTGGATTTTGAGCTTTTTGACTGGCCTTGACGGCTTGTTAGCCAAAGAAGCTCGGGATTTGACTTTTGACTGGCCTTGACGGCTTGTTAGCCAAAAGACATGGGTTTGACTTTTTTTCTAGAATGAGAGCTTTCTCTTTTGTTTGGGTTCTCCTTCTCTCTCTTTCTTTGAGCAGAGTTCGAGTTTCCCACACTTCTTATAAGGGCGGAAAGACACAATCATCATTGTCTCGGTCGTAGCCCCAGAATTGGATTATTCGTTCGAATGAACTTGGGGGTTGTTTCGTCATTGACAACTCGTATGTCTTTCCTTTTAAGGAATGCAGGATAACTCAATCTCGCTCTAAGAAAGGTCGAGAGAGTACCCTCATTTTTTTTTTCTTTTTTTTGATATACAATTGTGATGCCTTTTTTGGGTTTTCACCACAATTAGCCCCTTCTTTCTTTTGCCTGCACGCCCTTTCGGGTTTTCATGTAGCAGGGTTTCCCATTTTTACCTGAGGCGCCCTTTCGGATTTTCACCTCAGCTGGGTTTTAGGCCTTTTTACCCTTGATCCATTTTAAAAGAGTAATGTATCAAGTTTGCCAGAGCACCTCGTTTTTAAGCCCCCTTTTTTTTTTTTTTTTATTCACTTGGAAGATCTAGCAGTGAGATCACTTCTATATCTTCAGTGTGTATCGAAGCCGGATCCACTTGTTGCATTGTGTAGATGTACTCACACTCAGGAGTATGGTACAGTTTCATGTGTCTGCCATTTAAAGGCGAAAACATAACATTTCCCTTTTGGTCGACTACTGTGTAGGCGCCCCCTTCAAACACTTTGTCGACCACAAATGGGCCAAGCCAATTGGCTATGAATTTACTTTTAGGTCGAGAGGCCATGACGTCTTTTTGCTTGACCATGACAAGATCTCCCTTTTTAAAAGCTCTTTCTTTCACTAGCTTGTCAAAAGCGCGGGACATTCGTGCTTGATAATTTTGAAGGCGTTGGTATGCAACCAAACATTTTTCTTCCAAATTTGACAACTCTTCAAGCCGTCTTTCAATTTCACTCCCCTCGTCAGTAGGGAGCCCATAGTGGAGAGCTACCCTATAAGATGAGAGCTCAATTTAAACAGGAATGACTGCTTCGGTCCCATAGACTAGGGAAAAGGGCGAGCATCCTATAGGAGTTTTGTAGACGGTGCGATAGGTCCATAGAGCTTCATGCATCTTTTCGTCCCAATCGCGCTTTCGGCCATTCACCAATTTGACCATGAGCTTGCATAAAGTTTTGTTGAAGGCTTTGGCTAACCCGTTGGCTTGAGGGTAATAAACCGTTGATGTCCTCCACTCAATATGGAATTTTGCTATCAATTTGTATATTGTCTGATTTTTGAATGGAGTGCCATTATCAGATATGATTCGACTCGGAACCCCGAACCGATATATGATGTGGTGTCGAACAAAGCGAGCCACCGCTTCTCCGGTAGTTTCTTTCAAAGGTATGGCCTCAGCCCATCTTGAGAAATAATATGTGGCAGCAAGTATGTATTTGTATCCCTTGGATGATGTGGGGAGGGGACCCACTATGTCCATTCCCCATTCAGCAAATGGCCATGTAGGTGTTGTTGGATGGAGTTTGTTTGGCTGTTTTCTTGGCACGGGCCCATAGGCCTGGCATCGGGGGCAGGTTCGAGCAAACCGCTCGCAATCTGCAAACATTGTTGGCCAATAGAAGCCTTTGCCTTTTATGTTGATTTTCATTTTTGAGCCAGATTGGTGGGCTCCACACAGTCCTGCATGTACCTCCCGCATGACCATCTTGACTTCTTTCGGAGAGAGGCATCTCAGCAGTACTGACTTATCCTTTTCAGGTGTGAACTTATATAATGTGTCATTTATCAATTTGTAGGAAGCAACTCTTCGTAGCAATTGCACTCACTCCCCTCTTGTCTGGTAGCCAGCCATTTTTGATCTTGATAATGGGAATATGCCAATCATCTTTTTCTTGACCTTCATTTTCTTCCAGTGCATCTGCCTCAAAGGTTGTCAAACCATCATGGCTATTCAAGGTGCTTGGAAGCAATCTTCTATTTTTTATGGTAATTCCCAGTTCACCTTCCGGGAGAAGTTTAAGGGCATATGCGAGTTTGGCCAATGCGTCAGCTTGCGAGTTTTGACTTCTTCTGACATGTTCTATTTTGAAGTGGTAGAACCTGTCGCTGAGTCTTGTAGCTGCCTCAAAGTAGGCTTTCAATTCTTCTTTTCGGACTTCAAAAATACCCAACATTTGTCTGACGACCAACAATGAATCACCAAATACTTCAATACATCTTATGCCCATTTCTAGGACGATTTCCAAGCCAACTATGAGGGCTTCATATTCTGCTTCATTATTTGTGAGGGATTCCATCAGAGCACATGAGTAATGCAATATCCTTTTTTCTGGGGTCACGAAGACAATTCATGCCCCTGTCATATTTGTTGATGTGCCATCAGCCTTGAGAGAAGCTCGTGCAGCCTCATCAAAATATAATTGTCAATATTTAACTTGAGTTTCTTGTGCTTCATAAGTTTCTTGAGCGGAGAGTACCTCCTCGTCAGTCAATTCCGTATTCAGGGAGAGTCTTCTGGCACTGGATGGACTGCTAAGAACTCTGCCATACCCTGCCCTTTAATTGCTTTTTGCGGCACATAGGAGATATCAAACTCCATGAGAAGTAATGCCCATTTTCCCAGCCTCCCTGACAGGACCGGTTGCTTAAGCAGGAATTTGAGAGGGTCACATTGAGAGATGAGTTGGACCTTATGTGCCAGCAAATAATGCCTTAGCTTCTTAACGGCAAAAACCAATGGCAAGCATAATTTTTCCATTGGTGCATACCGGTGTTCTGGCCCGACTAGCATCCGACTGAGATAATAGAGGGGTTGCTCTTTGCCCTCTTCATTTTCCTGAGCAAGCAATGTCTCCAGTGAAGCATCCATGGCTGCAATGTATAGAATTAAAGGTTTCCCTTTAATGGGTGCCCCCAGTACGGGCGGATTGAGGAGATATTCTTTGATTTTGTTCAAGGCATTTTGACATTCTTCATCCCAAATGAACGGGGCTCCTTTCTTTGTCAATTTGTAGAAAGGTTGGCATCTTCCTGACAAGTTGGATATGAATCGTCTGATGTAAGCCAAACGACCTTGGAGGGAGCCTAGCTCGGTAAGTGTCTTAGGGGGAGGCAATTCCCTAATGGCCTTGATCTTATCGGGGTCTATTTCAATGCCTCGATAACGAACAATGAATCCAAGAAACTTTCCGCTTGACATGCCAAAGGCACATTTCATGGGGTTCATTTTCAACTTATACTTGCGGAGCCCTGCGTAAGTCTTCCACATGATTTTCTTTTTCTCTGTCTTGACAACCAAGTCGTCCACATAACATTCGACCAAGTTGTGGAGCATTTCATCAAATATCTTGGTCATAGCCCTTTGGTAGGTGGCGCCTGCATTTTTCAGGCCAAAATACATTCTTTTGTAATTGAATATGCCTTTCGGTGATCAGAAGGCCGTGTGATTTTTATCTTTGTCGGCCATTCGAATTTGGTTATATCCTGAGCTTCCATCCATAAAGGACAAGATTTCATGCCCTGTGGTGACATCCACCATTGTTTCAGTTATCGGCAAAGGAAAGTCATCCTTTGGGCATGCTTTGTTTAAATCTCGGAAGTCAATACAGACCCGAACCTGTCCATTCTTCTTCTTTACTGGCACTATATTGGCTAGCCATATTGGGTACATGCAGGTTTCGATGAAATCGACATCCAGAATCTTGTTGACTTTATCCACCACTTTTTTTTCCAGTTCTGGGTGCATCCTTCTTTGAGTTTGTTTCACCGACCTGGCCTCTGGCAGAATGACCAATTCATGTTCAGCCACAGATGGATCTAAACCTGACATTTCTTTATAGGACCAAGCAAAGCAATCCTTGAACTCTGAGAGTAGTTGTTTGTATGCTTGTCTTTCTTCATCATTTAACAATGCACTGATGAACACCGGACGAGGATCGTCTAGTGCCCCCAGATTTATTTCCAAAAGTTCATCAACAGTGGCCTGCCCACCATCTTCTAGTTCTTGGGGCGCAGGCTCCAAATCGACGAAGTCTTGTTCGTCATCTGTGCTAGCCATATATACTTCCCATCCTTGCTCTTGATAGAGAGAATTTTCATTTTCAATTTCCACGGGGCTCCGACCCTTTTGCTTTTCAATTTCCGTTCTCATATGGGCAGGGTTTATGCTGACCATGTTCACGACATAGTGCACCATAGGGCCTTCACGTGTCTCCCACCCGAGACCTCTTATGTCATTGTGAGAAAATGGTGGTTGCCCCCTGACATTTGTAGGGTAGCACAGTTCTTGAAAAATCTTACCCCTCAGACTACGCAGAGTCTGAGGGATATTTTGTTTTTGGCACATGTCTTTGATGTACTGTGGCGTATCTTTGAGTTCTCCAATTATTTCTTGGGACCCAGACATGGTGTGTTCCAGACCGAAGTCATCTTGTGGAGGTTGTTTGGATGTCGGCTCTCCTTTGTAGAACACTATCGGTCTACCATCTTCATGCCGAGCTTCAATGAACTTTATTGGCTCAACTGTATAGACTTCATGTCTAGTTGTCACTTGTATATGATCTTGTGGCAGCGGTATTCCGGCCCCTATCAACCGGCTGATGATATTAGTTTCTAACTTAACAATTGGTCTTTCCAATTGGAGAGGTTTTCGATTTGCATCTCCCGACTGCTGGATTTGCATGAGTGCTGCCACCCTTTCTTTGTTGACTCTTATTTTGCCACTGCTCTTCAGGGAAGCCCCTTCAATTTGTTTGCCTTTGTCTTGTTTCTTAGGGGGATCAGCTGCCCCCTCAAAGTATAGCCTAGCATCAGCCAGATGACATTCATACACTTTAAATGGTTCTAGGTCTGCAAAGACCCGATGTTGCTCGCCTCCTTTTGTGTATTTTAGGCATTGATGGAGAGTGGACGGCACCACTAAGTTTTTATGTAGCCATGGTCGCCCCAAGAGGGCTTTAAAGGAAGTATTAGTGTCAATCACATAGAATACAACCTTTGTCACAAAATCGCCTAGGGCTAGGTCCACATCCACGCGCCCCAGGGCTTCTTCAGAGTTCTGATTAAATCCCGCTATCTTGACTCCTTCTACCTTATGTAAATAAGGGGTAAGGAACAGATTGTGAAATGTTTTTAGCGGGATAATGTTCACTGCGGAACCAGCATCGACTAGAATACGGTCTAATTCCCGTCCATTTATCTGCCCCCTCATATACAGAGGCCTATTGTGACAGGGAGAGGGTAGTAGCATATCATCCTCTGTGAAGGTCACAGAAGCCGCTAATGCTTCATATATATTTTCATTCATTTCTGCCACATGGGCCTCATAGGCTTCCGGCTCCTGCAACGCTGCAATGGCTCACGCAATTCTTTGCTCAATGCTAAGGCATCCCAAATACTAAGGCTGGTCGGGAACCTCCCCAATGCTTGGAGAACCTTTCGATTAGCTCTATCCTTGGACTTTTCGAAGGGGGGCATTATTCCTGCCAAGCTTTTGGGTGCTTGTGATGGAAGGGGAATTGCGACGCCGCCACTTATCCCCTCTTCTTGTTCTTTTTCTAGCAGCAGCTTTTCAGTTACGAGAGGTATCAAGTCTTCTACCCTCTCTTTGATTGGTGCTTGAGAAGGTCCTTCATCATTGCCACTGCGGGCATTGACCTATTTGTTTCAACAGTAGGTTCTTCTTCCTCCTCGTCGGAAGATCATGCAGTCAACGGCAACTTACCTGGACGCCAACTAGTCAACGACCACCCCTGGCCGCCAACTCATACTCAACTGCAGCAGGTCCTATTTCATTTCGGGACCTAACCTACACCACACTTGCACACGCCACGCGTTTACACCACACTGGCCTTACAACGGCCATCACAACCACAACACACACGATCCAAAAGGATCCGAAAATAAGCGACGTTACAGATACCGAGCAGCTCGTCGTCCGACCAAGCGAATGCGTCCAAGTTGGCGAGCAAGAAAGCCTTGTAGCGCTGCTGTTCAGCTTCTGGTAGCAAAGTGCCAATATAGAGGACGTGATCGGGGTCGTCGTCCACCCGCACAGGTAGCAGATCCTCGGCAGGCGTTCCTCGGCTAGTTGAAGCCTCACTGGTTGGTGCAGGCAGAGCCACTGGGTCTACAATGGGCTGTTAGTCTCTTAAGGAGAGAACGTAGCACCGCAGGGACTCGCGCTGGCTTCCGAGCACCTCCTCGATGCCATGCGAAGTTGGGAACTTCATCTTCTGGTGCAGAGATGAGGGCATGGCTTTGATGCGGCCGATCAGGCCTCTGCCGAGGATGGCGTTATACCCTGGCATGCTTTCGATGACAAGGAACTCCACCATCTTGGTCACGTTCCTTGGTGTTGTTCCCAGAGTGATTGGCAAACGTATTCGGCATATCGGACGCATTAAGACTCCAGAGAAGTCGTACAGAGGCGATTCTACTGGATTTAGTTGCTCGGCCTTCAAACCCATAAGGAGAAAATAGTCGTACGCTAACACATCCGGTGCACTTCCATTATCCACAAGGATGCCACACATTACAATGGTTGAGGGTGGCCGAGATGACCAACACATCGGTGTGTGGAGTTGTAACTCCTACAAGGTCATTGTCCGAGAAGGTGATAGTTTCCTCGGATCGTATGCGTGTCGGGCTTGGTGGATAAGGGGTTGGGCGGGGAGTTGGGGACCTTTCGACCTAATGCACCCTTTGAGCATAGCTGCGTCGGTTCTGGGTGCTCTCTCTGTCTGCGCCGAGACCTCTCGCGATCACATTGATTTCCTGTTCGTTTGGCTCATTGTTGACGGGCTGTTCGGGAGTCTGCTCTCAGCATCTCGGGCGGTCTTCATTCCGGTGCACATACCATCCTAGATAGCCACGCTTGATCAAAGACTCGATCTCGTTCTTGAGTTGGCGGCATTCGAAGGTGTGGTGGCCATAGTCGCGATGGAAGCGACAGTACTTGTCTTGGTCAGAGAGCATCCTGGGCGGCCACCGAACGTATTACTCGTTTCGGATCTTGGCCAGAATCTGTTCGGGGGCCACCACGAGGGGAGTATACTCGGTGAAGGGGCGTGGTCGGCGTGGCGAATTCCCGTTGCGCCGGCTCTTCTTCCGTTCTCGGTCGGAACCATTGTCGGAAGACCTCTTCTTCTCCGCCGGATCAGCCTGCTCGGCTCTACTGGCGGCTAGACTCTCCTCGCACGCAGTATGTCGCTGGGCGGTGGAGAGGAGCTCGGCCAGGGTCGTCGGCTGTTGCACCCCCAGCGTTCTTTGGAGGAACCCGTCGCGGGTGCCCTGTATGAGGGCGCTGGTAGCGGGCGAGACGTCCAGACGTGGGATGCGTAGCGCCTCGGTCTGGAACCTCTTGACGTAGTCCCAGAGAGCCTCGCCTTTTTTCTGTTGGACGGACAGAAGAGAGGCCGCTATACGGGGCTGGGACCTTCTGCCCAGAAAGTTGTCGCGGAAGGACTTCGTCAACTGGTGGAAGGAGGTGATGGAAGGTAGGGGCAGCTTCGGCGAGACCCGTGCCTCCAGGATCTCCGCCGCGAACGGGGAGTGGAAGTTTAAGTCATCATCCGCTGGAGCTCTGCCCTCGACCCTCTGAACCATCGCGTCCATGCGCCATTCCAGGTCGACGACGTGACGAAGTCGTCTGGCTAATTCCGGGTCGGAATGCACAGAGCCTTCCCGTAGAGAGATGTGAGAGTTTGTGCTGACGTCAGAACGTGGAGGAGGGGGAGCCACAGTAGACATACGGGGTGACTCGACCCATCATTTCGGCGTACGGTGGGCCGACGGGGCACATCGCGACCGTCGGGCCGACTCTTCACGACGATCGTGATGTGCTGATAGAGTTGGCGGTGGTCGTCGGGACGACTCTGCCTGTTGCTCCGGTGGCGGGGGGACCGTCGGGGTTGGCTGCCTCGCCAACTGAGTTTGGAGTCCCTGACAGACTCCCATCAATTGCTACAACTGTCCCCGGAGCTCGGCTACCTCCTGGGCCAAACTGGGGTTTCAACCGCAGGCCCGTTGGTAGTTGCTCCGGCGGGGACAGTGTTGTTGTCGGCGGGAGGGGCTTGGTCATGCGAGTCCTCGCGAGACTGACGAGATCGCGTTGCCCTGCTGCTGGGATTCTGGTGGGAGGATCATCCGCGAGTCATGGAAGTCGTCGCTTCCCACAGGTGACGCCAAAAATGTGGTGGTGTTTTCTGTTCAGTAGTGGGCCGAACGGGCCTCCACTAAAAGAGAGGGAATGATCAGTCGTCGATGCGGATGTAGGCCTGCAAGATGAGAAAGGACGTCAGGGGGTCCCAGTTGAAGAACCGGGGGAACCCTCCGATGCCTAAATCAGATCTGACTGTTTAGAGATGGCAGGAAAGGAAGGTTCCTTAGTGTGTGGGCGATTGTGTGAGAGAGATGTCTCGTACCTTTGCATGAAGGTTACTTGTTTCTTATATAGGCTAGGGAACCTGAAGGGTCCTGACGCTTTCTTCTCTAATGATAACTGAAGGGACGCGTCGGTCGAGTTCCCAAAGCGGGGGTTGTCCGTTTGAGACGTCCTTTGGGATCTCGTGCTGTCATTGCTCCAGATCATGGGGAGGCGCATTATGCCGTCCCATTAACTACTATGGTAAGCGAAAAGCCGCTTAGCATTGTTGGCCATGGAGGTGCCGAACAGGGGCTAATGGGCCTACTCAGTGCAGCTGTTTGATGCTCGGTGCCCTGACGCTGAAACCTGAACAAGGGCTAGTGGGCTTGTTCGGTGTAGCTGTCTGGTGCAAGATGCTCTGATGCTAGAACCGTAGATGGTCCGAACAGGAGCCCTGAGGTCTTTTCGGTCGGCCCCGTCCTGCTCGGACAGGGTCGGAGGTGTCCGAAGACTATCTGGAAACCCTTAGGCGCTTAGTGGCTGAGGCGTGTTCGAAAGCCAACGGCTGGACCCGAGGACATGTGGCCGAAGGGCCAAAGCCTGACCACCTTGTTAGGTCATGATGGACCTGTGGGCTTAGGAGACTGAAAATAGCCTCTACAGTAAGCATTCCTCTAAACAAAAGTAGGGCAGGTACACACTTAGATGGACACTAATCATTAGGGGAAGACTCTGATCGTTAAAAGAGAATTGGCAAGTTGGGTCTCCATCGCTTCTTCTACCTCCTTCGAAGCATCATTGTACATATGAGGAGGCTCCTTGAAGGAGTAGTAGCAGCTCGGTCTGGTCCCGTCGCCTTACCGACATTAAAAGGATCTTTAGGAAAAATTTTATACAATGATTTATTTAGTTCCTTGGAAAGCTAATTTATGGAAATTTTGTACCAAAAATTCTTGAAATTTGACATCTTTGATGAGACCCCATAAATCAATTTTCTCAATTTCTCTTTCATGTAAGATTTTTATAAGCAATATTACAGTCACTATTTTCATTCATATTACTCTTTTTGCATTACCAACTTTATTTTCTAAGGCAACGATCGATGACAATGTTTGGCACCTGATGGTCAGTAACGTTTGGTGCTTGATGGTTGGTGATCGACTGTCAGCGGCCGACGTCTGGCGTCCAACGATCGACGGTCGATTATCAGAATCCTGTGGTTGGCGACGGCGATCGATATGCGACATTTAATGGCTAGTCATTGATTGTCAGTATCGGACGGTCGACCCTTGGAGCGTACTTGTTTAAAAAATATATTTAAAAATTATTTTTGAAAAATAAATATTGAAAGAAAATGATCTACGTGGATATCAAATGGGTAATTATATATATATATATTTATTTTCTTGTAAATGCTCTTCTTTGAATTTGATTTTTTTCAACAGCCAACCAAATAAATCCTAGCCCTCTCGATTCTTTTGATAAATAGAGGGCCGGCATCACTCAAATTTATATTCGGGCTGCAGAGGATGTTGTTAATTGGTTCTTTCCCCAGAGGATACCTGGACGGGCCTTGCAAGTCCAACCCCACTTCACCTACTTTCTTAACTGGTGTTTTACACATGAACATATTGTAGGAGAAAAAGATTAAAGACGACTAACCACTTTAACATAAATCCCAAAAGAAAAGCGATTATAACTCTTTGATGCTCAAGATCACTTGGCGGATGCAAAGGGCGTTGGAATTAGAACAGCAAGTGCCGCATCCATGGGAGCCGCTAGTGGCTTCAATTTCTACGGGAAATGCAAAACCAGATTTCTAGCGAATACCAGGGGTAAGAAGCTCTCGCAGTCGCAGCAAATGGACCAGCTTCTATGAGCAGCAACATATCCCTGTCTCCCAAATCTGCTATAAGAATAATCCTTACTTCTGGCCGATAAATGAATTTTAAATCTTCCTATATGAACTAATGATATAGAGAAAAAAAACTTAATGTACTTGCACTTACAAATGAAGCAATGTGGTGTCACATTGGATGTCACATGGGTTGATAGGTGGTGGCGATAACGCGGCCAGTCATCGGTGATTGGCGACGGGGCTCCAATATATAAATTTTGAAGACCTTGAGTTCTAAGATATAAATTTTGGACTCTAAAATATTACCCTTAGGGTTTAAAAATATTGACTGAGTTCTTAATAATAATTTGAGCTCTAAAATATAAATATTAGACTCCACAATATAAATCTTAGCTCCAAAATACAAATTTGAGATCCAAAATGATGAATTTAGATTTCATCGTCTGCCGTCACTGCCAACCTCCTCCTCCGAATGTCGTTGTCGATCATCGTCACTGGTTATCGTTGCTGTCGTCGGTTGCCGCTGTCGGCCGCCGACTATTTGCTGTTCACTCTATCCGTTTACTTATGTGGCAGTCCACACGTCATATATATGGACTGTCATCTTAATCTAAATAATATTTACTGCATTTAGACTAAAGTGCATAGTCTTTGTGAGCTCTGACGCAGCCTTACCCCAATGACATATATATAAATGTATTTATTTTTTATCATTTGTTGTACACTTGGGTGTTACTCTTGTTGGAAAGCACCTTTGGTGGGGGACTTGAGGAATATGATAGGAGTATGCGTATCATGTGGTTGGGAAGGAGCCCAGGGATGAAGGGAAATGCACCTGGCGGGGGACAATTCATATGTGCCCTTAATTCTCCCCACCGAGTTCTTTGGATGTGCATTGATGTTGCGATCCCTCTTCGTTTTGATGATAACAAAAGTTTTCTCTTATTGGGCTGATCTAGATTATAAATGGACGTGCAAGTTTGTATGTGGCATTTGAAGTATTGGTCAGTGTGATGTGATGAAATTTAATTTTTCAAGTGATTTTTGACCTCTTAATTAATAAACTACGTTTAAGATAGCAAGAGTGTTTAAGATAGCAGAGTAGTCATCTCTGATCATTGTTTTAAAGCTTTTTGACCTAAACCCAATAACTTCGATATGACATTGGAGTTTTTGCCAGTAAACCATGTCATATTTATTGCAAACTCGATTTTGCAACAACTGTTGTAAGCATGTAAATCTACGTATGAGTAGAGCACTTCAAGTCGAGGCCCTGGTGTTACCTGTCAGGGTCGACCTATAAAATTGAACGGAGTCGAAATGTTCTGTTTGGTTTAGTTTAAGATGTAGTTCGGGTTACGAACCAAATCGAACGGAGTAAATTTTAAATGATTCGGTTTGGGTTATGCTGGGGGTTCGAGTAGGCTCAAAAGTGGGCTTGAATTGAACTGAACCAGGACTGTTCAGCTCTACACGAGACCTCATGATCCGTACGTGTTAAAAGTGTCGTTTTTTTTAATAAAAAAAAATACATTGACCCAAAAAACTGAACTGAATTAAATGTTCCATTCAAGATGTAGAAGCTCGGGCCAACAAACTGAACCCGAACCAAACCAAGTAAATGTCAACAATTCCGTTCAATTTAGCATCTAAATCTGTTTTATTTAGATTGGTCTGAAAATGGGCCTGAACTTACCCAAACCGTGTTAATTAAGCTAGCCGACCAATTTGCAGTGAAATTAAATTACAAATCTATACATGTCGGAGCAAGTATTCCTCCTCGGTGCATTAGCGCACGTGGTTTCTTACAGGTGGTGTGTCCAAGTGCCCAACAGTGACTTGACTTCATAAAAGTTCGGACTGACGAGAAGAACCCATAACCACTCGTCGGGTATTCAACCGTGCATGACATCATGAACACGGAGAGGTTTGCATAGGTGACACGCCAAGTGTACTCACATTATTCCGGTCCAGAAACAATAATAATGTAACAAGACGACGACGACAACAACAAAAGTTGATGTGGATTGGTAGCACATCAATTCGCATTCGCTACCTGTCGATTGGAAAACAGCTGTCTTGATGCAATGTGAGGGGATATTAGTTGATAGCCATGGCCAGCCACATGAAAAATTAAACTTCACGAGAAATATTTATTATACACCTTGATATGTAATTAAAATTTACGTCACTATTTTCATTGACCAATAATATTGCAAGTATATGTTCTATCAAATACTGTGCAATAAATATTTTTCTTATTTCAAAGAGTTAACTCTTGAATCGAGATAAGTTCTATAATTATTAATGCGGTGTGAGATCTATCTTCTTATGTTTTATGGTGGATAGATTGCGCGAAAATAGATAGCAAGTCGTTCTCATTTTGTGTCCGGACAAATGTTAATTTGTCCTAAAGACTATCTTTTGTTTTGACGAGACCATTATAATTAAACACTATCCTTTTGTTATTTTACAATATTTTTCTAAAAATTTTTAGTCAAAAATCAAAATCAACGAGTATTTAAAGGAAAAGACACTTGCATAATTGCATTGTGTGAAAAGATCAACAACTTATGGTCCATTTGGTTGCATATAAAACAGTTTTAGAGAGAAATAGTTTTTCACGGAAATTTTTTTACGTGAAAATGGAAACGTAATTATCTATTTGGTTGTTAGGAAAATATAAAGTTGCATGGAGGAGTATGAGATCTTATGATCTACTCAAATGAGAGAGAGTCATATACTCCTTGTGTATTAACATTATTCATCAAAAAATTTATTTTTTTATTTTTTTATTTTTAATATTTTTAAAAAATAAAAAAATAAATAACTAATAAAAAATAAGTAACTTTGACAAATATAATTTAAAGTAGGAGAAATAAAATAAAAACACAATTTGAATGAATAGTATTCTACAGATATTTTAATAAAAAAGTAAAAAATAAATTAACTAATGAAAAATAATTAAATTTGACAAATACTATTTAAATGAGCGGAACAAAAATAAAAATACATTTAGATGAATAGTGCCTAACTTTGTTACTTTACAAACTACATACAAAATGGAGCGGCGGCAGTTTGGAAAATGGCATCCGCGATTTTTCGGCGGATGCTAAAATCTAGATTTTCTGTGATTTAATTTTCTATATTTTGGTTTTCAATAGGATCAAATGATATAAAAAATTAAATTTTTTTAAAAATTATTTTTTAACCCAAATTTTTCGGGTAAACAAACAGACTAGCTAGCAGATACTGATGTGGGATGATCATGGCTAAATACATACCTCGACTGACGTGCGAGGTAGGAACTCGATGAGCCCGTCAATCATCACTGACTTTGTTGATCAGGTGGGCGCCAAGAATGACAGAATCCAACCTGTTTAGTCGTCCACCTAAGAGCTGGGAGCCAAGATGAGATGGCACCTTTCTTAGCCTCTTCTCAAGGACAACTTCCTTAATTTGCTCGTTTGTCTAGCTAGCAAGCAGTCCATCCTAATTGTTACACGTCAAGCTAGCACCATGCATGTGTCTCTTGGCATGTCATCTGTCAAGCCATCAGTTAAGATTAGTCTCACATCCGAAATTCCAAGAATGATGCATATTGTAGGACCTGAATAGAAGAAACCAAAAAAATCCACCACCACAGATAAACATCAATTGCCTATTAATTATCTTAATTAATATTGTCATTAATAAAATTTAATCTGACTTGAACTTTGAAATATCTTACCCCACACTTTAGTTGAGGGGTCTCTAATACCTGACTTAAAGGTGCATTTGATAATAGTTAATAGATGTCTAATGTTTGAAGTAGTAAGTACATTACATGTTCAGATTATTTGGTAAAACCTTCAACACCTTAGTTGAGGAGGCTCTAACACCTTACTTATTTTGTAGGCCGGACTCGCCCACCTATCACCTCCACTGCTCGCCCCTAATCAAACTCCCTAAAAAGACCTCAGCAATTTCATGTTGGATCTTCACTTCCAGACTGGAAAAGTCACAAGTCCACAAAATCAGAGGAAACGATTGAAAAGATAGTTTTTGTCTTTTTGTCGTTGGCATGATTCCCCTTTTGAAGTGAGAACTGAGAACTATCTTAAAACCATTTGTATCTGTATTTATATTGTATTTGTATCCTTCGTACACACGACCTAACTATCACATACCCACTTTTCATCACGTTTCATTGATATATCATGAAAATTTCTTAAAGAGTGATACAGAAGAGGATATAATATTCAACAGACCTTTTGACTGAAGTTTACCAAGCGAGACATCGTGACAGTGCTAAATCCTTATATAGAGGGTATATAAATGAATATATATGGAAGAATATATTTCACATAATCTTTATTTGAAGAGAGGTATACGCCAAAAGAAAATCCACAAGTGCATGGTGCAGAATTATGTGATGACGCAATAATCGTGCCAACTCAGATTTTTTAAAAACAATATGGTACAGTACACCGGTGTTGAGAAAACAGTGGGTATAACATGTTTTACATGGTGATAGAACATCCATAATCCATACAATATAAATATAGCGATATTAAATAAGTTTACATAAATCAACAGAAGCATCGTTCTAAGAAAATAATAACAGATAAGCAAAATAGACATGATAAAAACATGAACAGTAATATATATGTATAAGCAGTGGAGGCGTTCCAAAAGGAACTTACCTTAGAAATAATATCGCCCCCCATTGTAGGTGCAAAAAGGAAACAACGATCTTCTCTCAGAGCACAACCATATTCAACGAGATGACAGTCACACATAGTAGATCTCGTAAAACGAAAACTATCCAATATGTATGAAAGAATCTCTACTCGATGTAGGGCAAAAGGAACATGCACCAAACTCCGACGACACAGAGAAAGAGATAGTTCGTAGCAAAGAGGAAAGCGCTACACGTCGATGCCAAGCAGCGGCGGCGACATTCGCGTCGAGGGTGAGGGTGAGAGGCAAGAGGCGATCGGCAGAGAGCAATTCCCTGGTGGTGATCACGGCGTCGCAGACGAAGACCGAGAGAGAGACCGTTGAGAGCTTTTTGGGACAAACCTATCACATTCAGTTTCTTTCTTTCTCTCTCTCTCTCTCTCTCTCTCTCTCTCTCTCTCTCTCTCTCCTTATATGGCAACCGTCCACGCCCCACTAAGCGCTGGTTCACATCTTCAGGGACGGATACGTCTCACAATCCCTCCAAGTAAAAAGGAAAAAAATAAATTGGCAAAAGAGTGACGACCCAATAAGACCCGCAGCCACCTCACATGGGTGCCCGCCCAGATGCGGCGGGTGGGCACGCTCGTGTGGTCTTGGGCATATCTTCTTCTAGTTCTATAGGAACAAATTCTTAGAACTACAAGAACTTATAAAGGCCACTTCCTTTCTTGTGTCTTCCAATATGGGACAAAATCATGCCCGTGCCCCCCTCGAATCTCCCTTTCTCTCTCTCTCTCTCTCTCTCTCTCTCTCTATATATATATATATATATATATACATATATATATATTTTCTTAGCTCACGTGGACTGATCATTTAACTGTGTTTTGGGATCGTCAAGCCCCAAATACGATGCGATTTGGGACTACTAAATTAGTATGATCTGATACATCGAACTTTGGATGAAACCACAGTTGGAAGCCTCATCATGTTGCTTTGTAGTCAACATCATGTATACATCTTAGGACCTCTTTGATAACACTCAATGGGCATCTAAAGTCTGAAATACTTTATTTTTAAGATTTTAGATTATTTGATAAAATATCTGAAATAATATCTAAATTAATCATTTAAATCTGAACATTTATTTAATTTTTAAGTTAAAAGAAATCACTTTTTTAAGACTATTAATTTCTCAACTCGTGGTCAGCGAATGGTCGCTCTACCATAGGAATCCGACAACACCGTTGGCAGTCGTCAGAATCTGGCAGACGGTGCCGATGATTATCGGAGTTCGACTGGAACCTCTGCCGGTGATCACTGGAATCGACGGATGGTGCTGGTGATCGCCAGAATCTTATGACTCGTTGGTCATTAGCGGTGACCGGATTGCAATTTCGGTCACTCGGTTCTAAAAAAATATTTTTGTTGATTCTGAATTTTGAATCCAAGACCTACCTAATAGAAATGTAATATTTAACCAACTGTGTCACAATTCAAATGTTATTTAAGTTGGTTATCAAACACCTCTTAATGAATATCTTATATATCTCAAGTTCTTTTAAAATTTTAGATTTAGAGAATAGATAGAAAATAAGATTTTAAATTTAAAGATTAAGTGTTATCAAACTCCACCTTAGTCAAGCTGTGGGTGTTATCAAACTCCACCTTAGTCAAGCTGTGGACCTTGTGGGTTCAATTGGATGTCTCCCTATGACCACCTCTTTTTAATTGGTTGAGTTGTAAGAAAATTGTAGAGAGACTTATGAAATATCACATCTCTCCACCCCCCTCCCCTCTATAAAATGTGGTCAATCAAAAAGAAAGAGGACATGAGAAGTGTGGACAACCGGGCCTAGATGATGTTGTGTCCCTTTCCAAAGTGTCTCACTTCTCCTATATCCTCTTTTGTTTCCCCTTCTTTCCTATATTCTAAAAGTCAATTATTCTTTCAATTATGTAATATATATATGTACATATCTTATATGGTCGAATAGAAGAAGTTTTTTTTCTCATAAAAATCATTCTTACAAAAAAATTACAAATTTATTATCTTTAAATTAATATTATTTAAACGTGGCTGTAGAAAAGAGGCCCAGACAGAACAACTCGTACAAGATAACAAAGAATTCAGGAGCAGCTATGAAAGTGTAGTACTGCTTGTTGTATTAGCATGTGATTTTGCACAATCATCTTTGAAATTGACCTGTAATTGGTCTATTTCGCAGAAGAAGAAACAAGATGCCTAAGCTAATGGATAACTGAAATTAACTATGGATAAGTTTATGTATCTTTCTAGTTTTTTTTTTCTCACTTTTTAAGCAGGATTTTTTCCCCTGCAAAATCTTGCAGACCAATTCAGTGAACAAGCACAATGTCATGAAGTGATATTGACCGATAACCTTCTTTATGATCTTCATCAAGTCAATTTCTGATGATTCTTCAAAAATATTTATTGCATCGAATGTGTCACATTTATTTAGAACTGTGATTAGCCAATACGTATGTGAATATAATATGCCGTTTGTACATTAGATATAAACATGAATTTCTCTAAATCTTTTATTGTAGGGGTAGCAGCTTTGCCCAAAGTGGTACGCGACGCCCATGAGTGCCTTCTTCTCTAGACATCAATGGCAGAACTGCCTGAATGTGGCCATAAAAAGAGAACATCCAGGATAGGTCGAGCAGTGGAAGAAGAGGAGAGAGAGAGAGAGAACCCTCGACGCTTCTGCTAATGCCAGATAATTAATTAAAGGAAAACTCTTGGTGCAAACCGCGGTTTGCAAATGCCCTTTGTCAATTTGCAAACTCCCAATAACCTTCAGCCATTTGGCAGCTGAGCTGGCCCCCTCGGTCCCCGTCGATATGACATAAGGAGCCGTCGTTTTCCCTTCCTACCCTGTGCAAGTCACAGTTCCCGCGCGAACACCACAGTTCCCCGCGCGAACTCTATTCTTCCCCTGTGCCATTCGGCGCGCACCCCTTGCAAACTCCATCGCCATTGCTGCAGTTCCCCGCGCGAACTCCATTCTTCCCCTGTGCGATTCCGCGGTCTTGCGCTCTTCCCCTGTGCGATTCGACGCTCTTCCCGTGTTCCCACTTCGCCGACCGTGGGCGTCGCTTCTTCCCCGTGCGACTGGCGTGGGCGTCGCTTCTTCCCCGTGCGACTGGAAGGCCGTGGGCGTCGCTTCTCCCCCGTGCGACTGGAAGGCCGTGGGCGTCGCTTCTCCCCCGTGCGACTGGAAGGCCGTGCGAAACTGCACCGCCATTGCTGCTTCCCTGTGCGATTGGAAGACCTTCGACATCGGGAAAATCTTCGCGGTCGGCACCAAACAGTAACCCGTGCAGTGTCGGTCCTCCAGCACTGACCTAGGTCGTGGACTTGTTCAACTGGTATTCCCCCCAACTTCCACCCCCGTCGTCGCTTTAGCGCCAACTGGAAGGCCACCTTCCCACTCATTATTCTCCACCCAAGTATACGACCACCATCGGAGGTGTTAACCCCTATTGCTGTTAGGGGGCTAATGGAGTCTAAGGCTGTTAGTAGTATGTCCCCATCTTCCCCCCATGTGAGAACATTCCAATAGATTCTAAGGCTGATAGCATTGTGTCCCCATCTTCCCCTCCATGTGAGAACATTCTAAGCCCACCGGCATCGACCTTGCCACCTGCTTCAGTACCTCGACCAAAACGAAGGTCAAAACATTGTCGCAGAATTGAATTTAACCTGTTGGAAGCTGAGCAAGGATGCGAATTGTACATCGATACTTTATACCAACCCTAAGGACCTAAGTTTGATCGATATACAAACGAACGTATCGATGTACAAGTCCTTCGTAGACTTGTTGTAGTTGGTAACTTCACTTATATTTTTGAAGTTCACATTTTATAATTTGGATTCAAAAAAAAATTTGAACAAAACAATTACTTTATACCAATAATGTGAAGGGCTGTGTTACCACCTAAGGACCTAAGTGTGATCGATACACAAACGAACGTATCGATGTACAAGTCCTTCGTAGACTTGTTGTAGTTGGTAACTTCACTTATATTTTTTGAAGTTCACATTTTATAATTTGGATTCAAAAAAAAATTTAAACAAAACAATTACTTTATACCAATAATGTGAAGGGCTGTGTTACCACCCTAAGGACCTAAGTGTGATTGATACACAAACGAACGTATCGATGTACAAGTCCTTCGTAGACTTGTTGTAGTTGGTAACTTCACTTATATTTTTTGAAGTTCACATTTTATAATTGGATTCAAAATTTTTTTTTAAACAAAACAATTACTTTATACCAATAATGTGAAGGGCTGTGTTACCACCCTAAGGACCTAAGTGTGATCGATACACAAACGAACGTATCGATGTACAAGTCCTTCGTAGACTTGTTGTAGTTGGTAACTTCACTTATATTTTTGAAGTTCACATTTTATAATTTGGATTCAAAAAAAAATTTAAACAAAACAATTACTTTATACCAATAATGTGAAGGGCTGTGTTACCACCCTAAGGACCTAAGTGTGATCGATACACAAACGAACGTATCGATGTACAAGTCCTTCGTAGACTTGTTGTAGTTGGTAACTTCACTTATATTTCTTGAAGTTCACTTTTTATAATTTGGTTTCAAAAAAAAATTAAACAAAACAATTACTTTATACCAATAATGTGAAGGGCTGTGTGACGGTCCTCGCAGTTCAGACTCGTTAACCTAATAACACGAGCTACTGTAGAAATCTACTCAAGTATTCATAAGATCCACCAATCTCACAAATATTTACAACAGAACCTGGGGCATACCCCGAGGTGAACAACACAAAAGTAATATTACACTGCTGGTGCTGCTGACCCTCCACTGGACGACGGGCGCGAAATCTCCGGATCTCCCTCACCTGGTAGGAGGTAGGGGTGAGCTCTCGAGTCACTGGCTCAGTAGGGAAACTCCCTAGAAACCAAGCAAACATACACAAGTAGCAAAGCAAAAAATGCTACGCTAGCAATTTATAACATTATCTAGCAGGATATAAAACTGTAATTACCACTTATCCTTTGCTGCTCACATGTGCCTGGCTCACACAAAACCTGGGGCTCCCAACTGAAGGCATCAAATTACAAGCAACGCACACAGAAACCTTGTGTACAACGAACAAACCTAGGGTTTCAGTCCATTTTCTGTTTAGAAACAACCTACACATGCCATCTACTGTTTAGAAACTCGTCAAGCCGAACACTAACAAGTTGAATCGTCACTTATATTTTTGAAGTCCACATTTATAATTTGGTTTCAAATTTTTTTTTAAACACAAACAATTACTTTATACCAATAATGTGAAGGGCTATGTTACCACCCTAAGGACCTAAGTGTGATCGATATAGAAACGAACGTATGCTACTCTTACACCCACATATAAGCCTGTCTAACACAACTCGGAGGGGTTTACACCAACATATGACTATTTACAACAATATATATCCAATTACACCAATATATACCAATATACACCAACATATACCAGTTTTACAAGAACATATGCTACTCTTACACCCACTTATGCCTGTTTAACACAAACTCTAAGGGGTTTACACCAACATATGACCATTTACAACAACATATATCCATTTACACCAATATATACCAATTTACACCAACATATACCAGTTTTACAAGAACATATGACAAGTCTTACACCCACATATGCCTGTGTTACACCAACCGTTGCTAGTTTTACACCAACATATGCCCATGTACACCAACATATATGCATTTACACCAACATATACTCGTTTACACCAAGATGAAACTTTCATTGGTTTTGCCAGATCTGGATGGCATAAAGAAAGCATCGACTGTCGACAACCAGCATGTGCCTGTCGACAACCAACACTATGCTTAAGAATTTCAGTTCTGGATGGCAGTTCTGCTGCAGTGGCTGTCGACAGCCAATGGTCATCTGTCGACAGCCGATGGTCAATGTTCAGAATAATTTCAACTTCTCCATTCTGTAATTCATTTACATGAAAATGGTATATGTTGGGTTCAACCATACCATATGTACTTTTCACTAACATATGTTTGTACAAATGTCACCTCCCCATTTACATCCAAATGGTATATGTTGGGTTCAACCATACCATATGTACTTTTCATTAACATATGTTTGTACAAATGTCACCTCCCCATTTACATCAAAATGGTATATGTTGGGTTCAACCATACCATATGTACTTTTCACTAACATATGTTTGTACAAATGTCACCTCCCCATTACATCAAACTGGTATATGTTGGGTTCAACCATACCATATGTACTTTTCACTAACATATGTTTGTACAAATGTCACCTCCCCATTTACATCAAAATGGTATATGTTCACTAACATATATTTGTACAAATTTCACCTTCCTCCTATCATTCATTTACATCAAAATAGTTGTAGTTGGTGCAACCATGCATATCCTCATTTGCAAGCTATCAAAAAAGGAACCACATTGGCTGCATTGGTGCTTGCATTGGTGCCTGCATTGGTGCCTGTTGTGGTGCCTGCATTGGTGCCTGTTGTGGTGCCTGCATTGGTGCCTGCATTAGTGCCTGCATTGGTGCCTGCATTGGTGTCTGCATTGGTATCTGCATTGCGGTCTGCATTGCTCCTGCCTGCACTGTTGTTGGTTGAAACATTAGGTGCAATTGTTGATGCAAGGGTGGCTGCAAGGGTGTATGCATGAGTGGCTGCATTGCTGGCTCCAAGGGTGGCTGCATACTTTCTTTTTCATTTCTGTTCTTCTTTCTCCTCTTCTCAACAGAACTTTGAATTCTCTTCTCCTTTAGTCGTCCTTTCCTCGATGCTCGAGGAGGATCACAAACTCGAATCTCCTCCCTAGGTTGCTCAGCTATATTTGCATCAACAACTCCTAACATTCTTTTAATTAGCATAGGTATTACCTCCCTTGCCACATCAAATGCAGCATTTGAAGATGCGCCAATCTCAGCAATTTTCACTGTTTGATGAAGTAGGTAGCTGTAACGAGAACTTTCATCAAGACAATTGTTGCCATCCATGTTGTATTCACCAAAACTATGTCTCTACCGCATCTCTTTTGTCCATCACTTTAAAATATATCTCTGTGGAATGCTACTTATACCAACAAGCTGAAAAGCAATTAATGCATGTCTACATAAATATCCTCTAAATTCAAAAACCGGCAACCACATATAACCACCCCAGTTTTATCACATGTCACTGTAAATTCTTTCTCAAACATCCTTTCGACTCCTTTAACTTTAATCTTATCAATAGATTTCACTCTTAGGCTCAGGCCATTTTCGTTAGCATCTAATATTGTAGGTTGACATGAAGTCATCTCAAGAACCTCTTTCTGAAATTTTTGAAAGATGCCCCTTGTGTAAATTTCAGCAGCTTGCCTCTCAAATGTACTTGAAGTTTTCAAGAATGCTATAGTCTCTAATGTCTTAACATCAGCCTCTTCTTCCGCATTCCATCTTTTCTCAAGTGCGGTCCTATATTGAAGTATGAACTCTTCAAGTGTTGTCTTAGATTGAACAAATTCATCAAAGAAATGGTTAATGCTCTCACTTCTTTGTGACGATGACATACCTACACGTAAAACAATATATTGTGAGAACAACAATTGGTCCAAACTTATGTCTATCACATATGGTAAAAAGTATGCATAATTTTCAGATGGAACTTACCAGCAAAAAAGTGATCATTTACATACACAGGAACCCATTTTTGACGGCACTGGTATATATTCTGCAGCCACTCATTTTCTCTGCATTCCACATATTCATCCATCATCACATCCCACTTTTCTACAAATTCATGAGTTGTTACACAATCATAGATGCATTTATCAAATTCTTCCATAAATTCAGGATACTTTTTACAAATATGGCCTATCTTTTCAGGTATCTTCTTCAATATATGCCACAAGCAAAATCGATGCCTAGTATTGGGAAACACTTCAGCTATAGCCATTTCTATAGCCTTATCTTGATCCGTAATAATTCCCTTTGGTGAAACTCCACCATTTGCTTCTAACCAACTCTGAAATACCCATGTAAATATTTCAATCTTCTCATTACATAGCAGTGCACACCCAAGTAAGATAGACTGTCCATGGTGATTCACCCCAACAAAAGGAGCAAATGGCATTTCATATCTGTTCGTTAGATAAGTGGTATCAAATGTAACCACATCAGAGAAATAGCTACATGCTGTGCGTGATCTACCATCAATCCAAAAAATATTTGACAACTGGTCATGCTCATTCAAGTCAAATGAATAAAAGAATGTTGGATCCTTGCATTTCATTTCAGTAAAATGACGAAGCATTCTTTGTGCATCACCCTCTCTCAATTTAGATTGCCGTTCTCTATTCAAAAAATTTCGACAATCTTCTCCGTAATGATAAACTCCGTATACTACCCTTCCTTTTTGCCATGTAAGACATGACTTTTGTAGTGGATATGCCTACACTACGCATGTTCAAGATTTCAGCCTTCTCCGGGGTAGTTATCCGTCGATGCGATCTTAAATAAGCAGCTGCAACTGTGTTCAGCTCATGATTATGCTCAAGTAAAACATCAGAGAATACAAATTCTCCACTATCTTTGTCTAATTTCACTTTTATTGATGCTGTGCAACCGATTTTTGCAGAGTCTTTATGATTTTGTGAATTGGCCTTCCTCCTTGCTTTTCCATTTCTCCAACAAACAAAATGAGCAAAAACACAAACTTTTCCACTAAATTTGCTGCTAAATGTACTAATGCCAATACCCATGTGCCTTGCATATGTGTTGTAGTATTTTTTGGCATCGTTTATGGACTCAAATTTCATGCCATTGCATGGCGCTAAAGACCTCCCAATCACATTATTCTCTGTAGTCTTCGATGGAGTCTTCAATGCATCTATTCCACTTTTATCTTGTTCACCTGTAACATAAGACAATTGATGTCAGATGGACATATGTCTATTCATACAAACAAATATCTCTGAACAAGCATATCTCAATTTACACCAAAAATATCAGTTTGCACCAACAAATGTTATACTGGACCAACATATATACATTTACATTTACATATGCTTTGGGAAGCAGCATATGTCTCTTTAAACCATCATTTATTATTTAACAATCATATATCAGTTTGGTCTAATATGTAACAGAACCAACATATCTAAGTTTAAACCAACATATGTCTATGGGAACCAATATGTTCACTTTAAACTATCAATATCATTGGACAAACATATTTCACTCTCCTCTAATTTATTTCAGTTTGCACTAACAAATGCTACAATAGACCAGCATATACGGTTACACCGACATATGGCTATATTAACCAACATATGTCAGTTCTATGTCAGTTCTATGACCAATATGTACTACTTTACACAGACATATGTCAGATGTTGGCGCATTAAATACATACCTTCTTCCACAAACTTTGAAGAGGACACAAAATCCAATCCACTCATCACCGCTCCTACTTCCTCGCACGTTGGAAAGAAGAAGGTGAACAGAGTGAGAATGCCTTCTGATCGAAGAGCAAGGGACACTGCCGGAGGGAGCACGCGAAGGAGCCTTGGACACCGCCGGAGGGAGCGCGCGTTTGCACCAAGTCCTTCTCCAAAAGCAGGAAGAGGAGGAAGGGAAACTCTTGGTGCACAGCCGCGGGAGCGCGTTGCACACTGCCGCCCGTTGGAGCCTTGGACACTGCCGGTCTGAGGGAGGGCGCGTTGAAGCAGAGCCTTGGAGGGAAGTCTAGATGCAGGTACACTGTAGGAGGGAGCGCGCGATGGAGCCTTGGAAAACGCCGGTGGGAGCGCGCGTTGCACTCTGCCGGAGGGAACGCCCGTCGAAGTGCAGGGACACTGCCAGAGGAAGAAAACGTATCCCGCCAACTCCTTCTCGTGGGGAGAACGCCTTTCGATCGTGCAGGCCACTGTCCGATCGTGCAGGCCACTGCCGGAGGATGGGAGCAAGACAACGTAGAACGAAGTGGGAGATGGGAGCAAGACAACGGAGATGGCGCGCGCGGGAAAAAAGGGGCAAAGTTGTCATATCAATCACTGGCGAAGACTTGTTGGCGTAGTCGGGCCATTTGGCAGCTGACATGGAAGTGCTCCACGTGGGGCTATGTGAATGGGTTTGTATATTGACATGTCACTGGTTTGCAACGACTTGGTTTGCACCAGTCGTTCTCAACCAGCGACGTGATTGGTGCACCGGCGGATCTGCTCTAGTTGGGCCATTAGTGGGCTGGCCCCGCTGTCTCGGAAGGGGTAGAAAACTCTTGGTGCAAACCGCGGTTTGCAAATGCCCTTTGTCAATTTGCACCAAGTCGTTCTCTTAATTAAAAGCATGATGATTGGGATGTGCGGCATGTGTCAATATATATATATATATATATATATATATATATATATATATATATATAATATATATATTATCTGCCCATTGCGAGAGGCGCAGGCGTGGAGAAGGGAGGGTGGGGAGCTTACCTTCTGCTGTGTCTTCCTGGTTGCTCTCTGGTTGCCTCGCTTTTTCCCTGCTTCGGCGAAAGAGGAGGGGGGGAAAAGGGGCCGCCTTTCTGCCGTGTGGGTGTGCATATTCTTTGGTGGGAGGCCGACAGAGCTGGTTTTTGGGATCTGAAAGCGGGGGGCGAGGAGCGTGCGCTTCCCTCTCCCCCCCTGCTTCCCACGCGCACGAGGGGTGATGCCTCACTGAATCCCAAGTGTGGGGGAAATCTTTGTTTTTGCAGAGATTAGTGGACTGGGTTCTTCGGGCGTTCTTCTTGCATGTGGTTACTCCCGCCGGTGCTTCGGAGGGAGTCGACGAGCTCTCTGTTTTATATTTGAGCCCTTTCTCCTGGGGAGGAGAGGGAGAAGGTGAGCACGATTAATTTTAAGCGGCCGGAGATGGATGGGGCGGCCAACAGCAGCTTCAAGAGAGTTTGCGTCTTCTGCGGGAGCAACTCCGGCAATCGGAGTGTTTTCAGCGACGCAGCTATGGAGTTGGGGCATGAGCTGGTCTGCTTCTTATCCTTTTCTGATCGTTCTTAATTTGTGGGTGGTGCCAATTTTGGATGGGTTCGATTTCGGTGAGTTGACGAATGTTCTGGAAGCTTTGGGTTCTTGTAGATTTATGCCTCAAGTGGGCTTTTCTTAATTTTCTTTGAAATCTATGTACTGGCTCGATTCGTTTATTATAGGATCGTTGCTTTCTCTAATGTCTCTCGAGTTTGTTTGGGTTTGGATGGGGTTTATGTCTTGCTTGTTTTGCGTTGTGCTTATGCAATTGAGTAACAGGTGAAGAGGAGGATCAATTTGGTCTATGGGGGCGGGAGCGTAGGATTGATGGGTTTGATATCTCAGACTGTCCACGATGGAGGTTGCCATGTTCTTGGGTAATGGTTGGAGGTTTAAACTTCGTCTTTAGGATCTGTTTTTATATGTTTCCTTCTGGTTTTTCTGTTCCGTACCTGCGCTTGATGCACATTTGCGTCATTTGATCTTATTGACATACTTGTTTCTGTTTGATCACTTGTACAGGGTAATTCCAACAGCACTGATGCCTCTTGAGGTGTGCTCACTGCCCATCGCAGCCTTTTTCTTCCTTTCTTGAACTGAATTAAACATCCACCTTATATATATATATATATATATATAGCAAATTGGGTTTAACTTTAGTGAAGAGATTTAAAAAAAAAAAGAGACAAAATTCCCAGTATCTTTGGATAAAGTTTGGTTTAGCGATTGCTCACTTTGAAATTCCCTGTTATATATGTCAAGCACATCGGTCCCCTTGGATGCTAGCTATCAAGTCATCTCCTCTATCATTGTTGAATCAATGCTAGCTCTACGTACGTACACTCATGTCCTCTATCATTAATGTACCGTCTGCTTTGTTTGTGTTACGGCTTATTCTGTTGGTTTGTTTTTGATTTGATGCAGCTGGATTCTAGTTTTTCTACAGCACATAAGTTTGCTATTGTCTTTTAATGCATTTGAGGCATTGTATCTGACATTCCTTTTCTTTCACTTTCCTTCCTTTTCTGTCTTCGGGCAAAAATATGGAAAATTGTGTATCATTCTGACACTTTCATCCATCCTTCTCCTGAGTATGGAAACCTAAATTATTACAGTGGATTAAAATTTAAGGTCTGCAAATGTTTCTTTAGACAATCTACTGGATTCTAAACCCTTCTTTCAAAAATTTTTAGAATCTAATCATGGATCCTTAATTTTGGGCATTAACCATATATATCTATCTGGCGCAGATAATATGGAGGCAGAAATTCTAGTCGCAATATATCTTAATTAACTTCACCTCCATCTTTTGGATCTATCTCTATTCTCTAATCCTGCCAAAACTCAGAAAACCCGTAATTGGCCAGGACTTGAATATATCCATTGTTTGTTTTTGGCACCCTTCTGGCAAACATCAGCTGGTGGCCTTCTGGTGGTGTACAACATCCACTGTCCACTCCTCTCTGTGGCTGGAAGAAATGCTACCTGTCGTCTTTAAGCATTTTTTTCTCCGTTTAATAGGAACTAATGCATCCTAACTTTAAAACTTTTAAATTGTTGAAGATATCGAGAAGAACTGTGGGTGAAGTAAGGACAGTCTCTGATATGCATGAGCGTAAGGCTGAAATGGCCCGGCAATCTGATGCCTTTATTGCACTTCCTGGTAAAAGCTAAATTATTCCTTTAGACTATCCCCACAATGCAGAACATCTGTTTCCTTACTTGCTTTAATGTCTTATTCCGTGAAATTTGAATATATTTAGGAGGATATGGGACAATGGAAGAGCTGTTAGAGATGATAACTTGGTCACAACTTGGAATCCATAACAAACCAGTGAGTGTGTATTAGTGTTTGTTTGAGTGTCTTCTCTGAGAGGCTTCAATAATTAATATACCTACTTCCATATATATATCCACAGGTTGGCCTTTTAAATGTTGATGGATATTACAATTCCTTGCTTGCATTGTTTGATAATGGTGTGGAGGAAGGTTTTATTAATCCCACTGCCAGACATATAGTTATTTCTGCTCCAACAGCAAAAGAATTGCTAATAAAAATGGAGGTAACTGTACAAATTCACCTACACGATATATGGAAATTCTGTCGTGTATTGAATAGCTAATGGCTTAATTAGTTGCACTCTTCTGATACTCCGCCTTTAATTGGTTTATTGCAGCAATACATCCCTTCTCATGAACAGGTTGCTCCGAGTAAAAGCTGGGAAATCGCAAATCTCGGTTACTCAAAGCGATCAAACCCAACATGAGCCTCTGTTCAGATTATATTTTGTGATATTATTTAATTTCTCGACGTTCATTCTGTAATTTAATTATACGCATGAACCTCGCAAATTAATAGGGCAACTGTTTCTTGTGATTAATCCAATTCTGATAAAAGTACTGAACCATGCCATCTCTTTGTCGTAGGGCTAAAAGATGAGCTTGCAAATTAGTTGTGGCCTCGTACGTACGTAGCATTATTATTATTATTATTATTATTTTTAGATCATGGATGTACATACCTAGCCACCATGCATAGAACGACACTTAATTAGATGACCTTTCATATTCTAATATTGATACTAATTACAAAATGTTCACGGGATTTCCTCTGCCATCCCCAACATTCACTAAAAGGGCATCTTAGTGATGTCTCGAATGTTATTGAGAAAATTAAGAAATGGCCGTTCTTGCATACGCGTCCTACCTAGATATACGCAAGTGGGATCTAATGAATATACATCAATATGAATTCTACTATATATATGTCTCTAGCTAGTCATGTGGATAATCTGTCCTCTCCGAGATATATGTAGGAAGTCTTTCTCAATTGAGGATAAGGAACTACCTATGGATTATGCATTATGCGTATAAAACAAGAAGACAGTTAACGTAATTCCGGTCCCCATTCTTGTAGCTAGATAACATGCACAAACTCTAACTTCTAGATGCAAGTCGTCACGCACACGATCTTCTTGTAGCTGATTGCAGATCGAAGTCGGAAACCAGGCTCTAATGCAACATATATAGCGTGAGATGTACTAGAACATCACTTCCAGATTTTTTTTTTAAATATAAAGCCCCCATTACCGTTTACACTTGAATCTACAATTCGATGGTGTGATGTGCATAGGGCGCTAGCTGAAGAACGTTACCAACTTTAGTTTGGTTTCAACTATGTACGCATATATACTAGCTAATATATATATGTATATACATCACCTCCCAGCTGCACTTGTGTGTGTGGGGATTATTAAATTAAGCTACGTGGTACGTACGTACTATTGGCGTGGGCACGGGGGAACCGCGACATGCTGCATGCGCTTATCATACAGACTGTCGCCGTTGGTGTGTGCTTAATTTGGGGGCTTCATCGGAAGACATGATTCCTTAATTTCCATCTCGGGCAACTTTTTGTCGTTTTCTTACATCTTATTAGGGACCCGCCGTCGAGCGCGCGCCCTCCCTCCGCGTGAGGCTTGTTATCTGATGACGAAGCCTGGTGGAAAAGGGGACCGGATTGGGTTTAAGCCAGAGTCTACCAATCAAAGAGCAGAGTTAGTCCGTGGGTCATATGACAAAGGTCCGCTAAATCCGCCCTAGCTAGTTACAGGCGTGCTACACCGTGGCGTCTATGTGGGGAGTCCGGATCCTCTCAGTGCAGGGGAGGATCGGACTCTAATAGTCATCAATGGGATGAGGGGGTTTGGGTGGAGTTACCTGTATTATACAAAAAAACTCAAACAAAAACGTGATAAAAATTTAGATTTTAAATTTTTTTATAAAACTCCATCCAAATTCTCTCATCTCATTGATGACTGTTAGAATCCGATCCTCCTCTTCACTGAGAGGAACTGGACTCCTATGTGGGAGCTGAACTAATTGTTTGGCGATTCCAACTGCTGCCCACATGGGTGTAGAGTGCCATGCATGGACTGTGTTGGGTGGCGCGCGCGCGGAGAGAGAAAGAGAGAGAGAGAGAGTTCCTCAGTATTGGGGGCCATTTGAAATGCACGAATAGGACTTCACGGGGTCGTGTCAATGTGTGTGTGAGAGAGAGTAGCCACTAGTGCACAAGGCGAGGGGCAGCATGAGTTGGAGTGTTGTTGTGGTTGCCGCAGAGGGAGACCGTATATGTTGTTCAGGCTCCCATGGGAATGAAGGGAAGAGAAAGAGTTTTGTAACTAGTGCTCTGGCTAGATAAGGTAATTACTTGGGCGAGGTTGTTAACTAGTGCTCTCCTAGGATATCCTTGGGTTATCCACGACCCTTTGTGCAGCTCTCTCTGGCAAAATATGGGGATTTCTATATATATATATGTTGGTGATATAAGTGTCCGCATATCTCCGCCATGATTCGCTGCATGGTTTTCTCACGTTACAAGCTAGCGTTGGTGGAGATACAAGTACGTATCTGAAAGATGATCAATACCATGGTTAGTGTTCGAGTGCCAAGTTAGAAATGAGTTCTTTTGGACTATATATCCACTTGCACCCCTTTCAACGCCAAGTTAACGAAAGGAAGTTACCGCCTCCGACCTGCAAGATTTCCTAGAAGGGGATCATCTTCTGCGGCTTCTGTCTGTGTCGGGCAGTCGAGAAATTTGGCGAACTGATGATCCACTTTCATCATGTTACAGCTAAGGAGGTTAACCCGTGATCTCCACACTAATGCACGAGATGACCCTTCATGGTTAGAAGACACGTTATCGACGTGGTCACCTTGCGCTTTGATCTGTCATGGGACTCCAATTTTGATAAGATTTGTCAAAGTCAGGACGTCGATGGCATCCATGCAACTGATCGTTACAGGACATCGTTCTAACATGGGCTGTCGGGTTATTACGGAGATTCCTATCCTTGCAGATTCCAGCTTGCAACACTAGTAGTAGTACGACAACTGCACACACGCACACAGAGAGAGAGGAGAGAGAGAGAGAGAGAGATAGATGTAGCAGCGATGGGTTCCCGGGCTACATATAATTCAGCTATTCTTAGATGTGAATGGTCGATGTTTAGGGCTACTTTTGGTATGTTCACAGGCACCGGGCCTCCACCGTCCGGAAAACCACGAGGTATGTTGCGGAAACCGGCCAACCAGTTATTTCACATATAAATCTGGCCTGGGTTTGCCTAATTCTTTAGGAAAACATCAAGTCTTATAGAATATTGTACTTTTTCTATTGATTAGACCAACCAAATTGTTTATCTTTGTCTCATAGTATCAGGTTCACGGTTGCCATATAGTTCCCCCAAACCCATTACTCTGATTACACTTGGTATTTATTAAAACATCCCCATCAATTTGTGTCATACTGGTGGTCCTGCCACTGCTTAATTTTTAGGTTATTTTGTTGAATATTCACAGCTGATGCACTGATCTCTGCATCTTCTCTGATACCTGCCCTGGCACCAATTTTATAATCCCCCATCCCCCAACTTCCCTTCTTTATTGCTATTGTCATGAAGAAACTATTCATAACTACGTACAAGACCACTTTAATTAATTAATTACCTTTCACTTGTGGATGATTAATTAAAGATGGAAAGCAATGTACAGCAAGTGATTTTAGTGGAGGGTTTCAAACCGTACGTTGCATCTAGTTAAACAGATGATAAGATGGTGTCTCTCGTACGAGGACTTCCAAAATGAGACCCAGAACAACATACAATTTTTCTACTTAGAGGATTGTAGAGGACGATGGACTCTCGGCCGTTGTCGTGGCATTTTGTTTAATCCTGGTTGCTATCAGCGGTCTCATGTGGTTTTCTCGCCCGATTTTATATAACTCATAGTCTTATCCCCTTTTGTCCATTTGTCTTTACAAGTCTTCTTCTATATTATTGATTGTATTTGATGGCAAAAGTTGCACGCTAAACACCCTGCTGGCTTTACGCAACATGAAGAGTTGAATTATATACAATCCAAGTTGCTAATGGGGTGAGATTTTTCATGTTGCGGACGTCAGAATTGGAAAAGAATGTTAAAGGCCCACCAACTCATCAAGGAAATGGTACAACGTAAGAAGACGAAAACTTTTTCGGATAAAGTTAGCCTTCTTCAAGTGTGTCTTGTTTTGACTTGACTTGCCTAGTGTTAAATCGTACAAGTTGATTTAGTTGAGCTTGTTAGATCAAATTAATGTTGGAGAGCAGTAATCTTAGCCCTCTAGCCTCGGCCATAAACCCTAATTATTACACTGGGCTCAATAGGTGAAAGTTCAATTACCAAATATGGTCCACCGTGAAGTGCCTTGAGCACTTGATCTACTGCCCAAAAGGAAGACTCCTTATCTCGGCAACAAAACTAGAAGGAAAGTACTCCAAGAAAATGGTGAGAGGCTCCCGAGATAACTCTTAGGCATGCACAAAAGCAGAAAGCTAGCTCAGCCCATGCTTCACCTGTTAATCCGGGAGGTCTTTAGCCTAACACCAGCCTTGATCTTGGCAAGCTATTAGCTCGGTAGAGTCTTTGGCTCGGTGGAAGTGTAGCGGTCGTCACTCTAGTCTGATGGCACCATGTCCCTAATGGAAAATAAGTTATCAATAAGAAGTGGAGCTTCAATGGAGTATGTGGGGTGCCTCTAATTGGAGTTGTTATTCCCACGATCCTCTTATTAAAGGGGCTTAAACCTCATAAAGGCCACTGCCCAGGAGTTACTCCCACGACCAGGGCTTTAACTACTTCCTACGTCGTAAGGAACTGACTAAGGAGGTGCGATTCATATCTCTAAAGCCCATAAGAATACTATCATTTAAGGAAACAAACATTCTACACACAAACTGGTGAAGATCGTGGTATCAAAACCTCTCATCCTCTTGCTTGCGTTTTTGCCATTAATGACTTCGGCATTGGAGGGTTTCCCTGGGAAATCCATCCCAAGACTCCTGATTGTCCTCTGTTCGTCTTTACAGATCTGTCTCATGGTGAACAAAGAATACCTCCTAAATGTCCCTATCCCACACCATCCTATGGTCTATATTAAGGTTTGAGATCCACCATCTTCATTTGGTGCCGTTTGTGAAAAACTATGGTGTGCAAGTGCAACAACAACAAGAAGAAGGGCGTCGATAAGGAAAAATCCCCGATGGAAGCTTTAGAGACTTAGGTCTATTAGACCTCACTCCATCCCCAGTGCGATCCCTAAGACTACAGAGAGCACCCTCCTCCCTTAGTTCCCAAGTGGTTGGAGGCAACTAGAAAGAAGGCGCCTATGCCATCATCTCTCTTAATGAGAACATGGATAGGCTCATTGGCCTATTAACAGCCCAAGCAGGGTGGGAAGGATGCTCCTACCATTTCCCATCCATCCCTCCACTTCGCAGAGAGGCCTTACATTGCAGCAGCCACACTGCTAGCAGGCACTTCACCCTTCAACAGGGACATGACACAAGCTAGACGTCACAATGACCTCCTTGCTAGGAGGAGAAGCAGGAAGTTTCACCAAACCACAAGGGAGAAGAAGCACCCCTTGACATCTAACACCGCCGCCGCCACCACCAGATGTCCTGGTAGAGAGGACACACAACAAGCTCCCTATTGAAGAGAGGACATGCCTTTCGCCTTATAACGACCTTGGAAACCCGACCCTCAGTCCCCTGCCAAGAAGGACTCGAAAGGGTTGAAAGAATAGGCTAACATGATATGTAAAGGAAAGAAATAACAACTACCATACATGTATGTGGAAGTGAAAGTAAACAACAAGAGTATAAAGTACAACTCTAGGTACAAGTCCCAACCACAATAATACAAGTTAAAAGGGAAGACATAACCCTTAAGAGGCATACCCCAATGGTGAAGTACCAAGAGAAAGGGGACACAACTAAGGACGAAGCTGGCAACTAAGGTCTCATCTCCTCTGCTCGCCGCGAAGCTTATTGTTGTTGTGGAGCCTTACGTAAGAAAGGATGGAGTGAGCTTCACAATAGAAGTCTAATAGGGACTACCAATCACCCACTAGTAGGGACATATAAATACAAGAATAACAATAGCAAGTTCTATTCTACTAAAGGAAAAGTGCAGAAGGAAAGGGCTAACTACAAAACCACATGTCAGAAAAGAAACACCATATGGCTGGAAACCTCGTACAATCAGCACATTGTGACCACTAAACCACTGCAACAGAGGTAAGTCTACCTAGACAACGACCTTGGCCATAGAAAACGACTATCAATAGTCAACCAATTAGGAGTGCCCCACACATCTTACCCTCGACTGAACGTCCAAGCCTACCATCCTCCCGTCGGAGTGAGGTCGTAGAACCTAAAGAGACGACAACAACAACAATTGTAGTTTGGCCGGACTACGGTCCTGCACCTGGGGCCTCTAGGTGGTTTCGGTACCATATAGAGTGAGGCAGTGAGAAGGAGACTAACTGGCCTGAGTTAGAAGAACAACTCCAAACCATCTGGGCATCCTAGACCAACCACTAGAGCTCTACAAATGACTCAACGTCGCTGTCCACACACTATTTTTCCCTCAGCTTAGAGACACCAACTCAAGCATGCTCATAGCTTGGAGTACTCCCTCCACAAGCTCACGAGGACGGGGGTCCCTGGAAATGATATATAACAACCCAATACAAGGGGACATGCCCTCAAGTGCCATGCACTGGGTGCACTGACTAGTTTAGTATAGTGCTAGGAACAACACATGTGCTACAAGTACAAAAAAAGCCCGTACAAATAAAGATTCGATGAAAACACAGCTCCAAACGAAACAACCTGCTCTTTGGTTGAAAAGGCGACAAGCATACTGTCGCTACCTTATAGAAGGCGACACATAAATGGTCGCAGCATGAACGCGACACCAAGACCGTTGCATTTAGCAGAGCAAGGTGATAAAGGGGTCACCGCAACCAGAATGCGATGACTAGAATGTTGTGTTCTCAGTCAGAGAGCTGACAAACAAAGCCCCGTCCTCAAAACACCCTAGAACCATAAAAATCACTAAGCATCTGGGGGAGGGGAGCATGGAGAATGGAAGTACATCATGCTACAAGTTCAAACCACCCAAAACCACCCCCATACATGGCAAGGAAGCTTCCTACACTCAAGAACATGGCTCACCATGAATGTATTCAAGAAATTTCACCCAACCTACATGCATTACATGAAAGAGCACCAAACGAAGATCATAAGGCTCTAGCAAGATGGAGAAGACCCTAAGCCATGTCAGAACTAGGAGGAGAGTTGGGTTCCCTTTCTCAATAAGTAGAACCAACCTATTAGGGTCTTTGCATATGATTGGCCACCTCCTCCTTGCTCCAAGCTCCAAGCCAAGCCTCTCTACAAGCAAAGGAAGCTCACCCCCATGCCAAAACACTAAGGAGTCGAAGAAGAGATCCAAGAGGGAACTGCTCGGAGAGAAGGGAGGGTAGAAAGGGAAGGAGAAGAAGAGAATTAGATGCCACTTTTTAATAGGTGTCAAACTTCAGAACACAATAGTCTAAGCATCGCATTCCTAAAGAACGCGATGACCTCATTATGGCCTTCCTAAGTATGTGACAACTAACAATTCGTTAACACTAACAGTCTGGCCCAATACGCGTCACTTTGCTTGCGTGCTACCAAAAATGTTACAACTGGTATGTCGTCTTCACATTGTATGCGTCCCGACACATGGCACAACTCTTCCGACCGTAAATGACAAAATTTGCACAGTGGTAGAAAAACCTAGAACACGACATACCCAGCGACGTGTTTTGAAATAGAATGTGAGGCCTAAATAGTTGCCTTAAGAAAGCAACAGGTCAATACATCACCATCCTGAGGATGAAGCCAAGGTCAAATTCAGTCTCAAGGCCCTTGGGGCTGGCCACCCAATTCTAGAAGTTCGAGTGACGCTTCACCGAGCCGGAGTGCTGCATCGAAGCTCTGCAAAAGGAGAAGTGGTATCACCTCACCATACATATTCTTATATGGGCTGTTACATCGTTGAAGACTATTACGGGCCCATTCACCCTCAAGCAGGCCTAAGGAGAGAAACTCCAAGATTATGACATCTAGTTTCATGATGAGGCTGTTTGCATCCCCTAGCTTGAGAAGGCATTGGCAATCCATTCCCTCACCCACGACACCACGAATAGGGACTACAATGTGAGCTAGTCCTTCATCCCCTAACAACCCCCACCGACCTAATCACAGTGGCTATGCGCTATGCTGAGTGTGAAGAGGTCCTTTCCATCTGCCGTGTCACACCCAAATGGAGCAACGAGGGAGAGAAGAAGCGTCCATCTGATTGACCCTCTCGGTCAGAAAGAAAGAAGAGTCACAACAATGATAGAAGGGAGCCACTACAAAAGTACGAGTACTACACCACACTCATGACTCCTGTCTACGAGATCTATCAAGAGATTCAGGACAAGAAGTACTAATCGAGTGCACGAAGGCCGGACCGATGAAAGTTTTACCACTTCCACTAGGATGATGGCCACTATACTGGTGATTGCTAGCAACTTAAAGATGATATTGAAACTCTCGTTTGCCAAGGCTTCCTCTGTAAGCACATGGAAGAAAGGCAGAAGACTCCTTGCGAAGCCTTGAGGGAGATCGGCAATCGACCCCACAACGTATAAATCAACGTTATCTCAGGAGGCTCCACATCTAACGGAGATACCTACTAAAGGAGGAATAGTTACATCCAATGGGTTCACTAGGGGGACGAGTAGAAGAAACTAGCCAACATTGACTAAGGAGCTATTAGTGTCCTTCTCTGATGAAGATCTTGTTGTACTCCAGTAGATTTTGTTGATAACAAAATATTGTGTTTGACTTAATGAGATTGGATGATTTGGATTTGATGTGATGTACCTCATGTCTTTAGATTTTTCTTAAATATTTTGAAGGTATAAGTTTCATATTTAAGTGTGTAAAAGCAAGTCTTTTGTTCTTCTTAGCATCTATTATTCTAGCACAAATCCTTTTGTATTTGACTTTTAGAGCGGAACGATAGAGACTCCAATAAATTTTAACTTAGGTGGATCTAGGCCAGAAGCAGACCTAAGGTAAATACACGTGTGCTAATGGCCAATGCAAAAACAAGGCAGAAGTCACTTTGGTCGACCAACATTCTGCATTGGTCCACCAATAGAAGTTCGTTGGTTGACCAAAAACTGTTATTGGTCTGCCAACTATCTCAATGAACCTTGTTTAATGCTTAAGTCTAGATTGGTTGACCGATGGCTAATAGTGGTTGACCAAAATGTCACAGTGGTCTACAAAAAATTATGTTTGTTCACAAGGACCAACAACATATTGGTGGATCGAAGGATAAAATTGGTCAGCCAAAGACAACATTGGTCGGCCAAAAGTATACCTTGGTTGATCGAAATTATTTTTGCAACTAACTAGATGTTTTTATTATAGGTGCATTGGTCGACCGAAGGCTCATGTTGGACGACTGATTCTAGTAGTATGTCAAATATGAACTATCCAAATCTATTCGAATCGAATATGAAAATTGGATAAATGCCAAGAAATCTTTTGGAAACATTCTAGTATATATAAAGGCATGTTTCTCAGCTTGAGACATGCAACCCTAAGGTTTTTTAGAGCTATTCTTCATCTTAGCAAGGGTTTCTTGTGCCTTGAATGTCAACCTATATGAGACTGTAGAGCATCCAGAGGACGAAGGACTTGAACTGAAGGCATGAATGTGATGCATATGATGCTGTGAAGAGAGAATATCATTCGTCAAGTGGTGATACATTCATGGAACATCAGAGGAACCATCTATTGTGACTTCGAGCATTCAAGTCTTCGTCATATGTTTCCATCAAGAGGGAGATACTTCTTAGTTCGACAAGGGGAGCCGAAACTTATTCTGTTTACCTTGAATCTTCCTTTGTCCTATGTTGATTATGGAAAACTGATCTATTAAGATTTTTGTGCATTTTGGGTGTTTGGGGTTGTCCAAGTATCCTACTGTGTGTGGTTAGGTTAGTTTTGTCCCTGATAAAAAACATGTGGTTGGGTTAATTTTGTGCTAGGAAATAAACATGTGTGTGTTGGGGGGGGGGGGGGAGAATTCTGTCTTGCACGTAGTTGTTGAACCACTCCTATATTTTATCCTTTTATTTTGGTGATAACAAAATCTCATGATTATCATAAATAACATGAATATATTTATTACCAATTTTCAGGATTATCTATGCATAAGAAATAACATGGTTTATTCGAAGCTTCACTTTGTCATGCATGTTTTTATCATGTTCCGTCGAAGCTTACTTCGTCATATATGAAGCTAACTTCATCATATTCTAAGTCCACTTCGTCATATCCGAAGTTGGCACTTCGTCATGCGTGTTTTGATCGTGATCAGTCGAAGCTCAACTTTGTCATATCCGAAGTTGGCACTTTGTCATGCATGTTTTGGTCATGATCAGTCGAAGCTCAACTTCGTCATATCCAAAGTTTCACTTCGATCGATAGCATTATGAACTGTTTTATATGAAGTTCCACTTCGTCATATACAAAGTTATATTTCGTCACATTCGAAGTTTCACTTCGACTGAGTGCATTGTATCTTGACCAGTCGAAGTGACACATCGATTGCTTATATCAATTATCTTTAAACATTGATTGTCTTGCATAAACATCGATTGCCTCTTTACACATCGATTGCCTTTATAAGACATCGATTGTCTTCATAAACATCAATTGTTTTGCTTAAACATCGATTGTCTTGTATCTAAACATCGATTACTCCTTTAACATCGATTACCCCTTGAACATGGACTGTGACTTAAACACCGATTAGCATGTATTTCCATTTCAGATAAATTATTGTCAATACCTTGATCATCTTTATCAAAACAAGTATCTTTACAGTAATCATACTGATTATGATTGAAATTTAATTATATCTATGTTATGATCAAATCTTGGTGTGCAATATTTTTCAAATTATTTTTAAAAGATGCGCATTTCAAATTTCCCACTATCTGTTACATATCCTTCATACGATAAAACTTCTCAAGGTTATCTTCATATGTATGGCCTATCAACGGATACAGTTCCCATGCACATCATCGTCTAAAGTTTGCTATTTTCATGATATATCCTCTGTAGCTTTAAATGATGACAGTATGAGCATATCCTCTTTGATATGTCTTCTTACAGTATGACTTTTTGACTAACTACTATCTTCATGATAAGTCTTCTAATACTTGATGTATGAATAAAAAGAACATATTCGTCTGTGGCTTACTTAGTCACGGGACATAGCTCACTTACAGAAAGCGCTTTACGGTTTGCCATTCTTATAACGAGTCTTCTTATGATTTACATGGTGACATAATGGACATATCTATTTATGTATAATACCTTTTTTCGTTGACTGAAGATCTCTCTTCTAGCATTAAATGTCTGCAGGTTTTCGGTAGTCACATGTCTCTACAACGTAAGACTTGCTGCAACTGCATGGAAACGAGCACCAAGGAATAAGAGACAATGGACACATCTGAAGATAACTGAAGTGTTTATAAAGAAGAAGACAATGGCTGTGAAAGGTGAAACATATTGAAGTGAACCAAGAAAGAAAGCCTTTACAACCTCTAGAAGAGCATTGTGCCCTCACTCCAAGTCAATCTGCTCTGAGCTCTACCAAAGCATCTTTACTTTTCTTTTGAGAGCTTGTTGTCTCTGATAGAGTAGCATCATAGCCTATTCTTCTCTCTCAGATCGTGTCTCAAATCAAGCACTGTATTGTTGTATAAGTTTGGTCTAGGGGCCATCCCTTCAACTCTTCTTTAAGAGTGCTCCTCTTCCTGTGAGAAGAGAAGACCTGTTGTAGGCAGGTGGTTTATTCTCCTTGTTGAAAGGAAGACCTATTGCTATAGGTGGTTGTATTGCCTCTTCGTGAGATGAAGAGAAGGTCAACGGGTGCTGGATGTGTGAGTGTCCTTAAGGAGAAATGTACCCTTGGTTAGTGGAATCCCAAGTAGTTTCTTGGGGACTAGACATAGGACTCCTAGTGATAGGAGGCCCGAACCAGGATAAAAATCCTTGTGCATTTTGTGTGATTGCTTTTATCTTATTTCCACTGCTCACTAACTCTAACACTTGCGTTTAGTGTTTCTGGTTGAAGTTATTTTTTAACAGGAAAATTTGTAGATATATTTTGAAGCAACCCATTCACCCCCCCCCCCCCCCCCCTTTGGGCTTGCAACCTGATCAACAAGTGGTATCAAATATGAGAAGTTCCAAATGGAATAATGTGAGTCCATATCTTAGATGTACAACAAGTTTACTGAAATTGTAAATGGACTTGTAGATTTGGGAAAGAAGTATAGCCTAGGAGATATGGTTAGGAAGACCCTAAGATATCTCCTAAAGTAGTGGACTCCAAAGGTCATTGCTATAGAAGAAGCTAATGACCTCTCTAAAATGACATTGGAAAAGCTCATTGGATCTCTCATGGCTCATGAGATCAACATGGAGAGATTCGGGGAAAGTGCATTTAGAAGAAGAGTAAACAATGCATTCAAGGCAGAAGAAAGCACTTCAGATGAAGCCATTGCTAGTGAGAGCAGTGATATTGACAGTGAGGAAGAAGAAGCTGTTCGAAAGATCTTAGTCAAGAGGAAAAAGAAAAAGGTGAAGGAACCCACATGCTATGAATGTAAGCAGCTTGGACATCTAAGGCCAGATTGTCCAAAGCTTAGAAGATCTGAAAGATCAGAAAAGAAGAGAAGCATGAGAAATATAAAAGGAAGACCTTCACAGCTACATGGGATAACTCCTTAGACAGCTCAAGCACAGAAGAAGATGAAGAGAATGCCAATCTACTTTTGATGAACAAAACAACAAAAATACATTCAAATGGGTATGATTAGGGATGCTTAAAAGCATCCGATTGGTGACTACCAACTCTTCACTTCATTCCAATCTGAAGAGGAAGTAGTCATCCTTAACTTTTAATTTCTCTATAAAATTACATTCATTTTTTTTAATGACAATGCTACTAATATCCTTGCAAGAGTTTCTGTCTCTTTATAAGATCAATGCAGGGAATACTCTTGAAGACCACCAACACAATAACAAATGAATATGTCAAGAAATCAATAAGAAGATGTCGACAGATGATGACAAATTGGTCGACAGACAACAGAATTCATGAAGATTTGCAAGAGCATCAACTAAGGGGGAACCTCACATCAAGGGGGAACCTCACATTCAGGGGGAGCAAGTAAAAGAGGGAGAAGATATTTCATTCAAATATTGTTGAACCCCTCTCCTTCAAAATGGTAAGAATATTCCTTAAGGGAAGAATGCAAAGGGTAAGACTTTTCTGTTTGGTTATTGACAAAAAGGGGGAGAGTATGTTATGTTATGAATTTTCTGTTCATTAGCTATATTAAATATTTGTTGAAAATTCACATGAGTTTTGTCATCACCAAAATGTGGGAGATTGTTGAACCACTTCTATATTTTATCCTTTTATTTTGGTGATAACAAAACCTCATGATTATCATAAATAACATGAATATATTTATTACCATTTTTCAAGATTATCTATGCATAAGAAATAACATGTTTTATTCGAAGCTTCACTTCGTCATGCATGTTTTTATCATGTTCAGTCAAAGCTTACTTTGTCATATACGAAGCTAACTTCGTCATATCTGAAATCCACTTCGTCATATCTGAAGTTGGCACTTCATCATGCATGTTTTGGTCGTGATCAGTCGAAGCTCAACTTCGTCATATCCAAAGTTGGTACTTTGTTATGCATGTTTTGGTCATGATCAGTCGAACCTCAACTTCGTCATATCCAAAGTTTCACTTCGACCAACAACGTTATGAACTGTTTTATATGAAGTTCCACTTCGTCATATACGAAGTTACACTTCGTCATATCCGAAGTTCCACTTCGACCAATTGCATTGTATCTTGACCAGTCGAAGTGACACATCGATTGCTTATATCGATTATCTTTGAACATCGATTATCTTGCATTAACATCGATTTCCTCTTTACAAATCGATTGCCTTTATAAAACATCGATTGTCTTCATAAACATTGATTGTCTTGCTTAAACATCAATTGTCTTGTACCTAAACATCGATTACTCCTTTAACATCGATTGCTCCTTGAACATTGAATGTGACTTAAACACCGATTAGCATGTATTTCCATTTCAGATAAATTATTGTCAATACCTTGACCATCTTTATCAAAACAAATATCTTTACAGTAATCATACTGATTATGATTGAAATTTAATTATATCTGTGTTATGATCAAATCTTGGCACACAATATTTTTCAAATTATTTTTAAAAGATGCACATTTCAAATTTCTCGCTATCTGTTACATATCCTTCTTATGATAAAACTTCTCAAGGTTATCTTCATATGTATGGTCTGTCAACGGATATAGTTCCCATGCACATCATTGTCTAAAGTTTACTATTTTCATGATATATTCTCTGTAGCTTTAAATGATGACAGTATGAGTATATCCTCTTTGGTATATCTTCTTACAGTATGACTTTTTGACTAACTACTATCTTCATGATAAGTCTTCTAATACTTTACGTATGAACAGAAAAGAACATATCTGTCTATGGCTTACTTAGTCACAAGACACAACTCCCTTACAGAAAGCACTTTACGGTATGCCATACTTATAACGAGTCTTCTTATGATTTATATGATGATAGAATGGACATATCTATTTCTATATAACACCTTTTTCATTGATTGAAGATATCTCTCCTAGCATTAAATGTCTGCAGGTTTTCGGTAGTCACATGTCTCTACAACGTAAGACTTGCTGTGACTGCATGGAAATATGCACCAAGGAATAAGAGACAACGAACACATCTGAAGATAGCTGAAGTGTTTATAAAGAAGAAGACAATGGCTGTGAAAGGTGCAACATATCGAAGTGAACTAAGAAAGAAACCCTTTACAACCTCTAGAAGAGCAGTGTGCCCTCACTCCAAGTCCATCTGCTCTGAGCTCTCCCAAAGCATCTTTTCTTTTCTTTTGAGAGCTTGTTGTCTCTGAGAGAGTAGCATCATAGCCTATTCTTCTCTCTCAGATTGTGCCTCAGATCAAGCACTGCATTGTTGTATAAGCTTGGTCTAGGGGTCATCCCTTCAACTCTTCTTTAAGAGTGCTCTTCTTCCTGTGAGAAGAGAAGACCTACTGTAGGCAGGTGGTTTATTCTCCTTATTGAAGGGAAGACCTGTTGCTACAGGTGGTTGTATTGCCTCTTTGTAGGTTGAAGAGAAGATCAGCGGGTGCTGGATGTGTAAGTGTCCTTGAGGGGGACTATGCCCTTGGTTAGTGGAATCCCAAATAGTTTTGTAGCGACCCTCATTATACCGATACGGTTATACCAACCCACGTCGGTATAGTGAACGTTGCCACAGTGGGACATTTACCCAACAATAACATTCAGCTGAGATACACGTGAATATATGAACAGAGTAGCGGAAGTAAGAGAACTACTGTCTTCATTTCATTCATCATCCACATTTAACATACATGATTCGATAACATTTAAAGAACTAAAAGTCCACACAATTACATTGCTGAAAATCAAATACATAATTGTCCACACTTAAACATTTTCTTTCCATAATAATGCTAGTACAATGTTGCAATTACATACTATGAAATCAAAATATCGCAAAGTACACCAACGATCTAATCTCCGCGCTCGGAGTCGGTCTCCACTGCCTCCTCCGCAAGTGTGTCGTCACCAACTATGCCTGTACGCCGAAGCAAGTAATGAGTCTAAAAGACTCAGCAAATAACTCTACACATACCATACATGTACGTGTCATAGCAGATTTTACATACACACTTACAAGACACAAACATGTAGCATGCGTGACCTTGAAATAACAACCTATCATGGTAATCTTATCAATGAAACACATGAATCATGCTTTCAGATTTCCTAAATTAAAATCTCCTATCACATGCTCTCTAATCATTCCAACACATGAAAGTTCCACTCTCAATTAAGCTAAAACATGAAAGCAAGTTTAGCATGAATAGCTTACATACATGAAGGAGAACATTGCTAACGTGGTTACTTCTCATTCGTACGCACGCACATAACCATTTTACATGCTTTAAGCTTGCTGTTTTGACATGATTAAACACTTTGCAATCTAACACATGAAAGCTATGTTCTCATTCAAACTACAACGTGAGAGTAAACACACATGGAATGGGTTACACATAAGTAAGGATTGTCCCTAGCATGGATTCTACGCATTGTACACATATAACACATGATCATAACCACATTTATGTTGCTGTCCTAACATGATTTCAGATCATCATATCATGGATTTCAATTTCACATCCTCACATTTTGGTTTCACATTTTTATACAATTTCTAATTCACATACTTCACTTTTTACACATTGCACAATTACACATTGTTCACACTACACAATTTGCACATGATCACAATCACATTCACATTTTACACTTTAGTGCCGTGACACATAGTCCAAACCACCAGAGAAGGACACATCACATCACATACACATAGACGTCACCTAGGCAATACAGTGACGACTCTTGGACTGCGCAGACCGGGAGAACAAGTCTTTACCCTAACCAGTGGTACTTGTCCACCTCCAGGATTTCATCCTAATGCCCTTAGGATCACAACACATTGAACCTTCCCATGGGACTTTTCCATGGTACGGTTCCACAGCCCTCTATGGAAGCAGTATCACACTTGGCACAGTTTTACACATTACACATATCGGTTTTTACACACATTTTACACATGACACTCACATCTCATTCATTCTCTCATTCGCAACATGACTCTGTTTTCCTAATCATGCCACTACAGATGACATAATTTATCATTCAGGAAATTTCACCAATCAGGTTGGGTTACACAGAAATTAAATCATTTCACAATGGCATGCATTAATTACCCATTTTTGCATGGAAAATTCATATTGCATGGTATAGTTGTCCAAATGACCTGAGAATTTAACCACATGCTGATTTCGGGTTTAGGACCCCACATGAAAATTTTCACATTTTTCTGATCCAAAATGCAATTGCAGAAATTTAACATAAATTCCCGTATTATTCCAAAATTTAATTTATCATGGTGTATAACATAAAAGTTCAGTTTAACAGATCATAACCCTCATCCCAATATGCACAATACCACAAGAATTTTTCCTGGATTTGTCACACAACACACGATTTACTGGAAATTTAGCAATCCTACACATGTTTTCTATTTTCCAATTATAAATTTGCAGTAAATCACATTGACATGGGAAAATTCCAGAAAATTCAGAGCAGAGACTGACGTATATAAACATGATTCAACATGATTAGGGCATCATAATTTCCCACAGATTATTAGGGTCATGGTGAACATACATGGTCGTCTTCCATATGCAATTTAAATAAATAATAACTCAACCATCCACAATAAATGCGCAACCATTCTCCCACACATTCCCACATTCACATTACATAGCATAATAGGTTTACAATATATCCTCATCGTGAAACATATCGAAAGTAATTATATATAAGGAGAGAACAGTTCACTGTTCTATCCAGACGAACTTGGCGGCGGTCTCTGGCCGTTCCAGGAGTGGACGACAAGATCGCTGGACGCATACAGGGAATCTTGGCGTCAAGGCATTGACGCCAAGTTCCTGTCTGTGCAGAAACACAGACCGAGCTCCAAATAACAGGGTGAATGGGGGATCCAGAACACGAGGAAAATATGTAAAAATCTTAAAAACCTACTAGACATCTACATGGACGATAGGGGTAGGTTACTTGCCTCTTGCAAAAACTCCAAAGGGATCTAAAGCTTGGTGAAGCTCTCCTTGGGCAGTCCCAAGAAGCTCCCAAGAAGTCTTCACGTCGGGTTCTAGGACGAAGATGACTCCAAGATGAGGTCGGGGAAGCCTCCCCCTTTAGTTCAGCTAGCTCCTTGTCGGGGTAGATGGCCAGGAATAGCTTCAGAAGGTCGGATCCAAGCTTGCAAAGGTGGGGTTTTCTCACAGATTTTCTAGGGTTTCTTTTCTTCTCCTTCTTCTCCTCTGCAAAGAGAGTCAAGAGAGGTTTTCTGGTTGCAAAGGGGTTCAGATATAGGAGAGGGGCCTCTCCCATTCCCGCAGGGTTGATGTGAGCCCTTTCAGACCGTTGGAGACAGCTCCCCAATGGGTGAGCTAGCTTGCTCCCGGAAATCCGGCTCTGCAACACATGCAGGTCAGAGAAATTAACGTCCACATCGCTGGACGCTGGACTTAGTGTTGGCGTCCATAGGGTTGATGCCTACACAACTCAAACGTCCATTGATATTGACGCCAATCTGGTCTTCGGCCAGAACTCCAAAACATGCAGAAACCATGCACAACTTACACCTATATATGTACCATATGTTACTATTATGTACATACTACCATCATACCATTCATACATTATTTACATCTAATTAGACACATGCATACATAAGTATAAATAGTTAATACATACGTAGATATGTACATCTATGCCCTCACAACATGAATTATTTACACGAAATTAAAATAATGCAACAAAAAAAACTTGAGGGCCTTACACCCTCTCCCCTTAAAGAAACTTCGTCCTCGAAGTTAGAACGACACTACTCAAACAAAAGGGGATACTTCTTCTTCATCGCATCCTCAAGCTCCCAAGTAGCCTCCTCTCGTGAGAAGTTCCGCTAGAGAACTTTCACTGACGCAATGCTCTTGTTCCGGAGATGCTGAACCTTCCGGTCAAGAATAGCCACTGGTTGCTCGACATATGACAGATCCGGATGAATCTCCACTGGCTCATGACTAATCACATGAGATGGATCTTGGACATACTTCCTGAGCATCGAAACGTGGAAGACGGGATGAACACTAGCCAAAGCTGGGGGTAAGGCTAGCTCATATGCCACGCTGCCCAAACGTCTGAGAATCTCATATGGGCCAATGAACCTAGGGCTCAACTTACTATGCCTGCCAAATCTGACAACACCTCGAGTAGGCGATATCTTCAAGAAGACATGATCGCCAACCTCGAATTCCAAATCCTTCCTTCTGTTGTCGGCATAACTCTTCTGCCTATCCTGCGCCGCAACAAGCCTCTTCCTGATAAGCTGGATCTTATCCGAAGTTTCCTGAACTAACTCCGGTCTGATCAACTGCCTATCACCAGTCTCCTCCCAACATAACGGAGATCTGCAGGGCCTACCATACAACGCCTCGAATGGAGCCATACCAATACTCGCATGAAAGCTGTTGTTGTATGCGAACTCCACAAGAGGTAAATAGCGCTCCCAATCATCCTTCCAATCCAGGACACACGCCCTCAACATATCCTCAAGCGTCTGGATAGTTCGCTCGGACTGTCCATCGGTCTGGGGATGAAACGCCGAACTGAGCTTCAGCTCCGAACCTAAAGCATCCTGAAGACCCTTCCACAACCTCGAAGTGAATCTCGGATCTCGATCCGAAATGATCGACTTCGGCACACCATGCAATCTAATGATACTACTAACATACAATCTAGCTAAACTCTCTACTGACTGCTTCTTCTTCATAGGCAATAAATGAGCAGTCTTCGAGAATCTATCTACCACTACCCAAATCGAGTCATTGCCCCTTCTAGATCGAGGCAAACCCGAAACAAAGTCCATAGTGACAGCTTCCCACTTCCAAACTGGGATCTCCATCCTTTGCATAAGGCTGGATGGTCGCTGCTGCTCGGCTTTTACTTGCTGACACACCAAACACCTAGACACATAATCCGCTACATCCTTCTTCATGCCGGACCACCAAAATGATCTCTTCAGACCCTGATACATCTTAGTGTTACCCGGATGAATAGAGAATCGCGATCTATGAGCCTCCGCTAACACATGCTCACGGACATCTACCAAATCAGGGACACAAACACGGTGCTGGAATCTAATCACACCGTCCTCATCGCGAGCAATGCCTGCCTTGCCCACTAACTCTAAGAGTCTAGGGTCGACTTTCTGTTGCTCGATCACCTCATCCAAAACCGAGGACCTAAGGGATAACTGAGCTACAAAAGCCTGGCATAGCGATGGCTCTAACTCAGTCAACGCGCAAGCCGCATCTTCCAACATCTTCCAATCCTGCTGGAGAGATGGCCTCCTTCTACTCAGAGCATCCGCTACGACATTCGCCTTCCCAGGGTGATACTGAAGGTCGAAGTCATAGTCATTCAAGAACTCAATCCATCTCCTTTGCCTCAGGTTTAATTCCTTTTGGGAGAAAAGATACTTCAAGCTCTTGTGGTCGGTAAACACCTCAAATCTGACACCATAAAGATAGTGCCTCCAAATCTTTAGTGCATGAACCACTGCTGCGAGCTCCAAGTCATGAGTCGGATAGTTCTTCTCATGCTCCTTCAACTGACGAGAAGCATAAGCCACTACCCTTTCCTGCTGCATTAGCACACAACCTAAACCAATCCGAGACGCATCCCTGTAGATAGCAAAACCCTCTACACCGCTCGGTAAGACTAACACCGGGGCTGACGTGAGCTTAGTCTTCAACAATTGAAAACTACTCTCACACTTCTCGGACCAAACAAACTTCACTCCCTTTCTGGTGAGCTGAGTCAAAGGGGCGGCGATGGATGAAAATCCCTCAATAAATCGCCGATAGTATCCAAAATTTAACATAAATTCCCGTATTATTCCAAAATTCAATTTATCATGGTGTATAACATAAAAGTTCAGTTTAACAGATCATAACCCTGATCCCAATATGCACAATACCACAGGAATTTTTCCCGGATTTATCACACAACACACGATTTACTGGAAATTTAGCAATCCTACACATGTTTTCTATTTTCCAAGTATAAATTTGCAGTAAATCACATTGACATGGGAAAATTCCAGAAAATTCAGAGCAGAGACTGACGTATATAAACATGATTCAACAGGATTAGGGCATCATAATTTCCCATGGATTATTAGGGTCATGGTGAACATACATGGTCGTCTTCCATATGCAATTTAAATAAATAATAACTCAACCATCCACAATAAATGCACAACCATTCTCCCACACATTCCCACATTCACATTACATAGCATAATAGGTTTACAATATATCCTCATCGTGAAACATATCGAAAGTAATTATATATAAGGAGAGAACAGTTCACTGTTCTGTCCAGACGAACTTGGCGGCGGTCTCTGGCCGTTCCAGGAGTGGACGACAAGATCGCTGGACGCATACGGGGAATCTTGGCGTCAAGGCATTGACGCCAAGTTCCTGTCTGTGCAGAACACAGACCGAGCTCCAAATAATAGGGTGAATGGGGGATCCAGGACACGAGGAAAATATGTAAAAATCTTAAAACCTACTAGACATCTACATGGACGATAGGGGTAGGTTACTTGCCTCTTGCAAAAACTCCAAAGGGATATAAAGCTTGGTGAAGCTCTCCTTGGGCAGTCCCAAGAAGCTCCCAAGAAGTCTTCACGCCGGGTTCTAGGACGAAGATGACTCCAAGATGAGGTCGGGGAAGCCTCCCCCTTCAGTTCAGCTAGCTCCTTGTCGGGGTAGATGGCCAGGAATAGCTTCAGAAGGTCGGATCCAAGCTTGCAAAGGTGGGGTTTTCTCACAGATTTTCTAGGGTTTCTTTTCTTCTCCTTCTTCTCCTCTTGCAAAGAGAGTCAAGAGAGGTTTTCTGGTTGCAAAGGGGTTCAGATATAGGAGAGGGGCCTCTCCCATTCCCGCAGGGTTGATGTGAGCCCTTTCAGACCGTTGGAGACAGCTCCCCAATGGGTGAGCTAGCTTGCTCCCGGAAATCCGGCTCTGCAACACATGCAGGTCAGAGAAATTAACGTCCACATCGTTGGACGCTGGAATTAGTGTTGGCGTCCATAGGGTTGACGCCTACACAACTCAAACGTCCATTGATATTGACGCCAATCTGGTCTTCGGCCAGAACTCCAAAACATGCAGAAACCATGCACAACTTACACCTATATATGTACCATATGTTACTATTATGTACATACTACCATCATACCATTCATACATTATTTACATCTAATTAGACACATGCATACATAAGTATAAATAGTTAATACATACGTAGATATGTACATCTATGCCCTCACAACATGAATTATTTACACGAAATTAAAATAATGCAACAAAAAAAACTTGAGGGCCTTACAAGTTTCTTGGGGACTGGACATAGGACTCCTGTGATAGGAGGTCCGAACCAAGATAAAAATTCTTGTGCATTTTGTGTGATTGCTTTTATCTTATTTTCGCTGCTCACTAACTCTAACACCTGAATTTAGTGTTTCTGGTTGAAGTTATTTTTTAACAGGAATATTTGTAGGTATATTTTGAAGCAAACCATTCACCCCCTGTTTGGACTTGCAACCTGGTCAACACTAGTAAACAAGATAGTGTGTGTGTTGAGCCTCACGAGTGTGTAGGGTGGACATAGGTTGCACTCATTATGTAACCAAACCAACTTAAAAATCCTGTGTGATTTGTCTCCATCTCTTCTATCTCCACTCACACATGTGCATTAGGTAGTCGTGATTTCATTGTGTTACTTGAATTCGTTTCCGCTGAATTAGTATTTTTCTAAGAAAACTAAAAATTGTTTGTGGTTTAATTGTATTTGGGCATAATCACTTCATGCCTCCCTGCTTGTGTAGCCATTGTACTTCATAACTTCAGTTGGTATCAGAGTTGAGGCTTTTTTATTCATTGATCTAATGATCTAGAGAGATACTCAGTATAATGGCCAATCATAGTTTGATGCCGAAGGGCCACTCCATCCATCGTCCCCCATTCTTTGATAGGTCGAACTTCACCTATTGGAAAAAAATCAGATACATGTTCTCTTAAGAGCACAAGATTAGGAAATCTAGAGGGTGGTTCACAAAGGCCCATATAACTTTCCAGAGGATGAGGATAAGTGGAGTGAAGATAATAGTAAGAAATTTAAAATTAATTTTAGTGTTGTAAACATAATGCAATGTGCTATTCATCCCACTAAATTTTCTCATATTTCTATGTGTATTTAGGCAAAAAAATGTGGGACAAGATCAAGTTAATTTATGAAGGCACTTTAGAGGTCAAGGGAAATAAAGCTAGCATTCTGGTTCATGAATACACATTTTTTAGAATGAGCACAGCAGAGTCAATCTCCAAAATGTTTGCAAGGCTAACTGATATAACCAACGAATTGAAAGGACTTAGGAAAGAATACAATAACTTTGAGGAAAGTCCTGAAGTCACTTCCCTCGAGGTGGCATACCAAAGCCACCATGATTGAGAATTTGAAAAACTTGCCAACTCTTACTCTGGAGGAATTGATCGGCTTACTGATGACTTATGAGCTTAACAGAAAGAGATGTGAGAGGATGATACAAAACACAAATCTATTGCCCTTAAGGTGAGTCCTCAAATGAAGGTGAGCAGAGAAGAAGAAGACAATGATCTAGATGAAGAGGAGGAGGTTGCCTTATTGATAATAAGAATGAAGAAGTTCCTAACCAAGAAAAAGAGATTCTTCAACAGCACCAAGAGGCTTGATCCCAAAGTAAACTCAACTAGTAAATAGATGATCTACTGTGGCTACAAGAAGGCTGGCCACATACGAGATGAATGCCTGGAACTCTTAAAGAAGATCAAAAGGGTAAATTCAAGAAGTCGAAGGAGATGGTGGCCTCATAGAGTGACAAGAATGAGACACAATCATCCTAGAACGCAGAGGATAATGAAGATGTCAATTTGTGGTTCATGTCACTCGAAGGAGAACCAAGTGAAGTAAATGATGAATCTGAATCCTTCACCTTTGAGTAGTGGTAACTAGCATATTCTTTAGAGGAAATTTAAAAGTTTATGATTGAAAATAAATTCCTTAAAAGAAAATTGGAATTGTTTTGCATGATGAGAATCCTTATAATGCATGTCAAAATTTGAAATTGGAAAGTGATGAACTGAAAGACACAAATGAATCTTTTCTTAGTAAAATTGCATTGTATGAAGAAGAATTGGAGAGCATGAGTGCATGACACAAGAGAGAGAGCAAATTGAAAAACGAAGCATGTGTGAAAAGGAAAATGTAGATCTGAAAATCGAAAATGAGAATCTGAAGCATTAAATCAATTTGCTTGAGAAAAATGCAGCAGCCTCAAAAGACATAATTGACAAAATGCATATATCAACTTGTGAACTGAAAAAGAAATATGTCAAAACTCATGAAAGGGAAACAAAGCCTAGACAACATACGAGTAATGAAGGTCAACTTTTAGAGGAAAGGTCTATGCTACACACCCCCAATAAAAAAATGTTGCCCAGATAACAAGCCCAGAGGGGGGGGGGGTGAATGGATTGCTGAAATTTTTTATATAATATATTCCTGTAAATAAAAACGCTTGACAGAAGACACTAAGTTCGATGGTTAGAGTTAGCGTTAAATAAAGACAAAGAGAACAATCACACAGACAACAGGAAATTTTATCCTGGTTCAGATCTCCTGTCACAAGGAGTCCTACGTCCAGTCCCCAAACAACACCTTAGGATTTCACTAAGCAAGGGTACAGTCCCCCTTAAGGACACTTACACATCCAGCAACTGCTGGCCTTCTCTTCTCTACCCGAAGAGGAACTAAAGCACCTGATGCAACAGGTCTTCCTTCTTGCCGAAGGGAACAACCACCCACTCAATAGTAGGTCTTCTCTTCACACCCAAAGAGGAACACTCAAAGAAAATGAGTAAGAAGTGGATGGCCCCTAGACCAAGCTAATACAAACTGCTTGATCTGAGGCAATGTCTGAGAGACAAAGAATATCGACAAGGAACTCTCTCTTAGATCTACTCAGGCTCTCAAAGGCTAAGCAATTTGCTGTGGAGAGCTAAGAGCTACAGAAGGTTTGAATGGACGAGCGAGCTCTTCTTTCCTTCTAAGATCTTCAGAATGCAAGCTTGAAAAGTTCTCAGGGAAAAGATATCTTGCATGGAGTCACCAGTCTTTTATTTATCTTCTTTGAAAGATTTTGACCATTGAAGTATCCATTGTCTCACATCTTCATGCACGTTGGGGTGTCTGGTCCGAAGTGTGGAGCAAGAGAGCCTGCAGCCATTAATGCTGGGGTAGACATTCACACACAAAGGAAGATTCTCTGAATCTCTTCTAGCTTCTGTCAGGTTGACAGGTCCAACTTGGCAACGTGCGCTTCTACCGAAAACCCTGCACACAATAAATGCTGACACATAGACAACTTATCTTTATCTAAACTGTCAGTCAACATTAGTAGTCATGCTACATGAAGATACACTAAAAAGGAAATGCCATTCTGTCATCATATAAAGTGTGACTTTATGTGACATAGGTGATATAAGCAAAGATATATCATGCAGAGATTTGTACCATCACAATAAATGTTAGAGAGCACAGAATATAACATAATTTCACAGGAAGACTTGAGATCCATAGAGATTTGAAATGTATTTGAATATCGTGTGAGAAATATCTTAAAAGGAATTTAAATAAGAATATTCAATAGCTGTCTAAAACATAATCGTTAATAAAGAGAGTTGATGTTTGGAGACAGTCTGTGTGCAGAGAGAGTCGATGTTGATATGAAATCGATGATATAATCATAATCCATGGAATGAAATCGATGTACTGTACAAAGTTATTGTTTAACTGAAGTCGGTGTACAGATGAAATCGTTGTTTAACTGAAATCGATGTGCAGATGAAATCGTTGTTTGAAATGAAGTCGTTGTTCAAGTAAAGTCGTTGTTTCATATGAAGTCGTTATTACTTATGAAATCGATGTTCTACTGAAATCGATGTTTAAGTGAAATCGTTGTAGAAACGAAGTCGTCGTTTCATATGAAGTCGATGTTTTATCGAAATCATTGTTTAAGTGAAATCGTTGTAGAAACGAAGTCGTTGTTTCATATAAAGTCGATGTTACTTATGAAATCGATGTTCTACCAAAATCGATGTTTAAGTGAAATCATTGTAGAAATGAAGTCGTTGTTTCATATGAAGTCGATGTTCTATCAAAATCGATGTTTAAGTGAAACGAAGTCGATGTAGCAACGAAATCAATGTTTAAGTGAAACAAAGTCGATGTAGCAACGAAATCGATGTTTAAGTGAAACGAAGTCGATGTAGCAACGAAATCGATGTTTAAGTGAAACAAAATCGATGTAGCAACGAAATCGATATTCTACTGAGGAAATCGTTGTTTAAGTGAAGTCGATGTAGAATCGAAATCGATGTTCCGAATATGAAGTCGATACTTAAGTGAAATCAATGTTTTCTATGAAATCGATGTTCTACTAAGGAAGTCGTTGTTTAAGTGAAGCAGTAATCATTCTGAGCTTTTACAAAGAAGTCGATGTATACTTAGACAACGTATATGCAATAAGCTTCAAATGACAGTGAGTGTAGACAACCTACAGATTTTGTTTGAATTACTGACTGTGGATAAACTTCAGAAAATATTGTTAGATAATACTTTTCAGGGTTTTGTTAATCACAAAAAATACATATAATTAATAATAAATTATATGGAGATTGACTCATCATCAATCTCCCCTTTTTGGTGATGACAAAACATAAAGAATTGCATACATATAAAAAACAGAAATAAATTTGTGAAAAGTTTTAAGGATTGTATTTCAGAATATTTTTCTCCCCCTTTTTGTCATTAAACAAAAAGAATTAGATAAACATAAGATAAAAGAGAGAAAGACAAAGATGAATGGGAGCCAAGAATGGAAATTTTATTCATTAGTGGGGGCAGACATATAGAAGGCAGGAGACAGACGGGAAGCATGGCGAGTGATAAGCTGCCAAGCTTTGACTTCCTGCTCTTCAAAAGATCTCTAAAGACACCCCAACTAATATCATAAGAGGGCCCCATCTCTGGACTAAGTCTTTTAATGTGGAGTAACCTCTACTCTTCAATGAATTTGGTGTACTCCTGATTGTCGAGAGTTGACTTGTAGAGTCCAGCAGTCCCAAAACTGGCATGCTGAAGGAATTTGTCAATTGAGAGAGGATAGTGAAGCTTGTGAGCAAACAAATCCTTCTGCAGAGCTACATAAACCTTATATCTTTCGATCCAGATGGAATAAGGATCTGAGACCAGGTTGATGGAGTTGAGATCCATGAACTGCTCTGGGGAAACAGTGAGCTGATTGGACTATGATAAGGAGGTGTTCAGCTTCTCAAGCTGAAGGGCTGACTCATGATAGACTTTACACCAGTCAGAGTTGACAAATCTTTCAGACTCTGCTAGCAGTGGAGTTAAAATTGAAGATTTGATGAACCCTCTTTGGTACTTCCTAAACAGGAATCTGTGAAATGCAAGAGGCGGTCCCCTCTAAACAAAAATTCTGGCCATTACTCTGGAAAATCTCTCAAAGATGATAGGACCCACATCAGAGTCCATAAGTAGAAAGTGTAGCTTAGGGAGATAAACAACCTCAGGCATCTTTAAAGTTATAAATTCAACCTGAAGAGGGACATTGACCGGATTTTCTTTGCGGAGCTGAGCAATGGCTCCCCTGAATTGGCCAAGCTGAACTTTTGGAAGGCGATTTACAAAGCAGTAGTCTTGATACATCTGGAATTGCCTAACCAATTTGATCTCCTTCTGAATGAAGGGACCCCAAGATGTTCTGTGCTGGCAGTCAAACCACTCAGATAGGGTGAGAGGGTGGTTTGAGGGTGGAAAAATGTTGGCCCTGGCAACCTCAAATTTTTTGATAGATGGCTTTATTAGCCCTGGCCCACTAATCCTCAGTCTTGGACTCGGCTGAAGATAGGATTTTAGATTGGTCAGGCTTGGGTATTTGAGAAATGGAGAGAATGATATTGAGATGCTCAGATAGATTAAGGTAGGGAAGACCAAAGGTGACAGCAAATGTACACTTTTGGAGATATTTAGAATATAAGTTTTTTTCTTCTGTGGACTACGGAAAGAGAGTACCACAAAGGAGGAAAGAGAGTTTGAGACGAAGGGAAAACAAGCCCTGTAGATGTTTTCCTTTCCTTGGATGCATGACTGGAAGAAGGCTGAGATTCAGTCCTATGGATATGGGCAGAGATAGAAAGAACTGTGCGGAGGATGGCTTCTTCAAACTCATCCTTGATGTCTTGCACAGTATGGCGAACGATACTGGCACCCTCAGGAATGATAGTGATGAGGAGGGTGGAGTAGGTTGATGAAGAGAGGCAAAAGATGAAGTAGGAGGAGGTTGTGTAGATGGTCCAGCAGAGGAAGGACCAGCTGAAGAGGACCAGCAGAAGAGGAGGAGGCAGGAGGTGCCTCAGAAGTTGTATGAGGAATGGAAGAGGAAGGGATAGGTGAGGAAGAGGAGGTAGTAGGGAAAGGAGTAGGAGAAGAGATGCGTTTTGGAAGGGGTTGCTTGGAGGGTTCAGGAGCAGGTGGGGCAGTGAAGGAGGTAGGTGGAGAGGAAGGGGCTGGAGTCTGAAGACTAGGAGGGTCAGAAGGCTCTGGGAGCACAACAGCGTCCTCTACTGAAACTTATGGCCCGGTTGGCCCAGATTCCTCAAGAGATGGCCCTGCAACTTCCACAGATGGCCCTGGTGGCCATGCAACATTTTCCACTGGTTCAGAAGGCCTTGATGGCCCTGCACTTTCCTCTGGTTCTGACTGAGTTGGAACAGGAGCGGCTTGAGCTGTTAAATGCACCCTCACAAAATCTGACAAGTCTGTCACCAACTTCTTCAAGCTTCCCAACTCACTTCTCATCCCCTGGAGCTCAGATTTGACTGCTCCAATATCTTTGGCCTCAGTGCTCTGGCTGAGAAATATGGAAGTGACATCGGACTGCAAAGAGCACAAAATCTCTCCTTGAGCATTCAGTCTAGCAATGACTGGCTCCAAATGTACATGTATCTTCTTCTTCCTGGATCTGTGGTGTGCCTTTCTGGTAAGCAAGGGAATTCTTGTGGCAACACCCTTACCTTTTGCTCCTGAGCCTACAGCTGGCTCATCATCCTCATCTGAAGTGTCTTCAACTAGACCTTCTTGAAACTGATCTGTAGGGACACTAGTAGTAGGCTCCCCCTAAATATCTTGCTCCCCCTGAGGGGAGCATCTTCCATTTGAACATCCTCAATGTGGCCTGGTGCCACAACCTCTGGAATCATGACTTCATGGCTCTCCTCCATGGCAATTTCTACTACAGGAATACTAGGGGATTCCTCAATCTGAATATCTTCATGCTCCCCCTCAGTGTGAGCAGCACCACCAATAACAAATTCTTCAATAATAGCAGGTGCGGGGACTAGAGGAGGGATCACACCTTCAGCAGATTGCCCAACAGGCTCAATAAGTTCTGGTGCAATGTCTTCAATCCTCCTTTTAGATGCAGGAGGTTCATCTTCTCTAACTGCTACTTCTTCTTCTTGAACTAATGGAGCATCAATGCTTCTCCAATGATGGCTTCACCTTCTGCCACCGTGGTCTTTGACCACACATTTCCTACCAGTGAAAAATTGCTCTTCTTCAAATTTCTGGTCCTAATGGGTTGACCCATCTTCTCCAACAATTCTCCCTTCAAATCATCTCGAAGTGACTGAAAATTCTTGTAAGTAAATGGGCATAGGGAAGGGACACTGCCAATTTGTTCTTCCTGTCCCAAATGACTTCAGCCACAGACTTCATTCTTTCTATAATAATCTGAGCCATGTTGATATCTTGCTTCTGAACGGCCCAAAACATCACATCAGCATCTCCCTTAGTGCATCAGGAAAAGGTAGCACTCCTGGGCACCAAATCTGACAGACTATAAAATGCAAAATTCTACTGAAGGCATTAAACTGGTTGATGTCAATCTTCCCATCCTTCAACTTGTACTCTGTTCATAATACCTAGCCCCTTGGCATAAATATCTACTAAATCCACTAGACTATTTCCTATAACAGATACTCCGAAAAACCTCTCCAACAGGTCATGAGTGATATGTATCAATTTACCTTTGACCATGGAGGTGAGAGACCCATCTTCTTCTGTCTTCAAGCATGTGCAGAATGCCTTCGCCAGGTGCGGATAGCTTGGTTCTGAAACAGTACAAGTCCTTATCCACTTCAGCCTCTGAAGGGCTTCGACTACACTGTGCATACCATACTTCTCCAAATCTTCTAGGTCCACTGCCTTGTTCCCACAGAGCTTGATCTTGACTGCTGAGAATCGCTTCAGTTGATCTACCGTGAGGAAGGTGGCGCTGTAGCCACCCATACTGCTGGAACTCCTCGGAGCGGCCATGGAATCAAGCAAAGAAGGGTTCTGGAGGATCGTGGGAGAAAAAGGAACAGGACCCCTCAAGAAATTTGAGCGGGAAGTGAGAGATTCTTCGAAAGCACAAAGAGGGATGCTGGAGTCGATGAGGGTTCCACAGGCTTTCGAGTCGAAAGAGATAAGAGAGAGAGAGAGAAAGTGAATCAGTGAGGGAAGGATTCCCATCGTAACGGAAGGACATAAAGGCGCTTTTGAAATGGTGGAGCAATAAATGCGGATAACGACAAGATAGGAGAAGATAACGCAAAAAAGTAATGGATTTACTTAAATCTAGCGGGAAGGATAAGTCTTATTCTGAAATTTATTATATTATTTCAGTTATGTACAGATATATCTGTTACAAATTGCACATGCCTAGTTCCCTTCTAAGAGACGTAAATCTCTCTTCAGGTAAGGCTTTTGTAAAGATATCTGCTAACTGATTTTGTGTATCTACAAATGAAATACTAATATTACCATTAGCTACATGATCTCTAATAAAATGATATCTAACCTTTATATGTTTCGTCCTTGAGTGCTGCACTGGATTTTTCGTGAGATTTAATGGCACTTGTGTTGTCACACAGCAATGGGATTGTCTTGATGTGCAATCCATAGTCTTCAAGCTTCTGTTTGATCCATAAGAGTTGAGTGCAACAACTCCCAGCGGCTACATATTCAGCTTCAGCTGTTGATAGAGCTACTAAGTTTTGTTTCATTGAAGACCAGGAGATCAATCATCCTGCAAGAAATTGACAACCACCACTAGTGCTTTTTCTAACTACTTTGCATCCAGCATAGTTAGCATCTGAATATCCAATTAAACTAATTTCACAGGTTTTAGGATACCATAGACCTAAGTCATGAGTCTTAGCTAAATATCTAAAGATCCTTTTGACAGATATTAAATGAGATTCCTTAGGATCAGATTGATATCTTGCACACATGCATACACTAAATAAAATGTCAGGTCTACTAGCTGTTAGATAAAGCAATGAGCCAATCATACATCTGTAGAGTTTCTGATCAACTTTTTTACCTTCCGGATCACTGTCTAACCTGGTGGATGTGCTCATGGGAGTGCACAGTGGTTTGGCATTCTCAAATTTGAATTTATTTAACAGTTTCTTGGTGTATTTTGCTTGACAGATATGAGTTCCTTCATTGCTTTGCTTGATTTGTAATCCAAGGAAGTAGTTGAGTTCTCCCATCATGATCATCTCAAATTCTCCCTGCATGAGCTTCTTAAAATACTTGCACAGAGATTCATCAGTAGATCCGAAAATAATGTCATCTACATAGATTTGCACAAGTATTATATTTTTGGCATGTGATTTAATGAATGGTGTGCTGTCTACCTGTTCTCTTGAAAAACCATGATTTAGTAAAAATGCACTAAGTCGTTCATACTGTAAGACCCGCCCTCCTGGGCCCTTTGGCCTTGTCCTCAGGATCGCGGCAGGCTCCCTGGTCGCGACATGGTCGCGCCAGGGGAGCCCATCATGACATGGTTGTGTCGCGGCACACCCTGCCGTCGCGACATGGTCGCGCCGGGGGTGGGCGTCGCGTTCTTGTCGCGGCGTCTGGAGGCATCGCGACTACTTTTCTGACCGAACTGACCGCTGTCCCGTCTGTCAGAACGGTCTTGTCGGTTGTCAGGAGCGTGCAGCATTGACGCGACCTGGTCAACCGTCGCATTTGGTTTCCCGATCTTCAAGGTTTGACCACTTTTGGGGTCGCGCCGTGGGTGGGCGCTGGGAAAAGGTCGCGACGCCCATAGGCGTCGCAACATGGGCTTTGTCGTGCTGGGTCACCCCGTCGCGTCTTGGGGGCCGTCGGTTTAAAACCGAAGCCGCGCCCCATTCTCCCCCTCTAGCCTCTCACTTACCCTTCTTCCCCCTTCTTTCCCTCTCGAGCTCCCTTGCGGTTTCTTGCCCGTGCTTCATGCTCGTGGTGCTCGTGCTGAGGTGGTGGTGTCCCGTTCGTGCAGGGGATGTGGTCGTGGTGCTTGGAGCGAGGAGGAGGTGGCCATTCCGACGTGAAGGCCCCAACGGGTCGGCTCTTCTTTTGGAGGTAGGGACCCCTTGATCCTCTCGCCCTAGCATGCTCCCCTCCCCCTTGAGATAGTGTTTTCATCGTGGTTTGGGGCATGGGAGTGTGAGGCATCCATGCTTGTGTTTGAGTGAGGTTTCCATCGAGCGTAGATTCTCGTAAATCCATGTTTGTGGGGTTTTAAGGGTGCTTTGGGTGATTTACAGCTTTCAATACATGTTGAGCATGCTCCCCTCCCCCTGTGGAATGCTTGTACAATGTTTTTGGGGTGGTTCCTAGGAGGGCTGTTCCGGAACCCCCCTCGGCTGAAGACGCGACCGCTATAGAGGTCGCGATCTTGTCGCGACGGCTCGGCCGGTCGCGACATGATCGCGATGCTCTTGGGCATCGCGACGTGGTCGCATTGGCTTGGGCCGCCGCGACAGTGTCGCGACGGGGTAGGGTGTCGTGATGGCCCGATGCATCACGACTACAGCCGAGAGACAGGTTATGGTCTTGCGAAGTCCCGTGTTTTGTGGAGTCTTCACCGTTTCTGCTTTTACTGTACCCGTGGCACCTATGCTAGTACCCTATTACGGTCCTACACTAGTCGTCGCCTGGTGCTCGGCACTTGAGGGCTTGTCCTGTAGAGAGGTTGTTACCGTTGCCTGGGACCCCCGTCCTCGAGAGCCTGTTGAGGGAGTACTCCGGGCTACGAGCGTGCTCGAGTTGGCAGCTGAGTAGGTGGACTCTGGAGCAGAGGGGAAAACGGTGGTTAGGACAGCGGCGTTGAGTCATTTGCAGAGCTCTCGTGGTTGGACTGGGACACCGAGGTTAGTTTTGAGAGTTCTTCCCGGCGCAATCCAGCTAGTCCTTTTCTCACTGCCTCGCTCTTTGTGGCCCCGGAACCACCTAGAGAGGCCAAGCGTGGGACCGTAGTCTGGCCAGACTGCGGCGGTTACTGTTGTGTACTTTGTGTCGTACCTCGCTCTGATGAGATGTGAGGGTTAGGACCTGGGTCGAGGATAAGACGTCGGTGGACACACCTGACCGGTTGACTAGTGGTAGTGTTCTCCGTAGCTAGTGTTCCTTGTCCAAGCGGAGTTCCCTCGGTCTGTGTTTGCTAGCTGTGTGGTGGTCACGACAAACAGTCGTACGAAGTTTCCGACCGTGTTGTACTTCCGTACCGCACTAGTTGTAGCTTTGCTTCTGCACTTCCGTTCGTAGGTAGAAGATATAACTGTTGTTATTTAATTGATATATATTCTTTTGCCTGTTAGATCCAGTAGGAGATTGGTAGTCCCTACTGAGCTTCTGTTGTGAAGCTCATCCCTCCTTTTTCCCAGGTGAGACTTCTCAGGAGCGGCAGGGCGCGCGCCGGGCGGAGGAGATGGGGTGGTAGTTGTGGTCCCCGTAGCTAGTAGTGGTTCCCCCTCTCAGTGTACGTCCCCTCGGGTATGCCCCTAAGGGACTTGTTATCCCTTGCCTTTACTTGTACTAGTTGTGTGTTGGGACTGTACTTAGAGCGGCATGCAGCGGTCTCGCTCTTCTTTCTGTTTCCGCGTGTGCGCTTCTAGTTTAGCAGTTGACATTTACTTCCGTTACATTTCCTGTTAGATTTATATTATAGCCCTTCCGAGTCTCCGGATCGGGTTCTCGGGGTCGTTACACATACCATGCTCTAGGTGCTTGTTTTAAACCATATAATGCTTTATGCAAATTGAAAACATGATTTGGAAAATCTGAATCATCAAAGCTAGGAGGTTGTTCCACATAAACTTTGTCCTTTATAAAACCATTTAAAAAGCTGATTTTACATCCATTTGAAAAAGTTTTAAATCTAAAGCAGATGCATAAGCAAGCAGTATTCGAATAGCCTCTAGTCTAGCCACTGGTGCATAAGTTTCATCAAAATCTATGCCTTCCTCTTGGGAATAACCTTGAGCAACCAGTCTAGCCTTGTTTCTAGTGATCACACCAGCTTCATCCAATTTGTTCCTGAACACCCATTTGGAACCAATCACAAGATGATCTGATGGTCTCGGAACAAGAAACCAGACCTGATTTCTCCTGAACTGATTAAGTTCATCTTGCATGGCTAAAATCCAAGATTCATTAGACAGTGCTTCATTGACTGTCTTCGGCTCTATTTGAGATACAAATGCTAAATAATCACAGGGAATAATATTACGTCTTGTTCTTACCCCAACTGATGGATCTCCAATGATGTTGTCTATAGGGTGATCCTTTTTGTATCTCCATTCTTTTGGAAGATCATCATGAATGATATCCTTCTGTTGCAGTTCATCCACGGGTGGATCTTTATCATCTCTGATGGTTGTTTCTTTCAGCTTCTTGGATAGGTTTTCTGCATCTTCATCATCACTACCAATATCCTTTCTCAAGGAAGGGTTAGACTCATCAAAAATAACATGCATAGTTTGTTCAATTAATAAAGTTCTTTTATTGAAGACTCTATAACCTTTAGGTTTAGAAGTGTACCACATAAAATACCTTCATCAAATTTGGGATCCAACTTACCAATGTCTCTCTTACCATTGTTGTGAATGAAGTAAGGACATCCAAAAGTTCTGAGATGGCTGATCTTGGGCTTCCTTTGCTTGTACAGCTCGTATGCAGTCTTCTTCAGAATTGATCTGATCATGACTCTATTGATGATGTAGCAAGCTGTATTTATGGCTTCTGCCCAGAAGTATCTTGGAAGATTGTACTCAGATAGCATTGTTCTAGCCATATCCAAGAGAGTTCTATTCTTCCTCTTAGCTACTCCATTTTGCTGCTGAGAAATTATGTTCAATCCCTAGATCATCACAAAATTCTATAAACATGTCATTCTGAAACTCTCCTCCATGATCTGATCGGATACTTATGATATTGTACTTCTTATCTTTCTGAACTAGCTTACTGAACTTCACAAAACTATCAAATGTGTCATCTTTATGCTCAAGAAATGATACCCATGTAAATATGGAATAATCATCCAACTATAACAAATCCAAAATTCTTTTCTCCCAAACTGGTTGTTCTCATTGGTCCAAACAAGTCCATGTGAAGTAGTTCTAGTGGTTTGGAGGTGGTGACTACTATCTTGGATTTGAAAGATGATCTTGCATGCTTTCCTTTTGCACAAGGTTCACATATGTTGTCTAGTCTTGAGTTTATCTTCGGTATACCTTCCACTAGATCATGTTTGATCAGTTTTCTGATTCCGTCCAAGCTGCAATGTCCTAATCTTCTATGCCACAGTTCAACATTCTGTTATGTACTTGCTGCTAGACAGATGTCTTGATCCTTCAGTTCTTCTAGATGTAGTGTCACCCCCGACGCAGAATATCGGAACGCGAGGCAGTTGCAAGTAAACGGGTATAAAGCAAGAACTAGACATCAAACATATGCACAAATGAATAATTCTGAAACAATTCTTTCTCATTAATAATTTTCCAAATGTCTGTTACAACCACTATATCAGAGCCAATCTATAGGGCCCAATTACATTGAAATAAAGTAAAAGACTAAACTTCAAACTTAACCACTACAACGCCATTCATAGTGCTAGATGCTAGGGTACTCATGACATCACTCCAAGTCGTTCCGATCCTCTTGAGTGTATGGTTCATCCTCGGTCTCACCTGAGAACACAACGACAAATAACGCAGGGTGAGCGATAACACCCAGTAGGACTTAAATCTCAATAGTCAAGCAGGCTCTAAATGATTAATGCATTAAAGGTAGAGTAACTAGAGACAGAGCGAGAGAGTCACGTAAAAGATAACAGGATAGTACATGATCGAAATAGCAAGACTTCCCAAATATAGACCTTCCAAAAATAGCACGTGTCGGGAATAGCACAAAATAGCAGGATGGCCATAACACAATAGCACAAAGTATAGCAATAGCACAACGAGTATAGCATAGCACGTTTTATCAATAGACACGAGAGAATATAGCACTTTTGATTGTCATTAGATAGTCGAGATAGATAGCACTCGAGTGTAATACCAAACACTCTGATCATTAACTCACATGGGCACTAGCACTTTCAGGCGCACATCCTAGGACCAGATCGGGCCCTTTAATATTGCCAGGCATTGGTTATATTGTTTATCTTTAGACAATCAGTCAATGGCCAATAAAGAGTACCAAGAATTAGATAAGAGCACTAGATTACTAGGCGAGATAGTAGAGAGAACATGAACAGATGAGCGAGTAGAGGATAGATGAGAGCTAGAAGACATTCATGTAACACGTCGAGTAATCAGGCAATAGTAACAGTTGCACAACACACGCTCTTGTGTTGGTAGTTAGGTGGAACTCACAACCCTACCATTGGCCATGTTAAGCACAGGTCCAGAGGTCCGACGTTATTCAAGATGAGAGCGAACTTCTAATGGCCGTTTGGATCGTATTGATCCCTAAAGGGTGTAATAGGTGTTAGGGTACAACCGACTCGTCGACCATGTGGGAATCCATGGACAGAGGAGACTTACAGAGGCCTTAAACAAAGACTCAGTAGTCCGGCAGAAGGAGTATTCATCGGAGAGTTCGTCCAAGTCAAGAAAGAAGGTAATTATTGAAACAAGTTCTCGACGTTCTAAAGGAATTCTAGAACAGTGGAGCGTCGAGATCTGTATTCAAAACCTCACACGAAAACGTACGCATGTATAATGAGGCAATTTAATTACATAAATTACCAGATAAATTATGTAACATGTTCATGCCAATTAAGCCATATTTGGATGTTCAAAGTGTGTGCATGGTCATGAAATCATGGATGGAAATTAGACATGTGTATGCATTTTAAATCACATATAAATGTCCAATTTATATTAAGTGAATTTACTGCGGGTATACTGGAATTAAAGGGTACATGCACAATAGGCAAATTGAGCATTTCAAATTAGGGGTTTTTCTGCAAAATCCTGTGAACACGATGCACACCAGTAAGGGTCACGACGGGTTCAGGATAGATCACGACAGGTGTTTAAATGGATCGCGACGGGTCTGTCATAACAGGGGGTCAGATCGCGACAGAGGCCTGTAAGGAACGCGACAAGCCGTTCAGGCCAGGCACAACGATCGCGACGGTGATACCTATCGCATTCAGAACGTGACAGGTAGACTGTCGCAACCAAACCACGGAACGTGGCCTATCGGGCCGTCGCGTTCTGGGGGTCTGTGCCCGAGTCCGACAGGAATCAAACATGTCTTGGATTGCGGTCCAAGAGTTGCCCTTCTTGACACAAAGTTGTTCTAAAATTAAGAACAATTAGTACAATTCATGAAAAATTGTGAAACCAGTTTTAAACAGATCCAGACATGCATGGGTACATGCAGTAAATCAGAATCTGAAAGCAACGATGGTTTCAACATTGTTTAATAAAGAATATTCATGATGAACATAGAACTGTGTACAGTTGGGATCAACGAATTAATTCGCAAGATAGGATGTGAAGTAATTAGGGCTTTTAGGGGCAAAAGAAACCTAACATCCATTAGAATCTCCAATAAAATTTTCGTGGCATGAGATCAAGTGTAGAGGGAGAACAAGATTTAATAAGGGGGTTCGAGGTCAAGATAAGTGCAGAACTTAAAAAATCAAGAAGTAATATTGACTTGATGATAAATCATGAAACTTGAGGTATTGTTCCTGATGATTGGGAAAACCTACAAACAAAATTTTAGGATTTATGCTCATGGGAATGCCTACTCTGCTAGGGTAAGAACTTGAAGAACTCGGGGAAGAACTTGGGAGATCCCTCTTCTCCACGAATTCTCCTCCTCTTGGCCTCTCTTCCTAGTCCAGAAACCCCTAGGCACGAGCTAGGGCTGGCCATGAGGGTTTTAGGAGAGTATTTAAGCTTCTCCCCTTCTATTTCCTAATTGGACTCTAATTCCCTTAAATTCTGAATTTCCTCCTTTCCTCTTCCCTTTTTAAGCAAGAAATCTCCTAATTGGTTGAGAGAGAGGGGATTTCGTGGCCAAGCAATTAGGGTAGGTTTAGGATTCCAAATCCAATTCAAATCACTTGTTTTCATGCATTCAATACCCTCTTTTATTTAAGTAATATTAAGTTGCGAATTGAAGGTATTTTCCCATTATTCTCCTTTAAAAATTCCTATTTTGGCCCACTAAATTCTATTGGGTCAATTTAATAAAGCCCAATACTTCTTTTCTTTTAATGGGTTTTATTTATTTCACTTCCTATTGATTTTCTTTTAATTAATTTTCTAATAAATCAAAATTTTTAATATTATGTAATTATTTTTGTTCCAAAATTTCAGGTTGCTACATACTTCCCCTCTTAAAAGAATTTGGTCCCCAAATTCATATGATCATAAGGGAGAAAATATCTTACCGAAAAGATCGGGGTAGTTACGTCTGATGATTCCTTCTAGTTCCCATATGGCTTCCTCCACTCTGCGGTTATTCCATAAGACCTTCACCACGTGGATGGGGCGTTCCTGAGCTGTTGTACCTTCTATTCCAGTATCTTGACTGGCTTCTCTTCGTATGTCACATCTTTGTTCAGCACCAACTTCTCGTGGCGGATGATGTGTGTAGGGTCATAGATATATTTCCTGAGCATGGAGACATGGAACACATTGTGTACACATGCCAGATCCGGTGGTAAAGCCAGTCGGTATGCATATTCGGCCACAGTCAAACTCTGTTGTTTAAGAGCAACGAATTCCGCAGCCTTCCTTTCTTGGACACGCTCGGAGAAGTATTTGGAGTTGAAAGCTTCTTTGAATTCGTTCCAGGTAAATTGCCCTTCTCTCTACTAGCTTCCACTGACTCCCACCAAGCGCGGGCGTCCTTCTCCAGTTGAAATGTAGCTAGTAGCAGCTTATCCCCCGCTGCACATTGCATAACACAGAAGATCCTTTCCGTTTCCTTGAGCCAGTGCTCAGCTTCATCCGGATCTGTGGATCCACTGAACCTAGGTGGTTCAGACTCCTGAAGTTGCGATGCAGGTCGCCTGTACCACGATTGCCACCTCCTTGGGTAGCTTGCATGATGGTGCGCGTCTGTTCTTGGATGGTTTGTTGCATGCCCCTCATTTGAGCACGGTCAGCAGTCATCTTGATTGCTTAGTTCCTACAAAATAACTTATTGTCATGATATCAATGTGGAATTTAATTTGTGCGTGTGTGAGTTCATTTTAGCTAGTTACCCTTGGCTCTAACCATCTCACATAGGTAGGATAATTGACTCTAGTCGAGGCAGGTTAACCTAGATCATCCATACTTAAGAATAACCTAGGCTCTGATACCACAAAACTGTCACACCCTGATGCGGAATATCGGAACGCGAGGCAGTTGCAAGTAACGGGTATAGAGCAAGACTAGACATTAAGCCTTTGCACAAATGAATAATTCTGAAACAATTCTTTCTCATTAATAATTTTCCAAATGTCTAGTTACAACCACTAATATCAGAGCCAATCTATAGGGCCCAATTACATTGAAATAAAGCAAAAGACTAAACTTCAAACTTAACCACTGCAACGCTTCATAGTGCTAGGACGCTAGGGTACTCATGACATCACTCTAGGTCGTTCCCGTCCTCTTGAGTGTATGGTTCATCCTCGGTCTCACCTGAGAACACAACGACAAATAACGCAGGGTGAGCGATAACGCCTAGTAGGACTTAAATCTCAATAGTCAAGCAGGCTTTCAATGATTAATGCATTAAAGGCAGAGTAGCTAGAGATAGAGCGAGAGAGTCACGTAAAAGATAGTAGGATAGTCATAATCGAAATAGCAAGACTTCCCAATATAGACTTTCCAAAAATAGCACATGTGTCGAGAATAGCACAAAATAGCAGGATGGCCATAACACAATAGCACAATGAGTATAGCGTAGCATGTTTTGTCAATAGACAACGAGAGAATATAACACTTTTGATTGTCATTTATATAGTTGAGATAGATAGCACTCGAGTGTAATACTAAACACTCTGATCATTTAACTCCCATGGGCACTAGCACTTTCGGGCGCACATCCTAGGACCAGATCGGCCCTTTATATATTGCCAGGCATTGGTTATATTGTTTATCTTTAGACAATCAGTCAATGGCCAATAAAGAGTACCAAGAATTAGATAAGAGCACTAGATGACTAGGCGAGATAGTAGAGAGAACGTGAACAGATGAGCGAGTAGAGGATAGATGAGAGCTAGTAGACATTTCATGTAACACGTCGAATAAACAGACAATAGTAACAATTGCACAACACGCACACTTGGTGTTGGCAGTCTGGTGGAACTCACAACCCTACCACTGGCCATGTTAAGCACAAGTCCAGAGGTCCGACGTGATTCAAGATGAGAGCGAACTTCGCCGTTTGGATCGTATTGATCCCTAAAGGGTGTAATAGGTGTTAGGGTACAACCGGCTCGTCCACCATGTGGGAATCCATGGACAGAGGAGACTTACGGAGGCCTTGAAGAAAAACTCACTAGTCCAGCAGAAGGAGTATCTGTCGGAGAGTTCGTCCAAGTCAAGAAAGAGGGTAATTATAGAAACAAGTGCTCGATGTTCTAGAAGAATTCTAGAACAGTGGAGCGTCGAGATCGGTATTCAAAACCTCGCACGAAAATGTACGCATGTATAATAAGGCAATTAATTACATAAATTACCAGATAAATTATGTAACATGTACATGCCAATTAAGCCATATTTGGATGGTTCAAAGTGTGTGCATGTGTCATGAAATCATGGATGTAAATTAGTCATGTGTATGCATTTTAAATCACATATTAATGTCTAATTTATATTAAGTGAATTTACTACAGGTATACTAGAATTAAAGTGTAGAGGGAGAACAAGATTTAATAAGGGGGTTCGGGGTCAAGATAAGTACAGAACTTAAAAAATCAAGAAGTAAATATTGACTCGATGATAAATCATGAAACTTGAGGGTATTGTTCCTTATGATTGGGATAACCTACAGACAAAATTTTAGGATTTATGCTCGTGAGAATACCTACCTTTCACATTTTTCCTCTGCTAGGGTAAGAACTTGAAGAACTCGGGGAAGAACTTGGGAGATCCCTCTTCTCCATGAATTCTCCTCCTCTTGGCCTCTCTTCCTAGTCCAACAACCCCTTGGCATGAGCTAGGGCCGGCCATGAGGGTTTTAGGAGAGTATTTAAGCTCTCCCCTTTCTATTTCCTAATTGGACTCTAATTCCCCTAAATATCAAATTTCCTCTTTTCCTCTCCCCTTTTTAAGCAAGAAATCTCCTAATTGGGTTGAGAGAGAGGGGATTTCGTGGCCAAGCAATTGGGGTAGGTTTAGGATTCCAATCCAACTCAAATCACTTATTTTAATGCATTAAATACCCTCTTTTTATTTAAGTAATAATTAAGTTGCAAATTTAAGGTATTTTCCCATTATTCTCCTTTTAAAAATTCCTATTTTGACCCACTAAATTCTATTGGGTCAATTTAATAAAGCCCAATACTTCTTTTCTTTAATGGGTTTATTTATATCTCTTTCCATTAGTTTTCTTTTAATTGATTTTCTAATAAATCAAAATTTTTAATATTATGTAAAATTTTTTTATTTGTTTAAATTTCAGGTTGCTACATGTAGTACATATATATTCTTTTCTCTACTGGCTTCAAAAATAGTTGTACCATTCTTAATGATCAGACACTTAGATTCCTGAAATTTGATCTGGTGACCATTGTCACACAGTTGACTGATGCTGATTAGGTTTTGCTTGTGTCCTTTGACGCATAGAACATCTTCTATCAGGATTCTATCTTAGCTTCCAATGGATCCACAACCAATTAATGACCCTTTACCATTATCACCATAGGTTACAGTACCTTCTTTATTTTTGATATATGAGACAGCCTTTTGTTGCCTGTCATATGCCTTGAGCACCCGCTGTCTAGGTATCACTTTGATGCTCTAAGGCTTCTCTGCAATAAATCAATGAGATTTAGGTACCCAAGTTCTTTGGGTCCTCGATGGTTAGCTTCTTCACAATTTCTTTTCGGAATCCATTTTAAATGTTTAGTTGTACATGTTATTTTAGTGTGTCCTAGTTTGTTACAATGAGTGCAGCAAGAGATATTGTTCATTGTCTTTGTTGGCTTATTATTTAGATTTTTGTTGATTTATAGTTAGGATTTTGCTTAGCTACAAATTTTGGCATTGGATAAATTTTAGGATGAATGACTGTTTCTTCATTATCAAGTGGAGTATATCCTAAACCATATTTTTTCTTTCCTGATCTTCTTGCTCCTTTTAATATTAAGGAGGATTTTCCATTTGTAAAATTTCATTGTTGCAGTCAAGTATTCATTATCCTTTGTTAGTGTGTTAATTTCTTTTTTAAGTTTGCTTATGGTTTCCTGATTTTCTAGGTTTGTTATCTTTTCATTTTATTTTTCACATCTTCGCATAACAGTTCATTCCCTCTTTTCTGTCAGAAATTTTTTTTTCTAATTGTTTAGTTTCAGATTTTAGATCTAAGTTAGTTATTTCAAGACATGAATAATTTTTCTTAGTTGTTTTCAATAGCTTATAGACGTCTTTATATTAATGTATAGTTCATTGAAAGCATATTCTATGCCATCAGAATCAGATTCATTACAAGATGTAAAAGATGAGTCAGAAGTTACCTTGTCATCAATATTTGCCATGAAGGCCAGGTTGACATTTTCTTCTTCTTCTTCGCTAGAGCTAGACTCATTGTCTGAGTCACTCTCATTGTTCCATGCAGCAGCCATGGCTTTCTGCTTATACTTCTTGAATTCTTCATGTTGTCCTTTTTCTTGAACTATATATATATTTTTTAGTTTTGGACACTCAGCCAAACGATTGATCTCACAATGATTTGTTAAGTGAGAAACAACGATTGGTTCTCACAACAATTTGTTAAGTGAGAAACAACGATTTGGTTCTCACAACGATTTGTTAAGTGAGAAACAACGATTTGGTCTCACAACAATTTGATATGTTACATAACGACTTGGTCGCCGTAATGATTCGATAAGTTACTTAACGACTTCGTCTCCGTAACGATCGATAAGTTACACAACGACTTGCTTATAACATTTGACCACAACGACTTGTGTTCACATCAATTTGCTTATGTTGAACAACGATTTGTTTGTATCTGTACAACGATTTGCTTATATGTGTACAACGATTTGTATTCACATCGATTTGCTTCTACTATAAGAACGATTCGCTTACTCTTGCAACGATTTCATTAGTGGAACAGTGTCTCATGGACACATCGATTTGTCTATCATAGATTTAATGAATATATCTATTATTCTCATGATATTCAAATATATATTTTAAAATATTATGAAAGTCAAAGTCTTCCCATGCACATCTCTAATATCCTTGCATTTATTATGAATGTTCACATCATCTACTCGTTGCCTTCTATTCTTATGTTTCTATAAGAAACACTTTTCAAAAAGCAGAATGACATTTCTATTTTGGTGAATAGTCTTACTACATGAATTCTAACGTTGACTGATAGCAAAAGACAGCATAGCTGTCTATGCCTTGGCATTTAATGTGTGCAGGTCTCTGCCAGTACCATGTCATACAACGTTGGACAAAATAGAAGCTGAAGAATATCAAGATGGATCTTCTCCTTGCGTGCATGGAGAGTAAATATTAAACGACTGCAAGAACACCTGTCGTACTCGACGAACCATGCAGTCTAACGAGCATCCAACCTAGAGACAACAAACACTTCAACGAATATATTTTTCAAAGAGAAGGTATATATAGAAGACTGATGACTCCGTAAAGAACCATCCCTTCGAACTTTTGGAGCTTTCATCTTACAACCTCGCGCATCAGAAAGAAGAGCTCTAAGTTTCACTCCCTAGATTGCTGTAGCTCTTGATCTCCGTTTTTTCATTGTTTTTAGCATTTGGAGAGCTAGTGTGTTCTGAGAGATTTTCTGATTGTAGATCCTTCTCTCTCAGTCACTACCTCAGATGGAGCATTTGTTGTAAGCTTGGTCTAGGGGCATTTTGCCTTTTTCACACTTGTGGCAAAATTCCTCTTCGGGCTGTGTAGAGAAGACCTGTTGTGAACAGGTGGTTTGTGTTCCCTTTGGTAAAGAATGAAGACCTGTGCATCAGGTGTTTGTATTCCTCTTCGGGGTTAGAAGAGAAGGCCAGCCACGGCTGGATGTGTAAGGTCCTTAAGGGACAGTACCCTTGGTAGTGAAAGCCCAAGTTGTTGCTTGGGGACTGGACGTAGGACTCCCTGGTATAGGAGGGCCGAACCAGGATAAAAATCTCCTATTGCATGTGTGATTGTTTTTGTCCGTTTGTTTGTCTTCATTCATCTAACACTAACTAATCTCTTTAGTGTTTTTTTCTGTTAAGTGTTTTTTGTTAACAGTCTTAATTGAAAAGAATTTTTGAATCCCATTCACCCCCCCTCTGGGCTTGCTGGCTGGGCAACTAGTGGTATCATAGCCAACTCTCTTCAACAAAGAAGATCTCATGATCTGAAGAGCAAAGATAATGACATCTCAAGGGTATGCAGAAGGCCAGTCAGTTTAATAGACCACCTTTGTTCGATGGTGAAGATTATAACTACTGGAAGACCGGAATGGAGTTTTTCCTTCAAGGTCTCGATTTTCAAATCTGGTCAATCATAGAAAAGGAGATTTAGTAGTTCTTAACAATAAGATAATTGGACAGAAGATGACAAGAAGAAAATATCCTTAAACTGCAAAGCAAAAAGCATCTTGTGCTATGCGCTAAGCAAGAAGGAGTTCAACAGGATTTCAGCCTGCAAATCCTCTATGGAAATGTGGGAAAAGTTGAGAATCACATATGAAGGCACAAACAAAGTAAAGAAAACTAGAATAGATATTCTAGTTACTCAATATGAGCGATTTCAGATGCAGTCAGGAGAATCAATCACTCAGATGTATAGTAGATTTATAGACATTACAAATGGTCTGGCTGGTCTTAGAAAGCAATATGAAATGGGGTATATGGTAGGAAAATCCTAAGATCCCTACCAGCCTCGTGGACTCCAAAGGTGACAACCATAGAAGAGCAAATGACTTGAGAAGGATGTCACTGGAAAAGCTTGTTGGGTCACTCATGGCCCACGAGATCAACATGAAAGGTTAGGAGAGTCCTCCAGTAGAAAGAAGCATAGCAATGCACTAAAAGTCACAGAAGGTAGCACCGAAGAAAAATCAGAAGATGAAGATAGCAGTGAGTATAGAGAAGATGAAGAAGCTCTTCTATCCAGAGACGCAGCGAATATTGCACAGAAAAAATATCAATGATGGAACAAAGAAAACAAAAAAAAAGACACTTTAAGAAAAAAAGATCTCAAAAATCTGAAGGAAAAGAGCTCAAAAGTCAGAACCCATATGCTACGAATGCAAGAAGCCTAGACACATCAAGGCCGATTGTCCAAATCTGAAGAAGACCAAGTTTAGAAAGAAGACAATGCAAATAAATTCAGAAAATACAAGAAGAAGGCCATGGCAGCACCATGGGACAACGACAGTGACTCAGACAATGAGTCAAGCTCGAGTGAAGAAGAAGAAGAAAAGGCCACCTGGCCTTCAGGCAAATATCGACGACAAGGTACCTCTGACTCATCATTTACTTCATGCAATGAGTCTGATTCTGACAGTTTAGAAGATGCCTTCAATGAACTATATAGTAAATATAAAGAAGTATGTAAAGTACTAAAAACCACAAGAAAATCATGCTTGTTTAGAAAACACCAACTCAGACCTAAAATCTGAAAATGAGCAATTAGAGAAGCAACTTTCTGAACTAAAAAGAGAAATAAATTGCTATGTGAAGATCTGAAAAATAAAAATGAACAATAGCAAGTCTAGAAAAATAAGAAACTCTAGATGAACTTAAAAAGGAAATGGACACATTAACTAAGGAAAACGAATATCTCATTAACCCATTGAAAAGTTTACAAATGGAAAATCAACCTTAATACTCAAAGGAGCTAGAAGATCAGGTAAGAAGAAACATGGTTTGGATATGTCCCACCTGATAATGAAGAAACAATAGTCCATCCTAAGGTCTATCCAACTCCAAAATTTGTAGCTAAACAAGATACTAAATAAATCGAACTTTAAATATCTCACTGAAAACGGTAAGTAAAATATCCTGTTGTAGTCACTGTAACAGATTAGGTCATACCAAAATAACTTGTCCCACTAACACCTAAATGGATACTTAAAAAGTAAGGAAACTAACCAGCAAGGACCCAAAGAAACTTGGTACCTAAATCTTAGTGTTTTTATTACAGGGAAGCCTTAGAGCATCAAAGTGGTATCTGGACAGCGGGTGCTTAAGGCATATGACAGGCAACAGGAAGTTGTTTTCACACCTTGAAGATGAAGAAGGCACATAACTTATGGGGATAATGGAAAAGGTGTTGATCGGCTGTGGATCAGTTGGTAGTCATGGTAAATTCCTCATTGAAGATGTTTTATGCGTACAAGAGCTCAAGCATAACCTAATCATCATCAGCCAGCTATGTGATAAAGGGCATCAAATAAAGTTTCAAGAGTCAAAGTGCGTAATCATGAAACATGGTGCAACAGTGTTTGAAGCCTGTAGAGAAAAGAATTTGTATGTGCTTCACTTGGAAGAATTAAAGGATCATGAAGTTTGTCTTGCAGCAAGTAAAGATCAGTCAGCTAACCTTTGGCACAGTGTTTGGGCCACTGCAGCTTGGATGGAATAAGAAAATTGGTCAAAAGGAATCTAGTAGATGGTCTGCCTAAGATAAGCTCAAGAGTAAAAAGTGTGTGCGAACATTGTGCAAAAGGGAAGCATACAAAATCATCCTTCAAGTTAAAACTGTTGTATCCACTTCAAAACATTGGAACTATTACATAAGGATTTATTTGGCCAATGAGAACAACCAGTTTAGGAGGAAAGAATTTTGGATTCGTGATTGTAGATGATTATTCCAGATTTACTTGGTATCGTTTTTGGAACATAAGGATGATACCTTCGACAGTTTTGTTAACTTCAGTAAGAAAGTTCAGAAAGACAAGAAGTTCAGCATAATAAGTATTCGATCTGATCATGGATGAGAGTTTCATATGATAAGTTTGCAGATTTTTGTAATGATCAAGAATAGAGCACAACTTCTCAGCACTAAGAACACCTCAACAAATGGAGTAGCTGAGATGAAGAATAGACTTTATTGGATATGGCCAGAACAATGATGTCAGAGTTAACCTTCCAAGATACTTTTGGGCTGAAGCCATCAACACAGCGTGCTACATAATCAATAGAGTGATGATCAGGCCAATCCTGAAGAAGACAGCATATGAACTGTACAAGGAAAGAAGCCAAAAGTCAGTCATTTCAAAACTTTCGGATGTCCATGCTTCATCCACAATAACGGTAAGAGAGATATTGGTAAACTGGACTCAAAATCTGATGAAGATATATTTATGGGGTATGCTTCTAAACCCAAAGGCTATAGGGTATTTAATAAACAAAGTTTATTAATTGAGCAAACTGTACATGTTATTTTTGATGAAACTAACCCTTCCTTGAGAAAGGAAGTAGACACTGATGATGATGCAGAAAATTTAGCCAGAAATTGAAGGATACATCTCTCAAAGATAAAGAGGATCCACCCTTGGAAAACTACATCAGAAAGAACTATCTCATGATGATCTTCCAAAGGAATGGAGATACAAGAAGGATCACCCATTGGATAACATCATTGGAGATCCTCGATTGGGGTAAGAACTAGAGGTAATGTAATTCCTTGTGATTACCTAACCTTTGTATCTCAAATAGAGCCTAAGACAGTCAATGACACTGTCTGATGAATCTTGGATACTATCCATGCAAGATGAACTTAATCAGTTCAAAAGAAACCAAGTTTGGTCCTTTGTTCCGAGACCATTAGATCATCTTGTGATTTTCACCAAATTGGTGTTCAGGAACAAATTGGATGAAGCTGGTGTGATCACTAGAAACAAGGCTAGACTGGTTGCTCAAGGCTATTCCCAAGAGGAAGGCATAGATTTCGATGAAATCTATGCACCAGTGGCTAGACTAGAGGAATTAGAATTTTACTTTCTTCTGCATCTGCATTAGAATTAAAGCTTTTTCAAATGGATGTTAAATCTACATTTTTAAATGGTTTCATAAAGGAGGAAGTCTATGTAGAACACCTCCTGGTTTTGATGATGTGGATTTTCCAAATCATGTCTTTAAACTGTATAAGTATTGTATGGTTTAAAGCAAGCACCTAGAGCATGGTATGAAAGGCTCAGTGCATTTTTATTAAATCATGGTTTTATCAGAGGACAGGTAGATATTACTTTATTTATTAAATCAAAAGTCAAAATATATTGCTTGTGCAAATTTATGTAGATGATATAATATTCGGATCTACTGATGAATCTCTTTGAAAGTATTTTGAAAAGCTATGCAGGGAGAATTCGAAATGAGCATGATGGTGGAGCTCAACTACTTCCTTGGACTTCAAATCAAACAAGGCAAAGAAGGCACACACATATGTCAAGCCAAATACACCAAGGAGTTATTAAAGAAATTTGGATTTGAAAATGCAAAACCACTGTCTACACCATGAGCACATCAACAAGACTAGACAGTGATAAAGATGGTAAAAAGTAGATCAAAAGGTCTACAGAGGTATGATAGGTTCATTACTTTATTTAACTGCTAGTCGACCTGATATATTATTTAGTGTATGCATGTGTGCTAGATATCAGGCTGATCCTAAGGAATCTCACTTAATATCTGTCAAAATGATTTTTAGATATTTAGCCAGAACTCATGATCTTGGTTTATGGTATCCAAAGTCATGAGAATTAATTTACTTGGATATTCTGATGCTGACTATGCTGGATGCAAGGTAGTTAGAAAAAGCACTAGTGGCTGTTGTCAATTCCTTACAGGATGTCTGATCTCATGGTCCTCAAAGAAACAAAATTCAATAGCTCTATCAACAGCTGAAGCTGAGTACGTGGCTGCTGGAAGCTGTTGCACTCAACTTCTATGGATTAAACAACAACTTGAGGATTATGGACTGCACATCAAGACAATCTCTTTGCTAAGCGACAACACCAGTGCAATAAATCACACCAAAAATCCAGTTCAGCACTCAAGGACAAAGCATATAGAGGTTAGATATCATTTTATTAGAGATCATGTAGCTAATGGAAATATATATTTTATTTATAGATACATTGAATCAGTTAGCAGATGTCTTTACAAAGGCTTACCCGAAGAGAGATTTACGTCTCTTAGAAGGAGCTAGACATGTGTAATTTGTAATAGATCTTTCTACATTTGACTGAAATAATATATTTTCAGAATAATGATTATTATGTCCCTGGAATCAAGAAAATCTCTTTATTGCTTGCGTCATAACTAGCCTTGATGGTTCGCTATTTTAAAGACTTTTTCTGTTGTGAAATCGTCCTCTTTGTCGTTTTCCCATTTACTGCGCCGTCCCTTCAAAAGAAACTTTACCTTTTGCTTTTTATCCAAAAATCTATACCATACTAATTCACCTCCCTCTCTCATCTCTTTTGACTCGCTCTGGAACGATAAACCCTATCGACTCCGGCATCTTCCTTTGTGGTTTCGAAAAAAATCTCTGTGTTCGCGCCAAAATTTCTTGAGGGTTACTATTCCACTCCTGCCCACGATCATCTAGAATCCTTCCCCGTTCAATTCCATGGCGGTTTCTGGGGTTCCCGCACTGTTGGCGGTTACAGCACCGCGTTCCTCTCAACAGAGCTGCAAGAGCGATTTGCAGCAGTGAAGTCGACGCTGTATGGTAACAAGGCAATGGACGTGGCTGATTTGGAAAAGAATGGAATGCACAGTATAGTGGCAGATATGCAGAGGATGAAGTGGTCGAAGATGGCAACTGTTTCTGAAGTAAGTTATCTGGATTTAGTGAAAGCTTTCTATGTGTGTTTGAAATCCAAACAAGATGGGTCCTTGAACTCCACAGTCAAAGGTACCCCCATTCATATTACACATGACTTGCTTGCTAGCTTGTTTGAGGTATCTACCGCCGTCGCAGTGGGGTAGATAGTGTTGATATCCATGCCAAAGGATTGGGGATTATCGGTACTGAGTACAAGTTGAAAGATGGGAGGATCGACATCAACCCATTAAGTGCTTTCAATCAAATTTTACATTTTATAGTTTGCCAGATTTTGATTCCAGAAGTGCAACTTTCTCCTCATGCACCAAGACAAATTCAGATATGATGTTTTGGGCCATCCAGAACCAATATATTAATATGGCAGAGGTAATTATCGAGAGGATGAAGTCTGCATCTGCAGTGATATGGGACAAGAAGAACAAGCACAAAGTGTTCCTTCCGTATGCTCATCTGTTAACTAAGATTTTCCAACATTTTAACATCAGATTAACTGGTGAAGTTTAGAGAAGATGGGCCAGGCTATTAGGGGAAGAAATTGAAGAAAAGTGGTTTCTCTTTAGTAGCTGGGGTAGGACCAAAACCTCATAGCTGAAGGTGATGCCATCATTGGAGAAGCCCAAGAAGTCCAAGTCCCTGAAGCAGAAGAAGAGTAGCTCCAGTGGTAGCAACAATGCGTTCAGATGTCCAAGAACAGCAAGAGGAAGTCAGGGCAGAGTTGCCAGAAGTCCATCAAGAGCAAGAAGACGCAGCAGTGGTTGTCAGAGTTGAAGATTTTGTAGTCAGTGAAAGCAGAATAGAGGATATACCTCCAGAGCATATTGAGCCCGTTGGCATCATCAGAGGTTGTTACTCCCTCCTCTCGTGTAGCTTCTGTGCTTAGAGATGTGTTGGAATCAATTACCAGCACTCAGGGGGAGCAACAAGCTGTTCAAATTGAAGAAGCTCCCATTCAGGGGGAGCAAGAGTTATTGGCTTCAAATATCCAGATCGTAGATGCTCCTGTTGAGGGGGAGCATGGAGTTGAGAAGGAAGCAGAAAATCAAGGGGTGCACACAGCTAGTGCCCCTGTTGAACAGTTTAAGGAAGGTGTTGTGGAAAGCACCTCAAATGAAGAAGAGGTTTATGTTGATCATGTGGAGCCCGCTGCTAGGGCTTCTGATAAAATCAATGGTGTAGCTCTTAGATTCCTCTCCTCACAAGGAAGCCCCACAGGAATCTAAAGCAGAAGAAGCTGAAAATCAACTGAAAATCAACATGAAGCCGATTATTGATAGATTGGATGCTCAAGGTCAGATTCTCTGCTCTATCCAATCTGATATAGCTTCTATTTTCATCAGCTAGAGCACTTTAGCAAAGGAAATAGGAATGGTTCGAATACAGTCAGATGGGTGAGAAGTGAGCTGAGTAGCATAAAGGATTCAATAGCTACTCTCTCAGAACTTTTGAGGGCGCAATCCACTCTTGCCCCTCCTGCTCCTTCTCCTGCAGTTCCTGCCAGTAGTTCTGGGCCATCAGGCCAGTTGACGTTGAGCAATCTGGGCCTTCAGGGCCAAGGGTTGAAGAAGCAGAGGTTTGGGCCATCAGGGCCAAAGATTGGTGAAGATTCTAGGCCGGTTGAGCTAGATTAGGCAGCATCAGGTCATTAGGGCTGTCGAATAAGCAGTCAGATCTCCCAAGGCCAACAGTGGATGAGTCTGGCAATCAGGGTCGGTGGAATCAGTGGCTGAGCCAATAAGAGCTGAAGAACAGACTGTAGCCCAGAGCCCCTTTCTTCCCTTCTTCAAACTCTAGCCCCTCCTTCTCCACCCTCCTCCACCACTGCTTCTCTTGCTCCTACCACCTTCAAACAACCTATTCCTAAACCCATTTCTTCACTACCCCATTCCTGCCACCTCCCACCATCTCCTCCTTCCTCCCACATATTCCTCCTCATTCTTCGTCCAGTGAGGCACTTCTAGCTTCATCATTAGCTGGAGCTGCTGTAACATCTCGGGTCTAGTTGAGGTTCGGGTCTGGTTGACGGCATAGGTGTTGTCGTCAATCAGGGGTTGGCGTCCAGGGGTAAGTCGTTGACCTAGGGGTTGGCGTCCAGCGTTGTGGACGTTTGTTGTTGGTTCAGGATTGTTCCTGCGATGAACTTGACGGCAAACGGTCTTGACGTCGACTCTTTGGCAGTTTGAGTAGACGACAAGGAATGTTGACGTCTACTTGTCGCGCCTGTTGAAATAGGGCAGACCCGTGAGCAACCATTTCCTCTCCTTTTCCTTCTCTTTTTCTCCATTTCAATCTTTGTCCTTTTCACTCGTTTAGGTGGTTGACGGGAGCTCGTGGAAAGACCTTGGTGCGCGAGGCAGAGTTAGATCGGGTGGAAAACAGCGGATCGAGTGGCGATTCTCGCGAGAAAGCTTCTGGGGGTTCGACGCGAATTGAGGTTTGGCGGGACTTCTTACACGCTTCGGAGGTAGGGACTCGACCCCTTAGTGTCCTTGTAGTGTTAATTTCATGCTTGTTGCGTGTGATTTGCGTGGAATCGTGCTTTGAGGAGGTTTTCCTTTTTGCCGGGATTTTGAGTGGTTTTGCCGATCCGTGCGTTGGATCGTGGTTTCCGGTGTTGTAGTAGTGTAGTGTGATGTGGGGGAGAGTTTCTCCTTCATCATTTCGCTGGTCTGAGGGCTAGATTGCTCTCTTTGGGATCGGTGTGCGCCTATTTTCAGCTGCTGGAAGCTGGAGAGCTAAACGTCAAGGGTTGTTGACGTTGAACTCTTCAGGGAAGAAGTTAATGGCGGAGCCCTTGCCGTTAATCTCTTCAGTGGAGGATCTAGAAGGCTTGTTCTTGTCGTCTACTTCACACTTGATGTCAAGCTATGCTACCGTTTACATCCTGGTTAGCGGCAATCGATGTTGCCGTCTACCTGCAGGTGAGTTCCCAGCAAGCTGTGCTTCCCTTCTTCCGTAGTTTGAGGTGTTGACATGCGGTGTCCGTCTGTTAGCACAATCTGCCAGGTGTAGAGAGTGTCTCTACCTGTGCTCGTGTTGTGTTTGACTGTGTCGAGACGTGACACGGGGCTGTCTGTCGGTTGTACAGAGTTTCAGGCGTTGAGTGTGTTCCGTCTGTTACGTGTTGTACGCGCGTTGCGTTACCGCTTGCCCGTTTCTGTTGTGTTTCCTAGCGTGGGTGCGACTCCGTCTAGATGACTAGCGTGTGGTTATCCTCCGCTAGTGAGCCAGGACGCCGAGTGCGACTCTGTCCTGTGCGTACTCCTTGTGGTGGTTTTGAGCCGTCTCTGTGGAGCCCCTTCTCTACCGCTAGGTTGGGCGTAGGGGAAAAACCGGTCGTGGACCAGACGTGAGAGAGAGCGTCTGTAGTGTGCACACGTGGCTAGGGTTGCGAGACTCTGTGGTTCAGGACACTGAACAGCAGACCCTGGTTGAGTCCTACTTTGTGAGTGCTGTGTGAGCTCTTGCGTGCGATCTTGTGTGTGTGCTGTGCTTGTAATGTTGTCGAGCCGGCGAGGTTCCAGTTTCTCTCAGTGCGCTCCTGAGAGAGTTGCGCACTACGTTACCGGTTCCTGAGTGTGTTGACAGAGTGTGCGCGTTTACTTACAGTCGCTTTCTGTTTAGCACTGTTTAATAGCTCTGTTACCGTAGGGGTTAGTTGCCCTACTGGGTCTCTTTTGTGAGACTCACTCCCTTCCCCTCAGGTGGTTCGTGGTCGGCTTTCGAGGTTCGAGGAGCTGTGTCTCTCCATGGTTGGTCTCATCTTGCTGTTATGAGTAGTACTTTACTCCTGTTCTTACTGTACTCTTACTTTAATGTTGTCTTTGAGTTATGCCAATTTGAGATGCATTTAAATTGTGATGTGTACATTTGTTTATATGTTCTCCTCAGGCACTTCTTTTTTTACCCTTTCGAGTTTCGGCTCGTGGGTTAGCGGTCAGGATTCGGGTTACCGGTTGGTTACTGGTAATGCGGATCTTGGGTCGTTATAGTTGGTATCAGAGCTTGGTTTGTCGAGACATATAAGGAAATGTTCTGTATAACTCAGAGTTGGTAGAGTACAGTAGCAGCAAGCGGTCTGGAGTTGTTTTGCATTTTGATTTTTGTGCATGTCCTGTGTAGATTTATTATGGCTCCAAGGCGGCATCGTGAGCGGAGGGTGGTTGTGCAGACATCTCAGCAGGAGGCTGGAGATGCCCCGCCACCACCATTGGCTCAGCCTAGACCTCAAGACACGCACGGTGGGTTGTGCCACCGCTTCCCCCTCAGGCTACTCAGGGTTTTGATTGGACCCCGCAGTTGGTTGGAGGGTCGAGGCGGGAGCACTGGCAGGTGTTGTTAGTGCTCGTGTTCCCGACGCTGTTGCGGCATATTTGTATGCTGCAGCGACGGAAGCGTCTTTTTTGCTGACCCAGGTGCAGGTTGGAGCAGCGCAGGCTCAGCCAGGTCCGTCTCGACAAGTACAGCAGCAGACTGGTTCGCAGTCAGATTCGAGGGTTCGGAGGAGGTTTCGTCATTCCAGGAGGTTGACTGAGCAGAGGTAGCTGCCAGTTGAGAGCGTTCAACAGCCTGGTGTGCAGCCCCAGCAGCAGAGTCAGCGCCCTTTTTGTGGCCGGTGTTACCGGTGTGACCAGTTAGGCCACATGGCTCGAGACTGTCCCCAGTTGCGGCATGACCAGCGGTATTGAAGTCAGTTTTAACTTGAGTATAGTGGTATTGATAGTTAGTGGGCTCAGGCAGGTCGTTGTGTAGTGTTTGTGTTATGTACCTGCCTGATTGGTGTCAGAGGTGGTTTGTTTTGTGGAAGGTACCATGGTTGTCCTTGGTTGGTAGCCATAGTTTTGTTAGGTCCCGGTACTTCCTGCTCTTTTGTTTTTGGTGGAGGTATTAGTTTTGTGTCGGGTTGGTGGTTACCAAACCCGGTTGCCTGAAATATATCTCTGAGTTTTTAGCGTAAAAATGGATATGTTTTGGCTTGTATTGTTTTCATTTCGGTGCCACCTGTTGTAGGTAGACCTGTTCGTACTATTTGTTGTTGTGAGGGATTTTTAGGCTGCGAACAGTGGCGGCTTACGGTTGTTATTGTGACAACACCTCCTCACGACATTTCCAAGTGCGTTCGTTGCCCGAGCTTACACGACAGTTATGTCCTAGCTGTGCTTAGTCTCTGTAGGCATTGTTGGTCTGGCCTTGTGCGGACCCGTGTTTTGGGAATTTTTCGGTTGGCGTTCTTTCAGAGTCCTTTCGATTCCGTAGTCCCCTCTAGGATGCCAATCTGTGGTGGCACTAGCGTGTGTAAGTTTTTCGACCTCGTGGTGTGTGTCTGGAGTTCGGAGTGGTTTTGTTCGTTGGCTCTCGACCTTGTAGAGGTCTGAGGTGGCCATGTTTTGGTGAGATGTGGTACTCGCCTAGTTGCTGCGTGGCCTTGGCAAGTGTGCCAAGAGTGTTTCCCGCTTTGTGTCTTAAGGGTTGGGCCAGTGTGGCCTGTAGTGCCCTTTTGACCTGTAGTTTTTGCGTGTGTGGCTTTTGGCAGATCTCTTGTGGAGAGTCTTCCTATTAGCCTGTGGCGTTGAGTTCTTCGTCTCTGGGATACGTGTGCTAGCCTATGCCGTGTGGTCGTATCGTTGCCGTTGTGGAGTAGCTGCTTTGCCTTGTCTAGGTAGCCCTGTCGGTGGTACGCCAGGATAAGGTTGTGGCATGTGTCTATGTTTTCCTTTCTCTTCGGAGCGAGTGTGATTGGGGCTGATACCCTGCGTCGGTGCGAGTGCCTCTGAGGTCGATGTGTGTTCTCGACCTCCGTGGTTGTTTCGGTCCCCGTGTGGTTAGTGTGTTGCCAACTCCATGTCGGTTTCCATTTATGTGTGCCGTGGATGAGTCTAAAAGCCGCTGGCGGAGTCTCCTGTCGGTTCGTGAGGTGACAGTGAGGCCTGGCTTGCTAGTGCTCGACCACGTGTTTTGTTCATTGTGAAGTGACAAGTGTTGGTCATCCTTTACATAATTTCCACAGTTCTTCGCGTAAGTGGCCGTGTGTGCTGTGGAGAGAGTGGTTTTAGGGTTTTGTGGCTCCACGTGCCTGGGTGGACCTGTCGGACCACGATGACGGTCTGGGTGAGACCTAGTGGTGACAGTGGATACTATTTAGTGTGTTGAGATTTTTGTTTCTTCTGCGTGTGTTGCTGTCCGTGTCGGACCGCGAGGAAGGTCTCGGTGAGACACTAGTGGCAACAATGGACGTTGTTCCGTGTGTTGCGGACTGTCAATGAGTGCGATGTTGCATTGGTTTCGTCGCCCGCGTGATTTTTTTTTTTTTGTTCAGCTGATGATCGGTGCTAGCTGTGGCTAGTAGCGTGAGGCTGCATCCCTGAGCATTGCGTTTTACTCTCAGGTGGATGGTTTCTGTGTTTTTATCGTCTCTGTGCCCTTTGTCGAGTTCTGTTGACGTCAGTGTGGGTTGCCGATTTGTGTATTTGACAGCGAGGTTTGTTGATGATTGAGGTTGTGTTTTTTTTTTTTCACTGCTAGCGTGTTTTTGCCCTTGGTTGGCCAGTGCAGCGTGAGAAGAACTTCAGAGAGTTGAGGTGACTATTTACCTGTTGCCAGTCCAAGCATTGCGAGTAATTCGAAGAGTTTCGAGTTTTGTGCAGATTCTTCTGGTGTTGGCTTGGGAGCTGTGCTAATGCAGTATGTCAGTTGGTGCCTTGCGTGTCGCGTTAGTCAAGCCCCACAGGGAGAGTTACCCGACCGACCGATTTGAGTGTGTAGCTGCGTGTGTTGGCAGCTTGTGGTGTCTGCAGCTAGTGGTGTCCGGTAACGAGGACCTGTGTGGACTACCGTGTAGTTCTCCTCTGGTATGTGTGGAGGGGAACAAACGTGTTGTCGCTGGACTATGGTTAGTCCAGTGGGCTGTGGAAGTAGTTTGGCTCCTTAGTCGGAGGTTTTGTTCCCTAGTGTTGGTTTTGACCATGGTGCGTTCCATGTGTCTTTGTCATTGAGGTAATCTTCTTGCGGTGTTGTATATTCCCTTGCTGCTGTGTGTTAGTGATGACACTGGTTGGCAGTACCGGAGTGTTGCTGTTCTTTGCAGGTTGTCGAGTTCTAAGGTTGAAGAACAAGGTGATCTCACTGTTTTGTGTTGTTGGCAACGATGCTCAAGTGGGTGTGGTGACTGGTGAGTGGGATGCATGTGTAGTTTTGTACCTCTGTGTTGTTGTCTCTTCCTCTTTATGTGGCTTGAAGTTCGGGGGCAAAATTCTTTTAAGGGGGGAGGGCTGTAACATCTCGGGTCTAGTTGAGGTTTGGGTCTGGTTGACGGCATAGGTGTTGTCGTCAATCAGGGGTTGGCGTCCAAGGGTAGGTCGTTGACCTAGGGGTTGGCGTCCAGTGTTGTGGACGTTTGTTGTTGGTTCAGGATTGTTCCTGCAATGAACTTGACGGCAAACGGTCTTGACGTCGACTCTTTGGCGGTTCGAGTAGACGACAGGAATGTTGACGTCTACTTGTCGTGCCTGTTGAAATAGGGCAGACCCGTGAGCAGCCATTTCCTCTCCTTTTCCTTTTCTTTTTCTCCTTTTCGATCTTTGTCCATTTTCACTCGTTTAGGTGGTGACGGAGCTCGTGGAAAAGACCTTGGTGCGCGAGGCAGAGTTAGATCGGGCGGAAAACAGCGGATCGGGTGGCGATTCTCGCGAGAAAGCTTCTGGGGGTTCGACGCGAATTGAGGTTTGGCGGGACTTTTTACACGCTTCGGAGGTAGGACTCGACCCCTTAGTGTCCTTGTAGTGTTAATTTCATGCTTGTTGCATGTGATTTGCGTGGAATCGTGCTTTGAGGAGGTTTTCCTTTTTGCCAGGATTTTGAGTGGTTTGGCCGATCCGTGCGTTGGATCGTGGTTTCCGTGTTGTAGTAGTGTAGTGTGATGTGGGGGAGAGTTTCTCCTTCATCATTTCGCTGGTCTGAGGGCTAGATTGCTCTCTTTTATCGGTGTGCTCCTATTTTCAGCTGCTGGAAGCTGGAGAGCTAAACGTCAAGGGTTGTTGACGTTGAACTCTTCAGGGAAGAAGTTAACGGCGGAGCCCTTGCCGTTAATCTCTTTAGTGGAGGATCTAGACAGCTGTTCTTGTCGTCTACTTCACACTTGATGTCAAGCTATGCTACCGTTTACATCCTGGTTAGCGGCAATCGATGTTGCCGTCTACCTGCAGGTGATTTACCAGCAAGCTGTGCTTTCCCTTCTTCCGTATTTTGAGGGGTTGACATGCGGTGTCCGCCTATTAGCACAATCTTCCAGGTGTAGAGAGTGTCTCTACCTGTGCTCATGTTGTGTTTGACTGTGTCGAGACGTGACACGGGGTTGTCCGTCGGTTGTACGGAGTTTCAGGCATTGAGTGTGTTCCGTCTGTTGTACGCGCGTTGCGTTACCGCGTGCCCGTTTCTATTGTGTTTCCTAGGCGTGGGTGCAACTCCGTCTAGATGACTAGCGTGTGTTGTCCTCCGCTAGTGAGCCAGGACGCCGAGTGCGACTCTGTCCTGTGCGTACTCCTTGTGGTGGTTTTGAGCCGGTCTCCGTGGAGCCCCTTCTCTACCGCTAGGTCGGGCGTAGGGAAAACCGGTCGTGGACCAGACGTGAGAGAGAGCGTCTGTAGTGTGCACACGTGGCTAGAGTTGCGAGACTCTGTGGTTTCAGGATGCTGAACAGCAGACCCTGTTGAGTCCTACTTTGTGAGTGCTGTGTGAGCTCTTGCGTGCGAGCTTGGTGTGTGTGCTGTGCTTGTAATGTTGTCGAGCCGGCGAGGTTCCAGTTTCTCTCAGTGCGCTCCTGAGGGAGTTTGCACTACGTTACCGGTTCCTGAGTGTGTGACAGAATGTGCGCGTTTACTTACAGTCGCTTTCTGTTTAGCACTGTTTAATAGCTCTGTTACCGGTAGGGGTTAGTTGCCCTACTGGGTCTCTTTTGTGAGACTCACTCCCTTCCCCTCAGGTGGTTCGTGGTCGGCTTTCGAGGTTCGAGGAGCTGTGTCTCTCCATGTTTGGTCTCGTCTTGCTGTTGTGAGTAGTACTTTACTCCTGTTCTTACTGTACTCTTACTTTAATGTTTCTCTGAGTTATGCCAATTTGAGATGCATTTAAATATGATGTGTACATTTGTTTATGTTTCCCTCAGGCACTTCTTTTCTTACCCTTTTGAGTTTCGGCTCGTAGATTAGCGGGTCAGGATTCGGGTTACCGTTGGTTACTGGTAATGCGGATCTTGGGTCGTTACATTCTTCCTCTGGTCCCTCTTCACCTGGACCATCCACTATACCTCCTCCCAACTCTCAGTCATTTTTTCATCCTCCTACTCCTCCATCTTTTGTTACTTATATTCCTGAAAGTACCCAACTTGAGGGTCCTTTTCTTAATAAATTCGAAGATGAGCCAGAAATAGCTTTAATTCGCTCAGTCCTTGAAGTTGGTTCTCATGTCCACAGGACTGATTTTTCTAGTCCTGTTTCTAAAAGAGAAAATTTTCTCAAATCTTTCTCCCCCCTCTGAACCTAAATTCCCTCCTCTTTGGTTCTCCCTCACTGTTGAAAATCGAAGGAGACCAATCTATTGTGAATATCTCCAAAAGTACACCTTTGCTATCTTTTTTGTCTTCCCCATCTCAATCTCACCAACCACCTCCAAATCGCTCTTCCTTATTGCCATATCTCAAAAGCAGATCAGTCCAAAATCTTCCAAATGATTGAATGCAAATCTGAAGATCAGTGGGCTCGGGGCCACAAGTCTTGTACACCAAATTTCTTCGAGCTCAGTCAGCCGATTCCCTCCCAGGGATCATCCACTCACTCTCTCTGAGTGGTTTGAGATTCACCACAAGAATACCTGGGGCCCTTCATTCAAAAAGAAGTCAAACTCATCCGGTACTTCCATCTATTTAATGACTATCGGTATCTACACCGTTTGCCTGAAGTCCATGTGGGGCAGTTCCGGGGAGCCATTGCCCTGCTAATAGTTGAACAACCTGTAAAATCTACTTTCAAAGTGGATTTTGCCACTCTGCAGATACCTGGGCCTGTATACCTCCCAAAATTGCACTCTTTGGTCATGGACTCTTCAGTGGGTTCTATTATCTTTGAGAGGTTTGCACAAGTCATGGGTAGAATCTCAGCTCAGCAGGGTTGTCTTCCTTCCTTCCAGCAGTTTCTCTTTCGAGAATATCATCGGGGCTTTATCAAGTCTAATGTTCTTGCCCCATTATTATCTGAATGTGAAAGGCTTTCTCCCACTGATTGGGAAACGTATTACATCAATCAGCCCTTCGTTTGGAAGCCTGAATAGTTCATTGTTTAAGGAAGGCAAACCTCTTCTTTCTGCTGAAGCCTTTTTGGATGCAAACTCCATTCATCTAGTTCAAGAGCCCTTTGCTAAATGGGTCGAGAAGTACAAAGTCTTCATTTCATTGAAAAAGGAACTGTCGAAAAATCAGAATTTCTATCCCATTTCCATGGATCAGTTCCTCCAGTATGCCAGTTTTGGCTCCTTCGCACCTTCATGATGTCTCTTGGCCAGGATGCTATGGTCCCTTCCTTTTAGCATAGAGGAAGCTGCACATCTAGAGATGGCTCCTATCATGGGACCTTCATATTCTATGGAGTATGGAGCATTTCAGTCTTATTTTGAAGAGCAGGAACGCAAGGCTTGGCCAATCATAAACCGCCATGCCTCTCTTTTGTCTCCTGCCTTCTATCTTCCTGTACCCTCCAAGGAGTAATATAAATACTTCCTTTGCTCCCATTTATCTTTCTTCTCTTCTTTGTCTCATTGCGTTAATTTTTTGCTTAATGACAAAAAGGGGGAGAAAAATAACTATTCTGAAATGCATTTCTCAAATTTCTTCCGCAAATTTACTTAGATTATTTCAGAACATTCTATACTCATGTTATGTTTTGTCATCACCAAAAATGGGGAGATTGATGATCAGTTTATCCCCATATAATTTCATTTATTATATACCTATTTGTGATTAACAAAACTTTAATAAAGTACTGTCTAACAAGTTCTCCTGAAGCTTAGTCACAGGAAATAAATCAGGAAAATTCAAGCAAAACCTGTAAGTATTCTTACACTGTAGCATTTAAAGTTTAGAGCATGTAATTTTTCTAAGTACACATCGACTTCCTAAGTTTCATATCGACTTCATTAGAATCATAACGATTTCTATACTATTATCGATTTCAGTTTCACAAGGATTTCATAAGTATCACATCGATTTCAGTTTTATAACCATTTGTTAAGTGAGAACAACGATTTGATCTCACAATGATTTGTTAAGTGAGAACAACTTTGATCTCACAACGATTTGTTAAGTGAGAAACAGCGATTTGGTTCTCACAACGACTTGTTAAGTGAGAAACAACGATTTGGTTCTCACAACGATTTGTTAAGGAGAAACAACGATTTGGTCTCACAATGATTTGATATGTTACATAACAACTTGGTCGCTGTAATGATTCGATAAGTTACATAACGACTTAGTCGCCGTAACGATTCGATATAGTTACATAACGACTTGGTCGCCGTAACGATTCGATAAGTTACATAACGACTTGGTCGCTGTAACGATTCGATAAAGCAAACAACGATTTGGTCACTGCATCGATTTGATAAGTAGAACAACGATTTGTGTCCACAACGACATGCTTATTGATAATTACTAAATTTTTCGCGTTAATTTCATACATTTAGTTAATTTAGACATCAGTTGTCTATAATTAACGTGCATTTTGATTTTAATTTTTATTCTATTCATGTATAAATTTTCGAGTATTTTAGTTAAATTTTTAGGTAAAACACATAATTAGATTTTCATTTAATAAAGTCATTACTTTGTGAATAGTTTGACTAAGAAAAATAATTTATCTTTCTACGAAATAAATTGTACATAAATAATTCTCATAAACACTTCTAATATTTGCAAATATTAAATAGATTAGATTTTAAATTTTAATAACCCTCATGCCTCTCATCTAACCTAAATGGGCCACACATACTATTAAATCCCTTATTACCTTTACGCTTTCGTTTCTTCCCTACCAGGTGGACGAAGGCAGAAGCCGCTGGAAGCAGCTGGAAGCAAGGTGGTTTGGGCGATTTGGGATGTTTTGGAGGCGGCCGGAGCTGTACGTAGGGCTGAGGGATGAGGTTGTGCTGTGCAGAGCTTTGAAGGGCATGCGTTGCTGAGGCATGGCGATGGAGGTGGGAAGCGAACCTGCTGAGGTGGCCGGAAGTGTGAGCTGGCGATCCTGGTGCTGCTGCGGATGGCGATCCTGGTGTGATGCAGAGCCCTGAGGCCTGTAAAAGGACCCCAACGTCCTCTTCACCAGGGGTTCGACTTTTAGGATTTTTTTTTAGCTTCTTCTTTTTTCTTCCACAGTTCGGAGGGCTGGGCCAGTCCCTTCCATTGTTCTTCCATAGTTCTTAAGCTTCGCCAGTGAAGATTTAGGAATTATTCTTATGCCATTTTACTTTCCTGTATTTTTCTTTTCCTGTGAGAGCAGTGGATGTCTTGATGGTTGTGAGTTCGATTTTTGTGGAATTTTAATTGTTTTCTGTTCTTTCTTCTATTTTGATTACAGAGGAGGGAGACAGGTTATTAGTTGTTACTGTTTTCTGTGTGCGGATGATGGCTGGTTTGATTTTCTAAGTTTTAGTGCTTTCCTATTTCTTCCGGAGATCAGTTCTGTAGAGGTTTGCTTCTATTGTTGAGGGGAGATCGGCTTCATCTTCCCCTCTCCGTGGAGATTTGTGAGATGGTTGGGGGCTGAGAGAGATTATTGACGTCTGTGAGTTTTTTTTTTTCCATTTTCTCCTGTGCATAGATGATTCAATCCAGTACATTAGTTTAATTCTCTATTTTTTTTCTATGTTTAGATAGTTCAATCCATGCCATTTGTGTTTTCTGAATTCTTTCATTCAGCAGAGCATGTGAGGGTTGGTTAGTTTGATTATGTGGGATTTTAGCTTCTTCCTGTTCTTCCGGAGAACAGAGGGTTTTGGGGTCCAGGTTTGTGGCTTTGTTCTTGCTTGACAACATCTATTTTCATTTCTTTACGTTGGGGAGAAGGGTCCAGAGCAACCCAGGGAATCCATCTTTGGCTTGTTCTGGGTACCCGAGAGATTGGAACATTTCTTCTGAATTTTACTTCTGATGTTTGGAATCAGAGTTCGGCATCTGGAGTTCATATTCTGGGAGTTCGTTACGTGGGAGATGTGAGGTTGGTGTGGAGAGATCGATTCAGTGGTGTTGTTTGTCTTTAATTTTCATTTCCTCTGTACTTAGAACAATAGATCTAGTGTGTTGCAATTCCAATCTATTGTGTTTAGAATTCGATCCATTGCATTTGTTTAATCCCTCTGTTCTTGATTTAATGGTTGAGCATTGATAGATAATTCGACATTGATAAGGGGATCAGATCAAGAGTTTTTTGGCGTTACAGTTTAATGTCTTTTATGGTTCTTAATCTAGAGTTTATTACATCATGTTCCCATTTTGTTCTGCATCTTATAGTTCGTAGTGTTTTAGATTGTTGTTGTTCATAGAAGTCATTCTATTACAATTTATTTTGGTAAAAAGTGTTTTCAAATCAAAGTAGTTTAAGTTAGATTCTATTCAGCTTCCCTGTGGAAATGACCTGTTCTCACCACTATGCTAGTTCATCTTTGCAATTTTCAGTTTGTGAGATAGTTTAGAGAAAGTGAGCATGTTGGTTTGTGCACGGAACTCTCGACAACGGAAGTGCACAGTCACTTATAACGATATTCACAACGATTTGTTAAGTGAGAAACAACGATTTGGTTCTCACGACGACTTGTTAAGTGAGAACAACAACGATTTGGTTCTCACAAAAATTGTTATGTGAGAAACAATGATTGGTCTCACATGATTTGATATGTTACATAATGACTTGGTCGCCGTAACAATTCGATAGTTACATAACGACTTAGTCTCCGTAACGATTCGATAAGTTACATAACGACTTGGTCTCCGTAACGATTCGATAAGTTAATAACGACTTGGTCGCCGTAACAATTCAATAAAGCAAACAACGATTTGGTCACTGCATCGATTTGATAATAGAACAACGATTTGTGTCCACATTGACTTGCTTATAACGATTTGACCACAACGACTTGTGTTCACATCGATTTACTTATATTTGAACAATGATTTGTTGTATCTGTACAACGATTTGCTTATATGTGTACAACGATTTGTATTCACATCGATTTGCTTCTACTATAAGAACGTTCGCTTGCTCTTGCAACGATTTCATTAGTGGAACAGTGCCTCATGGACACATCGATTTCTCTATCATAGATTTAATGAATATATCTATTATTCTCATGATATTCAAATATAAAATTTAAAATATTATGAAAGTCAAAGTCTTCCCGCGCACATCTCTATATCCTTGCATTTATATGAATGTCACATTCCCATCACTCGTTGCCTTCTATCTTATGTTTCTATAAGAAACACTTTTCAAAAAGTAGAATGACATTTCTATTTGGTGAATAGTCTTACTACATGAATTCTAACGTTGACTGATAGCAAGAGACAGCATAGCTGTGCAAGAGACAGCATAGCTGTCTATGCCTTGGCATTTAATGTGTGCAGGTCTCTGCCAGTACCATGTCATACAAGTGGACAAAATAGAAGCTGAAGGATATCAAGATGGATGTTCTCCTTGCGTGCATGGAGCGTAAAGTATTAAACGACTGCAAGCACACCTGTCGTACTCGACGAACCATGCAGTCTAACGAGCATCCAACCTAGAGACAATGACACTTCAACGGATATATTTTCAAAGAGAAGGATATATAGAAGACTGATGACTCCGTAAAGAACCATCCCTTAGAGCTTTTGGAGCTTTCATCTTACAACCTGCGAGCATCAAAAGAAGAGCTTTGAGTTTCACTCCCTAGATTGCTGTAGCTCTTGCTCTCTGTTTTTCATTGTTTTTAGCATTTGGAGAGCTAGTGTGTTCTGAGAGATTTATGATTATAGATCTTCTCTCTCAGTCACTGCCTCAGATCGAGCATTTGTTGTAAGCTTGGTCATGGGGCATTTTGCCTTTATTCACACTTGTGGCAAAATTCCTCTTCGGCTTGTGAAGAGAAGACCTGTTGTGAACAGGTGGTTTGTGTTCCTTCGGTAAAGAAGGAAGACCTGTGCATCAGGGTGTTTGTATTCCTCTTCGGGGTTAGAGAGAAGGCCAACTGTGACTGGATGTGTAAGGGTCCTTAAGAGGGACAGTACCCTTGGTAGTGAAAGCCCAAGTTGTTGCTTGGGGATTGGACGTAGGACTCCCTGGTATAGGAGGGCCGAACCAGGATAAAAATCTCCTATTGTATGTGTGATTGTTTTTGTGCGTTTGTTTGTCTTCATCATCTAACACTAACTATTTTCTTTAGTGTTTTTCTGTTAAGCGTTTTTTGTTAACAGGTCTTAATTGAAAAGAAATTTGAATCCCATTCACCCCCCCTCTGGGCTTGCTAGCTGGGCAACAAGATCCACTTAATCGAAGAGATTGGCTCTGATACCATTTGTTGCCCAGATAGCAAGCCCAGAGGGGGGGTGAATGGATTGCTGAAATTTTCTATAGAATATTCCTGTAAATAAAAACGCTTGACAGAAGACACTAAGTTCAATGGTTAGAGTTAGTGTTAAATAAAGACAAAGAGAACAATCACACAGACAACAGGAAATTTTATCCTGGTTCGGATCTCCTGTCACAAGGAGTCCTACGTCCAGTCCCCAAACAACACATTGGGATTTCACTAAGTAAGGGTACAGTCCCCTTAAGGACACTTACACATCCAGCAACTACTGGCCTTCTCTCTCTACCCGAAGAGGAACTAAAGCACCTGATGCAACAGGTCTTCCTTCTTGCCGAAGGGAACAACCACCCACTCAATAGCAGGTCTTTCTTCACACCCAAAGAGGAACACTCATAGAAAATGAGTAAGAAGTGGATGTCCCCTAGGCCAAGCTAATACAAACTACTTGATCTGAGGTAATGTCTGAGAGACAAAGAAATCGACAAGGAACTCTCTCTCAGATCTACTAAGGCTCTCAAAGGCTAAGTAATTTGCTGTGGAGAGCTAAGAGCTACAGAAGGTTGAATGGATGAGCGAGCTCTTCTTTCCTTCATAATTCAAGCTTGAAAAGTTCTCAGGGAAAACATATCTTGCATGGAGTCACCAGTCTTCTATTTATCTTCTTTGAAAGATTTTGACCGTTGAAGTATCCGTTGTCTCACATCTTCATGCACGTTGGAGTGTCTGGTCCGAAGTGTGGAGCAAGAGAGCCTGCAGCCATTAATGCTGGGGTAGACATTCACACACAAAGGAAGATTGTCTGAATATCTTCTAGCTTCTGTCAGGTTGACAGGTCCAACTTGGTAACGTGCGCTTATATCGGAAAGCTTGCACACAATAAATGCTGACACATAGACAACTTATCTTTGTCTAAACTGTCAGTCAACATTAGTAGTCATGCTACATGAAGATACACCAAAAAGGAAATGCCATTCTGTCATCATATAAAGTGTGACTTTATGTGACATAAGTGATATAAGCAAAGATATATCGTGCAGAGATTTGTACCATCACAATAAATGTTAGAGAGCACAGAATACAACATAATTTGTGGGAAGACTTGAGATCCATAGAGATTTGAAATTCATTTGAATATCGTGTGAGAAATATCTTACAAGGAATTTAAATAAGAATATTCAACAGCTGTCTAAAACATAATCGTTAATAAAAGAGAGTTGATATTTCGAGAAAGTCTGTGTGCAAAGAGAGTCGATGTTGATATGAAATCAATGATATAATCATAATCCATGGAATGAAATCGATGTACTGTACAAAGTTGTTGTTTAACTGAAGTCGGTGTACAGATGAAATCGTTGTTTAACTGAAATCGATGTGCAGATAAAATCGTTGTTTGAAATGAAGTCGTTGTTACTTATGAATTGATGTTCTACCAAAATCAATGTTTAAGTGAAATCGTTGTAGAAACGAAGTCGTTGTTTCATATGAAGTCGATGTTCTATCGAAATCGATGTTTAAGTGAAATCATTGTAGAAACGAAGTCGTTGTTTCATATGAAGTCGATGTTACTTATGAAATCGATGTTCTATCAAATCGATGTTTAAGTGAAATCATTGTAGAAACAAAGTCGTTGTTTCATATGAAGTCGATGTTCTATCGAAATCGATGTTTAAGTGAAACGAAGTCGATGTAGTAACGAAATCGATGTTTAAGTGAAACGAAGTCGATGTAGCAACGAAATCAATGTTTAAGTGAAACGAAGTCGATATAGCAACGAAATCGATGTTTAAGTGAAATGAAATCGATGTAACAACGAAATCGATGTTCTACTGAGGAAATCGTTGTTTAAGTAAAGTCGATGTAGAACCGAAATCAATGTTCGAATATGAAGTTGATACTTAAGTGAAATCGATGTTTTTATGAAGTTGATGTTCTACTAAGGAAGTCGTTGTTTAAGTGAAGCAATAATTGTTCTGAGCTTTTGCAAAGAAGTCGATGTATACTTAGACAAAATATATGCAATAAACTTCAAATGACAGTGAGTGTAGACAACTTACAGATTTTGTTTGAATTACTGTCTGTGGATAAACTTCAGAAAATGTTGTTAGATAATACTTTTCAGGGTTTGTTAATCACCAATAATATATAATTAATAATAAATTATATGGAGATGGACTGATCATCAATCTCCTCCTTTTTGGTGATGACAAAACATAAAGAATTGCATACATATAAAAAAACTGAAATAAATTTACAGAAAATTTTCAATATTGTATTTCAGAATATTTTCTCCCCCTTTTTGTCACTAAGCAAAAAGAATTAGATAAACATAAGATAAAAGAGAGAAAGACAAAGATGAATGGGAGCTAAGAATGGAAATTTTATTCATTAGTGGGGGCAGACATGTAGAAGGCAGGAGATAGACGGGAAGCATGGCGAGTGATAAGCTGCCATGCTTTGACTTCCTGCTCTTCAAAAAGATCTCTAAAGACACCCCAACTAATATCATAAGAAGGCCCCATCTCTGGACTAAGTCTTTTAATGTGGGGTAACCTCTGCTCTTCAATGAATTTGGTGTACTCCTGATTGCCGAGAGTTGACTTGTAGAGTTCAGCAGTCCCAAAACTGGCATGCTGAAGGAATTTGTCAATTGAGAGAGGATAGTGAAGCTTGTGAGTAAACAAATCCTTCTGCAGAGCTACATAAACCTTGTATCTTTCAATCCAGATGGAATAAGGATCTGAGACAGGTTGATGGAGTTGAGATCCATGAACTGCTATGGGGAAAGAGTGAGCTGATTGGACTGTGATAAGGAGGTGTTCAGCTTCTCAAGCTGAAGGGCTGACTCATGATAGACTTTACACCATCCAGAGTTGACAAATCTTTTAGACTCTGCTAGCAGTGAAGCTAAAACTGAAAATTTGATGAACCATCTGTTGCCCAGCTAGCAAGCCCAGAGGGGGGTGAATGGGATTCTTTAAAAATTTGATTATCTAACCTGTGCACAAAAGCGTTTAACACAACACACTACGATTGATTGTTAGCGTTAGTAAAAGGATAAATAACAACCACAAATAGACAGGCGCACAACACACAGGTTTTTATCCTGGTTCGGACCTCCTCTCGGCAGGAGTCCTACGTCCAGTCCCTGAGCAACAACTCAGGATTCCACTACCCAAGGGTACAGTCCCCTCAAGGACACTTACACATCCAGCCGCAACTGGCCTTCTCTTCTCAACCGGAAGAGGTACAAAGCACCCTGATTCACAGGTCTTCCTTCTATATGAAGGGAATACAGCCACCTGTTACCAACAGGTATTCTCTTCTCAACACGAAGAGGAACAACATAGAAAAGTGTTAAAGAGAAGAGAAGCCCCTAGATCAAGCTAATAGAACAATGCTTGATCTGAAGCAAGACTGAGAGAGAAAGATCTGCAAGGAAGAATTCTCTCAGTACACAAAGGCTCTCAAAGGCTAAGCTATGAATTCAGAGAGCTAAGAGCTACAGCAAAATAATGGAGTGAGACTTGAGCTCTTCTATGGTTATCAAATCGTTATGAGACGAAATCGTTATGCTCACTTATCGAATCGTTGCGAGACCGAAATCGGTATGCCACTTACCAAATCCTTATGAGTATGAATCGATAGAAATGAGAAAATCGTTATGAAACTAGTGAAGTCGATGTGTACTTAGAAGAATTATATGCTCTGAACTTGAAATGCTTCAGGGTAAAAATACTTGCAGGTTTGCTTGACTTTCCTTGATTTATTTCCTGTGCTTAAGCTTCATGAAAACTTGTTAGATGATACTTTATTGAAGTTTTGTTAATCACCAAAATAGATATATAATTCATAAAATTATATGGGGATGAACTGATCATCAATCTCCCCCTTTTTGGTGATGACAAAATATAATACAAAAGCATAGATGATTTTAAATAAATCTAAGTGAATTTTCTGAAATGAAGTGAGAAATGTATTTCAGAAACACAGATTTTTCTCCCCCTTTTTGTCATCAAGCAAAAAGATACGAACGGAGACAAAGACATAAAGAGAAAAGATAAGTGAGATCAAAGAACTTTTCTATTTATCTTGAGGGGGTACAGGGAGGTAGAAAGCAGGAGACAGAAGAGAGGCATGCCATTGTATAATGGGCAAAGCCTTGCATTCTTGCTCCTCAAAATAGGCTTGAAAAGCCCCAAAAGTGATAGAATAAGATGACCCCATGTCAGGAAGCATTCTTTTGATATGAAGTTGGCGCTGAGCATCTATAAAGGTGCCATATTCATCGTGGCCAAGAGAGACCTTGAAGGTAGTGAAAGAGCCAAAACTGGCAAAGCGAAGAAACTGGTTGATCTTGATAGGGTAGTGGATCTGATGCTGCAGAAGATCTTTCTTCAAAGCCACAAAAAGTGTGTACCGCGCTACCCACTGAGCATAGGGCTCTTGAACTAGATTGATGGAATTCAAATCTAAGAAGGCTTCAGCCGAGAGAGAAGGCTTGCCTGCCTTAAACAAGGAACTGTTCAAAGTTTCCAGTTGAAGGGCAGACTGGTTGTAATGCTTTTCCCAATCGGTGGGCGAGAGCCTTTCACTTTCAGATAGAAGAGGTGCAAGAACCTCAGATGTGATATGGCCTAGGTGAAATTCTTGGAAGAGGAATCTTTGGAAGGAGGGGAGACGACCCTGCTGAGTTGAGATCCTTCCCATTACGCGAGCAAATCTCTCAAAGATAACAGGACCAACTAATGAGTCCATGACCAAGGAATGCAGTTTGGGGAGAAACACAATTTCTGGTATTTTCAGGGTAGCGAAATCCACTTTGAAAGAACAGTTAACAGGGCTTTCAACTTTAAGCAAAGCAACAGCTCCCTGGAATTGACCCAACTAAACTTCAGGCAAATTGTGGAGATAATGATAGTCATTGAAGAGCTGGAAGTACCGGATGAGCTTTACTTCCTTTTGAATGAAGGGTGCCCAGGTAGACTTGTGATGAATGACAAACCACTCAGAGAGAGTGAGTGGGTGATCCTGGGGTGGAAACTGATCGGACTTCGCAAGTAGAAACTTCCTGTAGAGAGCCTTGTGCCCCTTGGCCCACTGATCTTCAGATTTGCATTCAGCCATTTAGAAGATTTTAGATTGATCAGCTTTGGAGATGTGGCAATAGGGAAGAACAACATTGAGATGATCAGTTAGATTAAGATAATGAACACCAAAAATGGTAGCAAGGATACATTTTTGAAGATATTCACAATAGATGGGTTTTCTTCGATTCTCAACAGTGAGGGAGAACCAGAGTGGAGGAAATTTAGGAAGAGCAAGAGTGTTGGAGAGTTTCTTCTTTTTAGAAATAGGACTAGGAGAGCCAGTTCTGTGGACATGAGAACCAACTTCCAGAACTGAGCAGATTGTGGTAATTTCCAACTCATCCTCGAATTTTTTGAGAAAGGGACCTTCAAGTTGTGCACCTTCAGGCATAAAGGTAACAAAGGAGGGAGGAGTAGGAGGATGAAGAAATGATTGATGGGTAGGAGGAGGCATGATGGATGGTCCAGCTAAAGAAGGACCAGAAGAGGATGAGGCTCCAGCTGAGGAGGAGGCTGGAGGGTTTTCAATGATAGGAGAAAGTGGAGGAATGGATGTGGAGGTGGCAGGAGATGAGGAGGATTCAGAAGGAAATGGTGTTGGAGATGAGATGGTGCGAGGCATGGGTTGTTTGAAGGTCATAGGTGATGGAGGAGTTGTGGATGAAGATGGTGGTGAAGGAGGGGCTGGAGTTTGAAGAGAAGAAGGAACAGGGGCTTCTGGAGCTACAGCCGGTGCTTCTACTCTTGAAGTTTCAGCCTCGGAAACCACTGGCCTGGGTGGCCCAGACACATCCTCTGAAGGCCCTGGTGGCCCAGCTGGTTCTTCAGAAATTTGCCTTGATCGTCGATCTTTTGCCACATCTGATGGCCCTGACGGCCCAACATTCTCTTGCCTTGGCCCAGATGGCCCTGAGCTGCTATCATGTGCTGCAGGAGGAGGAGCAAGAGGGGCATTTGTGGACTGTGTCCTCACCAAATCTGCAAGTGCAGCTATAGACTCCTTAATGCTAATGAGCTCACTTCGCACCCATCTGACTACATTTTTGACCATTCCCATCTCCTTAGCTGTCGTACTCTGGCTTATGAAGATAGATGCAATATCTGATTGCACAGAGCAGAGAATCTTCCCTTGTTCATCCAATCTATCAACAATAGGCTTCATGTTGATCTTCAGTTTGCTCTTCTTCAGCCTCTTATGTGGCTTCTTGGTGAGTAAAGGGATCTCAGGAGCCACTCCTTTTCCTTTGACACTTGCCCTAGCAACGGGCTCCACATTATCAACATTAGCCTCTTCATCTGAGGCACTTTCCACAATTCCTTCTCTGAACTGATTATCAATAGGGGCACTAGCAGTGTGCTCCCCCTGGGGCTGTGCTTCCTTCTCAACAGATTGCTCCCCTGAAGAGGAGCTTCTTCCATCACAACATCTTCAACGTGGCCTGGTGCCACATCTACTCTGCTGACTTCCTCAGTCACCTGCTCTTGCACCTCTTGAGTGCTGGTGATAGAATCCAGCACACTTCTGAGAACTGATTCTACCACGGAGGAGGGAGAGACAATCTCTGAATTTTGCCCAACGGGCTCAATGAACTCTTGAGGAATGTCCTCAATCCTGTGCTCACTGACCACAGGTGCTTCAATGATGACTTCTGTTGCAATTTCCTGAACATCTACTGCTGCTGCTGCTGCTTGGTCTTCTTGAACCATTGGAATTTCTTCCCTGACCACTTCCTGCTGTTCTTGGACCGTAGGCTCTGCTGCTGCTGCCTCTTGCCCAACTGAAGAACTGGTTCTGCTGCTGCCTTTAGTGCCAGAGCTACTTCTTCTTGGATTTCTTAGGCTTCGCCAATAATGTCCTCACCCTCAGCCACTGAGGTCTTTGACCATACTCCAGCTACCAACGAAAAACCACTCTTTTTCAGATTCCTGGACGGATAGCTTGGCCCATCTTCTCAGAAACGGCCCCACTTAAATTTACCCCGAAGTGCTGGAAAACCTTGGTTAACAAGTGGGCATAGGGAAGGGACACATTCAGCTTACTCTTCTTGTCCCAAACCTGAGCATGAGCAAATTTCATCCTCTCCAAAATCACCTCGGCCATGTTTATGCTCTGGTTCTAGTTAGCCTAGAACATCATGTTGGAGTCCGCCTTGGTGCATGTAGAAAAGGTGGCACTCCTTGGAATCAATATATGACAAACTATAAAATGCAGAATACGATTGAATGCATTCAACTGATTGATGTCTATTTTCCCATCCTTCAGCTTGAACTCGGGACCAACAATCCCCAAACCCTTAGCCTGAATGTCAACAGTGTGTACTCCACTGTGACTGGTGGTGCAAACACCAAACAATGATGCCAATAGATTATATGTGATCCTAATCTGGGTTCCCTTGACAGTGGATGTCAAGGACCCATCCTCATCAGACTTCAAGCAAACATAGAACGCCTTCACCAGGTCTGGATAACTCACCTCTGACAATGTTGCTATCTTCGTCCATTTCATTCTTTCCATAGCTGCTACAATGCTGTGCATCCCATTCTTTTCCAGATCAATCACATCTACTGCCTTGTGCCCGCACAACTTGGTCTTCACTGAAGTGAACCTTTCCTGCTGCTCTACGGTGAGGAAAGTAGCTCCATAGCCCCGACGGTGCCGGAAACTCCAGAAACTGTATAATCTTTACCAATTCAGCATTTGTATAATCCTTACCTAAGGCCTTCAGTCCATTCACAATGATCATGAACCTGGCAAACATTTCAGAAATTGTCTCATTAGATTTCATCATAAACAATTCATACTCAGAGACAAGAATGTTAGCTTTGGTTTCTTTCACTTGAGATGTTCCCTCATAGAGTAACTCAAGTTTGTCCCACATCTCCTTGGCAGATTTGCACATGGAGATTCTTGAGTACTCCTTAGGGTGGACAGCACACTGGATCATGTTCATGGCACTATAATTCAAGGTAGCCCTTCTAATCTGTTCCCTGGTCCAGGTTTCTTCCTCTCCCTGGTTCTCATAGGGGCCTACCTCAACTACTTTCCAGATTTCATAATTTTGGGCTCTAAGAAAAACTTGCATTCTATTTTTCCAATAAGAATAGTTCGTTCCATTAAAGAAGGGTGGCCTATTAATGGAATGACCCTCAGCTATGAACCCTCTGGAATCCATTGAATTAAATAGATGGTGCAAAGAAGGAAACACTCAGCAAGCAAGCAAGCAAGCAAAACACACAGAACAAATAGAAATCACTCAGATCAGATCAGATATAAACCCTCTCTGATACCAATTGTAGGATCGAAAAAGGATGGACAAGATCTAGAAGGGGGGGGGGGGGGGTTGAATAGATCTAGGCCAACTATTGCGGAAGCGTAGCCAATTGAAAAACAATGTATGGAATCAGAAGCAATTTGAAAGAGCAATTTATAGATCTGATGAGAGATTGTGTGAATTAGATGATTGAAGTGGAATCAGGTTGATTAAAAGTGAATTCGCAAAACCCTATGCATACATCTAGCGAAATGTGAATTTAAATCACACACAAACCACTGCACAGAGATTTTTTAGGTGGTTCGGAAATCACACCATGTGATTCCTACATCCACCCCTCACACTGTAAGGATCCACTAAACAACCTGGATACACCACACCTAGAGCCTGACAACTCCAATACAATGAGTTCTACAACTCACACAACTCCTAGAGCAAGACTACTCTAGAAACCTGAGCAAGACTGCTCAACCAACAACTGAGTGCGACGACTCAAACACTGAGTACAACGACTCAACCACTGAGTACAACGACTCACAAATAACTTGCTAGAACAAAAACACTAGATCCAGATCTTCTAGTGATGATCTGGTCTAACAAGAGTTCATTCAAGAGACTGGTGCAACAGCTTATGCACAATCTCAGAATGACTCAGAAGAGACAAGGGGAATTGAGGAATTGTATGAATAATCCTTGTTCTTCAAGTATACTCCCTTGTAGATGCCGAATTGTGAAGAGGCTTGATTCCCTTGAAGTCCCTGGCCGATGCTCTGCGCTTTGTGCTTTGGGATCTTCCTTGAATTCTTCACAAAAGTCTGCTTCTACTCGATCTGCACCCTTGGAAGTTGATCATACTGCTTCATCTTGGATCAATCTTCACTTCTTGTGCTTGAAGATGTGGGAATCGGGTTGGAGAAGCACAAGGGGAGCAAGAACAGGGAGGAGAACTCTCTCTGCCGCCAAAAGATTTCTGGAAGGCTCTCTTGGTTGGATGGCCAATTAGGGGTGTATTTATACCCTAAAATGTCCAAAAGTACCCTTGGGGGTCGTGGGCACATGATCCAAGGCCGATCCACCAAGTCCCTAGAGTGCCACGTGTCCAGATGTGACTTTAAGTCAGAAAATTTCCGGAGTGTGTCGACCTGCCCATGGGTGTGTCGACACACTGTCACAGACTGGCAAAATAGCTTCTCTGGGAAGGGTCTCTAGTGTCGACACAACTTCATCTAGTGTCGACACACTATAGAAAACTACAAAACAGGCCTTCTGGGAGAGGCATCTAGTGTCGACCTGATTTGATCTAGTGTCGACCTGCTGTATAGGCCTGTTGGCAGGGTTATCTGGGAGCTGCCTCTAGTGTCGACCTGACTTGGTCTAGTGTCGACACTACTTCATCATTTCTTCAACATTCTGCCTTTGCTTTGAAGCATTGTGTCGACACCAGTAGGAGGTGTGTCGACACTACCTTGGCAAGAAATGTTTGTACCTGAGAAATAAACACATAAATCATTAGTCCAATGTATTATCATGAATATAAATGATAAATGTGTTTGGAAACATGCTTTTTGAATATTTTTGTTTTATGTGTGATGTATTTCACATGTTCCAATTATTGTGTATCAAAATTACAACTTGTCATCATCAAAATATGAGGGAGAATGAATTATATTCACACTCAACCCAACAATCTCCCCCTTTTTGATGATGGCAATATTGAGTCGCATTAAAGTTTGAAATTTTGAAGGATTGTGATTTTCAAGTATCCATTCACATAACATCCATTCACATACACACTGAATAGCAATGAACACATTCACATTCATTCAATTTTCGTTCACATTCATCAAAAGCCATTTAGCACAATTTAGTAACAATTGACATTCTTCATAATCAAGAGGCACAATGTTACTAATAACCATAGCTTTCCATTAATGGCCAAAAACAACACATTTTGAGATCTACAAACATTTGTTCATTCACATTCATTACAAAAGGTTCACATTCAAAAAGGATGTCCTTCTCCCCCTTTGACATCATCAAAATATGAAGTCCATTAGGAGGATGGAGGAGGAGGAGGAGGAATGGGTAGCAAGATAGTCTCAATATCCGTCAATCTTTTCTCCATAGAAGTCAAGCTGAACTTCATCTGAGCTTGGATAGTTGAGAGTCTGGTATGCAATAGATGTTCCATTCTTTCAGAATTCTCTGACATGGTTGCTTGAAGCACACTGAAATCAGCTGAAATGGGCTGTGAAGATGAAGAGGAACCAGCTGTGCCACCATGTCTGTGCAAAGTTTTGAATTCCTTTTTCAGAGCAGACATTTCTTCATCAATGTGAGCAGATAAATTCTTCATGCCCTCCAAATCATCTACCATGTGGGCAAAAGACAGTCTTGTCTTGGATATTTGATTGACTGCTTCCTGGCTATTGAAGAGATTCTGTTGGGAGTTTGCCAAAATGCCTTCGAGAACCTTTTCTAACTTGTCTTGATGCTCCTTTAGTTTAAGGGAGGCATCAGCCAGTGTTCCAATAAGCCTATTAAATCTTTGGGCTGCATAATCTGAGGCTTCCTTTTGTTTGATGAACTAAGCAGTCACTGAATTTTCCAATCTTTGTACCCTGAGCTCAAAAACCTCTGACATATGTTGGATTGAAGAAGTGATGGTATTAAATTTTTCATTGAGAAATGAGTACAACTCTGGTGGAACAGAAGGTCCACCAAAGGATGTGGAGGCTTGAGCTTGAGGTTGTGGAGAAAATGAGGGAATGTCCATTTCAAGGTTTAGTGAGGAAGAGGGCTGAAGTTGAGGTGAAATTGGTGCATCCAGGGGTACTTGACCTTCATTCTCAACATGAGGCTGATCCTCATTTGCTGGAGGCTGGTCCTCATTTGCTGGAGGCTGGTCTTCTTGAGCTGGAGGCTGGTCCTCATTTGCTGGAGGCTGGTCCTCTTGAGCTGGAGGCTGGTCCTCTGGAGCCACTGGGGCCTCAACTACAACTGGCCCTCTCCGTACTTGATCACCCTCAAGTCGAAAGCCCATAAACTTCTGGACATGCTTGAAGCAGTATATGTTGGACTTAGGAATTTTCTGAGACTTCTCATTTTCAAGAGACACACCAAAATGTTCAAAAACGGGTGTGAGATGAGCTGCATAGGGAAGAGATCTGTGGAGATCTTTCCTAGTGGTCTCAGAGATTATCTGGTACATAATCACATGGATGTTTATCTTAAGGTTCTTCTTCATGCAATAAATCACAAATCTCTGAATATCTGTGAGTCTATCCCTGCCACCACCTTGGGGTGTTATGATAGTGGTGAGAATGTGATGGATAAGTCTCAACACAGGTGGAAAGGTGTTAGTGTTGAACTTTGAGACATGGGTTTGTCTAGGGTCAGACTCATCAGATGGAAGACCAGTCAAAATAGAGTAGGCTTCATGAAGATCAAATTCGAAATTATGATAATCTTCGCCTTCATCAGGAACTCTGAATAGAGTTGCAGCCAAAGCAATGGGCATGTCTATCTCAACACCTTTAACCTCAGACTTGTACCCATCATCAGTGCATTCCAAATTCATGTAGAATTCTTGTACAAGACGAGGATAAATGGTCCGAAATTCGGAGATAAAGGGTAACCAAGTCTGGAATGAGAAGAAATGGTGAATTTCTGAGAATGCAGCTGCTAACTGATTATCTGCCAAATCGACTGCCCTAGGTTTCAAAATCATCTTCTCTTCACTAACCGACTTGGAAGGGGTGGCGTCAGAGGGCTGGGAAGAACTAGACGACTGAGAGGATTCTACAGAAATTTCAGGGGAAGACGCCAAAATCTTCCTCCTAGGGTGTCGAGGACCCCTTTGGGAAGGACCTCTACTTGAAGAGGATGCCTTACCTCTTTTGGAAGGAGTGGGAGTGGCAGATGAAGATCCTGGCTGCTCAACCGGATCATGGTGACGTTTGCTCCGTCTTTCAATAGGAGGGTGCTCTTCATCGGAATGGGCCTAGCAGTGGCCCTAGACCTTGCTCCACGGCGGGGCTGCTGCTTGGGGGCCATGGATGCAGAGATGATGGAGAACAGGGTTTCGATGTGGATGGTGAGAGGAGGAAGGGACAGAGATGGAGTAGAGGAGGGAAGAAGGTGGAGTGGCTGCCATTTTCAAAGGTGGAAGGCGGCCATGGGGTCGACCTTGCATATAAAAGGGGTTTTGGAGGTGCAATGCTCCGCAGGAAAAAAAAGACCCTAACTGGCGCCCAAGACCTAAAACGCCCAGACAGGGGTATGTGTCGACACTAGAAGAGGTTAGTGTCGACCTGGGCTGGACTGTGTCGACACTAGATGGAGGTAGTGTCGACCTGGCCTGAAGAAATTTGAGAATTCGAGCGTGGGAAAATTTTGTGAATTTTGAGACATCTTTAATATGATGAAAATGGATGGAATTAGCTTTTCAAGGATTTTTAAGAGACCAAAGAATTCAGTTGTCATAATTTTTGCAAAAATACAACAAACTTCAAGATTTACTCAACAACTAGCAGGATATATTCATTAAATGACTTGACCCAGTAAAATGATAGTTTGAGGGATATAGGACATCCAACAATCAATACAAACTACCATAATCTCCAAATCCAAAGAAATGAAAATATCTTTTAGATTGAAATCAAGTGTGATGAAGATAAACACCTTTAAAACAAATTGATGATAGACAAAGATGGTTATTTTAAGCAATTCTCCTTTGATAGTTTTGTGTGTTTTTTTTTAATCAAACTATCAAATGTAGTAAGTCTTGTTCACTCAAGAACTAATGCTTTTTACACACCATAGTTCCTGGATACTAGAGATTTACTCATTATCTAGTTTCAAGGGGCAAATGACAACCTTTTACATGGAAATATACGTTTATCAGACGCCAATATTTCCAGTTACTCAGTCACCATAAAAAATAGAGCATTTTTTTTTTATTCTTGATTTTGAACCCCTTTGAACAGAGATAGCAAAGATACCTCATGACATACATGGCACTTCATTCATTGTGAAGGTTTGTAGTTTCTCAGTATTTGTGCCATTGCTCTGTTGAATATCAAGTGTAAGGAGAATTTTATAAACTTGAAACCATTTATCTCACATCAGTTGCAAAAAAAAATGTTTAACTTTAATGCACACATTATCCTTCAATCTGTGAAAGAGATTTGAATTTCTGTAGTCTTGAAGAGTATAGTTGAGAGTTGATTGTGAAAAAATGTAGTAGATCACTCAAGAGATCATTTTGAGGTTCTAGACAACTCAATGAAGACATCATGCAATGAAGTTGATGTAATTCAAGAAGAGTTTTGAATTTTTCAAAAGAAATGAGTTATGAATTCTCTAGCTCCCCCTGAGATGATGATTCCAACAACTTTTCATCAAAATAAAGATGTACAAGTATTTTGAAACCAGAAATGATTCTCTTTGAACAACAAAAGCTCCCCCTCAACAATTGCATATTCATTTCTTGGTACTTGACGGAGACATATACTCTCGCATAGTGAAAGTGTCCAGACAAGCAGAACTTGTCCTTCTTCAAGTCACCATTTGATATACCAAGAAGTTCAATACAATGTGAGTTGAAGAATTCATTGTTAAAAAGAAATGGAAGTTGAATCAAGGAAGCAAAGAAGAATGATGAAACAATGACTCCCCCTCAGAATATACCTAAACACTCAACCCAAATGAGAGAGATCAAGAAGATGGACATTTGCAAAGACCAAGATCTCTCCTCAATGATGAAAATCTACTGTCAGGAAGAGGTTTGGTGAAGATGTCAGTAATTTGATTTTCAGTTTCAATGAAGTGGAGTTCAAAGGATTTCTTTGCTACCTCATCTCTCAAGAAATGATGCCTAATTTCAATATGTTTTGTTCTGGAATGCTGAATTGGGTTTTTAGATAGGTTTATGGCACTTGTGTTATCACAAAGAATGGGAACACAACCTAATTCTTGGTTGTAATCAAGAAGTTGATGTTTCACCCAAAGAATTTGAGTGCCACATCTACCAGCAGCAACATACTCAGCCTCTGCAGTTGACAGAGCAACTGAATGTTGCTTTTTAGAAGCCTAAGAGATTAGCCACCCACCTAAGTACAAACACAAGCCACTTGTGCTTTTTCTATCTAATTTACACCCAGCATAATCAGCATCACAATAGGCAATCAAATCTAACTTACAACCAGCAGGATACCAAATTCCAAGGTCACATGTTCCAACAAGATATTTAAAAATTCGTTTAACAGCTAACATATGACTTTCTTTAGGATTAGATTGAAATCTAGCACACAAGCACACACTAAACTGAATGTCAGGTCTAGAAGTAGTGAGATAGAGTAGAGAACCAATCATACCTCTGTATGTCTTTGGGTCTACTGACTTACCAAGTGAGTCTTCTTCTAGCTTAGCATTAATTGCAATGGGTGTGCTTGAATGCTTGAGGTTCTGAAAGTCAAACATTTTCAGAAGTTCTTTGACATATTTGGTTTGACTTATGAAGATCCCCTCGCTGGTTTGATTAACCTGCAATCCCAAGAAAAATTTTAAATCTCCCATTAAACTCATTTCAAATTCATTTTTCATTTGGTTTGCAAACTTAGTGCATAGGCTCTTATTGGTTGATCCAAATATTATGTCATCAACATAAATTTGGACTGCAATTATTTGATTTTTGACAGTTTTTGTGAACAGGGTTTGATCAACATTACCTCTAGAGTATCCTTTCTCAAGCAAAAAAGAACTCAAACGGTCATACCAAGCTCTTGGAGCTTGTTTAAGACCATATAGAGCCTTATGAAGCTTAAATACATGATTAGGATATTTGTCATTTTCAAAGCCCGGAGTTGTTCAACAAAATCATTTTCTTTTATATAACCATTCAAAAAAGCACTTTTTACATCCATTTGATATACTTTGAATTTCAAAGATGATGCAAAAGCAAGGAAAATTCTTACAGCTTCTAGTCTAGCTACAAGGGCATATGACTCTTCAAAATCAATTCCGAATTCTTGGTTGTACCCCTTTGCAACTAGCCTAGCTTTATTTCTAATGACTTGACCATTTTCATTCAATTTATTTCTGAAAACCCATCTAGTGCCAATGACTGATTGGTCACTAGGTCTAGGTACTAATTCCCATACTTGATTTCTTTCAAATTGATGAAGTTCATCATGCATTGCATTAATCCAATCAGAACTCATTAGAGCTTCATCAATTGATTTTGGTTCAACTTGGGAAATTAGAGCTAGTGGGTCTTCATCAATTGCATTCAGGAATGATGATCTAGTTCTTACCCTATCATTCACATTGCCAACCACATTTTCTAATGGGTGATCTCTCAAAAATCTATGTTCAGAAGTTACCTGTTGAGGTGCACTTAAGTCTGGAACAACATTACCTGATCCACTTGGAGTAGGTGAATGATTGTTCAAGTTCTCACCAATGTCTTCATTTTCCTCAACAGTTGGTGAAGAGTCCACAATGAAATCATCCTCTTCATTATCTTGACTGTCCCTGCAAGATTTAGAACCATGAGTTGAAAATGAATTTTCATCAAAAATAACATGTGGTGACTCTTCAACAGTTTTGTTCTTGAGAGAATAAACTCTAAAAGCTCTTGACACTTCAGAATAGCCAAGAAAGATGGCTTCCTAACTTTTAGCATCAAACTTGTCAAGATTTTCTTTGTTATTGTTATGAACAAAGCATTTACACCCAAAGACTTTAAATAAGACACTGTTGGCTTTTTATTTTTCAATAATTCATAGGGGGTTTTTCTGATTTTTGGTCTGATCAATGCTCTATTGAGAATGTGATTTGTTGTATTCACAGCTTCAGCCCAGAAGGATTTGGGCAAATTGCTTTCTAAGAGCATGGATCTAGCTATTTCCACAAGTGTTCTATTCTTTCTTTCCACAACTCCATTTTGTTCTGGAGTTCTTGGTGAAGAAAACTTGTGAAAAATATGAAGTTCAGCACATAAATCAGAAAAGGATTTGTTTTCAAACTCACCCCCATGATCAGTCAAAATGTTTTTGATTTTATATGGAAAACTTGTTAAGGTAGTGGTACAGAAATTCCTGAACTCAAGGCAAGCATCACTTTTGTGGGACAAAAAGATAACCCATGTAAATCTAGTAAAATCATCAATGATCACAAACCCATATCTTTTGCCACTTAGACTTAGAATTCTTGTTGGGCCAAAGAGGTCCATGTGAAGTAATTCTAGTGGCCTAGATGTGAGTACCTCATTGAAGGTTTTAAAAGATTTTCTGGTTTGTTTTCCTTGGGCACAAATCCCACAAACTTGATTTTCTACATTAGAAAAAGATTCAGGAAGACCCTTAACCAAATTCAGCCTTAACATTTTATTTATTGTTCTGAAACTTGCATGGCCAAGTCTTTTGTGCCATGTCCATGCAATTTCATTCTTATTTGCAACAAGACAAATATTTTCAGAAAAGTTTTTATCAAGGTTGATCATGTAAACATTGTTTTCCCTTTTTCCAAAGAATTTTATTTTATCAGTTGATGAATCAATTATCTTGCAGAAATCAGATTCAAACACAACTTTGTGACCTTTGTCACATAGTTGGCTAATGCTCAGCAAATTGTAATTTAACCCATCAACTAACAAAACATTATCAACAGAGTTTGAGGAAGATTGACCAACCTTTCCAGATCCAATTATCTTTCCTTTATTTTTACCTCCAAAAGTGACAGAACCTCCCTCCTTCTCAATCAGGAATGAAAATTTGGCTTTGTCTCCAGTCATGTGTCGTGAACACCCACTGTCAAGGAACCACACATTTGAATTGGGTGCACGACCTTCCTGCAAAAACAATCAGTGGAGAGAAGATTTTGGTACCCAAACATTGTTGGGACCATCAGAATGTTTGAGCATTGACATCAAATCTTTTCTAACCCAAATCTGACTTGTTTTTTATTTCCTTTTTTGGTTCATTGGTGTTTTTTATCTTTTTCACTTTATCATTTTCTTTAGGAATGAAGACACCAGTGTTCTTTTTCTTATTTGGAAGGGGGTTTTGCACTTGGACATGAGTGTTCAATTGTGAAGGTCCAAACCAAGGATTTTGATGGTACACTGAAAAATTTGGATGGAAGAATTGAGGGTGGTACCAAAATGGATTGTAATACCATTGGTTCCAAGAATTAGTCCAATCAGCTTGATGTGCTGTCTTGGAAGTCCAAGGTTTGTTATGAATAGCTTCTTTTGACTTTTTCTTATTTTTCAGATTTTTACTTGAATTTTTGATTGACTGGTTTTTGTTTATTGAGGTTGAGCAAGTCGACCTGTCCTTGACTGGTGTCGACACATCAGTCACAGATTTCATCTTTTTGTGGACTTGTGTCGACCTGTTAGGTGATTGTGTCGACTTGGTTGGTTTTTCTTTGTTCTGGGTTTTTGAAATTTTTACTGTGTTGCTTGACACTTGCTTATTTTTTGTGTTTTCAAGACTAGGACCTTTGACAAAATTGATCAAGGGTGTTTTTTCTCTTATTTCACCAGATTTGCTTTTCTTGGGTTTTTGTTTGTTGAATCCTAGTCCATGAGATTCAGATCTCATTCTAGCTCCTAGCAAGGCCTCCAAATTGTCTTTACCTTTTGTGAAGGTTTCAATGACTGTTTCTTTTTCTTTTAGCTGATTTTCTAAGGTTTTGATTTCATCATCATTTTGTTATTTTTCTTTTTGTTCCAATTTCAGCTTTTCAGACAATTCTTTAAACTCTTGAGTGGCCTTTTGGGATTCAAGCTTGAGCTCATCAATCACATTCAGAAGATTTTCTTTTTCTTCAAGGAGCTCAATTACTTCATTTTCTTATTCACAAATTCTTTTGTTTAATGATTGGTCATTCATAATGTTTTCAATTTTCTTCTTTAGATGTTTGTTTTCTTTCTTATTTCAGAATAATTTTCAACAAGCTCAGCATATGCATCTTGCCAATCATCAATTGAATAGTCTTCGAAAGAAGTACTTACCTTTTCATCTGAGCCATTTGCCATAGAGCAAATTTCCTCACTGTCAGAACTTGAGGATTTTTCTTCTTCCTTCTCACTTGAGTCTTCATCAGACCAGGTGGCTACCATGGCCTTTGGCTTCTTGAACTTGTGAATCTTCTTGTATTTCTCCTTCTTGCTTTCAGGACATTCTCCCTTCATATGTCCTGGCTTGTTGCACCTGTAACAAATGACAGTGTCATCAGATTTCTGATTCCTATTGGAATTGGCATTAGAAAAGGAAGTGTTTCTTTTTCCTGATGGGAATTTCTTTTTCTCAGAGAATTTTCCTTTCCTGTATTTTAAGAATTTTCTGAATTGCCTGGTCATGAGGGCAATCTCATCCTCATTGGACTCAGACTCATCAGAACGAGTTTTCTCCTGATTCTTGTCTTTGTTACTTGAAGAGGCCTTTAGTGCTACTGGCTTGGTTTTAATTATGTGTTCTTCATTTCTTCTTAGATTGATTTCATAAGTCATTAAGGATCCTATCAATTCATCCAAAGAGATTTTGGACAAATCTTTAGAATCTTCAATGACTGTGGCCTTAGTGTGCCAAATTGAAGAGAGAGAGCGCAAAATTTTCCTTACCAAGTCAGCATCTGTATAATCCTTACCTAAGGCCTTCAGTCCAATCACAATGATCATGAACCTAGCAAACATTTCAGAAATTGTCTCATTAGATTTCATCATAAACAATTCATACTCAGAGACAAGAATGTTATCTTTGGTTTCTTTCACTTGAGATGTTCCCTCATAGAGTAACTCAAGTTTGTCCCACATCTCCTTGGCAGATTTGCACATGGAGATTCTTGAGTACTCCTTAGGGTGGACAACACACTGGATCATGTTCATGGCACTATAATTCAAGGTAGCCCTTCTAATCTGTTCCCTGGTCCAGGTTTCTTCCTCTCCCTGGTTCTCATAGGGGCCTACCTCAACTACTTTCTAGATTTCATAATTTTGGGCTCTAAGAAAAACTTGCATTCTATTTTTCCAATAAGAATAGTCTGTTCCATTAAAGAAGGGTGGCCTATTAATGGAATGACCCTCAGCTATGAACCCTCCGGAATCCATTGAATTAAATAGATGGTGCAAAGAAGGAAACACTCAGCAAGCAAGCAAGCAAGCAAAACACACAGAACAAATAGAAATCACTCAGATCAGATCAGATATAAACCCTCTCTGATACCAATTGTAGGATCGAAAAAGGATGGACAAGATCTAGAGGGGGGGGGGTTGAATAGATCTAGGCCAACTATTGCGGAAGCTTAGCCAATTTAAAACAATGTATGGAATCAGAGCAATTTGAAAAAGCAATTTATAGATCTGATGAGAGATTGTGTGAATTAGATGATTGAAGTGGAATCAGGTTGATTAAAAGTGAATTCGTAAAACCCTATGCATACATCTAGCGAAATGTGAATTTAAATCACACACAAACCACTGCACAGAGATTTTTTAGGTGGTTCAGAAATCACACCATGTGATTCCTACATCCACCCCTCACACTGTGAGGATCCACTAAACAACCTGGATACACCACACCTGGAGCCTGACAACTCCAATACAATGAGTTCTACAACTCACACAACTCCTAGAGCAAGACTACTCTAGAAACCTGAGCAAGACTGCTCAACCAACAACTGAGTGCGATGACTCAAACACTGAGTACAACGACTCAACCACTGAGTACAACGACTCACAAATAACTTGCTAGAACAAAAACACTAGATCCAGATCTTCTAGAAATGATCTGGTCTAACAAGAGTTCATTCAAGAGACTGGTGCAATAGCTTATGCACAATTTCAGAATGACTCAGAAGAGACAAGGGGAATTGAGGAATTGTATGAATAATCCTTGTTCTTCAAGTATACTCCCTTGTAGATGCCGAATTGTGAAGAGGCTTGATTCCCTTGAAGTCCCTGGCCGATGCTCTGCGCTTTGTGCTTTGGGATCTTCCTTGAATTCTTCACAAAAGTCTGCTTCTACTCGATCTGCACCCTTGGAAGTTGATCATACTGCTTCATCTTGGATCAATCTTCACTTCTTGTGCTTGAAGATGTGGGAATCGGGTTGGAGAAGCACAAGGGGAGCAAGAACAGGGAGGAGAACTCTCTCTGCCGCCAAAAAGATTTCTGGAAGGCTCTTGGAGGCTCTCTTGGTTGGATGGCCAATTAGGGGTGTATTTATACCCTAAAATGTCCAAAAGTACCCTTGGGGGTCGTGGGCACATGATCCAAGGCCGATCCACCAAGTCCCTAGAGTGCCACGTGTCCAGATGTGACTTTAAGTCAGAAAATTTTCGGAGTGTGTAGACCTGCCCATGGGTGTGTCGACACACTGTCACAGACTGGCAAAACAGCTTCTCTGGGAAGGGTCTCTAGTGTCGACACAACTTCATCTAGTGTCGACATACTGTAGAAAACTGCAAAACAGGCCTTCTGGGAGAGGCATCTAGTGTCGACCTGACTAGATCTAGTGTCGACCTGCTGTATAGGCCTGTTGGCAGGGTTCTCTGGGAGCTGCCTCTAGTGTCGACCTAACTTGGTCTAGTGTCGACACTACTTCATCATTTCTTCAACATTCTGCCTTTGCTTTGAAGCATTGTGTCGACACCAGTAGGAGGTGTGTCGACACTACCTTGGCAAGAAATGTTTGTACCTGAGAAATAAACACATAAATTATTAGTACAATATATTATCATGAATATAAATGATAAATGTGTTTGGAAACATGCTTTTTGAATATTTTTATTTATGTGTGATGTATTTCACATGTTCCAATTATTGTGTATCAAAATTACAACTTGTCATCATCAAAATATGAGGGAGAATGAATTATATTCACACTCAACCCAACAAGCGGGAGGTGAATCGTTGTGACACAGATTTCGGGTTTGAGAGAGAAAGATAAAGTGACTTTTGAAAGGATGGCGCCATAAATGCAGAAAACGACAAAATAGAGACAGGTCGAGATAGATAAATACTTTTTAAATCAAGGAACCGTCATTGATATATAAGATGCAAGCAATATTTGAAGAATTTGCTTAATTTTAAGGGGAAAAATAATTGATATTCTGAAATTATTTATTATTTCAGTTAATTACATATAAATCTATCACAAATTACACATGCCTAATTCCCTTCTAAGAGACGTAAATATCTCTTCAGGTAAGGCCTTTGTGAAGATATCTGCTAACTGATTTTGAGTATCAATAAAGGAAATATCTATGTTACCATTGGCTACATGATCACGAATAAAGTGATATCTAACCTCTATATGCTTTGTCCTTGAGTGCTGAACTAGATTTTTGGTGAGATTAATGGCACTGGTGTTGTCGCACAGCAGGGGAATTGTCTTGATATGTAGCCCATAATCCTCAAGTTGCTGCTTAATCCATAGGAGTTGTGTACAGTAGCTTCCAGCAGCTACGTACTCAGCTTCAGCTGTTGACAGTGCTGCTGAATTTTGCTTCTTTGAGGACCATGAAATTAGACATCCTGCAAGAAATTGACAACAACCACTGGTGTTTTTTCTATCTATTTTGCATCCAGCGTAGTCAGCATCAGAGTATCCTACTAAATTAATTTCGCATGATTTTGGATACCATAGACCTAGATCATAAGTTCTAGTCAAGTATCTAAAAATTCTTTTGACAGAAATTAAATGAGACTCTCTAGGGTCTGCCTGATACCTAGCACACATGCATACACTAAATAATATGTCGGGTCTACTGGCAGTTAAATAGAGTAATGAACCTATCATACCTCTGTAGACCTTTTGATCTACCTTCTTACCATCCTCATCACTGTCTAATCTTGTTGATGTACTCATCGGTGTTGACAGTGGCTTGGTGCTTTCAAATCCAAACTTCTTTAAAAGTTCCTTGGTGTATTTGGCTTGACAAATGTGAGTTCCTTCCTTTCCTTGCTTGATTTGCAATCCGAGGAAGTAGTTTAGCTCCCCCATCATGCTCATTTCGAATTCTCCCTGCATAAGCTTTTCAAAATACTTGCAAAGAGATTCGTCAGTAGAACCAAATATTATATCATCTACATAAATTTGCACAAGCAATATATGTTTGACTTTAGACTTAACAAATAATGTGCTATCTACTTGACCTCTAATAAAACCATGGTTTAGTAAAAATACACTTAATCTTTCATACCATGCTCTAGGTGCTTGTTTTAAACCATATAAAGCCTTGTGCAATTTAAATACATGATTTGAAAAATCAGTGTCATCAAAACCAAGAGGTTGTTGTACATAAACTTCCTCCTTTATATAACCATTTAGAAAAGCTGATTTTACATCCATTTGAAGTAATTTTAAATCCAATGCTGATGCATATGCAAGTAAGATCCTAATTGCCTCAAGTCTGGCTACTGGTGCATAGGTTTCATCAAAATTTATGCCCTCCTCTTGGGAATAGTCTTGAGCTACCAATCTGGCTTGTTTCTAGTGATCACACCAGCTTCATCCAATTTATTCCTGAACACCCATTTGGTGCCAATCACAGGATGATCTGATGGTCTCGGAACAAGTGACCATACATGGTTTCTCTTGAACTGATTAAGTTCACTTGCATGGCTAATATCCTAGATTCATCAGACAGTGCTTCATTGACTGTCTTGGGCTCTATTTGAGATACAAAAGCTAAATAATCACAAGGAATTACATTACCTCTAGTTCTTACCCCAACCGATGGATCCCCAATGATGTTGTCCAATGGGTGATCCTTTTTGTATCTCCATTCCTTTGGAAGATTGTCATGTGATATGTCTTTTTGTTGTAGATCTTCCAAGGGTGGATCTTCCTTGTCCTCGATGAATGAGTTCTTTAATTTCTTGGATAGTTCATCTGCATCATCAACATCACTATCTACTTCCTTTCTCAAGGAAGGGTTAGTCTCATAAAAAATAACATGCACTGTTTGTTCAATTAATAAACTATGCTTATTAAATACTCTATAACCTTTGGGTTTGGAGGCATACCCCATGAATATACCTTCATCAGACTTTGAGTCCAGCTTGCCAATATCCATTTTTTCATTGTTGTGGATAAAGCATGGACATCCAAACGTCCTGAAGTGACTAATCTTTGGCTTCTTCTACTTGTATAGCTCGTATGCAGTCTTCTTCAAGATTGGCATGATCATTACTCTGTTGATTATATAGCACGCTGTGTTGATGGCTTCAACCCAAAAATATCTTGGTAAATTATATTTTGATAGCATTATCCTTGCCATATCCAATAGGGTTCTGTTCTTCCTCTCAGCAACCCCATTTTGCTGTGGTGTCCTTGGCGCTGAGAAGTTATGCTCTATCCCTTGATCATCACAGAACTTAGCAAATTTCTCATTCTGAAACTCTCCTCCATGATCTGATCGAATACCAATAATGCTGTACTTTTTGTCTTTCTGTACCTTCTTACTGAAGATGACAAAGCTGTCGAATGTATCATCCTTATGCTCCAAGAAGGATACCCATGTAAATCTGGAGTAGTCATCTACTATGACAAATCCAAAGTTCTTTCCTCCGAGACTTGTGGTTCTCATTGGCCCAAATAGATCCATATGTAGAAGTTCTAAGGGTTTAGAGGTTGTTACCATAGTCTTTGACTTGAAGGATGACTTGGTGTGCTTTCCTTTTGCACACGGCCCACAGACACCATCCATTCTTGTACTTACTTTGGGTAGGCCTTCCACCAAGTTTCTCTTGATTAATTTTCTCATGCCATTCAAGTTGCAGTGGCCCAATCTTCGATGCCAGAGTTTAGTTGGCTGCTCTTTATTCGCTGCCAGACATATGTCCTGATCTTTTAATTCTTCTAGATAAAGTACGTACAAGTTCTTTTCTCTATTAGCTTCAAAATGACTGCACCATCCTTCATGATATTGCACTTTGATTCTTGAAATCTGATCTGATGTCTTTATCACACAGTTGGCTGATACTGATAAGGTTGTGCTTCAGTCATTTGACGCATAGAACATCTTCGATAACGGTTTTACCTTTACTGCCTACTGATCTTCTACCTATCACAGTCCCTTTTCCATTATCTCCATAAGTGACTGTGCCTTCTTCAGCTTCAAGATGGGAAAATAGCTTTCTGTTCCCTGACATGTGCCTTGAGCATCCGCTGTCCAAGTACCATTTAGATGCCGAAGGTTTCCCTGCAGTAAAAACACTAAACTTTAGGTACCCAAGTTCTTTTGGGTCCTGATTGGTTAGTATCCTCAGTTTTCCTCTTTATTATCCATCTATTATGTTTAGTTGGACATGTCATTTTAGTATGACCTAACTTGTTGCAGTGACTACAGCAAGATGTTCTACTTACTTTTTCAGTTGGAACGTATTTAAACTTTGACTTATATGCTGTGTCTTGTTCAGCTATAAATTTTGGTGTTGGATATATTTTAGGGTATGATATTGTTTCTTCATTATTAGGAGGAGTATAACCTAATCCATGTTTCTTTTTACCTGATCTTCTAGCTCCTTTTAGTATTAATGATGTTTTTCCATTTGTGAATTTTTCTAATGTACTTGATAGCCTTTCATTTTCTTCTGTTAATGTGTTAACTTCTTGTTTTAATTGTTTATTGTTTCTTGGTTTTCTAAACTTGCTATTTGTTCATTTTTATTTTTCAGGTCCTCACATAACAATTCATTTCTTCTTTTTAGTTCAGTAACCTGCTTCTCTAGCTGTTCATTTTCAGATTTTAAATCTGAATTAGTGATTTCTAAGCAAGCATGATTTTTCTTTGTTATTTTTAGTAGTTTACATACATCTTTGTATTTACTATACAGTTTATTGAAAGCATCCTCTAAATTGTCAGAATCAAGTTCATTACAAGAAGTAAAAGAAGAATCAATGTTACCTTTTCGTCGATATTAGCCATGAAGGCCAGATTGGCCTTTTCTTCTTCTTCTCCACTGGAACTCGACTCACTGTCAGAGTCACTGCTGTTGTCCCATGCTGCTGCCATGGCTTTCTTCTTGTATCTTTTGAATTTCTTGGAACTATCCTTCTTTCTGAACTCGGTTTTCTTCAATTTGGACATTCAGCTTTGATATGTCTGGGCTTCTTACACTCGTAGCAGATTGGCTCAGCTTTCTTTGAGTCCTTTCCTTCTAGCTTCTTATACTCTTTGTTTCTCTTGAAGTATCTCCTCCCAGACTGGTACTTCTTTTTAGCTAATATTCTTTGTAATCTTCTGGAGAGGAGAGCTTCTTCATCTTCACTACTTCTCAAGCTTTCATCACCATCTGAGACTTCTTCTGATGCATCTTCTTCAGCCTTGAGAGCATTGGACTGTTTTCTTCTGCTTGACGACTCTCCCAATCTCTCCATATTGATCTCATGGGCCATTAGGGACCCAATGAGTTTCTCCAATGACATTCTCTTCAAGTCATTGGCCTCTTCTATCGCTGTCACTTTGGGAGTCCATGAAGCTGGTAGGGACCTCAAGAATTTTCTGACCATGTCTCCCATTTCATACGTCTTTCCAAGACCAGCTAACCCGTTTGTGATGTCTGTAAATCTGCTGTACATCTGGGTTATCGACTCTCCTGACTGCATCTCGAACCTTTCATACTGTGTTACCAGAATATCTATTCTGGTTTCCTTTACTTTGTCAGTACCTTCGTATGTGATCCTCAACTTTTCCCACATCTCCATAGCTGACTTGTAGGCAGATATACGGTTGAACTCTTTCTTGCTAAGAGCACAACACAATATGCTTTTGGCCTTGCAGTTGAGGGAAATTTTTTTCTTATCATCTTCTGTCCATTTGTCCTTCTTGTTAGTAACCAGAAGATCTCCTTCTTCTACGATGGACCAGATCTGATAGTCGAGCCCTTGTAGGAAGAACTCCATTCTTCTTTTCTAATAGGTATAGTCTTCACCGTCGAACAATGGTGGCATGTTGACTGACTGACCTTCGAAGTGACCTTTGGCTGCCATTTGATCTTTTCTCTTCAGATCGTTGGATCTTCTTTGTCGAAGAGACTAGCTCTGATACCACTTGTTGCCTAGCTAGCAAGCCCAGAGGGGGGGGGTGAATGGGATTCTTTAAAAATTTGATTATCTAAACCTGTGCACAAAAGCGTTTAACACAACACACTACGATTGATTGTTAGCGTTAGTAAAAGGATAAATAACAACCACAAATAGACAGGCGCACAACACACAGGTTTTATCCTAGTTCGGACCTTCTCTCCGTAGGAGTCCTACGTCCAGTCCCTGAGCAACAACTCAGGATTCCACTACCCAAGGGTATAGTCCCCCTCAAGGACACTTAACATCTAGTCGCAGCTCACCTTCTCTTCTCAACCAGAAGAGGTACAAAGCACCCTGATTCACAGGTCTTCCTTCTATACGAAGGGAATACATGCACCTGTTACCAACAGGTCTTCTCTTCTCAACACGAAGAGGAACAACACAGAAAAGTGTTAAAGAGAAGACAAGCCCCTAGATCAAGCTAATAGAACAATGCTTGATCTGAAGCAAGACTGAGAGAGAAAGATCTGCAAGGAAGAATTCTCTCAGTACACAAAGGCTCTCAAAGGCTAAGCTATGAATTCAGAGAGCTAAGAGCTACAGCAAAACAATGGAGTGAGACTTGAGCTCTTCTATGGTGCTTGCGGATTTTGAATTCTCAAGAGATGTCTGTTCACGTAGGCACCAGTCTTCTATTTATATCTTCTTTGAAAAAGTAGTCGTTGAAGTATCCGTTGTCTCTGTGTTGGATGCTCATTAGACTGCATGGTTTGACGTGTACGTCAGGTGTGCTTGCAGTCATTTAATGTTTTCTGATCCATGCACGCAAGGAAAGAGTTATTCCAGATATTCTCCAGCTTCTTTGTTGCCAACGTTAGAGAGTGGTTCTTTCAAGGATCTGCACACAATAAATACCAAACAGTGGACAACTAGACTGTCTCTTGGCTTGTCAGGCAACATTAGAAACCAGGGAGTAAGAATATACACCAGAATGGAAATACTTTTCTGCTATCTAAAAATGTGTTTTCTATAGAAGCATAGGAATGGAAGATATCCAGATATTTATCGTCCAGTGAGATGTACAGATACATTAAATGCATGAGTATCGAAAAACACGTGAGAAGACTTTGACTTTCAACATATTTGAATATCAGATCGATGTGATTCACAAAATCGTTATGAGTATGACTAATGAAATTGTTATGTGAAGAAGTCGTTGTTTATGTAAATCGTTATTCACTCATAAACAGATCGATGTGAATACAAATCGTTGTTTAATAAACAAATCATTGTGCTCAGGCAAATCAATGTAAACAAATCGTTGTTTCACTTGTAGAGTTGATACAGTGATCAAATCGTTGTTTGCTTTATCGAATCGTTACACAGACCAAGTCGTTGTTGTGACTTATCGAGTCGTTACGGCAAGCAAATTGTTGCGTAACTTTTCGAGTCGGTATAATGACCAAGTCGTTATGTAACTTATCGAATTGTTCTGTCTTACCAAATCGATGTAAAATTTATCGAAATGTTCTGACGACCAAATCGATGTGAAACCGAATCGTTGTGAGAGAAAATCGTTGTTCTCACTTATCAAATCGTTGTGAGAGTAAATCGTTGTTCTCACTTACCAAATTGATGTGAAACCAAATCGTTGTGAGAGCAAATCGTTGTTCTCACTTATCAAATCGTTATGAGACGAAATCGTTATGCTCACTTATCGAATCGTTATGAGACCGAAATCGGTATACCACTTACCAAATCCTTATGAGTATGAAATCGATAGAAATGAGAAAATCATTATGAAACTAGTGAAGTTGATGTGTACTTAGAAGAATTATATGCTCTGAACTTTAAATGTTTCAGGGTAAAAATACTTACAGGTTTTGCTTGACTTTCCTTGATTTATTTCCTGTGCTTAAGCTTCATGAAAACTTGTTAGATGATACTTTATTGAAGTTTTGTTAATCACCAAAATAGATATATAATTCATAAAATTATATGGGGATGAACTGATCATCACCCTCTTTGGTACTCCTTGAACAGGAATCTGTGAAATGCAAGAGGAGCTCCCCTCTGAATAAAAATTCTGGCCATTACTCTGGCAAATCTCTCAAAGATGATAGGACCCACATCAAAGTCCATAAGAAGAAAGTGTAGCTTAGGGAGATAAACAACCTCAGGCATCTTTAAAGTTGCAAAGTCAACCTGAAGAGGGACATTGACTGGATTTTCTATGCGGAGCTGAGCAATGGCTCCCCTGAATTGGCCAAGCTGAACTTCTGGAAGGCAATTTACAAAGCAATAGTCTTGATACATCTGGAATTGCCTAACCAGTTTGATCTCCTTCTGAATGAAGGGACCCCAAGATGTTCTGTGCTGGCAGACAAACCACTCAGACAGGGTGAGAGGGTGGTTTGA